>JAOTON010001702.1:0-708277 GCA_034440635.1 Lepas anatifera
ACGACTTGTGATGCCCTAGGCACCCCGGGTTAAATAAATTGCTTATTATACTGGTGGATTCTGGGGAGGGGTGATAAAAAGGCATGTGCCCCTGAGCTCAAACACAGTCCCCTGAACCAGGATTTGTACTAATTAATTTAAATGAATGGAGAACTAGTTTTCTCACAATTTTTCAACTATCCAAACTACCAACCTGTTTACTTTTTCTTTACTTCAATAGGACCGATCCTTGAAAATATGGAACTTTTATACGCGTTAAAAAGGCAGGTATCTCCCAAATTATTCCGGCAACAAAAAATTTTATCCGTCCAATGTCACTATGCCACACCTCCTCCCACGGCTCTTGTCGGAGCATGAACAATGCGCGTTCAACCAGAACTTACTCGTCACGACACAACCGCGATTAACAACAAATGAATTTTCGACTCCAATATGTCTTATCTTGCACCTGTGACAGATATCACAGGCCCGCTGAATTCTCTGATGTCAAGTACTTGCATGAGTTAGCTGATTTGTCCTTAAATTATCTAAAAAAGTCGTGGTCTTGGTATTTTTGTGAGATTTCGGTGACACTTTTTCTTTTTTTTCTGGTTTTTATTCAGTTTTCTTTCTCCGTCAATGCTTGATTTGCATTTTCTTGGACCAGATATGCCCAAAAACTTGATAAGTAGCTTCAAAGATATAGTAAGAAGTGTTTGAGATTGCGTTAAAAAGTGTCTTTCCCTCCGCAGTGCCCCTCAAAGGTGGTGTACCCCCACACCAAAAGCTTTAGCTGCCCCCTAGTCGTGGAAAGATTTAAATCACAGATTTGGTTATTTTAAGACGTGTCCATGTAGCTTTGGGATGTCGCCTAAAATGCCACCACCAACATTCAAATAGAAATGTTCCCTGTGCCTAAAAGGCGCAAAAGCGATGAATAACATATTTGGTGCAAAGAAGGAGGTGCCACCCCCAAGGGCGCCGCCCCTATGGGGTGCCGCCCCCCCCACCGGCTGAGCACCCCCAAAGATTTTCGGAAAATTACACCCCTGACGGGCACTCTGAGAGGCGGCGGTAGAAGCGCGCCACGTCAGTGGCTTATCTGGCAGCAGAGGCGGCTGGCGGCGCTGCGGTAGCCGGCTGCGGTGTAATCCCGTCGCCAGTGTGTGACAGCGACAATGTTTAGCGAATGTGCTGAGCCCCCCGTGCTGTCTGTTCGCCCCGCTGACAGAGTCGCGGCCGCGGCGACTCCGTATTCCGCGCCGACCCGTTCTGGAGGTCGCGCTGCCGAAGCTCGGGCCGCCGACGCCCCCACCGGCCTCTGCTGGCGTCCTGGTCACCCTATTGACTCCCCGAAAGTGAACTCTGGGGAGGCTCGTTACCGCAGGGCCAACTCCAGCCGGCGATAAACAAACAGCGGCGCCGGTGGGGCGTCGAAGCGAGTAAACGTGTTGGCAGCGGGCCGACTTCTGACACCCCGGCGGTGTCGGGCTGACTGTGCGGCGGCGTGGGAACCTGTCCTGACCGCTTGTCGACTGCCTTTTTGTCGGCCGACGTTTGGAGGATTTACGGCCGCGCGCCTGCCGCCGCCGCCGCCGTATTAATCCATAACGGTGGTTGTCGGCACGACAGATCGCGGCAGAGGCGACGCGCCGAGAGCCGCCGTCGCCGCCGCCGACGGCATGTCAATGTGGCGCATTCCTGCGGCGGCGCGGCAGCGGAATGCGCGTCAGTGGCCGGCCTGGCGCTGTCGCCGCCTGCCCACTGAGCTCTGTCGCCGCTGCTGAGCTGGTCTGCCCCCGCCCCGCTCAGGGTGCACGACTCGGTACGGGCTGCAAGCGTCGCGACGATGCCTGACTGACCTGCCCCCCCGCCGCGCTGCTGCCAAATGCAGTGCGGGACACCGGCTCAGTGGGATCCCGGACGGTGAATGTTGAAACTTCCCGCTCGTCCCCGTCCACGCGAGTTCTCGCCAGGGTGAGGGTGCCCTGCGACCCCGCGCTGGTGATATCTATCATTGTCGCTTGGTGACGACAGCAGCTGCTTCGACGGTCACTGCGCGCCTTTAATCATCACTTCTGGGGGTGAATGTTAATTCCGTGGTCGGGTTCTGAAGAATAGTTTGAAAATACTAATATTTTTCGTTTTCCGTATAACGCAAAATATTTTGTATGCGTTGTGTTTAATGTTGTGAGACTGTGATACGTCCTATGTTTGCATTATTCCACCACCCTTCCGAAGGTCCCAGCAGATGTGCAAGTTTCCAGCATGTTTTATTTAATATTAGCCGTTTTCACAACGTGAATAAATTGGGGAAATCAACCTTGGGTGTCTTTTGGTAGTTTTTTAACATTTCCCAAGCCAAAAAGCCAGCGTTCATTTCAGGGAAACTGTAGAAGTTTGAGAAATATGCTTACCCAAAATTGAAAGCAATGACCCTAAATATCTCTTGATTCTGAGCTTTCCCTGGCATTAAATTCAATAGATAAATCTAAATTAATGGATATATATTTTCGAAATATCCCAAGATCCTGGGCGTCTTTTGAAAAAACCGACCTCCAGGGTCAGTTTTTTTCCCAAGAAATGCAAGCCTCTAGATCCCGTCTTCTCGGTCTCTAGATTTGTCTGGAGGGATTTTTCAAAGGCTTCCATATGCAGGAGCGAATTTTGAGGTCGGTGATTTATGCAGGACTTGCCCGCTTGACGTCACTGCCTACGTCATAGCCAAGAACCAATCATCGGACAGTATTCTGGGAGCAACATGGCCGCGTTCAAGGCCCTAAGAGAGAGAGAGGTTGCGTTCGGGGAACGTGTTCGGGAAAGAGTCTGTTCTCTAATGTTTCTTTTCTCACGGTATATGAGCTACGATCGTTATTTTACGTGTGTTTAGGAACAAAAAAGTTAAATATTTGATTGCAATTATTTGATCGTTACCAATTTTTTGCAGCAGTCAGGCAGGCCTTTTCCCATCACCATACAGATCGGGGTCAATTAAAGGGGCGATTGCCCCTCTATCGACCATCTGTGCCCTGGATCATAGGCGGATCCAGGATTAGCCGATCGGGGCACCTTTCCGGAGTTAGCACCATCCCGACCAGGAGGATACCACTTACGGCATAAAAAACTCTGAGGTGGGCGCCAAATCATATCGGTGGGAGCCAATTTTCCGCATTCTGGGGAGAGGAGGGGTGAGAACCGACATTTCAGGGCAGCGCTGTGACCATTTTAGGGGGCGCCGAGCGTCAATCGGAGGACACGTACCCCACCCCCTGGGATCTGCCTATGCCCTGGATGGTTACGGTGCCGCCTGAAGGGTTGATGGCGCCCCTGAAATGTCGCTTTTCACCTTTTCTCCAAAGTTGCAAAAATCGGCGCCCTTTGTTAGGATTTTGCGCCCGCGCTGAAATATTTTGCCGGTCCAAGGTGGCGCCCCCTGGTCCGGATGGCGCGCCCCCGGGGAAGAGCATAGACAGCGCCGACATTGCCGATCAGGGGCACCTTTCCAGTGGGCGCCACTACTTGCCTGCAAAACTTTTCCAGGTGGGCGCAAAGTCCTATCAGTGGGCGCCGATTCCCGCATTTTAGGGGTTGGGGAAGTGACATTTCGAGGGGCGCCATTTAACTTTCCCAGGGGTTGCGATGACCATTTCAGATGGCGCCGAGGGTCCATCCTAACCCCTCCCCCAAGATCCGTGTACGCGAGGTGACGGAACTAGTGATGTGGGTGACGGCACTGGTGAGGCGGGGGGAGTGACGGCACTATGGCAAGGCCCGGAGGCGGGAGGCGACGGTGTTCGTGAGGCGCGAGGCGATGGATAGTTGGGGGAGAGGTGGGGAGACCCGTGACGCCGTAGACTGCACACATCGGCTCATCGAACAGTTGAGGCATCTCCTCCGTCAATATATCGCCGGTGTCACGTTCACGAGTGTGTCGAGGACTGACTGAATCAGAGGGGCCACCGCTGTTCCAAGGAGCCGCCGCAGGCCAGGTTGGGCGGTCGTTGCCGCTGGCCCGGGTTGGGCCACAGTTGCAGGCGACTACCGTTGCCGCAGGCCAGGTGGGAAGCCGCCGCCGCCGAATAACTTCTCACAATGCGGCGACCGGCAAGTTGCCGCGCAATCTCCAGTAGGCGGCAACTCCATCGGCCATAACTACCAAACATACATAGGGGTTGTAGGTCAACATGGTGAAATGGGCAGTGTGCGTCTGTGAATTTAACACGCGCCCCGCAGGCGTAGTGAAATTCGCCCCTCTGGTTTTTTTCAGATATCTCAAAAACGAAGAGACGCAGAGCAACGAAACTTACAGTACCTTACTCCTAATCAATTTTACACATCTGACCAAATTTTTGAGTTAAGGTCATGTCTGGTCAAGGAGCTATTCAAGGTCAAGTGACCCGACCTCAAAACCTAAAAATACGAGTTTGAAGCGGTGCCCAGGAACATCAGCGAACCGATCACTTTGAAACTTCCACAATATGATAAAATCATTAAGGTCTACAAATCTGCTATCTCGGAATTTCTATATTTTGTACCTAAGGTGGGGTCAATTTCTTGGTCACCCCCATTATAAGTCTATGGTGAAAAATAGAATGGGCTCGTTTTCAGTAAATATTGCATAGATAAAGCTGAAAATCCTCAAACTGTCTATTCTTACCACGATCTTGAAAATTAAGTTGAGTTTTTAACCATCTGACCTCTCAAAGGTCATATCAGGTCACAGGAGCATAGAGTGATTATTTGGCCAATAACTGCTCATTGAATTGAGATAAAGCTCCCATTTTGCTTGCATTGTGCTTTTGTGCTTATATTGTCACGGGAAGTCGATTGATATGCAACATGACGATACCGGGTCACTCTCTGACTGACCTAGCTCGAGGTCAAGTCATTTTCCTTTTTGACCTAGGAAGGTCATATTATACATCATTCGATTCGCAGCGATGAGAGGAATCCAATGATGCATAAATATTTACTCTAGCTCCCCTGAGAACAGATCTAGAGAGAGAAACCGTACACTGCTCTGTTGTAAGCCTATGGAATCTTCTTTGACCTATGCTGACCTCAATATTGACTTGACATGAAAGTTCTTCGTATAAAATCGCTTCGTCTTGTCAAGAGCTTTCCAACACCACCCATTATTTTCCTTTAGTTTTCGTGGGGACCGAGATACGAAGGGGGCGCGTCATGCAAGGGACCCCAGCTGGGCATGTTAAAATGGTACAAGAATGGTAAAAACAGTGTACCTCAACTTCCCACCCTTTGCATAGAATCGTACCATTCACTGTATTTTCCTGGAGTAAATACGCAATAAATGTCAGCTGTAGGTTTCTAATGTGCAAAAGCCAAGCTTGCTGAAGCATGTGGGGTTGATTCACCCAGCATGTCAACCTCAAACTTTGGTTCACATCACTAGAAGCATGGGCGCCGAAAGCGGGGGCATCTCCCCTGTTGGCCAACCAAAGGATGCCCCTCAAATTTTGGTCCATCGCCATTCATGCTGTCAGGTACCAAATATGCTCAAAATTCGCCTTCCCAGGTCAGCACCAGCTGGGGTCTGTCCCCCCTGTAAAAACTCTGTGATGGTGCCCCTAACTGGAGGGGGCGCCGATGTGAGCATCATGTGACTTGCTGACACATGTAATTCACAAATGGTACTAAACTTAAGCCTGATACTGCACCACTTTAGAGGCTTGATACTTTTAAGGTATCAAAGTATGAATCCCAGTAGCATGACAAAATGATCAACATCAGGAAACTCGTTACTTCTTAGTTATCTCAGGAAAGCCAGTATCTTTTTGGTAAATGAGCAATGCAACCATCAAAGCTATGCCATCTTATTAGGGTGAATTACCATTAATGCCTGTAGGTATATCTTAAAAACAGGGATAATCTGTACATATCCTGTATTTCATTTGGAACCACCTTGAAGCGAACCTCTTAAAATGACAAGAAAAGCCTGACCTGGCCTGAAAAGCAGATATAGCTCTATTTCAATAATAAACAAAGTGTTTTGTATTGCTCAGTCAGCAAAGTATGGCAGCAGGCCAAACGAGTCGCACCAGCCATCTAAAATTCTCCCACACCGTCAGCCACCAAAAATTAGCACCGATCTACCATATACCAGGAGAAAAGCGCACTCATTCCCACCCACACGATGCAATGCTACCTCTCTTATTAGTTAGTTAGTTGAGGACTTTTTATAAGGCCCCTCCTATGTCATTATAGCCATTTAGCCATTATTTGTTAGGTTTTCAGTGTCACCTTCCTCACACCAGTCTCAGAAATTTGCACCAGGTTGATAAAATTCTCACCACTCGCTCCTGTCGCCAAGGGCACTGGCACTGACGAGATATCGTTAAAAACGCCATACTTTGCACGCTAGTGTATTGCTAGTTACATAGCACATATACCCAAGCAAACCTGAGAAACCAAGATAAATTATAATTTTCCAGTAGCGCCCACTTCAAGGTGAAAACTGCTTACAGTCAAAACACCCATACCTGAATTAAGGATAATGGACGTCACCACTTAATTTTAATTTGAAGAGATGCTCAGACTAGAAATAGCAGGGAAAACATGCAGTGGGACAAAATTTTGGACCAAATTGTTTGTGTTCAAATGATACTGCTCAAAAATTCACCAAAAATTTAGCAAGTCTCAAAATTTGGGTGGATCCACACATTAATTGTAATGAGAATGCAAAAAACATCACTCAACCCCAAACATTTGGCATAATACCTACCCTGATTTACATTTTAGGGATTCCTCTGCCTGTCACCCTTTGTTTAGGACACCCTTGCTCGTATGCGAGTTGGTTACCTAGGTAATACACTTTTTCTCAATGTAATTGGAAACTTGCCTGAGTATTACACAAGCAGACGTTACCTAGTCCCTACTCCTTTTTTTGTTTTGAGCTTATTACACAGCTAATATAGAAACTGAGAGAAAAACGACAAATAGATTGAATCGACTGGGTAGCAGGGCATAACTGATGCAAATTTCACTCATTATACGACTTATTAAAGTTGAATTTCATTCTTTTTAATTCCGCAACACTCAACACAGGGCGCCCGGCGACTGTGAAGCATTGCCAGATGTGCCAGATAATTTACTCTTTAAATTCCCAAGACTCTTGTGAAATTCCCACAAATGGCAGCAGTGCTACCAAAAAACCTTTCAAAAAGACACCCAAGGTTTAATTCACGTTGTGAAAACGGCTATTGCTTGACAACGCACGGATAGACTTGCACAGGTGTTGCAAAAATCCTCTCAAATGTCTATTGTCTATTATCTTCCCTTCTATTGTGGATCTGATCATCTTGACTCTGATCATCATACTTCTGATCATCATACTACTCTGACTTGATCATATTGACTCTGATCATCATCAAACCATTTCTCAGTTCCGAGCGTTCTCCGTGAAAGTGCCGAAAGTCACCAGAACGACGGGTTTTGATTACCGCAAAGCGGATTTCGATGGCCTGCGTGCCTCTCTGCGTTGTTTGCCCTGGCTTCTGCTTCGTGACTTGGGTGTGAACGAAGCTGTTGCGATCTTTACGATCTTGTGAATGCTGCCATAGCCGATTTTGTCCCAACGGTTTCACGTTCCAAACGATTTCCTCCTGGTTTGACCGGGACGTGCAGCGTGCTCTTAGGGACAAAGATCATACACACCGTGTAAAAAAGCGCGACCCTTCTCCAGAAAGCGATCTTGTATTTAGTAGAGCAAGAAACAATTTTAAAGCTTTATCTAACGCGAAATATCGTAATTACTTACTGGGCATCGTTGGTGACTTCCGTGAGAACCCAAAACGTTTCTGGTCCTTTATAAACTCATTGAAATCGTCTCATCAACGTCCACGCGTTCTTGTCGCAAACAGTCAACAATTTTCAGATCCCACCAAATGCGCAAATATTTTCAACGAAACCTTCGCCTCCAAATTTTCGGATCCCAACGTTGACACGCTGCCAAACGCCCCGGACTTTCACTGTTCCATTCTTCAAGAGTTTACAGTTCCCTCGGGAAAAGTTCAGGCCCTGCTATCTAGCATTGGAAAGCACAAAGCGTGCGGGCCCGACAATCTGAGCGCCAGAATTTTGCATGAGTGTGCTGCCGAATTGGCAGTGCCTCTCGAAATCATTTGCAAATTGTCAGTCGCTCAAGGTGTTTTCCCACATATTTGGAAGGATGCAAATGTCATTCCCATTCACAAAAAGGAGACAAAAAGAACCCAGGCAACTACCGCGGTATTTCGCTTCTTCCTCTTTGTTCAGAAAATTTTAGAAAAGGTAGTCTGTGACTCTCTTTTGGCACATTGTCTACCATCTATTCCCAGCAGTCAACATGGATTTCTCCCAAATCGTTCATGCGTCTCAAATCTTGCCAACTTTCTAAAACACAGCTAGGATTCGATCCAGGAGGGCGTGCAGACTGACTCTGTCTACACTGATTATTCTTCGGCTTTTACGAGTGTAAACCACACGCTTCTTCTTCACAAACTAAAATCTTTCAAAATTACTGGTCGCGCGCACTCCTGGATTGAATCCTACCTGACTGGTCGTCGCCAACGAGTTATACTAGAGGGCCAATCTTCCGAATGGTGCGCTGTAAGGTCCGGGAGCCCGAGGGCAGCGTGTGTGGCCTCTTGTTTATCTGCTACACAGCAGACATCCCCCTCATCATTCGAACCAACTGTATAAGCTTCGCCGACGATCTTAAGTTGTACCACCGAATTTCGACAAAAACAGACAGTGATGCCCTTCAGGCTGACATCAACAATTTAGTAGAATGGTCTAAAATTTGGCGTTTAAAATTGAATCCAGATAAATGTAGCGTTATATCATTTTCTCTCCGAAAATCTCCGATCCTTACGACCTATTGTACTGGATGGTACGCCGCTGGAGCGCCGTACAGGGACTAGGGATCTCGGTGTTATACTCGACAGTAAGCTGACTTTCGCTCACACATAGACCACACCGTGGCCAAGGCCAATAGAATGCTTGGCCTCCTCATACGAAGTTTTTCAGACCTCGCGCCAGTGCTGCCGAGTCAGACTCAAGCACACTTCTATTCTTTGTGCTTATTATGCCCATGTAAGATCCATCCTGGGGTATGGTTGCGTTGTATGGGCAGGGTCTGCCCATCCCACCTGAAGCGCCTAGAAAGGGTGCAGCATAAACTTCTCATCTGGTTGGCCTCATTTTCGGACCGTCCGTCATCCAGACTTGACTATCCATCTCTTTTGACTCACTACAAAGTGCGTAGTATTAAGGCTCGTTTTGCTCAGCATGACCTCTTGTTTTTGTTTAATCTTCATCACGGAAAGTTGGATTGTTCTGATCTGGTTTCCGAGTTCGGTTTGTCTGTGCCGCGTCGAACGTCGCGTTCTCCCTCTTTGTGGGCAGTTCGGTTTGCGCGTGTTGGTACTGTGCAGCGCAGCCTCTTCATCCGCGTGGCCGTCACATGTAACAGTTTCTTCAACGCATTTCGTAATGTTGATTTCTTCGCAGACTCGGGCTACACATTTTAAAACTAATGCTATCAAATTCACGGCAACCTTAGGAACTTTTCTCAGGATAGGCATTTGTGCAAATGTTGAGCGTTATGGATGTTCGTGGAATGCTTCCATTGCTGAATGTATTTATTATCTGACTTTACTGTTTTAAATCCACATGACTGCATCAGTAATTGGGCAATGCCTGTTGATGTTTTTACCAATACAGAATACAGAATACAGAATACAGATTCTGTAGCAATCGAGGACCGTGAAAATGTTTTAGCATCTTAATCAGTTAGTTTCTCGATAATGGTGGTTGTTTAACGATGCATATAAAGTTATTTATTGAATATTTTATTTGAATTTTTAAAATAGAAATTGAACCATTTTAAGTTCCAGCCCCCCCAACCCCATTATGAGGGAGTCGTTTTGATCCTTTATTGGCAAGGTTTTCCAAAGTGCAAGTTTTAAACAGAAGATCTGGATTCCTAACAGGCACTATGGAAACCATGATCAGTATTATTTATTTATGATTACTAGTTACACCGTATTGGCCACGATCAAATTGGTTTCATGTTTGTGCAAATATACCAATTGTTGTTAGTGGCAGTAGTTGCTGGCTCTAGTTTGTGTAAATTTGTAGCGAGGTGAAACTGTTTTATTCAAAGGTTTGGACGTATCTGGGGCGAGGGATTTACAGGGGAAATCAAGAGTGGGTATTTTATTTGGGTATATACAATCAATTCTGAGCAGGGCCTCAACGCCCCAGGCGTCGGCCGCCACCCCCCGCCCCCAACCCCGGGCCAGCTTATCCTGATTCATCGCTGAAAGCGCTAGGAATTCTTTCGTGTCGCTTTATGCCTGGTGTGGGGTTTGATAAGCGCTAACCGACTCCGTACTGCTCCCAAAATACTTTTGGAAAAGTTAGGTGAAATATGGGGCGTGAACCTGGTTCTGTCGCCTGGTCCGGTTGCTGTACAGTAGGGTCCATCAACCCCCCTGATGTTTACTTCTTGGTAAACTGGTTTCGCTTGTAATCACATTTTGTTACGTCAGGTACAAAAACCTCAGATCCAAAATATTTTGAAGCTTTGTTATGGACTAGGGGTGCCAACTGGCGGCCAAAGTTTACAACTTTCATACTTTTGGGGAGTTTTTGGATTTCCTTAGAAATAACCTCCTTTTAGAATAGGATCTAGTCTTGATGAAAAATGTTGCGCTGATCGGGGCGCGAAGTGGTTAGCGCCAGCAGGCTACAACGCAGCCGACCCGGGTTCAAGGCCCGGTGGCCTCCCTGAACGAGGAGGAAGCCGGCTCCGAGAAACCCTTCCAACAGGGATAGAGTTGGCGACGCCATATGACCCTGGCAGTTGGTGCATCGATAAGCCCCCAAAAATTGTGTTGGCTGATCCCAAAACACTCGCCCGACCAAGTTCATGCATTTCGGGCATCATCTGGGGTGCCACCTAGCGGCCAAAATGCCCGATTTCTTCTGTTTTGTGAGTAAGAAGATGCAGCATTGTAAGAAGCATTGTTACAGCATTGTAAGTATTGATACATTGTGTAATTGGATCCAGTTGTGATAAAATTCAGTTCTTTCGGTCCCAAATCACCGGCAAGACATATATGAATTCTGGAAACAGCTTGAAGTGGTACCTGGTGGATGCAATGCAGTTTATTTCGATTTTTGCATGTATGAATAGTTATGACAACTTTGGATGGTAACATGAATGGGTTTGGTTTGTGTAATTAGCACTGAGTATCTAATTTGCCTAAAATAATACCAATCTTAAATACTTCACTAATATTTCCCCTCCAACGGTGCCACATGGTGATGAGTTTCTGAAACTCGTTTTACTTTCTACCGTCGTTTGCTGCAGTTGTCTTGGGATGCAGCATTATATTTACTTATTCGGACAATCCACAGGGGCTCCATGTCTATTTAGAGCATGATTATTTGAAGGGAACCAGCCCTAAGTTGGCGAATGTATTTCAACTCCTTGGTGAGCATGCACTACCGAGCAATAACACTTTATGATTTGGGAAATCGTTTTGTGCAGTATGATCAGTTAATTGCTGACTGTGGCGCTGTGCTGACTCAAAGATACTCTCGATATTGTCTTTTAGACTACTTAGGGATGTGTTTGTCGGAAACATATCTCCAGCTTTTGAATAAAGGCCTACGTAATGTTGTGTAATTAAATCAAAGGCCGGGGTTGGAGTAACTCAGTATTAATGCCAATATCGAGTTCAGGCAAATTCCTGCTCGAAAGCAGCCCAAGGGAAAATCCTGCTGGATTCCAGTCTGCCAATCGTAGGTCATTATTTTGAGTGCCAAATTCAGCTTTAGGAAATAATTTCGATATTCTTTTCTGCCCGAAGACAGTTTGGCGCTCTCGGTGTACTCTGGAGCCCGGTTTTTGGAAGGGTTTAGTTCACCTTCCCTGATATTATCATGAAACTCGAAGCCTTGTTGACACTTGTTGATTTTCGCTTAAATGGGTGAGTGTCAAGAGCTGCAAGGTTTTAAATTTCTGTCCTACTATTTCCGGAGCCTTGTCTATAAAATAAGGGCTTAGCTAAAGGCTCATGTCATGCGGCTCCATGGCTGATGTTGCAATGCCACGTGCAGCCTCGGGCTTTGCTCGCCACTCGTCAATGCACATCAATATTTTGATTCTACCCATTTGTGCTGCGTCATCGGTCAAGGATCCCGCTATTCACAGCCAGTGGCGGTCTAGCCGATCGGTTTGTTGGAGGGGGGCAAACCAAAGTCGAAAAAGCAAAAGAAAAATGTCACGCAGTGAAAAATTGTGCTACAACATGACTTGACGGTAGAAGTTAGAGTATTTGAGGCGAAAAAAACGTCACGGTGTGAAAATTGTTGGCCCAATATACCTTTTTCCTCTCAAGGCCCAATATTTACACTGAACTTAACTGGCTCTGTTTGAAATTGAGAGTTGAAGCACCAGAATCTCGCTTATAAACTAAAAATGAGTCGTGGAAAAAGGAGGTCGGCTGCTTGGGGGGGCAAAAACATAGTTTTACCCAGAGCTTTCCGTTTGGAAATGCCTTCCCCCTTCCTGGATCCGCCACTGTTCACAGCTCACTCGTGTTTGCGTCTCCTTAAGCGACGGCCAGATTTTATCTCGAGTTAGGCTTTTCTGACCACCTTAAGGATGCGCTGAACATATCATACCTGATTGCTTACAGGAGGCCGGATTCCGTTTTATTCCTCCTCATTCGGCGGGGTTATTGATGACATCCATGACAGCAGCATATGTAATCGATGACTGGTACACAAACGAATTGGGCCAATCGCTTACCTCCAGTTCCACAAATGCTGCAACCAATATGAAGTCTCGGAAATGAACCGTGAATTTGGTCCAGCCAGTCCTGCTGGGAGCAGGGTCACCAATAAGAGTCTTATAGTTGTTACAGGTGAACGCATCATACCTTTTCTTTAAGCTATTTTCTTGTCTCATCTTTTGGGATAGTTGTTGCTAAAAGCAGTTCATGGATGAGCTGAAAAATTGTCCCTAAAATTCCTGTCTATGTACATGGCTGAGAAATATCACTTGCTATTTACGATCGTCTGGCTGATTTTATTGGAAGTTTCAGAAGAGCGAACTATGAGTCAATGTCAGAGTCAGTATATATCGATTCCATCCATTGGGGGCGAAGGAGTGAATCTCATTCAGTGTAACGGAACGTTGAACAATAGCCCTGTTCAGCTGTCAGCACAGTTTTGTCAGCAGGACCTCTAACCTCTCCTCCAGAAAAGTAACATCAGCGCCATAATCGCCTCTTGTTTGTGCTAAGCAAAGGGAACTCAAACCTTTTCACCATTAAAAAATATTAGACTGCTGCTTCGTGCACTTACTATTTTCATCAGCGCAAACAGCAGGCCGTCAGCCCGTAAAACCTCTAGAACTAGTTCCCGGGAGAGGCTACAGTCCTGTGACGTAGGCGCAACGCGGCCCGCTGATTGGTGCTGACAAAACTCTGCTGACAGCTGGAACAGGGCTTCCATGTGAGTGCGGTGGGGGTGAGCAGCGGCTGTGGGCTGCGACAGGGCGAATGCGTGGTCGGGAGGAGCTGTCACAGACGCGTCCGAGTGTCACCCTGCCCGGGAATGTGTGCGGCTGAAGGCCGGGTCAGGCCCAGTCGCACGGTTCCCACCAGATAGCATCTGTCTCACACTGACCCGACTGCCGGCGTGGCTCGCATACACCACTACCAGGGTCGTCAGATGCTCAAAGGTTGAATCACGCGAATGAAAGTTGGTGGGACCTCGTTGATAGCCCTGAAGCTAGAGCAGGGACGCATTAGGGGACCGTGTTAAACGGACCAGTCCTTGGCGTTAAGGACGCGCCTGTAAGCTGCCCTGACTTGGCGGCTAAGATGCTCATGGAAGATGGCTACTGATGGAAGAGCAGGTGAAGCTATATGCTCTCCGGAGATCTAAAACTGTCCCTTACTCCCTCCCGCTCCTTCAATGATGTTTGCCCGTATTTCCCTCTCTCTTGTTACCAGTCGCCCCCGTGGAATGCCGCCTCCCCACATTAACAAATCGATGGTCCCAGCCATGGTGGATAGGTGCAAGGGGGTCTTGGGGGCTCAAGCCCCCATCCCCGAAATGTTCGAGTGCTTATAGTAAATGTATAGGCGGATGCTGTTTGGAGGCAATGGTGGGGGAGACTCGAGTCTCCTAACCCCCTCCCCGAAATGAAGTCCTGGATCCGCCACTGCTCCCCTGGCCATGAGTAGATGGGGGGGGGGCAGTTGGCCCTCAAACCGACCGATTAAAAAATGGTTTTCCAAGGTAATGGGCCTGTTGACCCCCGCACCCAACCAGGGGCCTAGATCCGACCCTGACCGCTGTAGCCGATGGGGAATTTGATGATTAGCCCCCAATACCGGGCTGTGTCATCAAACTGGTGGATCAAGCCTTGCTGCCAAAAATAAGGACGCTCGTTAGTCAGCGTAACTGCGTTGTCAATGCGAGCACCGTCTGGTTTATTGCCATCTCCTGGGTAGGAGACGGTCGAAGTAAATGCTGCCGAGGTCAGCTTTGATCCGAGGACCTCGCACACAAAGGTGACGACCTAACCAACTGCGCCACCGGCACCGCTCTGGTTAGCTAGCCCTATTCTACTCTTGTAGTCCCGGCAAAGCGTGGAGTAGGGGATTGAAGCCGCACTGTCTAGCTGGCCAAAATCCGGTAGTCCGTGCCGGGTCTAGTCTCGCGTCCCGGGACCGGGACGCTGCCACCAGAGGTAGAACCTCCAGCCAGAGTGCAGGAGCGTCGAAAGCTGGGGGACGAGGGACGTGCCCCCCTTGCAACTGGCGAATCAGGGGGTGAAACGTAATTCCGCAGAAATCTGGGATTCGACCTGTATATGTTTTCTTGCATTTTATCGCTATCATATGCAGGGGCAAACCCACATGTTCCCACTGACTTCACCCGCGCAGACCAAAAACAAAATCCTTGACACGATGATTTAAATGATGGTCTCAACCATGGATGGATGGGGGAAGGGGTCAATTGCCTCTCAAACCGGCTGATTAAAAAACGGTTTTCCAGGATATTGGGCCTATTGACCCCCTTAAGAGCTGAAGACCATAAGAACTTCCCATCAATCACCATGGTAGAAAGAGCTGCCTGTGTTTGAAGTTCGGCGAGTCATCCCATAAACTGCGTGAAAAATAACCTTTCGTACTTCGCCTTCCGAAGCTGTAGGGGAGAAGTATTTGGTTCTCAAGAGTAAAAAGAATCGTTTTAGCCAATCCGTAGCCCTAGATCGATGGAAAATATGGCTTATCTGAAAACATGTATGTACATCATGTGTGGCAGGATACCGTGTACTTGTTCCGTGTGGAATGGGAATAATGCGAATCTGCAGTTCAAGGCGTAGAAGAAAGCACCCCACTTTTTGTCTGATGTTATATTTTCAGTGGTCTTGGCTATGCAGGCGTGAAAAAAACAAGGCCTCAAGACGGAGCTGGGTAGGTTGAGTGTATAAACATGCACTATATCTATATTATATTTGGTGGGGGATTTTGGAGACGTAGTTGAGTGGGGTACTTGTGGTCGGGTTTCCTATCAATCACCGGTCAAATTTTAGCCACGACTAATTTTTGGTCACTCTCAATCATCACAGCTTTACAAGGATGCCCTGAAAACATACTTTACGTTAACTGCTGCTGTTTTCAGGCTGTCCATGTTTCTTCCGTGCCTTGCTGCTGGTTTTCCGTCGAAATCTGCGGTAAATGACCACACAGTCGGAGTGCCCTTAAAACCCGCCAAGAGCTTCATCATTTTCATGACTCTCTTGACCTCTCAAACATCTGTTGCCGACCCGACCCTCACCATTGGCGGCCTTGTGATGGGTAGTCGTTCGTTGTCTTCTAACTGTGTACTGCGGACCTTCCACTCACCACCAGCCGCTCCTCCAACATTACCGGCCTCCCCCACTGTCTCCACTGCCGGCCAGCGGCATCACTGGCCGCCCTCTGTTGCCGGACAGCCCCCAACTCCAACATCACCAGCCTCCTCCACTGCCCGCCAGCGGCATCACTAGCCACCCCCTGTTGCCGGACAGCCCTCAGTTCTAGCACCACTGGCCTCCTCCACTGCCCGCCAGCGGCATCACTGGCCGCCCCCTGTTGCCGGACAACCCTCAGTTCTAGCACCACTGGCCTCCTCCACTGCCCGCCAGCGGCATCACTGGCCGCCCCCTGTTGCCGGATTCTAGCACCACTGGCCTCCTCCACTGCCCGCCAGCGGCATCACTGGCCGCCCCTGTTGCCGGACAACCCTCAGTTCCTAGCACCACTGGCCTCCTCCACTGCCCGCCAGCGGCATCACTAGCCGCCCCCTGTTGCCGGACAATCCTCAGTTCTAGCACCACTGGCCTCCTCCACTGCCCGCCAACGGCATCACCTGGCTGCCCCGTGTTGCTTGACAACCCACAGCTCCAGCATCACCGGCCTTCTCCACTGCCGGCCTGCGGCATTACTGGCCGCCCCCTGTTGGCAGACAACCCTCAGCCCATTAACGCTTCCGCCGCAGACTTTGTCTTTGCTTTCACTCGAACCGTCAGAAGACTGTCCCCATTCATTTTGTTGAGTGACTGGCAGCTTATTGAAGACCTTATTTCTATGAACGTGGTGCGGTAAATACCACCACGCTGAAAATAAGTTATACTGCGAGTTTCAAGTTTGCTAGGGCAACTGGTATGGGGGCATCATTCTTGCCTGACATTTCAGTATTCTGCACCTGTGGGCTCATCAGGCACTTGCCCATATGTGCTCGTGAGTATGTTCAATGTTCTTACTTGGAGACTGCAGGAGTGGATGATGCTGGTCCATCACCTTTTTGTACGTGGGTAGAAATCTGCTTCCTGACCGGGAAGGACTTGTTGACTTATCGATTAGGCGGTGAGACCGTTGTGGTCCCTCCGAAGATAGTAGAGCGAAACAAGAGAGGCCCGTCGCTCGCTCTCGGCGTTGCGAGCTCTTCGGCTGCAGTTGGAGTGCGTGCCGGTTTTGTTTTCTGCGAGCTCTCGTTTTTATTGGCGGCGATTGCGTCGTCACGTGCGCCTGCTCGAGTGGTGCGCCGGTACCGCTCCGGCGCCGCCCAGGGCCTCTGCTCCGCCGGCGCCACCCCACTCACCGCCAGGCTCGCTTCAAGTGGCGCAGAATCGGGATATGTTTTGTCTGCACGACGGACCACTCCGGCGACGGGTAAGCGACTTCTTTTTCCAGGATGCGTCGCCGACGTACTGAATTCATTGGACGCTTCTCTCGCCTGGTCGGGAGCGAAATGGGAGGTATTTGTCACACTGAGGTCAAGCTGTGGGAAGATGGTTGGAGTGCTACGTGGTCATTTTCGCGGTCCGTCGCAGAGCGAGTCAGGGCTACATGCGAGTGTTCCGAGTTTCGCCTTGTTGTTGCACCCTTGAAGAGTTCCTTTGGAGGTGTGGTACAACCAGTGATCATCAGGAAACGGATGCCTTTCAGTGCTAAATGCGAAGTGATAACGAAACCATACGATCGGGTGTCCTCCCTCTGGGGCGGTCCCACCGCAGCGAACCAGGCGGATTCTGTCTCAAATGAGCGGCACCCCAGGATGGCGCGTTCCACCTCTGAGAGACTGGCACTTTAGGTTGCGTGGAAAGGAGAGGAGGGGGGTGAAATTAAAATATCATTAATCGTGAAGATTGATAGATTTTTGGTTTTAGGGGCCTGATCTTGTCTTCGTGTAATACATTTTTACCTTCTTCGTCTTCGTGGTCTTATAGCGCCAGTTGAATGAAGCGGTTTAGCGATGAAAATAAAGCATTCGCCTTGTAATGAACAGAAATGGCATCAACACCGAGTTCCCAATACCGCTGGCTACATCAAAATGACATCAAAAGTTAGGTATGCTTTTTCTTCTTTATTTTGTTTATTCCTATGACGGCGAAAACAAAGTTGATATTATGTTCTGTTTTTATGTGGTGGTTATTGATATTGTTTCTGATTTGGGCGACCCCAATGATTTTCCGGAGATCTACGCCCTTGGCCACGGAGCTGGGCACATATTCATGACTCTGTGTTCTAGTATCCAAAAGGACAAATTTACTGTAAGTCCCTAACTTTGAGTTTGTTTAAGTTTTATTCCATATACAAACCCGAATTAGACATTTTAAATAGGTTGGGCAGCGCCTCGTTTACCTCTATGGAGGCGCTGTCGATGGATGATTTCCTCGATTTTCCACAACTTGATCCACTAGTTGCTCTTGAAATCAGTAGTTGATAGATCATTGGCATCACCATATCCGTTTGAACTGAGTGTTGAAATGCTAAATTGATTGAGTAAATATTGATTTAAGTTCAGTTGGAAACTTCGAGGTAATTTTGTGACAGTGCTGAACACGCCAGTTTTGGTGTCCTCACGTTTGGGTTTCATTGAAGCCGTATGAAGCAAGCAAAAGTTGAAGCCTGACACTTCCGTAAATTTAGCTCTATCAAATGGTGTGTAGTTTGTATGAAAATTGCCCGTTTAAAAAGAGCCACTTATCGTGTTTGTTGTATCAGCTTGCAAGAATGCTCACGGCCAGTAGAGATATTAGGTTGCGCTACTTCGTACCTCACAAAGTCAATTCTTAAAATCCTATTTTAGTTATCTCCTCCGTCAGAATTCAGTTTTAATTAAGTTTCTGAGAAGTCAAAGTAACACTTTTAAGGGGAACAAAGTGTGTTAAAGGTGGAGCGAATGCCGGTTATGTGGGGTGAATAAAAAGTTGTCGTCCAAATCGAGGAGAATATTATCTTCTAAAGCATTCAAACGTTTTAAATTTCAATTTCAAGTGAAGTAGTTACGTATAAAAAAGCTTTAGTATTAGATTGGAGTGGATCTAAATATCAAAGTTAGTATTAAAACTTTTCTCAGCTGCTCTTTGCTTATTTTTGGACTTTCGCATTGTCGATGCACGTGTTATGACGCATTATAGTTTGTCGATTTTCCCCCTGAAGGCTCTCCCCTGATTACTTCTGTGTCGGGTGTTACGCGATGTGTAAGCATGGGTGGACCATGGAACAGAGAAGGGCGCTGCGTTCCGCTTTATGGCGCTGATCGCTACTGCTAAGCTACAAAGGTACATTATATTTAGCTTCAGCATACTTTTTAGCTAGCATCTTCGAACTGAAAGTGCCTGCAGCAGCTGATGCACCGCCGTTTCGCTGCGCTGAAGTGGCGAAAGTTGGAATAGGCTCGAAAGCTGGTGTGGGTACGACTGCCAGCACTAATCGTTTTAGTTGTCCAGGTTTCCTTACAAAGGGGCTGTGGGTGGCTAAGTCCACCCCCAAAAGTCAAAGTGCCTATAGATAATGTATAGCCGGAGGCTGTTCCGAGAGCAATGGCGGGAGGCTCAAGCCCTAGTCCCCCAAATGTTGTCCTGGATCCGCCACTGAACATAGCCGTTAAAAACCCACCGTTAGAAAATTTCAACCTGAAAATATTAAATTTTACCACCATTGTTATTGCTTGGCACGACTTGAGACGTCACTCACTGGAGATGGGGTTGCGGCGGCATCGGAAGGACATGATAGGGGTAATGACCCATACTTAAGGGTGCGTTATCAATGTTAACCCTATGGGAGCATATTTCGTGAAATATCTCGTAAAGTAAAATTAGCCATCGTCGTGATTTTTTCACCAAAAGTAGACAATATGTGTATCTTTACGGCAGTTGATATTTCAAGCGTGACGCATTTCTAGTTTTTGTACAATCTGACTTTCTTTTTCAAATTTCTCAAACTTAAAGTTTGAATAACTTTTTACATAATATAATCATTGAAACAGTGTGAGTGGGCCTATGTTCTAGGAGCCAGTCTCCACAACTCTGTTGTTGTACTTTTTTAATTTTTGCTTTATAAGAAGATATTAGAAGCTGAAATTTGAAAGCGTTTTCCAAAAATTCAGGGTAAAAATCGGAAAAACGGAAACAACAGAGTTTTGCGGCTATCTCCTCTATACAATTTCGATACAGAATCAAAACCAAAAAAGGCTCGGCGAAAAAAGTTATTTCAAGTTTTATAAAACTTTCCCAATAGATGGCGCTGGCAGTACCAGATTCGCATGAGTCGCCGCTGAGCCAGGTCTGTTCATTCATGATTTGGTGAATGGGACAGGAGCAGTGGCATTACAAGAAATACGTCAAGGTGGTTGATAGCAGAGAAACTGCAGTTAGAAGCCAAAATAAATATATTCACAAATTTGGATAGGAAATATTGAACAAAAGGAGAGCCTATAGTCTAATCACCCCTTGGCTACGCCACTGGCACACGGACACCTGTTTACCGGCGTGACCGGTTTCTCTACGCCTCGGGCGCGCGCCAGTCACGTGGCAGCCGACTGAGGACGGGATCCAACTGCTGAGGCCCTGCTGAGTGGATAAGGACGTCTCCATTGGGCGGTGCCGGATCTAGCCGGTCGGTTGGAGGGGGGGGCAAGGCAAAGTCGCAACAAATAAAAAAAACGATCAGACAGTGAAAAATGTTGCCGCAATATAATTTGACCGTAGTTTTTGGGGATGCCCAAGACGAAAGGCAAAAAACCATCACGGGGTGAAAAATATGCGCACAAGATGCTTGTTTTTGCTATCCACGGCCCAATGCTTACACTGAAGTTGACTGGTTCTGTGTGAAGTTTAGAGTTAAAGGAGATACGTGAAAAAAATTTATTGGCTATATCAAAAGGTTACAAAAGTTGTTTCAGAAGTTCTATTCTCATTTTTGCGAATTCGGCCTGCAAATGCCTTAAAATTGCTCTCAAAGTAAACATTTCTAGACGACTTTACCGGTACACCTCATATCGATGTTTATGACGTCCACATGGCTAAGGCTATCAATTTCTCTAAGAATTAGGTCATATCTATCCCTAAACAGTGATGTAGAACTTTGGGCTACTCCAGAAAAAATTACTTTAAGAAAAACAACATTCCAAAACTCTTTTGAAGCAGAAATATGGGGCTTAAAAGAAACACAATTAATCAATCAGAAGCCTAGGAATTCTCAAACCAGGGTCACGTGACCTATCTGACGCAAAGTTTTGTCATCCTGGGGCGGAAGCAGAAAATGGCTCAAGACTCGGTACGAAACCGCTGAAGATTTGAGTAATTATGTTTTTCCGTTTTTAGGGCAAACTTATTCATTTTGGGTTTTTGAAAGCTTTTTAAAATTAATTCAAATACAACTACAGGAGGGCAAACATTTGTATTATTAAGAAACATTATTTTTCAACTTTAAATAGTTTTCGAAAAGTAAGTGATGGAGGTATGGGCATGGGCAAGTGATGGGCATTTTATCAAAGAACTGTTAACCTATTTCGATAATAAGTGAGTGGCCTCCCAAAATTTTGCCGAAGATACAAAAATCATTGATAGTTTCGTTATCAGGATTTTTCAAATAGTAAGAAACCACAATAATAATTTTTCGCGTATCTCCCTTTAAGGGAACACAAATCTCGGTTATTAACTCAAGCGGAGTCGAGGCAAGGAGGTCGATGACTTTGTGGGGGAGGAAGGCACAGTATAGTTCTGACCCGAGCTTGTCCGTTTGGGGGGAGGGTAAATATTTTTGCCCTCCCCTCTGGATCCGCCACAGCCATAGAGTTTGCATGAACTTTGACTACCGTGTTGTCGAATCAAATATTTGAAATGAGGATATGAAGGAATTGTAAAAAAACAATGGGATTCACCTAATTAATATTACATCATCCCGGTCATCAAAACTGGTTCATTTTTACCGCCCCAACATTCAGTCATCTCCGCAAGGTGTTTTCTTATTGGATCGATGGTCTAGACGAGCAAGAGGTGAGCTACTATGATGTGTCCAGGGTAAAGATCGAGAAAACGAAAACAAAAAAGTTTGTGGCTATCTCTTCCATACCATTCCCATACAAAATAAAAATTAAAAAGGCTCGGCGAAGAAGTTTTTTAAGTTCTATAAAACAGTTTTCAAGTTTTATAATAAAATCTACACTTCTGTCTTTGAAAAACTTCCAAGAATCTAAAACGGTGCATCGCACCTGCTCGTACAAGACGTGAAATCTAGCTGCTGATGTTTTATCATTTTAAGTCCACCCTAACAATTTATTGTCTCTCAAAAACCATGATCAGTACTCTTACAATTTCCAAACTGAGACGAAAGCATCAGACTTCATCCGACCGATTGTCCAATCATGATTGTTGATATTTCGGTAACTTCTGTATTCCATTAACAAGAGAAATAGCTACTTGTCTTGTGAGAATAATATCGTGTTAATTAGACGAAAATAGCTAAATCGGGCTTGCAAACGTCCCCCAGAAAAATGCTCAGGAATTTTAGAATGACTAACCGACCGAGGAGACAGAGAGGGGACAAAGGTCCGACAGGAGCGTTTATCTCTACAGGGAGCATCGCTCAAGGGTGATGTTTTCATCGAAAGCAGCCGAAGTGTAGCCCATAACAAATTCGAATATTTTAATTAGGACTGATGTTTTAAATCCAAGCAACCATGTATTATTGTTGTGTTATAAAACACAAAATGAATAAAATAAAAAAGCAATTTGAAATAATGCGGGAGGAAAAAATTGGAGCAACACTTCTCAGTTATCACACATTTGTATTTACTAGAGGCAGGGGCGTAGCCAGGATTTCGCTCGATTTCCCTGCGACAGGGCCAAAAGAGCCCTGATGGGTAAAGGGCCTTGCTTGTTACAGAATAGAGTGCTGAAGAGGGCTTGAGAGTGCGCTGTCTGGTATGAAATTTCAAATTTGGCCACAGATCATAGTGGAGGCGAGCCGCGCTTCGTGTAATCCAGTATCCTCAGGGGGCCTTTCGGGCCCCTAAGGGGAAGTGGCTGTCCCTGCCGCCCCCTCCTTGGCTACGCCCCTGCTAAGAGGTCTCATTAAACATTAATAGGGCTTAGCGAATTCTACCTATATTTCTTATATTACGATTGCTGTAATATCCCAATTATATAGTGACTAATAAAGCATACACAGCATGATCAGGGTATTGAGCATCATACTAAACCGATGGCTACCACATTTTTTGGACCAAAAAACAGTCAATTATGTGCAGACCCTACATTATCACAATCATGGATGCAGTTTTTTGCCTATGCAACAATACCGAAATCATGGATCTGCCGTTGTGATCCTTGCTCCAATTGGTCCCATAGATCCGACGGAGTGGAGATAAATCTTCGTGACATACAAGGAGGTTCAACACAAATTCGTCATTTGGGAAATGCAGTCCCTGCGTTCACTTCCTTGCTATCGCTCGCTAGCTCACTCCGTCTCATAGGCCGCATTTCCCAAGCGTCCCTGCTTTCAAGTCTTACCTCCTCTTGTGGACCAGTGAGGGTAACTAACAGGCTGTTTTTTACAAATGAGCCTCAGGTGAGACCAGGCCATTTCACTTCCAGCAAAAATGTTTATTTCGTTTTAATGGATTTGTGGGCACAATAAATTGTTTAGTGTGATTAACTGGCAGCAAAAATAGGCCAAAATCTGGTTTAGCTTTCAGTTTTGCAGTGGAAAATGTAGTGCCAGAGTTGGAGGCTGAAGGTCTATGGTCCCCTCACTTTCTGGCCAGTTTCGGCCTGCCTGGCCGAAGCTGGATACCGCACATTGTTCTGCAACTGGACAATATGAGCCTTCATGAGTCTACTAACATATGAAATGTTGCTGCATTGGTGTTTTTTAAAATCCATGTGGCTTCATATTTTGCCTATATTTGTTTAAAAATGAGCGCCCCGCAAATTTTCCATGATATGGTTTATTTTGGACATCGATCAAAATTTGGTCTTAATCAGGTCACTGTCCGCGTTCGAGAAATCAGCATGAAAAAATTTTGCATAGTTACAGCTTAAAAATCGTACCAGAAAGCTACGGGGTGTGTTTTCGAAATAATATTGACAGAATAGACCATTCTTAACACATTTAAAGTACACATGAAGAATAGGCTGAGCTACTTTGTACCTGATTTGGGTCAAATGGCCTAGTTGACCCAAGACGGCGTTTTTACCGATGTGAGCTGTTTGCAATAGCAAGGAGAGGCGGGTGACAGGGAACGATCCTGAGGGAGGTTTATGCCGAATTGACCCGCCCGAATCCTTTTCGTACCTTTAAGGTACCCAAATAATCGATTTTAAGGGACACCTAGAAATTGGTTGGTCTATGATCACTAGAAGCAGAAGCCGCCGCGAGAGATCTGTTCGAACAGGTAGAAAACCCCAAAAATTATCCTCCGGGGTCAGCTAAAGATCTCATCGATAACCTTCTTCATTTTGTTGCTCATCATCCTCCCTCAGCAGGGTAAAACTTCCGACAGCGAGAGAGGTCTAAAAATACAACCTTACCAGCAGCCGGAAGATCCGGACTTTTATGGAGATGCCACTGTTACCAGCGCGAGTTTAAATGTGGATAGATTTTTGATCCATGGCGTTCACGGAATGCTACTACAAGTGGAACTTCCGAGCAACTGCTTGTTGGAATACTTTGCTGACAAAGAGCAGAGTGGGAAGGTGACACTCAAAAAAGAAGCGTACTGTAAGTGGACAATCTTTCGGATTTCGCAGCACTCCATTCCGCAGTGTCTCAAAACTGGTTTTGCATTGGGATAGTGAGTGTATAAAATTCACGCTTGAAAATATGGAAGGCGAGTAGAGAGTCAAACGCTATAATATGTGTGTGAGTTAGTTGAAACTCAGTTTACAGCCCCTTACTAGCCCCTTACTCCGCATTTTTCATCAAATTTGTCTTTCCTTCCACACTAGATGGTTTTATATATACTAGGATTATTGAATTATGCTAAAAAAATCCCCAGGAAAAGTGTTTGGAAAAAGATTGAGTTAGAAAAAAAAATGGGCAAGCGGAAAAAGTGAAGGGAAATTCAGGGCGCCTGGGTGTCACACTCTACTAAGCATTCCAGGATTTAGATCATTGTGCCTCCATCGCCATTATCAGGATGACACTTTCCGTTCAGCGGGATACAAACGGCAGAACACCGGGCTCTACCAATATCAGTAAGGCCCATTTCTGGCCACTACGGGCTGGAGTGACAAGATCTTTCAGGGGAAAAGAAAGCAGTGATTGTCGCTGGAGCAGAGTGCTAGCGACGACCGACTTCAGGGCAGCGATTAGCTCAACTGGTGTCCCCGTAGTACCTGCTTCCCTCCTTACAGAAAAACAAAAGCAATTATACAGAGTAAGAACTTCTATATCATATTCTACTGCTTCCGTAACCACCGAGGCTAAGTGACTAAAGTCATAATCCCTCCCCGTAAAGGCGGATCGGGAATTGCCGATCAGGAAGGCGACGGCTTCCAGGGCACCATTTTGACCAGGGGTTGCCACTTTTGACCGGCAAAACCCATCAGTTGGGCGCAAATCTATCGGTTGGCACGGTGCATCCTGGGGATGGAAAGCGACATTTCAGGAGTCTTGTTAAAGACGTCACGTTTTCATTGAAATGAAAATGGAAGGACTGAGGTCAGTTTTGATTCAATTGTCGAGTTTGCCGCACTTGTTTTGGTTGTCTCTGCGATTAATTTTTTTATGATCGGAAAATATCGGAAGAATATTCTTTGTAATCCTCCCGTCATGGAACCTCCCTGAAGCTGGTTTCTAAAGATATTATTCTCTTTGAGTATTTAATGTATATATCGTGCATAGCGGGTGGAGATGAATTTATTCATCGCACAATGTGACAGAGAAAATATGTACACTACAATATCATAAGAATATAATGATAGCCACTAATTCGTACCCAAAATATCTAGTTACTTGTATAAAAACAGGACCGACAGACTCACGAATGCATCTCCACTCAGTCGACAAACCGACTACCGAAAAGACTGAGCGAAGGCGGCCAACGCCTATGCCGGGGATCACCCAAGCTGATCGAGGTTGCAATGCAGGTATCAAGCCCGGGAAATCATCCACAAAAACAGTCCCCGAAGACAGCCTACTCCGGTCCCGAGAGGCGGCCAGGTGGGACCTGGACAGCGAGGACAGTGCAACGGCGCGGGTCCTCGCCACAAATCCGCTGTCATCAAACCGGAATCGCCAGAGCTTCCTTCGGCGATTGAGGCGACTTTAACGAAGCGCCCCCATATGGATATCTTTATTTGACGGCCGGAATAATCATCATCATCATATTTCAGGGCGCCATCAGCCTTTCGGGGGGCGCCATGGCCATTCCAGGGGCTCCAGGGGTCGATCGGGGGCCCGTGCCCCTCTTTGCTCCCCTGGATCCGCATATGATCCTCCCAGCGGGCATCTGTGTGATGACTTGAGTGTCTCGTTCCTTAGTCCATCAGCTTTATCGCATTCAATGTTCCAAGATTTTTCGACCAAACCGCCCTCTATCAAGGCGTAAACTCAAAGCCAATCTAATTATTTTCTACCGATATTGCCACTTCTACAGTTTATTTGGAAAATGTCAGTTTTATTCTGCTTTTTAACAGTGAAACATATATTTTCGTCCCCTGACACAGTAACGTGTTTTCTGTATCCTTTAAGACTCCATAAAGTCATTTTGGACCTATAAATTTCCCAAAGAAAGTACTTTCTCTATTAATTGAACTACCCCTTCCCACAAATGATTACGATACACTCCTTGAAATGGCTAATGACACCCCAACTGAAATTTTGCAGGAGGTGGTGTTGCATCGCCACTAATACCGCAGCATATTTCAGGATCGTCGTTCAGGTCTTGAAAATCTATACGGACTATGGAACATTTTATTGCGCGTGTTTTGCATGGAGCGACCTTTAGCTCCTAACATCAGGGAACTACTGACTCTCATGACTGGAGGCATGCTTGAGGGTTATTTGGACATGTTTGCCCGCGTATTCACACGAATCTCTCTGGTTCCTCTCCTCATAAAAGGTCCCTGAAACAATTCCAAAATTCAATGTGGTGATGATGTGTGGACTTCTTCAGATCACATCAGTCTTAATTCTAAGTCAGATTGAGGGCCTATCCCGAAATTAAGTTACATGTATTCTTATAATTCTAACCCCCCCTCATGGTAATACTTGCTTACACCTGTTGTAACGTCTAACAAAACAGTTTTACATGACTTTCCGCTCCCCCTTGTTTTCCTTCTGTAGTACATGGACGGTCTCATATGTTTCGGAGACCATCTTTTGTTGACTGTCCTAGGTCAGGAGGCCTATACCTAAGGAAACTGCTTCCAATACATTACAAAGGCTTTGGTTTTATATCAGACAGTGTGTTCAGAAAGCGTCTGGACGGGATTAGGACAGAACACGTGTTTTGTCAGTTACTGCTTTACAAACACTACCCTATGATCAGAAACACTTCTCTGATCCCCACAGTGAGGGAAAACTCCGCACATGATCGAGGGATACCACACCCCCCATCTCCAGGCATCAGAAAAATGTTCCATAATAAATACTTCCGTAAACACATGGAGCACGCGCCTCAGGAGTTCAGTGGTAGAGCAAGTCAGTGAGTCCCGTACGAACGCACGCCCCTTTCCGTGACCGCCACGGGGCGGGGAATCTCTAAGAAAACCCCAAGGCGATCACAAATGCAGGCACCCAGCCCATGTATCTTTGTAATGTATGCGTGTGTTTACGCACACGCACGGAAAATGACGCACCACCGACGCAAGGCGGGCGGCCTTTGATGCTGAAGAGCGATGGCTTTCAAAGGAAGGCACTATATGTTTACAAAGCTAGGATCCCTCCACATAAGAGGATGTTATGTGACTGGGTGGACATTGTTTTTATATTTTCAGGATGGAAGAAGTCGTTAAACTTCCCTGAGGTTTCTCACGGAAAACAGTAAACAAGGATATTACAGAAAATATTTCTGATACATTTACCGGGATGGAAAGGGACTGGCTTGAGTTTGGGAGGAAGGGAGTGGGTCCTAGGGTTTGAGTCACGAAAGTGGACAAAGTAGTCGAGGATCCTACAACTAACTAGCTGCTAACACGACGCAAAGAGCGCGTAATCCACAGCCATGCTTGAAATGTCATTTTGGCTAGCTTTGGTCCATCCCGGGTGACGGTTGTGCGAGCTGCGGCTGGCATAACCCGGTATCGGGGGCCCAGGACAAAGGCTTTGGCAGTCTGCTCTCGGACAAATACTGGGCCCGCCCCTGCAAAGGCACCTGTTACTGCGACCCGTCTGACCTTGCCCCGCAGCGGTTTCTTGTTTACCTGAAGGGTCATGAAGCGTGGAATACAGAAGCGTACTACGGTTGCCACAACCAACGTGTCACGTGGGCGGTCTTTGTATCGAAATGAATGAACGAATGACCTGACATCTGTTGTTCGAAACAGGGTGATTGACGGGTGTGTCATTATGGTGCATGTGTCGAGGTAACGCACCCTTAAGGATTACATTGGGATTCATGCATAAAAATATACACCCTCAAAGCTAAATACTCTTATCTGTGACTTACAGGATGCTTATCCCCATTTATTTTGTGATTTACTCTCTTTGTTTAACACGGTCAGGAACTACTTATCCCTCCGCCTCAAATAATAATTTTATCGTCTTAGAAGAAAACTACTGTCCTGCACATGCTTGAATTTCAGCCTGCGTGTTTGTCACTTGTACCGTGTCTGTTGTATTTCCAATAAACGTGTCAATTAAAAGCCTTGAAAAACTACAGCGGTAGGTACCCCGATTTCAGAAAATACTGCAGACTCAGAAATCAGCACGCCTGCAATTGTGCCCGCCAAGCACATTCCCTTATGAACTCGTTTAATGAACTTCTGGTTTCCAGTGCTACTACGCTGCCGCACACTGTACGAACACCTAACCCATATATCCCACCCACGCGCCCAGAATATCTCCTACGCACCGTCCACTCCCTCGGTCCGGCAGCGGGCACAACCATGTTGCCTGGGGTGGGTTGGTTTCCAGTTGGTGGGTTTTCTTGGTCGTGTGGGCAGAGCATTTGTTTGTAATTTGTGATTTGTTGCCTGGCGTTGTGAACAGTGGTATAATAACCAAGTTCCAACTTGCTCTTGTCTGTACCCGGCCTTACGAGTCCTTCCTCACTCTGTGTACTGTCTTCATTTTTGTGGGCGTCTGCTTGCTCACTGTGTTTGAGCTCATCCAGTCCGTACTAGCATCTTTTGATCTGTATTTGTCATACACACACACTGGTCTGTAGTACTCTACATAGTACTCCCTCTATCTGAGTGGCAGCACTGACTTGCGAGAGGCTTAGTTAGTTAAGGGCTTTTATAAGGCGTTCTGTGCAAAGCACCTTTGCTCGCCTCTAAAGTGTTGGGGAGAATTTTCCGGGAGGGGTGTTTACTTTAATGTCGCAGAACAAAGGGGCGAATCTTATTTCAAAGAATGGGTCCCGAAGTGTAGCAACACTTGCGAGGGAAGGGGATTGCTACGGCAGAGATGCCGAGCCTGGGGCACAGGTAGGATTAAAAGGGTACGTGAAGAGGCTTGCCAGCGTAAAGATTAGTTTTTTTTAATTTTGTTCCTTGTTATCGAAGGACCGTTTTGCTGACGTTACTCGAATTCCTCCATTGAAAAATAATAATTTTGGGTTATTAGAAACACCCGCAAGCACCATGACGTGATGGCGCGGGTCTTTATCCTGCAACCAGGAGGTGAGGTTACAGCACCCTCTCTGGCTGGGTAGCCGCCGCATAGAGGAAGAGAGAAGAGTAATAGAACAGATAGAGTGTTAGGGAGGGGTGTGAGTTGATTAGTTGTGAGTCTTAGATGTGGTTATTATAGTCAGTAGTCCTTAAGTTAGGGTTAGTTGGTTAGCAAACATGAACGGGTGGTTAGATGGGCTAGTTGGTTAGTTGAATTTTTTTTGCCTATGGTGGGAGCTATTCTGAGTCTACCATACCCCTAGGACCAGACAGTTAAAGCCTAGTTTGAAGCACCTATTGTTTAAATTTGTCAGGGGGACGTCTATAGTGTAATTGTTATTTCTAATATGAGGGGTGCTCTTCGGATGCAGGTACTTTTAATACCTGCCACCATAGACGTTTGTTCCGTACGTTCAGATAAATTTCTCAAGCCTAAAAGCCTTCAGGAATGTAAAGAGTTTGTCCAGCAGCTCAGGGTGATCCAGCAGCTCAGGGTAAATGGGCGCTTTGGTTAGTGGTCCAGTCATTTTGGATGTACTTCCGGATATGGTCCTGGAGGAGAGCTTTGCTATCGTCTCCAGACCATGTGAGAGGTGCGACCTCTCTGAGTTCTAGACTTTTTGGCCTGTTCGTCGGCTTTTTCATTTCCGAGAATTTTGCAGTGGCCCGGGATTCAAAGAAAAGGGACATCTGGGATATCGTCGATACCCTTCTGGATGTCTGCTATTACGTGATGGCTGGGGTTGACTACGTTATTGATAGCTTGCAAGACAGATTTAGAGTCTTAACAGATGACGGCTGAATTAATATTTAGGGTTCTAATCAGGACTAGTGTATCTAGAATGGCGACAGCCTCGGCAGTAAAGATTGAGCAGTTGTCCGGAAGTCTTTTTGGAGGCGAATATTTTGCCCCCAGATGCCGAGGCCTACTTTTTCGCCTATTTTAGAGCCGTCTGTGAAAATGTAGTTTTTGCCAGTGTTGTTAGACTGGAACTCTAAGAATTTCTGGGAGATCTCTGTAGTGAGATTGTCTTTGCGTGTGGTGAAAAGAAACTCGACTTTGGGCTGTTTGCGAGTCCAAAAGCGGGAGAGTGGGGGTTTGCCTATGGCTTCTGGGATCGCAAGATTCAGGGTTTCCAGGGTCTTAGCTACTCTATTCTTAAATGGAGGCCAGGTTGTCCGATTAGTTTTTGATACACGTCCGGGGTGAGCGAAACATTGTTTCGCCGGGTGATTTTCGGTAGACTGGACCTTGATATAGTTAGAGATAAGCTGGGAGTGGTGTCTAGTTTGGAGAGGGCACAGCCCACTGTCCACTAACAAGCTGGTGATGGGGGATTCTCTGAGCGCGCCTGTGGCTGCCCGGATACTTGCATTTTGGATGCGCTCTAGCTTTAGCTTGTTAGTGTTGTTCGTTGAGTCAAAGACGAACGAATTATATTCAAGTATGGGCCGGATCAAGGACTTGTAGAGCATGAGCAGGGTCTTTCGATCCCCGCCGTACTCTGTTCCGCCGAGCATGCGGAGGGTATTGACTCGTTTTTGACAGCTAGAGACGACTTTGGTAATATGCTCGTTAAGACTAAGGCGGGTATCCAGCCGAGGCCGGCACGGCGGCCGGGGTCGGCTCAAGGTCACCGGTCGCAGAGGCGACGGCGCCTGCGGCGGCGGGCGAGAAACCAGAGTCAGCTGACCGCAACGTGTCAGCGGACAATCGAATGTCTGCGGACGGCACGAGCCAGCAGGAAACGGTGGCGAGCTATGCGGAGATAGCGGCCACTGTCACTGGAGAAAACTCAGCGGCTCAATTGAGCCAAGGTGATTACAGCGCACCGAGAGCACCCAGAACGGCGGACAACAGCCTGTCACGGCAACCTCGCGAATACGAGGACGTAGCTACGACAGTAGTGGAACTCCTGAATGCCGCGTTTCCCGACATGCACGTTCATATCAGTGATATTGATAGGGCGCATCGCGGGCAGGGCAACAAAATCTGGTGTCGGTTCGTGAGGTCAGGGAACGGGTCAGTAAGAGATCTCGTGTACAGCAGCAGGCTGAGTAGTGCACTGCCCAAGGGCAACCAGCTCTATATATCCGAAGCCCTCACAGGATACAGACAGGAAATTTTCCACGAGTGTTTGGCTTTGCGGAAGCAAGGCAAGCTGTACACGGTGTACACGCGGCATGGGTCTGTGTATGTGAAGCAGCGAAAGTTTGGATACAGCACAAGGGTGGACGAGTGGAACGACGTCGGTAAGCTGGGAATATAAACTACCTGCGCAAGTAAACGTCTCTGTCGATTATCGTCATTTTGGTGCCATATATGAATCTACATCGCTATCATTGGTATCTCGATTATTTTTGTGATAGAGCTCGTGTGCAAATAAATGCCGATACCAAATTCGTAAATAAGGTCGGGTGTATGTTCAAAGCTTCAGGGGCGGGATAAGTGGCAGTAATGAGGTTTGATAGCAAACTTTGCGGGATTTTGGAGGTACTTCAAGATGTTATAATGTGTTTGGTGTTGTGTATGTTCGCTGATAAGAGGGTTAGAAGTGTTTATTTAGCATGTCGGATTTGAAAATATGCTCGGTTAATTGTCGAGGGTTAGGTCAATATCGGAAAAGAAAAGATGTTTTTAATTATCTGCGTAGGTTGGATTTCAACATTTATATGTTGCAAGACATACATTGTAGTAAATCAAGAGTAAACTCATTTCGTAACATGTGGGGAGGCTCGAATGCAATTTTCGCACCTCTTTCGAATAATAGCCGTGGTGTTGGGATTCTTACCAAAAACTTAGATGTTATATTTTCTGATACTCATCTTGGTGGAGACGGCAATTACGTTGTAACGAAGGCAAACATAAACAAAAGTTTCGATATCATTCTGGCATCAGTTTACGGCCCAAACACTGATAACCCCGAATTTTACGGGGAATTAGAGGAAATATTCAATGAAATCAACAGCGATGATGCTCCAATCCTAATTGGCGGTGATCTGAACGTGGTGCTTGAACCTGAGCGTGATCAGCACAATTACGTGCGAGATAATATCAGAGCAAGACAGAGGATAAAACAAATGATGTCTGAAAGCAGCCTTGTCGACATATTTCGGATGCAGCATCCAGATGTAAGACGTTATACATGGCGAGTGAAAAGGCCAGTGTTAAAACAGGCGAAGCTGGATTATTTTTTGACATCAGAAATGCTCTCATCCCGCATAGTGGATTGTCAAATTCAGCCATCGTATCGGAGTGACCACTCTATGATAACCTTACAGTTGAAGATAAATGAACAGAGTCATGGTAAAGGATTTTACAAATTTAATGTTTCACTTTTAAAAGATCCTGTGTTTACAGATGAAGTTAAACAAGTTATAAAGCAGACCATTGTTTAGTATGCAGTTCCAGTATACACTGAGGAATATTTGACAAGTAATAAAGACGTTCAATTTGTAATTGACGATGCATATTTCTGGGAAGTACTCATTTTAAATATTAGAACTGAAACTGTAACATATAGCATACACAGACATAAAGAGAGAAGAGCAGAGGAATTAAACTTACAGAAAACGATAGAGAGACTTGAGGAAACCGTTAATGTAAATCCTAACGCTGATATTTTGGATGAACCCGAAACGCGTAAAAGTTAATTGGAGAAGTTGAGAATGGAAAAATTAGAGGGGTGTATACAGAGATCTAGATCGAAGTGGCAGCAGTCAGGCGGAAAATCAACTAAGTATTTTCTTGGCTTGGAAAAGAGAAACTACATATCGAAACAGATTCCGTCATTAAAAGCTGGTTCTGAGATTATATCTAAACAAGAAGAAATAATATCATATTTAGTTAATCATTTTAAGGAGGTGTTTCGAGAAAGACCGGTTCAGGATCAACAATTAAGTAGTTTCCTTGATAGCAGTGAGGTGAAGACGTTATCTGAAAATCAGAAGAGAGAGATTAGTGAACCATTAAGCCTCACTGAATTAGAAATTGCTCTGAAGAAGATGAAAAATAACAAATCACCGGGATCAGACGGATTTCCTGCAGAGTTTTTCAAATTCTTTTGGAACGAGTTAAAACATTTTTATTTTAGGATGGTAGAGCATAGTTACCAAAATGATAGGTTGCCAATGACTTTGCGCGAAGGCGACCGAACAAGCCAAAGGATATGATAAATTTATATCGTCCGATAACGCTCCTGAACTGCAGTTACAAAATTTTGGCGGCAGCAATGGCCAATAGATTTAAAACGGTGGTATCCAGTGTTATAAGTACCGAACAGACAGGTTTCGTCAGTGGGCGTTTCGCAGGCGATAACACGCGACTGACATATGACATTTTACATCAGCTCAAAGTACAAGAAAAGTTGGGGCTCTCTTTGAGTATAGACATTGAGGGGGCATATAATTCAGTGAGCTGGGATTTCGTGCGGGAGGTAATGCGAAAAAGAAACTTTCCCGAAAGCGCAGTGAAGTGGTTTGACATCTTGTACCGCGACTCGTTTTCTCGTGTATTGTATAATGGACACATTTCAGAACGGATAAAGTTGGAACGGTCGTGTCGTCAAGGTGATCCATGGAGTTGTTATTTATTTTTAATAGTTATTGAATGTTTGTTAGAACAAGTTGGTAGAAACCCCGAAATTAAGGGAATTAAAATTGGTACTAGAGAATATAAGTATACGGCTTTTGCGGACTATTGTCTCATGTATTTAGACGGAAACGTCAACAGCTGTCGAAAACCTTTGAAGACCTCGGCATTTTTGCTAAGTTTTCGGGTTTAAAACCTAACATTGAAAAGACTGAGGCCTTTTGGGCTGGTTTTGGGGCGGAAACTCAGGAGCCAATTTGTGGGGATATGAATTTTCGTTGGGTATAAAAGGTGAAAATTCTAGGCATATATTTTTCCAATGACGACTTAGAAGTGCATGAAGAGAACTACGAAATCAAATTGCAGCAAGTGAAGGCGTTATTAAAAAATTGGAGACTTCGTTTTCTTACGCCTAAAGGCAAAGTAGTGGTACTAAAATCTCTGATTATTCCAATGCTCACGCATATTTTCACGTCACTACCCAAGCCGCCTGATAGGTTCATAAAGAAGTTGAAGGAAGAGATGTTCAGTTTTGTGTGGGGAGGAAAATCAGATCGCATAAAAGGAGCAGTCTTTATAAGTCATACGTAAGAGGAGGACCAGCCATGACTGAGATTGAAACTTACATTGCAGCGTTAAAAGTAACTTGGATTCGAAGACATATATGTACGGGACATATCTGGCGACAGTTATGTGATGAAGTTATATTAAGGGGAAAATACATTTGGGAGCGTAATTCACAGTCGGTCAATATCATAGCCATGCAAGTATCAAATCCTTTTTGGAAAGAAACTCTTCAGGCTTACGCACGTTTTTCAGCGTCGCTGATTTTTTATCCCCAGGTTGAGTAGTTGCAGCCTCTTTTATTCGAACGAATCAAAATTTAAAGACGTTGAAATAGCACAGTGGAGAGAAAAGGGCTTGCAATATCTAAAAGATCTAGTAAACCCGGAGACGGGACAAATTTACCATTTTGATATATTCAAGAGGGTTTTTGGTGTGCAGTGTACTTATTTGGATTATATGGGCCTGATACAAAGTTTACCGAGGGAATGGAGAATATTAAACAAAACGAAAGAAATGGGTCCCCTGTACATCCACAGATAGCATTCCTAATCAAAGAAAGGCGTGGAGCACGGATATTTTACGATCAAATGTTGGGGAAAAAATTCCAAAATAGTGTGAACCCGTGGGAGCTGTTTTGGGAAACCGAGCTGGGTGAAATTGATTGGCAGGAAACATATGCCCGGATATATTGTAGCACACGTTCAGTTTACTTGCAAATGGTTCAATATAACGTTGTGGCAAAAATAGCAAGAACAAGAAGCTTTCTATTTAAAATGGGAGTTGAGGATACAGAAATGTGTAAGAGGTGCGATCTGGCTAGCGATACAATTATGCATAAGTACTGGTCGTGTATTTTTGTAAGGCGTTTCTGGCGAGAGGTGAAGACTTGGCTTAACTCATTGAATGACCTAAACGGATTTGAGTTAACACGGAGGAAGGCATTATTGGGTGTCAAAGGTAGTTGTCGTGGCGTCCGCCGACCCCTTTACTACACGAGTGGACTGTATCGGTGATTGTGTCGGGTCGACGGGCGTGACATTGACCGCCAGCCAGCTAAGCCGAAAGCAGGCCGAGACAGAGCAAATGTGATGGCGAATCACTGTGCTGTGCGGCGCGGGAGGGGGGTGGTATGTCCAACCACAAGGAAAGGACACTACCACGAAATCTTTGGTTGGACACTGTCTTCGACTGATGCAACTGTCGGCCACTCTGCCCAGAGCAGCCGTCAGAGCTCAGTGTTCAGACGGGGAAGCTGCTGCAGCTGAAGCCAATGTCGACCACTCTGCCCAGAGTAGCCGCCAAAGCTCAGCCGAGCTAGGAGCTTGCTGCGCACTGGCAGCCTCGGGATTGTCCCAACTGAGAAAATGCCAGTGACTCTGCCCAGAGCCCTGTCAAACCCCAGTTGAGACGCGGGAGTCACTACAACTGAGCAAATGCCGGCCACTCTGCCCAGAGTAGCCGTCAAAGCTCAGCTGAGCCGGGAGCTTGCTGCGCACCGGCAGCCTCGGGATTGTCCCAACTGAGAAAATGCCAGTGACTCTGCCCAGAGCCCTGTCAAACCCCAGTTGAGACGCGGGAGTCGCTACAACTGAGCAAATGCCGGCCACTCTGCCCAGAGTAGCCGTCAAAGCTCAGCTGAGCCGGGAGCTTGCTGCGCACTGGCAGCCTCGGGATTGTCCCAACTGAGAAAATGCCAGTGACTCTGCCCAGAGCCCTGTCAAACCCCAGTTGAGACGCGGGAGTCGCTACAACTGAGCAAATGCCGGCTACTCTGCCCAGAGTACCCGTCAAAGCTCAGCTGAGCCGGGAGCTTGCTGCGCACTGGCAGCCTCGGGATTGTCCCAACTGAGAAAATGCCAGTGACTCTGCCCAGAGCCCTGTCAAACCCCAGTTGAGACGCGGGAGTCGCTACAACTGCGCAAATGCCGGCCACTCTGCCCAGAGTGCCCGTCAAAGCTCAGCTGAGCCGGGAGCTTGCTGCGCACTGGCAGCCTCGGGATTGTCCCAACTGAGAAAATGCCAGTGACTCTGCCCAGAGCCCTGTCCAACCCCAGTTGAGACGCGGGAGTCGCTACAACTGAGCAAATGCCGGCCACTCTGCCCAGAGTAGCCGTCAAAGCTCAGCTGAGCCGGGAGCTTGCTGCGCACTGGCAGCCTCGGGATTGTCCCAACTGAGAAAATGCCAGTGACTCTGCCCAGAGCCCTGTCAAACCCCAGTTGAGACGCGGGAGTCGCTACAACTAAGCAAATGCCGGCCACTCTGCCCAGAGTACCCGTCAAAGCTCAGCTGAGCCGGGAGCTTGCTGCGCACTGGCAGCCTCGGGATTGTCCCAACTGAGAAAATGCCAGTGACTCTGCCCAGAGCCCTGTCAAACCCCAGTTGAGACGCGGGAGTCGCTACAACTGAGCAAATGCCGGCCACTCTGCCCAGAGTAGCCGTCAAAGCTCAGCTGAGCCGGGAGCTTGCTGCGCACTGGCAGCCTCGGGATTGTCCCAACTGAGAAAATGCCAGTGACTCTGCCCAGAGCCCTGTCAAACCCCAGTTGAGACGCGGGAGTCGCTACAACTGAGCAAATGCCGGCCACTCTGCCCAGAGTAGCCGTCAAAGCTCAGCTGAGCCGGGAGCTTGCTGCGCACTGGCAGCCTCGGGAGTTTTCTCGGCTGATCCGGAAGCTGGCGGCGCTGCCCAGCGCCGCAGCCACAGCTCAGCTGAGACGGGACACAGCACCGCTTAAGCGATGGCTGGCTAAACCAGAAGGACGAGGTTGACCTCCCCAACCGTGCCGCGGCACCAACGACACAACTGGAAACCTAGCCGCCCGCTGGGTAATCCCTGACCAAAGGGCGCCGCTCTCGCCCGACCTGACCGCCGACTTAGCTGACAGAATTGGTATGTGCAGGTGTGAGGCAGGCTGATGGATGTCTAACTGATGACACTGGCTCTGTTCTTCTCGAAGGTCTCCGTGTTCCGACCGTCACTGCACTGTATAATCACTCGCACGGTGTTCTGAATGTATTTCACTCTGAGCGCGCGAGCTGTGTCTGCCCGCTGGTCGTCTCTAGAAAATGCGTGCACACGCCGAGCGGACGAGAGAGAGAACCAGCGGGCACCACAGCTCAGGACAGACTGATGCTGCCGGGGGCATGCCTCACAGAGGACCTCTCCTTGCCCTCCGGCAACATCTCCCAAAACACAATAGCCTTCCGGCTCGTCGCCGGCCGGTCGGTCACACATACATCATGCTGACACGAGCACAAACGGTTTCAGCGATGGCGGGCCACAGACCAGCTATCCCAACAAAGCACAGCATTCCAAAGTCTATTTCCAATTTCGAAGGGTCGGATGCCCCCACCCAGGCCGCAAATACAGGTGCTCGCTCCGCTGCCACCGCCGTCACATCCGTCACCCAGCTCTGACGGCACTCTGTCTGCCGCCCATTGTTGCTGGAGTTCCGGCCAGGTCCTAACCACATTCCTCACGGCCCCATGGCTTTACTGCGGTAGCCACGGGGAGCCGAGGCAAACATGTGGCAGAGCGATGCCGTTACCTGGCCGGGCAAACACAGCGGGGGACAAAAGGGGACGGGGGCACACACCGGCGACGCCTCACTTCAGCACAGTCATAAGGGCGGAGTCCTCACGGGCCATGTCTAATTCGGCCTACACGCCACGGCAGGGGCGACGGATTTCAACCGGTGCCGCCATCAGCGTGGGTGGCCCGGTTGTCATGGTGACAGCGGCTCTGACTGCTCAGAGCCTGAGAACCCCGGTACAGTGCGCGCCCCCTCCTCCGTAACGATGGGGCTACCGCGCCCGCCAGCAATTACCCGCGGCCACTGGAAGGGTGACTGGCCGGACACGGCGGCGGAGACGAGCTGATAAGGGCCAGAAGGATTGCATGCATGAGATTTGTCGGTGACAGTAGTAGTTTGTGAATCTTGTTACTATATTGTGCAAAGACGTTATAAATCGCCATGAAAACCTGAGCTTACGTTCATTGAAGTCTTGTATACAAATGGAGATGGAAATTGAGAGAAATGTTGCACGATGGACATGCCAGGAAGAAACATTCCGTGAGAAATGAAAGTGTTGGAACAGCGAGGAGGTGGGACGAAGAAATTGAATTAGGGTGCAAAGTATAAGGTTAAGTGTGATTCTGATGGCTGAAGTTGTTGTCGAAATAAGTTTCTGTGTATAGAAATGTGTTTTGTGGTGTGTGCTGTTTTGTACTGTCTACGTTTCCTCTCTGACCTGGATAGGGAGACAGGCCACCTGCTCCTAATGTTCGCCGAACTGTATGTCTAGACTAGTCGAGACTACCCTGCAATTCGGTAGTTGCGGTTTTGAACTCTGGTTGACTGCGCCGCCTGGTGTCGACCGGAGTGGATTTCCAAATGTGACATCATCTGCAATAGGGAGTACTTAACTCCAGGCGGTAGCTTTTTGGAAAAAATGTCATTGATGATGACTAGGAAGAGGGTCGGAGATAAAACACTACCCTGGGGTGTGCCCTGGTCTTGAGATGTCAGGTAAGAAAAGGTGGTGCCGCAGCGCACTTTAAATTTTGTGTCTCTGAGAAAGTTTTCAATGAGTCTAGCAAGGTGGCCATGGACTCCCAGTTTACAGAGTTTATACAAAAGGACGTCTTTTTGTACACGATCGAAGGCCGACTTGATATCTAAGAATGCATCAATTGTGACTTGCTTCTTGTAGAAGCCATTTTGGACGTCACTGACCAGTTTGATCAGATTTTCTGTGGTGGCTCGCCCGCGCTGGAAACCCGATTGCAAAGCATCGAGTTTCTTTTCGAGAATTTCGTGAAGTCTTACGTTGACCATGCGCTCTACAAGCTTGCTAGCACAGCTAGTAAGCGAAATGGGGCGATAACCCTTAGGGTCTGTTTTTTTGCCAGGTTTTGGAATGGGAATGATGACACTCTCCCGCCACATAGTGGGGAACGAGTCGCTAAGAAACATGTTGTTAATGGCCGAGAGAAGATATTTTAGTGCTGTCTGGCTGAGGTGCCTGAAGAAAGAGTAGTGAATTTCATCCGGGCCCACTGCAGTGTTTCCACATTTGCTAATGGAGTAATTTAGTTCGGTCATTGTAAAAGGTACAGTCCCCCGCAATTGAAATTGCCATAACTAGGCTCGACCAGTTTAGGATGGATATCTTGCATCCTATGGTGCCTATAGGTTTACAAACTGGTTCATCATGTGTATTTTTTCAAGAACTTTCCAGTGGTCACCATTATTTCCTAATCGGACATCTGGGTGAGAAAATATTACACAATTACTGATTTTGCTGCATTCTGACGGGGTAATCTTCAGCTGACTTGCCGCCGCCTCTGAGAATCCCTGACCCTCTCGCCCATACCTGGACCACGTGACCTCACAGATGAATGGGCGGTTGGCATTGTGCCAGCTCATTCATCCCTCTCACAAATCTTGTGTCTGAGGGGCACTCGTATTGCAATTGCTCCCACTGTATTGCTGTGTGCTGGACAACTGGCGTCACTGACCTGGGGCAATGCAGTGGCGGAACCACGAGTTGCTTTTTTGAGGGGGGGCAATATCCAATAAGATGGGCACAGATGGGGCAAACCATCGGAATATAGTTTGCTGCGGGGAAGCAAACGAATTTTCCTTCCTGGATCCGTCCTTGTGCTTGGGTTGCGAAACATGCAAGCTGTCACTGGCTGCCGGGGCTTCCCTCACCTGCATGTTTATTTAGAGAGGATTCTGGTAAAACGGCTGGTACAGTGATACAACTTTGTTTGGAGGTTACATTAAAATCATATTTTCAGATACTCGTCAAAAGAGGGGACAGTTGGAGCCATAGGTGGATCCAGGGGTAAGGGAATGCAGGTCCCCCTCATTGACCCTCGGCGTCCCTAAAATGATCACAACATTCCTCTAAGCGGTCGATAGCGCTTCCTGAAATGTCCCTTCCACCCCTCCCCCAGGATGCGAAAATCGGCACCCCACGATAGGATTTGGCACCCACCTGAAAGCTTTTGCCGGCCAAAAGTGGCACCCACTTGGTACGGATGGCGTCCCACCCCCCGGCAAGGTGACCCCCATCGTCGATCCTGGATCCCCTATGGTGGGGGCAGGCCCCCAATTTTCATTAAACATCCCGATTTAAGAAACAATGGGAAAATCGGACATTGTGTGGACAGTATTTTGCGAAGGTCACAAGAAGCCTGGACCTGACGAGGTTTTGTTTTTAGAAGGAACATTTTCTTGTCAAGGGTGACGATTCACTGGCTCTATCACTGTTCGTCGGTGGCGGTGATTATTTATTATGGGTCAATTGTTTCAAACTAAATGGGCTTAATTCCGTCCACAGAAAATTTTAAAATTTCCAGCTTGAGAACCTTTGTAGAGCCTATTTCTCGGGAGCATAAAACTCTGCCCTCGCTTGAATAAAATAACGCAGCCGTCCCCTCTCAACGAACGGCAACCATTGATTTAACTGGGGAGGATGGAGTTTCCATGAACTGGCCTCTAGACTGATATCACACGGTGCAAGCTTGGCATAGTGTTTGCGATAGTCTCTAATAAAAATTGTTGGAGTTAGACGACGCTCTAGCTCTCAAAGTTATACGGCGTTACCGACTCTCAGCCTGTAAGAAGGGATTTGGTGCATCTGATCAGCGTACCTATTCAGAGAATCTACCGCGACATGAACCCAAGGAGATGAACCCGGGGGAGCTGAGCCAGGGAATTAGCGCTAGGTTTCTTGCGGCCTTTTGGCAGCAACCTCACTTGTCGGAAGGATACGATAATATTTTATGCTGAAAATATTAGCTATTTTTTAGCAGTATTACAAAGGCATAGAAGCCTATGTAGCAGCTTTAGCGGCAATAGTGATCGTTGTTGTGCGTATCATTAGCGTTATATTGGTCCGTGATGGATCTAGGCGGTAGTTTTGGTGGAACAAACAAAAATCGAAACGCAAGAAAAAAACGTCACGCAGTGAAAGATTTTGCAACAATCTAACTAGCCGGCAGGTTGGGGAGGCGGGGAGTGGGGAGTAAATATAAGTCGAAAAGCAAAACAAACAGGCGTCACTGGGTGAAATATGTGGCCACAAAATACTTGCTTTTGATATCCAAGGATCATTCAACCAAATACGATTTTAAATATCAAGAGGACCAGGCTCCAATATTCACACTGAAGTTGACTGGTTCTGTTTGAAAATGATTTCTTCAGTTAAAGCACCGACACCTTGCTTATGAACTTAAAAGTAGCCGGGGAAAAGGTCGACAGCTTGGGGGAGGGGGATAACATTATGGTTTTGCTCCGAGCTGTTTCATTCGGGGAGAAATACGTATTGTCCCCCTCCCCTTGGGTTCTCCATTAGAACTGGGTGCTGTTTGAGGGGTCTCGTTGCCACGTGCGACCACCGAGGGTAAAAGGGCAGTGAAATGTGAATGTTTCTCTGATGAAATTCACCAACTTGAGAGCTACTACTCTTCGAAATTTAGCGCGACATTGGTTCCAGCTATTATTTCTGGTAAAAGTTTTCGATGTGTCGCTGAAATGAAAATATTTTAGGATATATATTGTTTACATATTCTGGTTGGGCGAAACCAGAATATTACCCGGGGCACCTTTTACCAAAGCTTACCTTTGGCGGACGCGGGGGGGCATTCCGGCCGTGGCCCCCCAAAGCGCTGGCGGGGGCCAAACTATTTTTCCCCCAAACGCCGGAGAAATTTTTGAAAAAAGGTGTTTCCACTAGGCATGTAGAGCAAAAAATCTTTTTCCCACCCTCCCTCCCTCCCTCCCCCGAGAGCGATCATGCACTTGGAGAGGTAGCTTATACTAGGTCTGTCGAGCACTGAAAAAAGGTGTTTACACTAGGTCTGTAGAGCAAAAAAATCTTCGCTCCCACCCCCCCCAGGAGGACAGGTAGACATGGATTTGCCCCCCCCAAAAAAAAAACTCGGGTCTGCATACGCCCCTGAAGCCTACGCTGCTCCCTTGACCTGAGAGGGCATATTACCAACAAGACTAAAATTGGACTGGGAACGAGTGTTAAGCTGGACTGATTCGGGTTCAGCCCGAGATATTATTACCAGTATATTGTTTTGGGATTTCATTGAGTTTAAATCTTAAGCCTCGATAATTTTTTGAGAACTCCCGCAGCCTAATATTGAGCCCCTTGGGCTAAAGGGTGTTTTAAGCTCTTGCAATCTTTCGAAAGCCTAGCTGGCTCAGAGAGGCCCCTGGCTATTGTGCATCCTTAGCTGCCATCTCAACTTAACGTATCTGCATTTGGTTTTGGTCGCCCGGAAAGAAGCACATAAGCATTTATCACTAACTTTATACGGTATTGAACGTAATATATAATTTTTGGGGCTTATCGATCACCAACTGCCAGTGTCATATGACATCACCAACTCTTACTGTTGAAAAGATATCCCGGGAGCCAGCTTGCTCCTTGTTCAGGGAAACCGCCGGACCTTGAACCCGGCCCGGGTCGGTTGGGTGGAATTTAGCTACGCTGACCACTCAACTACAACATCTCTAGCATTTAATTGAAGTTGAAGACATCCCTCTATCTGAATACTGATTTATGCAAATCAGGGTATATTTGAATGTAAGCTGATGACCATTGTTGGTTGGCAGCCCCTACCAATGGTCCCCAGCCTTTGGAATTGTTCCCTAACTGGCAAACAGTACCCCTCTAGCTCGAAATACCTGAAGGCCTTTCCCGTTTGGCAAGGGCTAATGTGACCTTTGATGAAGGTCGTTATGAGCACATAACCAGGCAAGCAAGGGCACGGTAGGAAACCGAAGAGCCTAATAAAGAAAACAATAGCTCTTTTTCGATTCATGTAATGTTCCCCTTGTGCCCATCTCCCAGCAACATGAGAGTTGGCGACACCATACAGCCACAACAGTCGGTGTGTGTAAAACCCCGAAGCTGCTTCGAACCCATTTTCTTCCTTTGTCCCTGAAAAATGTGAAAACAAGCAAGACCTGAATGTTTGTATTTCACCCTGGACACATGAGCAACAAGAAAACAGTGAATAAAATTCAGGCAGAATATTTGCTCCTAATTTCGAAACATTTCAAATAAATATGAGGATTCAGTACTTGCAAGTCGATAGTTTTAGTCATTTGTAGTGTAGTGGCAGGTTTCAACTCATTACCTCATGCATTTATCTACTATTTTTTGTGATTGAGACCCTATTAGCCAAACGGCACTTTTTCATGCTCCCTTCGTGTTCTTCATAAGGAGTTTTAGCGACCTAGCGTTCTTGAATTGTAGCAAAATATGTTAATCATTTTCATTTTAACCATTTTCCGGTTCATAAGTCCTGATTACCATATAATAAAGAAATATTTATTTATTCATTTTGCAGCACAATGGTGACAATACTATCAGCATAATTCACAACAGGAACAGACACCCATGGAACAGGCATATATGTTAAACCTGATAACAATTTGAATTCAAACTGACCCAACAACCCCAGGCCATTCCATTAATAAGCTAAGCGGGAAATATAAAGGAAAACATATGCCCATATACATAATTTTAATCGCCTTGGTGCTCTTCTCGGGCCCCATCTTCATTTTTGGCGAGTTATTCGGAGCCGATTTTAATGAGAGACTAATCGACTTACACCAATTTATGGTTATCAACCTGACAACTTATAACTGTAAATTGATAACAGTTCAGGTGAGGTGAACGAGTTTTGACGTGATTTCCATGCCCATGTGGGGCAATTTTGTTATTCTTAGATAAGGATGACAAAGCAAGGGAAAAACGCGACTCCTATAGCAGGCCTAGGTCGAGTTTCCTTCTCATTCAAAAGCTCCTCGCAATAAAAGTTGCCCAGATATCGTCTAGTTATTTTGAGACCACGTCAATAATGACGCTACCAGGGATTACCGAAGGCCATAGTTTCGAGCTTGTTTGTGCTCATATCTTTAGAATAAGACGGCAAGGAGCTTTCAGTGTCATTCCTATTTTTCGTATCACCTTTGCCTCCTGAGTTAACAGGGGGAAGGGAGATGGACTGACGCCCCACGTCGCAGTGGGTGCGAAAAGAGGCCAGGTGGTGTCTGGTTGACATAATTGGCTTTTCCCATTATTATCCCTTGCACCTGACTGGATTCAGCCAAATCAAAAATTTCTTGGCGTCGTCTTCACCCTCGCTACAGAGGCGGGGGGGGTCTGAGAACCCTCCCTCAGGTTTTTTCCAACTGTGCACAAAAATGCCGGCGCGAAGCTCCGCCGTACCTGGCGCATCCTATCCGTAATTAACTCTTCAACATTTTCTAGAATTTTACGGTTGCACCATCTCAGGTCAGGTCAACAGTGCAGGTCAAGTTACCTCAACTCCAAAAAGTTTAAGATTTCATGAGTAAGAACGGTGTGAATTTGTCTTCTTAAAACTCATATCACATAAAAGCCCCATCAAATAGTGCAAAATATATTCCGTGATTTTACATATCGATGGCCTAGGATCAAATACAGATCATGACCTCTCCATTGGAAATGCATGGGAAACGAAAATTGAGGGAAATGGTTTTATTTCTGTTGATATGGAGTTGAATACCTTCGCATTCTCCAAATCGTAGTAGCTTAAGCCTCTCCCCAGGGTAATGCTGCAAGTTTGGACCCGTGATCTCTGAGAGGTCATCTTGAATTACTTAATCCGCGCCCCAGTGGGCCTCCGAGCCATCTTTGCCCGGGTGGGAGGGAAGGTTTTTGAACACCCCTCGAACTTGGCCTCTATGTGGGACAGCGAAAAAAGCGAACGCTGTTGGATAGTTCATACAAATTCATGACGAAAATATATTGTCACTTTTTGGCTCAGGTCAATTTTAAGGTCATGACAGGTCAAAGAAAGTTGGATTTTGAGTAGAGTTTTTGGGATCTAGCGTCTGACGGAGTTGAGTGAGAAAAATTTTTAGACACCATTCGCTTCCTCTCGTCACGGAAAATCGAATGATGAATCAAATCGGAAAATCGAACGAACTAGGTCAAAACCTAAATATGATCTGACCTCAGCTCAGGGTCACTTTTTAACCTAGCATAGTCAATATGCAATCAATCGACTCGCAATAGCAATCTGAATGCAATGATATCAAAATAAAAGCTGGATCATTTCATGCAAAGTTATTGACATAAGTCTGAAAACTACTTAAAACTACTTAAATAGCCCCAGATGACCTCTCCGTGGTCGCAGGTCAAAATTTGCAACATGAGCCTGGAAAGGGTCCCAGGATACTAGGATTTGGGAGAATATTGAGGTTTTCTCAGCTGTTGAGTACACAAATACAGCCCAATTTCTGCTTTCCCATGTATTTACAATATCGAGGTCATGGTCCGTAGTTGACCTTAGGTCATCGATATGAAAAATCTCGGAATATATGTTGTAGCACTCGTTGGGCCCATTATATGGAATAAGTTTTAATTCGATAAATTTACCCATTTCTTACTTATGCCACTCCATACCATATTTGGAGGTGAGGTCACCTGCACTGGTGACCTGACCTGAGATGACCCAACCTTAAAATATTTGGAAAGAGTTGCGTAATTAATTAAAGATAAAGGGTGTCAAGTGCGGCGGCGCGAAGCGCCGCCGTTTTTTCGTGCCGCCGGAAAACACCCGAGGGGGTGTTTAAACACCTTCCGCCGGGGCGAGGTTTAAACAGGTGGACTTGGTCAATAATTTTGCAGGAAATTATGACTAAGTTTTTATTTTGATACAATTACGTTAGGATTGTTATTTCAAGTTGATTGATATGCATATTGATTATGCTAGATCAGATGAAGACCTTGACCTAACTTTAGGTCACGTTACTTTTATGTTTTCATGTAGTATAGTTATATTATACATGGTTCGATTTTCCGTAAAAAGAGGAGGCGAATGGCGCCATACAGGTTTATACTAACTGAATTCAGTCAGATGATAGGCCCCAGAAACTCCTATACACCCTATCACATTTTTTGACCTGTCATGACCTAAATATTGACCTGAGACAAAAGTGACTAATTTAGTTTCGAGATAAATTCTTGTGAGCTATCTACCAGTGTTCGCGTTTTTTTCGCTATCCTGCATAGGAGCCGGATTCGAGGGGAAGTGTTCTCCCCAACAGGGGAAGATGGCTCGGAGACCCACCGGGGCGGGTGTTTAATAACAAAAATTCGGCCATAGGGTGCCGTTTTAAGCCCCATGAACTCTAATTCACCCGAATGAATATTTCAGCAGTGATACTATGAGCCCTATGAGGCTGGAAACATTGTTTGAAGTCATAACTCAGACATACCCAGTCTTGGACTCTCGTGCCCAGGCGCCTCGGTCACTGGACGGACCGCCTGGGACTCTAGACACCTGCTAGACAGTACTGATCACCTTGGTTCAAAACACTGTGCCCCCTGCGCGCCACACACTACTTACTACGTGTGACCTTGCACCTGTCGTTGTAAACACGTAGTAATCACGTGACCCAGGTATGCGTGCCAGTCGAGCGAAGGGTCGGGGATTGTCAGGGGCGGTGGCAAGTCAGCCGAAGACTACCCCGTCAGAATGCAGCAAAATCAATAATTGTGTAATATTTTCTCACGCAGATGTCAGATTAGGAAATAATGGCGACCACTGGAAAGCTCTTGCAAAAATACATAAGAAGAACCCGTTCATAAAGCTATAGACGCCATAGGTTGTGAGATATTCATCCTAAACCGGTCGAGCCTAGTCATGGCAATTTCAATTGCGGGGGACTGTACGTTATAGTACTCCTGATTACTAGAATTGAAGAATGTGCGGCGTTTGCACCATTCGGCCTGGTCTTTTGAGCGCTGGTTGTAAAGGAGAAGCGCTGGGAAAAGGAGGTCGATCGCTTTAGGGGGAGAGGGCAAAAACATAGCTTTGCCCAGAGCTTCTCCATTGGGGGAATGCCTTTTGCCCCCCTGGATCCGCCACTGTAAACTGGAGTGCGGCAACATCGATGCCATCTAATTTGAGACCAAACTGTAAGCACCCGCAGTGGAGATATCACCGGTCGAAAATTCAGCAAATTTGGTGAGATGAAGCTGAAGGATGTTGGAAAGGGATTCAAAAGCCCCCACATGTCTAACCTCTGTTGCAAAGCGGGACGCCATTTTCAACAACTTGATGTCCATTGTACCCTTATGGAAACATTCTTTGTCTTGTGACTTGCGGGCACATATAGCTTCTGCAGCTGCAGTGCCCTAAAACTCCAATTATCATTGGCCGTAGACTTGTCCCGAAACAAGTTGTGCATGACATTTTCTTAGATATTCGGACCGGCCATCGAGCGCTGCTTTCCGCGTCCAGACGTGGTTTTGAATATCGTTAGAGCGTAGGCACCAGCCTCATCCCTTCCCAGCGCCCGTCGTGGCGTGTTATTGACGCATAAGGGACAACACGAGCCGTACCGAGCCATCGGAAAGCGTTGCTCCTCTAGGTGGCAGAACGCCCCAGGAAGTCTTCTTCCGGGCGTGGCCGACACACTGACCCACTGTTCTTGCAGGCCAGGCAGGCTACTCGGTTTACAAGTACGTGCCGTACGGACCGGTGGACGAGGTGCTTCCGTATCTGTCGCGGCGAGCACACGAGAACAAGGGCATCCTCACCAAGGTCGCCAAGGAGCGCGGCATGCTGCGGTCGGAGCTGCTGCGGCGCCTAGCCAGTGGTCAGCTTCTGTACACACCCAAGGGGAAGTACCAGCCGGCGTGAGACTGGAGCGCGCCGGCCGAGGGGCAGTGCCAGTGCGAGGACGCTCATAGCTACCTCGCTTCCCACGAGGTGGCTGAGATATCATTTATCTTGTCTATGAAATGGCTGTGATTTCCCGCATTTTCTTGTAGTGATACTCAAGATTCATCCATTTAGAAAACTAGGGCTTCGGGATTAGAATGTGGTAGAGCTTCAAGATTGGTGCAGTAATGTCAGTTTTATTTATCTACGTTCCGTGAAATCAATGTCACTTTTGTCGTGACGTCACTTTTAGCAGTGAATGAATGGAAGAGACATATTTAGGACGAGTTTAGTATGAAAAGTAAGCTATTTTGTTAGTGAAGATAGGTGTGCGTTTATGTCCATTAACATATTGTTTGCACATTGAGGTCGTGTGTTAAACTAGGGCAGTAGTGTTGCCTACACGCGTGAAACCACTCCGCTCCAGCAGAACGGCGTCGTGTTAGCTGTGAGACAATTTGCTCATCCGAGAGATGCTACACCAGTTTTATTTGCTCTGGAATTTGACGCTTCAGAAGTGGTAATTTTGCCCTGTGCCAACAAAACAGGACTTTGCATTGTTCAGTGAAAATCTGGAACCATCCGGGTTCAATATCCAAACTTCCTTGTCAATTATACTCACGTGCAGTCGGGTTTCAGAAATCAATAATAAATCCGCGACGCAAACTAAATGATGGGAGTGATGCTGTGGCTGCAGTTTTCTGTCTTTGACAGGACGTGAAATAAACTATACTTTATCCAGTGACGGATCCAAGGGGGGCCCAGGGCCCCCCTTAGCTCCGAAGCGCCTCAGCATAGCTTAGCTTATATCGGACGCCGAAGGCTCCCGATATGAGCGGCGCGCCTGTACCCATTTCGTGCGCCAAGGTGATAGATACCACTTATTCCACTCGAATTAACACATATTCTTTAAAACCATGGCAAAAGATACCACTTATTCCACTCGAATTAACACATATTCTTTAAAACCATGGCAAAGCGCCCCTGCCCAAATACTAGACGCTTTTACTGGTCTTCTGTGCCCCATTAAAATGTCGGAGATGAAATTCAGAAAGCTAACAAAAGCGCCCCGGCAAAGAAAAGGTGCCACTGGATAGCAAGATTGCGCCATGGGGGAACTAATGCGCCCCTGGGTAGCCTAGGCGCCCCCTGGATGAAGCGCCCCTGGGTAGCCTAGGCGCCCGCTGGAGGAAGCGCCTCTGGGTAGCCTAGACGCCCTCTGGATGAGGCGCCCTACGGATATCATATGCGCCCTTGGCTGGGAAAGGCGCCCCTGGGGAGCAAAGGCAAATATTGGTAACAGGTGCAATGGACAACATACGCGCCCCTTAGATAAAATAGGCGCCTTAGGAAAATAAAATACACCCCTTGGGTAGAAAAATGCCACCTTTGATAGCGTAGGCGCCCACTGGAAAAAACGTATGAATGTCATATGCACCCTTGGGTAGCAAAGGCGCTCCTGGACAGCAAAGACAATCCTGGATAACTACAAGTGCTTTGGACAGCAAAGGCGCCCCTAGAAAGGCACCCTATTGATAGAAAAGGCGCCTTTGGATAGCCTAGGCGCCCCTAGAAAGGCACCCTATTGATAGAAAAGGCGCCTTTGGATAGCCTAGGCGCCCCCTGGATAAACTAGGTGCCCGAGAACGAAAACGAGCGCCCCACGGGGAAGTACAGGCTCCCCCTGTATAACATAGATGTCCCTTATCCATCTTCAGCTACCCTGGATTGGAGCAGCGCCCCTCAAGAACAAAAGCGCCCCTGGACAAAAAGGCGCCTCCGGGTATCAATGGCGCTCCTAGATAACATATGCGCCCCTTAGATAGAAATAGGCGCTCCAGGAAAGCAAAATGCGCCCCTTGGTTAGGAAAGGTGCTCTTGGATAGCAAAGGCGCCCCTGGACGGGCAAAGGCAAATCTGGGTAACATAGGTGCCCTGGACAGCATAGACACCCCTTAGATGGCAATAGGCACTTCAGGAAAATAAATGCAAACATTGGACAGAAAAGGCGCCCTTTGATAGCCTAGGCGCCCACTTAATAAAGCGCCCCACGGATAGGGTAGAGTGGGGTAACGCGCCCACCTGGGTAAGACGCCTACTAGCATCTACAGACTGATGTAGGAACTGGAGCCTACATATATTATTTTTGTTCTGGTTGCGATCTTTCTGATCTAGTCCTGAGCGTGTTTGGACGCGTCTGGTCCGCTCCAGTAATTTTCAGCAAACATTTGTTGTTTTTTGCCCCTCCGGATATAAAACAAGCTATCTTAAAGTTGCGATTGTACTGTATGCGATTTAGATGCACTCACGGCAATTTGTGAGGTTGAAACAGCGAGTTTGTGCCACATTTTGACAGCCACTATGCGGCATGGAAACGCCGCAGAATTGAGTAATATTTGTTGCGACGCTTCCGTTGGTACGTGGGTAAGACGCCCATTTGTAGTGCGGGGTAAGACGCCCCAGGCGCCTTACCCCAATATTTGGTAGGCGTTTTACCCCAATGGATGGGTGTGTCCTTAGGATAGGTAGGACATGGAGATAGGGCTGCTATTACTATTGCCACCATCACGACCACTACTGGTCGTAATGGCGAAGTACGTTGGGTTAGAAACAAATCACCGTAACAGAAGACATTGAGTTTCAAATATTAGTTCCTATAGCAAACAGGAAAGTTTTCGCGTTTGCTCTCATTTGGTCATCTTGAGGGGTGGTCTTAAATCACTGACGGATCCAAAGGGGGCTAAAGGGGCCGTGGCCCACACCAATGCCTAAAAAGTATATTTTCCCCTCAAGGCCAAATTTTGGCCGTTTTTTCGTAAAAATACTGCGTTTTCGAGATTTCTTCTCGATTTACCCCCCGAAACGTTGGTTTGGACCCTACAAAAGTTGCTCCTGGATACGCCGATGTATTAAATACCTACCTTCGTCATGGATCTGCTCGAAGCACTGTTTGCATATGGCGATCCCGAACCATCATCGTCGTTAACTACATTTTGCAGATTACACATTTCCATCCTAATCTTACCTTGACATCCTGTTCCAGAATATGGGAAGACGTACCGAAGAAGAACCACTTGCGGGCAGAATGAACCGGAGGCGCTTTAATGTGCTTTGCGCCCCCAAAAATATGTTGGGGCTCTATCTTAAATTGCTTTTGCGTTTTCCGTTGATAGGTAAAAAAAGCCTACCTGCTTATTTTTGCTGTGTCGGGCTTTAATGCCTCGAATAACTTGCCCACTTTGTCACGACATTATCGTAAAGCGTAATCACAACAATGTTCCCACTTGTTCACATAACGAGATACAGTATGCGCTGGGTGTTATATGACGGCGTTTTACCCCGTGGTTAGGGCGTTTTACCCCGCTATCGGGGCAAAACGCCTTTTACATGGTCTCAAGAAAAAACAAATTTCGCACACTTCGCATAGTTCTAGAGTCCCAAATTTCTATCCGAGTGTAGACAAAAGATCACAGAACTTAACAAAGAAAACATGACGCAATTCCATCCAGGCAGGATTGGTACAGACACATTCTCCCTTAACGTATGCGTCTTACCCCACTCTACGCTATCATATGCACTTTTGATAGCAAAGGCGCCGCTGGACAGCCAAGACAACCCTGGATAACACAGTCCTTTGGACAGCAAACGTACCCCTGGATAGCAAAGGCGCCCCTAGAAAGACACCTCTTCAATAGTAAAGGCGCCTTTGGATAGCCTAGGCGCCCCCTGGATAAACTAGGTGTCTGAGAAGGAAAATGAGCGCCCTTTTGGGAAGTACAGGCTCCCCCATAGATGTACCTTATCCATCTTCAGCTGCCCTGGATTGGAGCAGCGCCCCTCAAAGATCAAAAGCGCCCCTGGATAAAAAGGTATCTCCGTATATCAAAGGCGCTCCTAGATGATATATGCGCCCCTTAGATAGAAATAGGCACTTCAGGAAAGTAAAAGGCGGCCCCTGGACAGCTTAGGCGCTCCATGTATAAAGCTCTCTACCGATATCATATGCGCCCTTGGATAGCAAAGGCGCCCCTAGACAGCAAAGGTAACCCTTCTTGAAATAGATGATCTGGACAGCATAGGCGCCCATGGATAAGCTAGGCGCCTGGAAAGAAAACAAGCGCCTCTCCTGAGAGTACAGACGCCCCCACGATATCATACGTGTCCCTTTCCATCTTCAACTGCCCTACTGTCTATGGTTTGGCACACCTGTCCGACAGTCGGGCGCTTTGTTACCGTGCTCGAGCGCTCAATTTGAGCATGGACCGCCTTTAACCACATTTCATTAAAATTTAACTGAAGGCTTAGTGCTCCATCGCTGTAACCGGGTGCCTTTTTCAGTATGTGCGCCCCACTTCCGAGAACACTGCCCTCACCAAGCATCAGTCCTCCCCGCTCAACAGAAGAGCGCCTCTTCCTGATAACTGGGCACCTTATTTCAGTGTTTGAGCGCCTTATTTCAGCATTTTTATTCTCCATCTATTTTAGGCTCCTCCTGGATTGCAGAGGTGTCCCCTCAAATGCAAAGGCGCCCCTGGATAGAAAAGTGCGCCCCACGTTTGCAAAGGCGCTCCAAGATAGCATATGCACCCCTTAGATGGAAATAGGCACTCCAGGAAAGTTAAAGGCGTCCCTTTGGGTAGCAAAGGCACCCCAGAGCAGCGAAGGCAACCCTAGATAACAAAGGTGCTCTAGGCAGCATAGGCGCCCTTGGATAAACTGGTGCCCGGAAAAGAACAATAGCGCCTCATCGGACACAAAAAGCACCCCAGGATAACGTAGGGGCATGTATTTCAATCATGTGTGTGATTGCAAAATACACCTAGACAGCATACGCACCCCTGGATAGAAAGACACCCCTGGGCAAGAAAGGCGCCCATGGAAAGCAATAGGGCGCCCCTGAGGAGAAAAAACCACCTCCTGAATAACCTAGGCACCGCCCTCGAAATATCAGATGCCCGTGGATAGAACAGACTGCCTTAGACAGCGGCCCTGGATAGTAAAGACGCCCTTCGATAGCATAAGCGTTCCTTAGCAACAATATGGGTGCTACATGAGCGCAAGGTTCACGCGCACCTAAGCCCAATAATAGAGCAATCGATCGATGCCAAAGCACTCCTTAACCTTCGCCCGGGTGGGGGTCTTTTAGACCCCCCTCGGGTTTTTCCGAAGTGACCAAAAAACGGCGGCGCGCAGCGCCGCCAAACTTCGTCTAGCTGTTCTTTAATCATTTTTCATCTTTCCTAAAAAATTTAGCTCAAGGTCATATCAGGTCAGGTCACCAGCTCAGGTGAAGTGACTTCACCTAAAAATGCTTAGGACCGCATAACTAAAAAGAAGGGTTTATCGATCAAGTTGAAACTCATACCACATATTGGACCCACCAGGAGCTACATTTGTTCCGGGATTTTTATATTGGTGACCTAAGGTCATGTGCGGAGCATGACCTCCCCATTGTAAATACATGGGGAAAATCACGAAATGAGCTTTTCTCAGTAAGTATAGATTGAATCAACTTCAAACATCGGTTACAACTTGCTCTTAGCCCATTTCTGAAGTTGATGCCAAAAATTTTGATTTGTGACCTTTAACAGGTCACCTTAGGTCAAATAAGCATTTTTTGGTGTTTTACTCTATACATTTTGAAGAAACTAAGATAGAACTTTTATTTTGTCACCAAAGTGTTTGTATAGTTACTGCAAGTCAAATGATAAACATCATGACTATACCAGGTCAAGTTGGGTCATACCGTTGACCTGGGTCAGGTCAAATTATTAAATTTGACCTGGCATAGCAATATTATATATCATTCGATTCGTATTGACGAGAGGATTGCAATGGTGCATCAACTATGGCTGTATCTGGTTTGGTTTCGAGGTTATTAGCAAAAAAGGAAACGCCCTTATGCATGGGTGGCTATGGACATTCCCAAGAATCTGCCCAATTTCAGTGACCTGTAGCTCCCTAGGCTTTGACCTGACACGAAAATGAGTGCCACTGTAATGAAAGAGCAACTCAAGAGCTTTTGAATGGTGTTAAAAAAATGTTTCTAGCTATCATAGTTCGAGATATTTGAGATTTTCTTAGTACACCTCGTATTAGCGATTTTGACCTATTTTGACCTCTGGTGACCTTGATATTGACCTGACAAGAAAAATGACGGAAGTATTTTCGATATCATTTTTAAGAGCTTTCGATTGCCGTTTTGCGCTTTTTTCTAGCTCTTAGTTTTTGAGATCGTGGGGGTCTTTTTTAGCCCCCCCCACCAGGGCGAAGGTGGCTCGTACCCGCCACCGGGGCAAGGGTTAAAGCACAGGGCCAAACTTCCCAAGAAGTAAAGGCGCCTCTGGGTAGCAAAGGCGACCCTGGATAGCAGTATATGTGTTCCTGAATAACAGCAGCGTACGTTGATAAGAATAGCCCCAAGATAGCACAGGTATCCTGCTGATAGTGATAGGAAAAGCGCCCCTGAATATCAAAGGCACCATTTGTATAAGGTACCCATGGAGAGCACAAAGGTTCACTATGGATAGCAAATTGCCGCCCCTTGGATGGCCTGAGCGCCCCTTGCATAGGGTGGGCGCCATAGGGTAGTATAGGTTACCTTGAATACAAATACGCCTCTCAATAACAAGGTGCACCTGGATAAGAAAGAGCGCTCCTCGAGCACTGGGTATCAAAGGCACCCCCGGAACAGTAAAGACGCCCCTGGATAGCTAGGTTGCGTCCATTGGGGAGCAAATGCGCCCCTGGATGGCACAGGTGCCTCATCGAAGCAAAGGCCCCTCCAGAGAACATAGGTGTCCCTGATGAGCACAGGTACTCTCGGACAGCCCCTAAATGACGTTGCATAAAGTTGCGACACCTATTATGACGTATACTATTACATCATAGTCAAGTTCTTGAAAAGACATTGTGTGGAGTTTGGATGTCGCATATGATCGTTCGAACTTACTCCACAAAGAGCTCTTGGGGTCGGAGCTTTCGATCTGTATTACAGAGCTTTATCAGCGAATCGGAATAGGTGGGTCCCACCTATTCCATCGGAATAGATGGGACCCACCTATTCTCATGGATATATGGATGGACCCACCTATTCCGATGGGACCACCCCACCCACCATCGGGATAGGTTAGTCACACCTATTCCGATTCGCTGACGAAGCTCTGTAATACAGATCGAAAGCTCCGACCCCAAGAACTCTTTGAGGAGCAAGTTCGAACGATCATATACGATCATAGTAAAGGTTATTCCAGTGTTTAGATCAAAGTCGCAGGTCAATTTCAAAGGTCACTGGCCTTGATGATCAGGGCTTGATCAAAGGTCATTGGTAAGGTTGGGCACAGCGCCATTTATAGCGTAAATTAGGCATAATATGTTTGGTTAAGACGTAATAGGTCAATGACCTTGAAGGACCTTGACCCCAAAATTTCAGACATTGTTTAGGGCATTCCCTCTTGGCCTCAATCCTGTTCTAGAGTATTCGCGCCCCGTCCCGCACAATCACGGCATTTCAAGATATGTTTTCAATACGGCCCGATTTTGACCTTTATGACCCCGTTTGACGCTGAAGATATTGAGGTAGATCAATGAAACTTTCATGTCATGTAGGTCGTTAACGCCTACACAAACCCCGAGCGCGCGTTTTCTACCCATCTTTGTTCCCGCGATCTCAGCGGAGACGGGGCACTTTCGGGCCCTCCCCACCGTGCGTTGACGCCGGACCCCTCTCCACCGAGCATGCTCAGCAGGTTTTGAGACTTATATTAACCCTCGGGCCGTTGGGGGGGGGTGCTTGAACACCCCCGTCGGGGTCTTCCGGTGGCACCAAAAACGTCGGCGCGAAGCGACACAGTATTTGTTACACCTTATCATTGATCAATTCCGCAACTTTCCCTGAAATTTTAAGGTTACGTCATCTCAGGTCAGGTCATCAGTGCAGGTCCAGTGACTTCACCTCCAAAAATGTTTAAGTCGGCATAAGTAAGAAAAGGGCGAATTCATCGAATTCAAACTTGCACCATATAATGGGTCCAAAATGTACTCATAAATTTATTCCGGGATTTTTCCCATCGATGACCTAGGGACAGGTACGAATCATGACCTCTCCGTTGGAAATGCATGGGGAAAACGGAAATTTGCCGAAACATTGCTCTATGTCTGCAGACGCCGCTTGGAATACCTTCGGATTCCCTAAATCATAGTATCCTAGGCCTCTTTATCGGTTGATGTTGCAAGTTTAGACATGATGCCTCTGAGAGTTCATCTGGGGCTTCCTAAGCAGGTTTTAAGACTTGGGTCAATTGCTTTGCAGGAAATGTTGATAAAATTCTTATTTTGATACCATTTTTTGGTTTGTTATTGTGAGCTGATTGATATGCATATTGACTATGCTAGGCTAGATGGTGACCTTGATCTAGCCTTAGGTCAGGCCATTCTTATGCTTTGATCTAGTATAGTCATATCATACATTATTTGATGATTCACCGAACGAGAGGAAGCGAATTGTGCCTAAAAATGATTCTAGCTCAACTCTGTCAGACGCTAGAGCCCAGAAACTGTTCTCTAACATACCACCTTTTTTACCTGTCCTGTTCTCAATATTGACCTGAGCCAAAAAGGGACCGATGTAGCTTCTTTATGAATTTGTTATGAGCTATCTACCAGTCTTTGTGTGTTTTCGCTATCCCGCATAGGAGCCGAGTTCAAGGGGGAGGGGTGTTTGAAGATTTCCCCCAGTATGATGTCGAAGGTGGCTCAGAGGCCCATAGGGGCGAGTGCTAATAATTTCGCAGGAAATGGCGATCGAGGTTTCATTTTGATACTGATAAGTTTTGATCGTCATTACAAGTCGATAAATATGCATATTGAATAGTTTTAGTCCACATGTATCCCTGTGTTTTTGGGAAAAAGATTAAAGTTGTGCTGCTATTGGACTAGGGGCATGTTGCAAGCGTTGTCTCGCGGGAGGGACCCTAGAGCTAGTCGCGGGAAAAGTCCCCAATGGCTCGTCTCAGGTAGTCAGGAAATCTGGCGTGGGTAGAATCCGGTAGGAGGGATTTTGGGTCCCCAAAATCAGCTGAAGGGCCCGTACCAGTTAAGGGGGTCCAGATAAGTGCCCCCGTAGAGCTCGTTTGACCTCAGTGCCAACACAGGGTTCTCAAGACCAGCGTGGGGTGCCTACCAATTAAAACGGTTCCTAAATAAGCTCAGGGACCCAAAACTAACCCAGGGGTCCAATTTTCAACTCATGGGGCCCAGACACTCCCGAGGGGACCCTGCAGCAGCTCAGCAGGCCTATTAAACTAATAGGGCCAGACTAGCTGGGTGCCTCAATGAACTTGTGGCCAGATACGTACAACGAGCCCCAAACAAGCTGAAGGGACCTTTATCAGTTAAACGAAAACGATACCAACCCAGGGGACCCTGACCAGCTTAAGGGACACTAATCCAGCTTTTGGCCCTACGACCAAACCAGAGACCCCTGAAGTAAATCCTCTCACGGACCCTAGACCAGTTCATGGCTGCCACAATAATTCCACTTACAGGGTTCTTTCTAGCTTAGGGGGCCAAAGCAGCGAAGGATCTATGGCCAAGCCAGTTAGCTCCTGTACAAGACCCTCTCACGGTCCCAGAACAGCCCAGAGGTAACCTGAAAATTTCCCTCTCAGAAGGCTCAAAATTAGCTCAGAGGGCCAAGGACCTGTTGAGGGGGTCATATACCAATAAAGGGGCCTCGAAAAGATCAATAGGCTTCAGTGGCGACGTATAGGTTTCAGGTTCAGTGTGAGGGTCTGGTTATTAGAGCGGTCCCAGATCAGCTGAGGGGACTCGATATCAACTCAGGGAAGTCACCAAAAACTCAGGGGCCCAGGACCGCAGACTCTGCGGCCTCTGAGGCTCAGGTTAGCGTCAATCAGGTATTCAGTATGGAGCCGTTAGCCAAGACAACTGTGATAAGTGGAGGTGGTGGATGCGACACCTCACCGCCATGACCGAAGATAACTATTATTTGCTCATCGTGCTTCAGTTAGTGTCAGTGGGTCCTATCAGCATTTTCTACCAAGGCACCAGTCGTTAGCTGGCCCGAAATATGTTTGATGGTAAACATGAACATGTCCTCACTTAGAGGAAACTTTCATGAAAATAAGCATTTACAAATCGTTTTTTAAACACGTTTTTTCTTTGACACTGACCGCCTTTTGGGTGGTAAATTTGCACCCATCAGGTTCGGCGCCCCCGAGGTTCAGCGCCCCCAGAGCCTGCCCCCCCTTAACGAAATCCTAGATCCGTCACTGACTTTAGCGCCACATATATTTAAATCGCGCCATCCACACCATTTACAAGCCAAAAACACAATTCCTGTCCAACACAGACGCAAATAACTAATCCACCATATTTTGCAACTTCATAGATAATCTGTACACATATTGCGTATAGTACTGACCAAAAACATACCGATTTGGACAGTAAGTATAAATTGTGATAAAAATTCACATTGTCTGACCAACGACACAAAATAAATTCATCGAAAGCGAAAAGCATGATTCTAAACATGGCGTAACAACATGACGTTCTTGCACGTGTTCTTCCGTCCTGGGCGGTTCCGCCTTCTGTCGCATATTGCCCTACAGGTTGGGGAAACAGTGATAGGTGTGTGCAGCAGGGGAGACTAGCGCCCAGAAGGGGCGGCGAAAGTCTCACACCTGAATGGTGCGGTGTCCCGTCTAATATTGGTGGTTCTTGATGAAGAGTCCCTGGTCCTCGGCAGCACCCCGGCACGACCCGGGAACGTACTTTCCCAGGGCCGCCTCGCCGTCCGCCTGTGAAAACAGGGTGCGTCAGAACTGCCTCACACAAACAGTAGCACCTCCCTCTCACTACAGCCCGATCCCGCACGCACAAATATTACTCCCCACACACTACAATCAGAATTCCCTCACAAGCAGTAACAATTCCCTCTCACTGGTCAAAATTCCCTCAAACAAACAGCAACAATTTCCTCTCACTAGTCAGAATTCCCCCCACACAAGCAGTAACGCCTCCCTCTCACTACAGTCAGATCTCGCGCGCACAAATATTAATACCTCCCACTCACTCAAAATTACCAAATTTACACAAAATTACCTCACACAAGCAGTAACAACTTCCTCTCACTACCGTAAAACCTCCCTGATGCTACCCGTCCGCCTGTGACAGGGCACGCCAGAACTCCCTTCCGCAACCATTGCCCATCCGCAAACAACCGTTACATCTCCCTCAAACAGCCGTTACATCCCCCTCAAACAGCCGTTACATCACCCTCAAACAACCTTCACTCTCTTTCAAAAACATTTCGCCTGTAACAGGGCGCGTCAGGACTCCCTTCCACAAACGTTACACCCCTCAAACAGCCGTCACTCTCCTTCAAAAACCTGTCAACCCTCCTCCAACAACTGTCAGCCTTCCTCAGACAGCCGTCACTCTCCCTCAAACAACCGTCAGGCTTCTCATACACCATGGTCACACCTCCCCCACACTACCCGGCCGCCCGTGGCAGCAGGGTGCGTTAAACCTCCTGCACACAGCTCGCCACGGTGTGTACCAAATGCGTCAGAGGGGGACGACAGAAAACGGTGAAAACCGCGGGAGCTGAAAACACCATGGCGAAAAACAACCCATACACAGAAATCCTTACATGTACAGAAAGCCCTACACTTTACCTGGAAAAGTTATTAATAGAATAAACTGGACACCAGCAATTACTTGGGTGATCTGATTAGGAATCCACTCCCGGCAGAGCCAGGCGAAGGCATAACCTCTGAAGAAAAAACAGCACGACAGCTCAGGTCCGAGAGACAGGCGAAGGCATAACCAACACGACAACAGCTCATGTCTGAGGAAAAGTGAAGCACGTCTGGTCTGATGGAATTCCCAGCACTGGCGGCGGAACTGCGGGGGGGCACCGGGGCACGGTGCCCCCACCCCTTAAATAATAAATTTTAACACTAACCCTATGGCGTTGACTGGAAAGAAATGGGTTGAAAAGTCCATGGTGCCCCCCTTAAAATTGGACGTTCCGCCGTCACTGATTCCCAGACACCTCGGGATAATTAGCAGAAGCACGCGGAATTTAAACTTTGTTCCAGCATCTTCAAAATTCATGTTGAGCATAAAAGCCAGCCTTTTTGCCTGCCATGACTGGCTAAGGAAGATGTATGATGGCTTCTAGGATTTGCTTTCCTAGGCGTGTGAACGATATTGAACGAATGGGCGGGAGCTCGTTCGTTCAATATCGTTTTTACTCAGTGGCGGCGCTTGAACATTATGACGGCCTAGGCACGGTTGGCTTAGAGGTAAGGACGTCGCCCAGGCTTTTTAACTGATACATCAGGTCCCCTATAGGGGACAGGGTCAGATCCGGCAGGTCGCCTGGAGAGCCGGGCAACCTCAAGTCGATGAGCAATAAAAACATTTTTTCGGTGGGTTATGGAAACAGTTATGCAAACGGTATGAAACTGTATGTAGGTACAAAGTAAGATTCAAGATTGATAAATAGGAAGGTAAGTAAGCCGGGAAGGACAGGTACTCACGATAGTTTTTCCATTACAAGGACGGCTTCCGCACTTCCTTTTTTATGATGTACAATTTCTCCGGGTACAATCGATTCGAGAAGGGATTTTTTTAGAATTTCATCTACCAGATTTGTTGCCGTGACTCACAATCAAATATCTTGCTAATAATTTCCAACCAATTGTCCCGCACTCGAGAAGGCCAGAAATCCGCGAATACAACAATGTCAATAAACGAACGAGCTGTCGTCAAGGTCATTATTTGCGGCAGCGTGTCACAAATACTGCGTTAAAGAGCCGCTAAGGTCAGGGTAATAGAGGACTCATGCATGCCTCATTTGCTGCTTTAACGAGTCAGTACTCATGTCTGAATGAATGATGTATTAGAGATGTCAATGAAAAAAGCACACATTAGGTTCGACACGGTCTCAGGAAAATTCAGTTGAATCGCGAAACGCCTAACCCCGCATTTGCTGGCGGTAGGCGCTACTGCACGTGGACTGTCAGGGATGCAAATCATCGGCTCTATGACCAAGTAATCCAAAATAGGAATATTCTCTGCAACTTAAACATCGAGTCAAATAAGATTTGTTCCACAGAAAATACATATCTACTTCGACATTTAAAAGTAGCTTGGCAATGCCTAATGTGCCTCTATGGAAGCGCCGCCACTGTTTGTTCTCACCTGAGGAAGTGACTGAGGAGTTTTACAACCACGACTTTGAAACCGGCATCCCATGCCCGTTGATACGAGAATGAACATAACCGAACCTAAAAAAGAACAGGAGCGAAATATATATATATATATATTAAATGTACTTTTGATCTGTTTCCCCGACCCCGCATACTGGCTCGTTTTTTCATGAAGTCGGTGCGATGGGAGGAGGATAGCCGTTGCCCATTGGAAAAGAACACCGCTAACGAGAGAGAGAGAGAGAGAGAGAGAGAGAGAGAGAGAGAGAGAGAGAGAGAGAGAGAGAGAGAGAGAGAGAGAGAGAGAGAGAGAGAGAGAGAGAGAGAGAGAGAGAGAGAGAGAGAGAGAGAGAGAGAGAGAGAGAGAGAGAGAGAGAGAGAGAGAGAGAGAGAGAGAGAGAGAGAGAGAGAGAGAGAGAGAGAGAGAGAGAGAGAGAGAGAGAGAGAGAGAGAGAGAGAGAGAGAGAGAGAGAGAGAGAGAGAGAGAGAGAGAGAGAGAGAGAGAGAGAGAGAGAGAGAGAGAGAGAGAGAGAGAGAGAGAGAGAGAGAGAGAGAGAGAGAGAGAGAGAGAGAGAGAGAGAGAGAGAGAGAGAGAGAGAGAGAGAGAGAGAGAGAGAGAGAGAGAGAGAGAGAGAGAGAGAGAGAGAGAGAGAGAGAGAGAGAGAGAGAGAGAGAGAGAGAGAGAGAGAGAGAGAGAGAGAGAGAGAGAGAGAGAGAGAGAGAGAGAGAGAGAGAGAGAGAGAGAGAGAGAGAGAGAGAGAGAGAGAGAGAGAGAGAGAGAGAGAGAGAGAGAGAGAGAGAGAGAGAGAGAGAGAGAGAGAGAGAGAGAGAGAGAGAGAGAGAGAGAGAGAGAGAGAGAGAGAGAGAGAGAGAGAGAGAACTGCATGAATTAGCTCCGTGGTATGAATGATTGCGACTGCACATTCGAGTGTTTTGGATTATATATTAAAGCCAAATTCGGTAAATTACAAGTGAAACAACCCGGAAAATATATACTTCATGTTCTTAAAATGTTTTCGGTGCCCCTGTGTGAAGTAGGAGATAATTTTGGTCATTTGCCCTGGTATCGCTTCACCTGATCCTAGCTTGATCAGCTGACATTTCTTGATATCGAAACACCTGGGCTACACCGTCTCAAATCAGCTGTTTACTCTTATCTGGATCTTCGCTCTCCGATTTCATCGCTTGTTATGTGCAATGCGTGTTTTAACACTGTGCTCTGCCCAATAATGTTCTAATATATGACATGGATGAAAATGAGCCTGCAGAAGGCGGGCGCTTTCGGAGTTGCGTAGCTGTGAACACTGGCGATAGTTCCGCCATCCGTCGCTGCACCGGCGGTGGCTCTGGCGTCGCACTGCGCCGAGTACTGACCATCAAAAGGCGCAGCCGAGCGCGCGCGCGCCGAGGGCAAACTGCCTTAGTAAGCATGTGCCTTGACGAAGTTGCTCTGTCCGGCGGCCAGGCTGGGAATGGAGCCGGCCTGGTACTTGCCCTGGCAAGCCAGTCCATTGGCCTGAGGAGCAGAACACGGCTCCCGCTGAAGGTCACCACACCGACGCAGGCCAGCGGTGAGGCAGCCCCGGGCGGCACAGCACACACACACAACAGGCGAGCCCAGCTACTACCGGACAGGCGGGACCGCGCCAGCTGGGAGCGCAAGCGGCAAACGCAGCAAATGCAACACGATGGCACGACAGATGGAGCATGCAGCACGGTCGGGTCAATGTGATGATTCAAGGGAGAGATAACAACTACAAGTCACATGCGCATGGTTCAAACTTAGCAGGGACAAAACGGGTCTAGTAATGCAATTCCGCAAGCACACGAAAATATTGAAATAAACGTCAAAGTACATCGATTCTGGCAGCCTGCAAACAAAACAGAAGCTAGAGACTACTGGCAGTGGCGCGCACGATACCGAGAGGGCGCGGGCCGGGGCCTGACAGACCTACCTTGGCACGTTTGAGCAGCTCATCCTGTCCGGCGGCCACGTTCTCGTCCTTACCGCCCCAGGCCTTCAACACAGACGCCTGCAGGGCACGGCCGTAGCTGAAGGTCAGCGCCCAGGGCTTCTTGCCGGCATGCAGGTTGATGGCGTTGAGGTGGACGGAGGCCTCCTCCTCGGTCTGTCCGCCCGACAGGAAGGTCACTCCCGGCACGGCGGCCGGCATGGTGCGCTGCAGCGCCGTCACCGTGGCGCGCGCCACCTCCTCTGGCGTGAACTTCTTGGCGCAGGACTGGCCGGCCGTCACCATGTTGGGCTTCAGTAGAGTGCCCTCCAGAAAGACGTGATGGTCCTGCAGAGCCTTGTAGACGAAAGAGAGCACCGCTTCAGTCACCTTCTGGGCGCGGTCCAGGTCGTGGTCGCCGTCGGGCAGCACCTCCGGCTCGACGATCGGCACCAGGCCGTTCATCTGGCACACGGAGGCGTAGCGCGCCAGCACGTTGGCGTTCTCCAGGATGGCCTGGTAGCTGGGCGTGTTCTTGCCGATTTTCAGCACACAGCGCCACTTGGCGAACTGGCAGCCGTCAGCCTTGTACTGGGCACAACGCTTGCCCAGATCGTCCAGACCTACCGATGCAGCGTGCAATTCGCTTTAGCCAGGAGCCATGATCCCGTACAGTACTCGACGCATCAGATCACTATTTACCATCATTACTACAAAAAACATCAGCAACCACTCTAAAATCACATACTCTTATCGCTAAATTTCCACCATACTATCGGCAGTACGCGGATGGCACAAACACATGCAATAATTACAGTCAGGATGCGCTCACTATCACACTTTGGAAAGTACGAGCAAGAATTACAGCCAGGATAAACTCACCATCACACTTTGGAAAGTACGAGCAACGGGGTTCGCATAGCCCTCAGCCTTACAGCGTTAAAAAAGTACTCCGAAACTTATTGGTGGTACTAAGCTTAACAGCTCAAATTTTGGTCCATGCTAAAACTGCTATGTCCACAACGCACAAGCTCGATGTGTTTTTCCTGGCATGTATTTGCAGGATATGTGGCTGGGCGAGGCACCTCCAAATCCTATGGTGCAGACGTAGCAGTTAAACAACGTTGTAACTGGGCAGACAATATCTACCGTTTCTTTTCCGGAGAACGCAATCAAATTTTCGCCTCAGTTGAGTGACAGCTTGCCTTGGGAGCCGCTGTATTTTTCCGCTCTCAAATTACCGTCTCGCAACAAAAACTCGGGAAAGTATCCAGGCCTAATCTAACATCCTAACATCGACACTCAGCCGCAGACCTCGTCGCAAAGCTCCACACGATCAACTATACCCTGCATGTTTTGGTACCAGTTCATTATGTCGGCGGCATCACACGACTTTAGTGCGGAACAATCTCTCCTGATAGGGCGCAATCAGCCACGGATCTGGTATCCTGCTGTACAGCCTCTCGTGCTTCACCCGGAGGCCTTCGCCCTCACACAAGCTGTTGAAGTGGTGGATCCAACGGTCAGCCAAACGCTGGACAGCCTGCTTGTCCATGCCCAGATGGTGCTGCGCGAACTCCTTGACGTGCAGACATGCACTTTCCATACGCTGGAGATTCTGCTCCAATGACACAAACAGGAGCCATCGTCAGAGCCAGCAGCAGCGCCAGGTGGATGTTCCCACACCACCCAGCCGTCAGGCTCATATCTCGCTTGAACGCATCCAGCAGAGGTCTATTGAGACCCCTGAGCAGAGCAGGCAGCGAGCTTGAGAACATCCACAGCGGGGATAGCATCGGGGTGAATCGCAGGTGGGCTGTGATGACGCCTCGCACGAGACGCGTGCGCAGCTGGTCTTCCGATCGTGTCGCACACCCACTCTCCAACAGAGGCCACAACAGGTGCTGTCCGCACCTGAACCCAACCAACGATTGCAACAGCAGAGGCGCAAAGCGCTGCTGCATCAGGCTGATGGACTCGGATAGCAGGTCCCTCTCTTCACTAGTCAACACCAGCAGGACGTTGATGTCGACCATGAAGAAGCAAGGAAAGAAGCGAGCATCAGCAGCGTCTTGCAGACGACTGAGGACGCAGTGAGCCGAGTACCGCAAACTGGTCCACTGCCGCAGCGGCATCTCATGACACGTCCAAAACAGCGCAGTCAGCAACAAGTACGACTTGAAGATACTGGCTCTCTGCCCCAGCTGCTGCTTGCACCTTTTCAGCGCCAGCAGGGTGCGCTTCTGGACGGGAGCCATCAGGAGCACGGCGATCGCCTCAGCCCTGGAGAACGATAATCGCCACTCGCTGGCCTCCGTTGAGCTGCCCGGCACTCCTACCGGCACCACATGGAGGCCAAATTGTTCCAAGTCCCGCAGCATAGTTTCCCTGTCTGCCGCCGCTGCTCATTTGTGTTTGGGAGCTCACAGCTGGCCCGTGCACCTCACCCGGGAAGTCCCCCGGCCTTATCGTGCGACAATATGTTTCGATTTTGCGGATATCCGTAGCAGAAAAGGGGAGAGGCTCTTGGTGCTGGCACCCGGGCCCTGGCACCCTCACCAGCCGATAGAAGCCTGCATTAGCTGTGGGCACCATTCTCAGCCGAATTGCCGAAGATGCAGCGGGCGTGTGAGTTTGTGGGTTTGGAGCGTGGCTGTCAGATGCCACCGTCTCGGCAACCCACTCTACCGGTCCGTACTCGAAAATGAAGTCGACGTCCGAGTCCCAGGTCCCGTTCGGATTAATCGTGCGCAGTCCCGACAACGAGCTTCCCGACACTTGCTTGTTCTGGTGGGTGAGAGACCCAAAGAAAGAGCACGAAGGCGGCGTGATTTCATCTTGTAAAGCAAGCAACATTGGACGGCTGGTCAGATCGAGATAGCGGTAGTTCAAGATGCCAACGTGGTCTGGTGAATAGCTCATCTGCAGCACGGCCATGGCTGTATCTAACACCGGGTCTACGCACTCGCCGCATGCTTAAAATAAGGCACCGGTGTCGCCGTTCCCCCTGCGCCAGTTTCCGGCAGTCATCACGCGAGTCTGACGGCACGGCAGCGAACTCACGGACTGCAGGCCACTCTGCGCTTCCTCTCCGCGTCACTACAGTCGGCCTCAGTGGCCAGGCCGGAGCGCTGTCTGTGTGCCGGAGACTGAGCCGGCACATCCTGCCTCCGGATACGCGGCATCCTGCCCACCGCAGCTTTCTCACCACATACCCCGTCACAAGCGCCCACTCAAGCCCCCCAGCACAAGCACCTCCGGTAGCATTATATGCCCCCTCAGGGTGTCGGGATATCACATAATCCCTCCACCCCCCCTCAGGGGCTAAAAAAGCGTATCTCGCGATGGATAAGCTGTAAGACCGGGAATGGCTAAAATAAAATAGAGCAAAATGTATTGGTGGATCATAAAAACCGGAAAAAAATGAACAGATAACTGAGAAAATCCAGGTTAAAAACACTGCTGCAAAACAAGTCACACGGAATATAAACAAGATGGTGAAGCAAACAGATACGGAACTGAAGGTGCAGGCGCTGAGTTTTATATAAAAACGTACACAGAAAGAACGTGAAGACGAGCCATCGATAATGCTCTTTTTCTTTGAATATGCTATCAGTGCTTGTAACTGTATTGTACGCTACTGTTTTAATTTTAAACCGGTAATTTTTATCAGCATTCTCGCTATCTGAAGGCAGCGAGAGCAGGTGCTTGTCACAGAAGGACTCCTTCAGGTACCGTTTCATTCATGCACGCCTATCTAACCCTTACTGTCTCCTCCCATACTTCATCATTAAAGTGCTTGTAAAGGCACATATATTGTGTGAAAGCGTTTGTAATAAACGACAAAGAAACCACCACCATATGTCGTTTATCAAGCGCTCAAAACTTTCAGCTTATCCCTCTGAGCCATCGTCCGTGACATCCAGGTACGAATTTTAAACCGATCCTGAACAGCTGTGAGAGTGCCTTCATTTCTATTGCGTTGCTTCATCACGCTTCGTTTGTGGTGCATAGCCGAAACAAAGCAGGATGGAAAAAATCAGCAATGCCGTCCGCAGACCGTCCTCAAGACCACCACGTGCCTTCCACAGCATTGCTCTTCTTTGTACCGCGTAGCCGGTACATGCCTACAGATGCCTTGTGGCTTTCCCCGAAATAGCACGTCGACGAAGTTACGTGACTTGCGCTCTACATAATCATATATAATCTATATATTAGGGATGATCATACCTCGTCATCAACGCATCAATTGATGCATTGTCTCAACCCATTCTTTAGGTGGGTTCCTTTTAACTCAAGGACTTTTTCATTTTATCTGACCCAACCTTGAAAGCAGAAATAACGAGTTTGAGGCAGCATTGGGGCCCTGACAATCAATCGCTTCAAACTGGAATCATTATATAAGGTCACAATGGTCTATCATCCATCGAAGACTGGTGCATCTGCGATCTTAGAACTTTCGTGCTAAGGAGCGAATGACTTCAGTTTTTAGCTTGAAAAATTGTCGAAGATCTTCATTTCATTAAACACAAATCAACACAAATTGCGATAGCCCGTAAAATGTATACTTGGCACGCTTCAGACGGGATGAGCCAAAGGGAATGAGTAGGGTCAGTCGACAGTCAGCCGTAAAGTGGTGGGACTGTTATTCAAGAGACATCAAATGGAGAGCGATACAAAGTGGCATGCGTGCCCATTGTTTCGGAATATGCATATTTTATAAACCTCTGTTAAAGACCGAAGAAATGCCTGCAAGCCCAGGGCAGTTCAGCGTTCTACAGCCACACCCGTCCCACCCCACAGAGGCCGGGGCGGGGCGCCTTGTACGGCTCTCCGGCGTTCTACAGCCACACCCGTCCCACCCCACAGAGGCCGGGGCGGGGCGCCTTGTACGGCTCTCCGGCGTTCTACAGCCACACCCGTCCCACCCCACAGAGGCCGGGGCGGGCCGCCATGTATGGCTCTCCGGCGTTCTACAGCCACACCCGTCCCATCACAGAGGCCGGGGCGGGGCGCCATGTACGGCTCTCCGGCGTTCTACAGCCACACCCGTCCCACCCCACAGAGGCCGGGGCGGGGCGCCATGTACGGCTCTCCGGCGTTATACAGCCACACCCGTCCCATCACAGAGGCCGGGGCGGGGCGCCTTGTACGGCTCTCCGGCGATCTATAGCGACACCCGTCCCATCACAGAGGCCGGGGCGGGGCGCCTTGTACGGCTCTCCGGCGATCTATAGCGACGCCCGTCCTACCACAAACCGTCTGCGGAGGGCCGCCCTGGCCCTTCAGAAACGACAGCCCATTTTGCTGGTACTTTGGACAACACGTGCAGCAGGCAGTATCAAACATGCTGTTCAACCAGCATGATATTCTAGCTTTGTTAAAGTTGCGGCGCTTCGTTTTCAATTTCCTTTTTTCACCGGCTATGTGGAGATCCCTCCACCAGCTACCCATCCTTCTCTTTGACACTGCTGAAACGCCCGCTGCTCCCCCCTGGCCACAACGGCACGCTATGCTTGCTCGCTTGGAGCCACTACCGATTCTCCACAACGCTTACCTCAGATTAGGGATCACTTGCGTTCTAGCTGGAAAAACGTTCCACCTTAGACCATTCACGCATCCAAAAAATGAGGCTTATTCCAACCATTGCGGGCCATGGCTGGTGCCAGGCGCGTAGAAGCCATCGCGCGACACAGTGGTCACAAACCACGGTCCGACTTCACCACCCAAAACGTGGCGCTCGACTAAAGCCAAATACCTATCATTCAATCAGCGGGGCCACCTCCATGGCGTTTTGACAATGACCAAGCCGACTGGCAGGGATCAAAGTGTTTGGTTTTACCCCCAGGAAGATAGAACAGACTCATCATCTTTGGGGCTTCAAGGCGCTCGGACAGCCAAGGGCATATGGCGCCTATAACACTGAAAACAAGCATCGCCGTAGACCGAAAAACATATTTGTCAACTCGCCATTATATTCTATGAGTAGGGTGGGAGTTTTTGTTTTTGGGCTGTCAGTTTTGTGTGGGCTGTTCGTGTATTCACCTGTGCATGTTTAAATTCGTACGTTGAACATTTGAGCTATTTTTGTAAAACAAACCATTATATTACAGAATAAACCCAAACACCACAAAAACTCGCCCGTATATGGATTTAGACACAAATTTGCTGCTATATTTCATAAAGCTAAGATCTGGGTTATGTTATAAAGTTGAGAATTTAAACCAGTTGGATACATAACGGTAAGTAAACAAATGGGCTCCAAGCAATAGAGCCCTCCGGGTCACCCGATTCCATTCTGGAAGTGCGAAAGTTCAGACTGGAGGAAAGGAGATGAGCACCGTAGGCGGGCTGCGCCGCCACATCATGCAAAACATACGGGATAGTATCCGAGCATATGTACCTATGCGCGCACTCTGCTTAACGCACGAATAGTGCTCAAAGTTTCGCCTATCAAGCACCTAGCTATTCGTATTGGGAGATATGTATTTATCTACAAGACATGGGCGTATCTTGATGTTTGAAATAAACTGAAGATTGTCCCCTTACATTTAAAAAGAACTGGAGATTATTCCTATACGTTCATATGCCCATTCTATACTTCAGAGTTGGCTATTCGTTAGAATATTGATATAATTATGGAGAGCTGCGCGGGGCCATTCCCACCCTGCCGCCCGTGCAGCATGTATACTAGCTCAAAGCGCCCTGAGGCGTCTGGTACGCTTCCTGATCAGGATTGTTCGAATAGATACATGGGAGACTCATCACTTTTGCCAAGGCGATACACCCCAGCGGAGAGTGATCCTGTGTCCTGAGCCATAGGTACCGGGTTGGAGTCCCGGCGGCTTCTCTGAATAAGTGCAGTCTGCTCCTGCTAACGGGGCGTAGCTGGCGACGCCACATAACCTCCGCATCCAGCGTGTCCTTGGACTCGCAACAGTTACCACTGAGCCGCAGCGTCCACATCCACCTACCCTGCGTGGTGCCCTCGCCCTCGGAGCACATCAGGTTGACGACGCCCTTGTCGACCTTGATGCCCGGAATGATGTTGCGCTGCTTGAGGAGTTCGACGAAGGGCGTGCCGTCGTCAGCCTTCTGGTACAACGTCTCGTGGAATAGGATCACTCCAGATATGTTGTCTCCGACGTGCTTCGGCGCCGTGAACAGCAGCTGGCAGAGAGCAGGCAACGTCATTCGGCAGAACTACTCTCGGCGCACTTGTTTGGAGACGAACAGTGGGCAGAAATAATCGCGAGCCTCCCAGATATATACTCCGCGGAATCTGAGAGCACTACCTTAACACGCGCATTGACGGGGCTCTGAGCCACCTTCGCATTGACGGGGGTACCCGCCCCCCCCTAAGATCTCGAGAACCACGGTAGGTAGCGAAAAACGGTAAACGGCGTTGGGTTGCCCATCCACTTCTCCATCGAAAACATTTGAACCATTTTTTTGTCAGGTCACATTTAAGGTCACGAGAGGTCAAAACATGCCGTCATAAGGATAACATGTAAATTCAGTTTTTCGGCCATTACATCCGAACAAGTAAAGATAGAGCAAAACGACTTGAACTATATGAATCCTCTCAGCAAGCCGAATCGAATTATTTATGATTTGACCTTGCTAGGTCAAATCAAGGATTTGACCTGACCTGAGGTCAGGTCAGGGTCATATTATATAAAAAGCATATCATTAGAACCGCAAAGCCCAGGCAAGTCGAATGCAGCTAAAATAAATGCTCTATCACCATCCGTTACTGAGTTATTCCGTAAAAAAACATTTTCCCATATATTTCCAATTGAGAGGTCATGCCCCGTACTTGCCCTTAGGTCATCGATATAAAAATACCGGAACATATTTTAGAGAACTCGGTGGGGCCATTATGTGATATGAGTTTCAATCGGATAAGTTCACCCTGCTCCGACTTATGCTATCTTAAACTTTTTCTGAGGTCTGGTCACTTGACCTGTACTGGTAACCTGACCCGACATGACCTAACCTTAAAATTTTCACAGAAGTTGTAAAAATAATGAGGAAAAAGGTATACCAAGTACGGCGGCGCTACGCGCCGCCGTTTTTCTGCTTTCTCTGAAAAACCCGAGGGGGTACCCGCCCCCGTCAATGCGCGTGTTAAGTCAGAGAACACCGCTGAAAACATCCACAACCAACACGTCTTACAAAAACAGGTTGATAAATATTACAATGCAGACGAGAGACAACCACAATCATTAATCGTAGGATCAGGTTTTCACACAGCTACGGGGATGGGAGGGGAGGGGGGGCGAGCCCAGCACTTTGCCGGATCACGTCTTAATGTCCTTTGACTCAACTCGACCATCTCGCACCTAATGAAAGGGCAAACAACTCTCGGCAACGGGGGTACAGGTGGAACCAGGAGCATTTGCTGTAGAAGTCTGGTCAGACCGTAATATTGAGCTTGTGTGAGCAGATGACTCGCCATCAACGGCGCCCGCCAGCTCAGTGCATCGTGTATTTGACATTGTGGCGAGAAACCATGGCCTAAGCCCAGCTCCAAGGCGACTTGGCCGGCCAATGATAAATGCCGGCCAATGAAAATTCAAATTACGGGAATGACCTGAATATGCTCACAGTTATGGTCAACCCCCCCTCCTCGGCGCCGAGGAGTGTAAGGTAGCACGGATCAAACTAAAACAAAAAAAGCTTGAACTCCAGGGAGAAGTCGCATAGATTAAAGAGTGGTGAGACCACTGCTACAATTGCCGAGTGTCAGAATAATTTCATTCCACTAGGAGGTAGCAGAATGATGATTCTTCACTTCCATTCTACAGCAGATATTTTCTTCTACTGTCAGTCAAAAAAAGCTGGTGGTAGTTGTTGCTTGTATTATGAAGGCATATAAATACAGTCCTAAATCATATAAATACAGTCCTAAATCAAAGTATTATCCTAAAAAAGTATTGGTTTGGTAAGAAGCAATAAACAGGTTCAGGAAAAAGGCTGTGATGGGACTTGTAAACCTGTAAATACTAAATAACAAAAATGAGGCATGTTAAGAAAGTAGGGGATTTTGGCCTCTTTTTGGGATTTTGGCCTCGCTCTCCACCTTGCGTAAAGCAATTGCAGGACCCTGTCCTCAGGTTTCTACAGGTAGTAAAAAAAAACACCTTCGCGCAGCGCCACCGTACCTCCTGTACCTCTAACTCGACATGTTTTCAACTTCTGGCAAAATAATTTAGGCCAACTGGAAGGTCTTAGGTACCGTAAATACCGTAGGTCAGCTGGCAACTGACTGGTGAGGGGGTGACCTGAGGTAGATGACCGTCGTTATGCCTTGTGGGGCGTTCAACTTTGGTTCCTTAATCAACCCTTCATCGTGGGAGTTACCCTTTTGGGTGGTGGGGTCGGAGTCTCCGTAAACAATTCCTTGATGACTCTAGTGAGACTCCGACTCCTGAAACTGAACTGGCAACAACTTGGACAAGATTTGTAAAAAATAAAAATAGCAGCCATTAAAAGTGATAGAAAGGGATCCATTGTTCCGATGGAGACGAGGGCAAAGGAACTTATTAGTAATGGGAAGACGAGGACAAAGGAACTTATTAGTAATACTTATTAGTAAGGAACTTATTGGTAAGCCTTAAACGAAAATTTACAAAGATGTCGCAACTTCATTGATAATTTAAACACGTATAACTTATCCTATAAGCACCACAACTCACACATTTACATCGTTCCCGGAGATGGAAAAATAGTATCAATACAAGGTAACCCCGTGCAACACAGCATACGTTTGAGAGGATTCATACAATGTAAAAAAACGTCTGAAAGGCTTTCATTCTCAGAAAACAATTTCAATCTGCTCATATATGCAAAAAATGTTCTGAAATCATAACGCATTCGACTTGGTCACTTGAACAGGTTGCCTCACATATTTTTAAAAGGTGATCATTTCATAGCTGATACGGATCCCAGTTCAAATGCTACTTCGAAAAGCTTTTGATTGGTGTTTTTTAATGATTAGGGGTGGGAAAATTTGAAGCAATATCGAGAGCCACTACGTGAAAATAAATAGCAAAATGTATCGTGTGCTTTGCCCTCTCGCAGGCCGGTTGAACTACATTGCACCAATAAGTAGTATTTGAAATAAAAAGAGAACATTCAAAGGATGTTTTACCGCTTTTACCACTGTCCCCACGGTTCATTGGAGGTGGTCGGGCACCCACAAATAGATATAATTCCACACTCCTGGTGCCTTGTATAATCATTGAAGAATAAGGGAATACAATGAGATGGCTTCAACACTGACACTGACCTGTCAGTTTGGGAGCGACACCGCTAAATAGCCAGTTTTAATCACTACCGACAATGTTACATACGAGCGTTTGGTCGGGTCACCTTTGAGGTTGCTCGAGGTCAAAGTATTCCTTACAGGAACTAAGTGGAAACCTAAATTTTGTGATATAAAGCTGACAGAGGAGGGCCGTAGAAAAATGTTCAGCGCTTTTGGAATGCTGTTGTCGAGCCCCATCGGATTATATATCTTATAATCTTGTCTAGTCAAATTTCAAAATAAACCTGCCTTGACCTAGAGACGGGCTTAGGTCTGTATTATAAAAAGAATATTAATCAAACTGCAGTGGCAAGTCAGACACGACAACGTAAAAATAAAACCTCCACCGCAATTCTCGACAATTCTCAATTCTCGCAAGTTATCAAAATTTACCAATTGCCCCATGCATTTCTAATGGAAAGATCGTGACCCTGACCTTGTCCCAGGCTATCGATATAGAAATCCTGCAAGGCAAAATTATCTTGCTCGGTGACCTTCCTATGTTATGTCAATCTAAGCACGATAGGTCAAATTTGATCTTACTGATGCACCTCCAAAGTTTTTTTCGAGGTTAGGTCTCTTGCCCTGGGTTGGCAGTCTGGCCTGGTATGACCCAGACCTAAAATTTTGCCAGAAGCTGTAAAAATTTCGAGTTAGAGGTAGATGAAGTACGGTGGCGCTGCGCGAAGGTGTTTTCTTTTTTACTACCTGTGGAAACCTGAAGAGGCCGGTTGCCCACCCCCTTGTGTGGGCGCGTGTTAATTCTCATATATTTTGACACTTGCACGATGAGAATTTCGTAAATACCATGCCATATGATTGCAAGCAACCGATTACAAAACCAATCGCTTTGTTTGCGGCGTTAAACATAAGGCTGTACTACCGCAGTGGTAAAAAACCGTCTACATTCCTCCCTTAGGTGCTAAAAATTTGGAACTTATAGCAAGAACGCATTTTTATTTTTTCTATCGAAAGATATTTTATGAAGAAAAATTTTTGAGGTGTCTAAAAGGGCAATTTCAACTGCAAAAAGGTCAAGCTAGGTCAAAAAAGAAAAGGCCAAACAAATTAAAATTCCAAATTTTTCCAAATTTGAAATTTTCTTCTTTTCAAAATAAAGTATAATTCAAGACGAGTTCAATGATATACACAACTTGTTAATCAGACTATGCATTTTTGAGTTATTTGGCATCAAAGATGTGTCTACAAGGTGACCCCCCGAAAATGCCTCGGGCTATAACTCGGTCACCGTTGGTCGGAGGGGGCTAAGATTCTCACAGGCGTGTTTCTGGCCAAAAACTACCCCGGAGACAAAGTTTCAGATTTTTTCTAGATATGGTGGTGTCAAGCCTCGGTCGATCTGTCCTGGAATGCCCCTATTGTCACTGGCATTAGACTGGTAACGACAGCACATTTACACGTGGACCAAAGTACGCGTCAACGCTGGGCTATTGAGCCACCAAAGAGAACCAACTCACAATTGCATTATGAGCTCTACAAAATGGGACGCCTGATGAAAAATCAAAAAGTCACAAAGCAATCACATGCATGAAATCAGCGTAGCACTGCTGGACGCGACTCTCCTACCACAGTAGATACCGACTGCATTTCCATTTCCCACGCTGAGTAATCACACAGAGCTGGAAACCTCCAATAACTATCGGTCGGCGTCCGTCCCTGCAGAAAACCCAGCGCACGTGCAGCGCGCCGGGTCCGTCAGCCTGGTGTGCTCACCGTGCGTGCGTGCGTGCGTGCGTGCGTGCGTGCGTGCGTGCGTGCGTGCGTGCGTGCGTGCGTGCGTGCGTGCGTGCGTGCGTGCGTGCGTGCGTGCGTGCGTGCGTGCGTGCGTGCGTGCGTGCGTGCGTGCGTGCGTGCGTGCGTGCTGCGTGCGTGCGTGCGTGCGTGCGTGCGTGCGTGCGTGCGTGCGTGCGTGCGTGCGTGCTGCGTGCGTGCGTGCGTGCGTGCGTGCGTGCGTGCGTGCGTGCGTGCGTGCGTGCGTGCGTGCGTGCGTGCGTGCGTGCGTGGTGGTGCGTGTGCGTGTGTGTGTGTGTGTGTGTGTGTGTGTGTGTGTGTGTGTGTGTGTGTGTGTGTGTGTGTGTGTGTGTGTGTGTGTGTGTGTGTGTGTGTGTGTGTGTGTGTGTGTGTGTGTGTGTGTGTGTGTGTGTGTGTGTGTGTGTGTGTGTGTGTGTGTGTGTGTGTGTGTGTGTGTGTGTGTGTGTGTGTGTGTGTGTGTGTGTGTGTGTGTGTGTGTGTGTGTGTGTGTGTGTGTGTGTGTGTGTGTGTGTGTGTGTGTGTGTGTGTGTGTGTGTGTGTGTGTGTGTGTGTGTGTGTGTGTGTGTGTGTGTGTGTGTGTGTGTGTGTGTGTGTGTGTGTGTGTGTGTGTGTGTGTGTGTGTGTGTGTGTGTGTGTGTGTGTGTGTTACTTACGGCAAGTTACTTGTCTTAGTCAAGCCTTAGGAGGGCATATTAGAATAAAGCCTTAGAAAAGTTTAAAATAACTTTGGTCTTGAAGTAAGCCAAGGTCCATGAACTTAAGTCGATAACGTAAGTCATTCATGGCTGGCTAGTTCAGATTGAAGGGAGCTGGGATCACTGCTCTGACCTATTGGTTAATTAGACCCTTATGGCTAGGCAAGGCCCTGTGTGCTAATCATCATCACATAAGCAAAATCATTAGTCCATGTAACCATCATGGGGCTTCCCAAAGTGTATCGGGATTTGATCTGACATGTCCTGTAGAAACCAAATCCCCAATGGCAAACATAGACCCACTGAACGAGACGGGCCTATTCTAAATATTCGTTGGTCTTCTAAAAACTGTTTAAGGCTCCTGAAGATTATTGTGTTCACTGATTGGGGAGAAAATAGACCCCGTGCAGTCTCCCTGGGTCCCAGAGTGTGTTTACGATCCGTGGTTTCCATTGGGAGTGGCGAACCTGACAGGCTTGTTGATTATATTGCACCAATTAAATAAACGCTAAAGAAATACATTCAGTGTTTACCATTCCTAAGATGTATTTTAGATATATTCAAAGCTATGATCTTTCCTCATTTTTTTTAAATATGAAGCTCTAATTGCCTCTTTGACCCTCGCTTCGGTGGGGGGCTGTTTGAACACAACCCCCTCCGGTTTTTCGGGCGGTAAGAAAAAACGGCGGCGCGAAGCACCGCCGTACTTGGCACACCGTATTCCTGATGGATTGCGCAACTTCCCCCAAAACTTTAAGCTTGGGTCATCTGAGGTCAGGTCATCAGTGCAGGTCAAATGACCTCACCTCAAAAATTTTTAAGGTGGCATAAGTAGGAAATGAGTGAATCTATCGGATTGAAACTTCTTACGCACGCACACACACACACACACACACACACACACACACACACACACACACACACACACACACACACACACACACACACACACACACACACACACACACACACACACACACACACACACACACACACACACACACACACACACACACACACACACACACACACACACACACACACACACACACACACACACACACACACACACACACACACACACACACACACACACACACACACACACACACACACGCACGCACGCCGCCCCCGCCGCGCCGCGCCGCCGCGCACACGCCACGCACGCACGCACGCACGCCGCACGCCGCACGCACGCACGCCGCGCCGCCGCCGCCGCCGCACGCACGCACGCCGCCGCCGCCGCCGCCGCCGCCGCACGCACGCCGCCGCACGCACGCACGCACGCACGCACGCACGCACGCACGCACGCACGCACACGCACGCACGCACGCACGCACGCACGCACGCACGCACACATATATATATATATATATATATATATATATATATATATATATATAATAGTCGGCCTACCGAGTTCTCCAAAAAGTTCCGGGATTTTTCATATCGATGACCTAAGGCCAAATACGGACCATGACCTCTCCATTGGAAATACAGAGGAAAACAGAAAATGTGCTGTATTTGTGTAGATAAAGGTGATAAAGCTTTATATTATCCAAATCGAAATACCCTAGGCCTCTTTTTAGGTTCATGTTGCAATTTTTGACCTGTGACCTCTAAGAGGTCATCTGAAGCTACTTAAGCAGTGTTCAGACTTAGGTCAATAACTTTGCATGAAATGAAGATACAGCTTTTATGTTTAAACCATTGCGTTTAGATTGCTACTGCGAGTCGATTGATAGGCATACGGACTATGTCAGGTTAAAAAGTGACCTTGACCTGACCTGAGGTCAGGTCATTTGTGTTTTGACCTAGTATGGTCATATTATACATCATTCGATTTGCAGTGACAAGAGAAAGGGAATAGTGCCTACAAAAGTATTCTAACTCAACGCTGTCAGACGCTAGAGCCCAAAAACTTTGCTCAAAATGCCAACTTCTTTGACCTGTCATGACTTCAATGTTGACCTGAGCCAAAAAGTGACTAATATAGTTTCTTCAAGAATTTGTATGAGCTATCCACCAGGCTTCGCGTTTTTTTCGCTATCCTGGACAGGGGCTGAGTTCAAGGGGCGAACGTGGCTTGGAGGCCCATTGGGGCGCAGATTAACTGATTCAGTTCGCAAAAACAATACTTTAAATGGGTAAAGAACATAAAATTGGGCGCCCCCAGTCGGGCTAAAGATGGCGCCCCCTGACTATACAAGTGGCGCCCCCTCAGGGCTGCGGCCCCCACCTAGCGAAAATTCCTGGATCCGCCACTGAGAGAACGTATATAAAAAGTGCCTAGAATTCCTGAAATTAGTTTATAAAATTTCAAAACACTATAATAGTCAAAATTTGTTCTATTAACTACTGCGTTGTCTGTTATCCAAATACCCGGAGGGACTGCCGATAACGAATCATCTATTTACATGAGAAATGTGCCTGCTAGGTATGTCAATCTCAGGATTGGGATCCCGCTATTTTCAAAAAGCCCATCGTGATCCCGGGATTCCGACATTTATTATAGCACTTTCAAGCAATGCCGAGACAGCAAAACGATACCTAAGAATCTATTTTGCTGCATATCACAAATTAAACCATGTATGGTGAATACCTGTACTTTCATCCAGATGAACTCGGTTACCGTAAGCATCGGAGTTCCGATGTGTCCTTGGGATCCAATCGGGAATCGAATTTCCTCGTCGTTCCCACTCTCACGGGCAGACGCAAGATGACGCACGAGCTGCTCAGGTGACCTACGTCCCATAGTTGGCGATCTCGCGATATCGTATGTAGCGGAGGGGGAGGGGGAGAAACGGACTGACTTTTACATATTTTGATATGCCTTGAGGAAACACCAGGGAGAGATAGATTCTACCCCTTTATTCTACTCTGCGTGTTAACACATGCACTGGAGGGGCCTTGGATACTCTCCCAACTATTTTCCCGGGATGATCGGAGAACCGCTCGTAACCAAAACATGACAATCGGCCAAGTTTGAGAGAATTTAATAGCGCGTCGAATAGTGAAATAATTTTGAAAATTGGTCGAAATTTGTTTGCCTCAAAGGCTTCTAAACTCACACCTGCATTTTGAGATCGCCACGATAGCGCAGTCGACCTGTTTGCTTGCATTGGAGACCGAGTAGTGACGTCACAGCGCCATATAAACGGTATGATATGGCATGGTTACCTCACGTGAAGGTCAAGGTCAAAGTTCAAAGTCATACCAGTAATTTCAAGCTCATTGTCCCCCGTGCTCCCGGTCAGCTGACGTGACCCAATCTGACGTATATTACGCTATGACGTCATAGTTAACACGCGCCCCGCTGGGAAGGATTCGCCCCCCTCCTGGTTTTCCCAAGATAGCTCAAAAATGAAGAAACGCAGAACAACGAAACTTACGGTACCTTATCCCTGATCAATTTCACACATCTGACCAAATTTTTTAGTTAAGGTCATGTCAGGTCAAGAAGCTATTCAGGGTCAAGTGACCCGACCTCAAAACCTATAATTACGAGTCTGAAGCAGCGCCCGGGGAACATTAGCACATCGATCAATTTGAAACTTCCACAATATGATAAGGTCATTAGGGTCTACAAATCTGCTATCTTGGAATTTTGATATTGTTGACCTAAGGTGGGGTCAATTTTTTGGTCACCCCATTATAAGTCTATGGTGAAAAATAGAATGGACTAGTTTTTAGTAAATACTGGATAGATAAGGCTGAAAATCCTCAAACCGTCTATTCTTACCACGATCTTGACCATTAAGTTGAGGTTTTGAGCATCTGACCTCTCAAAGCTCATGTCAGGTCACGGGAGCATAGAGTGATAGAGCAAAACAATTGTTTTGCCAATAACTTCTCACTGAATTGAAATAAAGCTCCCATTTTGCTTGCATTGTGCTTATATTGTTACGGGGAGTCGATTGATATGCACCATGACCACACCAGGTCACTCTGTGACCCTGACCTAAGTCGAGGTCAGGTCCAGGGTCCTGAAATTGCTTTCACGCAAGGTGGAGAGTGAGGCCAAAATCCCAAAAGAGGCCAAAATTCCCGCTTTCTTTACATGCCTCATTTTCTTGTCATTTAGCATTTCCAGGCTTACAAGTCCCACCACAGCCTTTTTCCTAGACATGTTTATTGCTTCTTACCTAACCAATACTTTTCAGGATAATAATTTGATTTAGGACTGTATCTATATGCCTTCCGATTCAATTTAGGGGCCCCACGCCTGGGACACTTCGCAGGAGCTGTGCCATGGTTTTGTTTGGAGGAATGAGCTCTGTTTTTATTATTCAGGAGTGTATGCTTTATGTATGATCTTTAATGTCAATATATGTGTGTGGTATGAAATATCGCGCAGCACCACCAGTTTTTTTTACTGAAAGTAGATGAAAATTGCTGTAGAATGGAAGTGAAGAATCATCATTCTGCTACCTCCTAGTAGAGTGAAAACATGTTGATGCTCCGCAATTGTAAGTACCTCATACATAGATAGGATCTCATAACCCTCAATCTCTAACCCATTATAGAACTAGGAGCTCCATAATTTCTAATATTTATATATACAATACATTATTTGGCCCTGGTGCCATGGTAAATAGGTAACCAACCAGATAAAATACCTCTTCCCTTATTTTGATATTCTCCAGCTTTCACCCATCCAAGCACCACACAGGCTATCATTATTTAATGCAGGACGTGGGGTTTAAACACTCAACCGCTGCCAGGATCATTTCGCTTCAATATGTGAAACCACCCGCCTATATTTGCTGCACAATCAGTTCAGATAAAGAAAATAGCAAGCATACCCAGCCTTAAAATCATGAGCTGCAAAGGTAGTCTGGCCTTCCTCCGAGCTGTGGAAAACTTTTGCAAGGTATTATGACCTCACCCAGTACTGTACTGAGTGGTGGGTACCCACATATCTCCTGTAGATATTTAAGATGGGAGAAATGGTTCGATTAATCATGAATTTCCTGAAAGGTAGCTGCAGTATCACGGATAAAATTGAACCATCATCCACAATATCCCTTCCAACAGCAAACTCAAATTCCTTCCACGCACTCACTCAATTTCCAGTCTTCTTTCCAATAACCATACTACCTCAATATTCTGTCTTCTCCGGATTGTTGATATTCCCGCCTCAAAACACAGGGCTCGAGGCCTCTCTATTACCTTGGCCAGGCAATAGAGTAAGTAATAGTACATGGGCTCGCCAAGGTTACCGAAGTAACTAAAAAATCTCACCGCCTGCACTTCCGCACCCATTCATCACCAGAGATCATTTCGGCTCCCCAAATACGACGAAGTGACGTCATTGTTCTGAATAGACGAAAACCAGCTGAGGCCTTTTCACCGGGCCAATTCGGTACTTGGATGTCTTTGGAATCCTATTTCTCATTAATGAACGCACGGTTGAGAGCAATCGAACGTTGAAATGTTGCCAAAGCATGTTTCAACTTCAAAAACTAACAAAAGAAAAATAAATCTGTATTTTACGAAATATATTGAAAGGTGGAATCGGCCTCACTCAAAGTGGAGATTTTGACCAAAATCACGACGTAGTTCCGAGCGTCTGAAAATTTCAAGAAGCTCTAAAATCGCAAAATAAAAATACCTAGAACTTGCCTATATATTTTTCTTAAGGAAAAATATATTTTGTTTCAACTCTTCCTCAGTGAAATAATATATATCCTAATTTCTTCATCAATGTTACCAACATTAAAAATAGCCCAAAAGTCAGGGTTGACTTTGGCGCCTCTCGGAAATTATAAGATTACTTTCCATTATTGGTGGTCTTGATTGGAATCTACCTTTCATTTTGATCCTTTCAAATGCGATTTGTATCCCATTCTAATGAAAATAATTGCCGAAAATTAAAAGTGGACGAAAACGAATGCGCCTCGATCCAATCGGCCTCACTGAGCAAATACCCGCGTGAAGTCTTTCCTTCGCCTGAAAATCTGGTAGCAGCCCATCCCAAGAAGCTTAGGCAAAAGTATGCGCCATCTTTTGTATTTGAACGGGCCGAAACTTCTGGGACATGAAAAGTTTGTTATACCTCCAAAACCTTTGTTTCCTCCTTTTTCTTACTTTTCATGTACCGTTGGTCTATTTTCTGCGGGTTTTATATTTTAGTTTATGGCAGGCCGGCATTGTTTTGTTTCGTGCTGCGTTATACGTTGCCATCGTTTTGGCTGTGTATGTGGGGTAGTATCGGCGTTTGAGATTGAGAGGACGTAATCAGGCAAGATATTATATCAATGGGGGTTGGGGATTATACTTATATGGTTTGGGTATTCACTGTCATAATTTAGATGCGTATTTTACCGGTTTTCATGCCCGGGATTCCTCTGCCAAGTGGGCCAAAACAAGTCCCTGGTGAGGCCTAAATAAATTTGAAAAGATACGTTTTCCACTTAAATTGGAATTTCAGGACACTGGTCAGGTCATTTCGACTATTTGACCTAGCAAGGTCACATTATACATCATTCGATTCGCCGCGATAAGAGGAATCCAATGATGCATAAATATTTGCTCTAGATCCCCTGAGGGAAAATCTAGAGAGGGAAACGTACACTGCTCTGTTGTAAGCCTAAGGAGCATTCTTTGACCTATGCTGACCTCAATATTGACCCGACATAAAAATTCTTCTTATAAATTCTCTTCGTCTAGTCAAGAGCTTTCAAACTCCGCCCGTAATTTTTAGTTGGCTTTCGTGGGGAACGAGATACGGAGGGGGGAAACGCCCCCCAGCGGGGCGCGTCATGCAAGGGACCCCAGCGGGGCGTATGTTAAGGTAATCCAGTTGCAAGGTCAAGGTTAAAGATCATGGGTAAAGGTCAACCCTCATTTTCCGCCCAAGGCTTGCTATAGTGCTTCTTAGAGTGCACTATAGGGATTATACCATATTATGACGTCATAGGTCAATGAGTTTGAATGATCTTGACCTCAAAATTGATGGAAAGATTCTTTGTGACACAACCTCTATGAACCTGGTCCGGCTTTAGCTTACTCCCGGCTTTTGCCCGCATAATCAGGGTATTTTCCAACAGGTCCCAAGCTTGGCCAATATTTGACCTTTATGACCTCGTTTGACCTTGACAGTATAGACCTAGGTCAATGAAAATAAGTTGTGATGTAGATCACCATAGCCCTCACCCACCCCCATCGGCGTTTTTCAAGCCTCTTAGGTTTCGATATCTCAGGGGGGGGCCTACTGGGCCCCCCATCCTGTGTGCATTAGTGTCGGACCCCTCTCCAGTGCAATTGTTAATAATCACTCGAATGCCGGTTATAATAGAACATTCCCATGCAGCAAAGGTGTTACAATTATACCAAAAAGCCGGCTTAGAAAGAAAAAAACCAAGCTCAAATACACATTTCTGATGCTTCCCGTTTTGTTGTTCGTGGTGACGGTTATGAATTTATGGCAGACCAAGATTGCTGTATCCTTGTTCATAAATGATGTTTATTGTTTGCAGTGTTTCAAACTACAATTTGACCACATTCCATGGCACCATGACCGCGCTGATAGGCGCCTGGCGCCGATTTGGCGGGTCCCCCTTTCGCTCCGGGGCCTTTCAAATCTCGGAGCGACGGGGAGGGCCTCCGTTAGACGTCGGGCTTAGGTCCGGCGTCTAGGCTACCCCCGCGCCCCCGGGCCCCTGGGCCCGTTGGTGCGGGGTGGGCGCCGGAAGTGATGCCCCGGCGCCCCGCGCCGAGCGCCTGCCGGCGCGGCAAACCTGTTTGAATCTGTGACCATGTATCCGTGCAGTGAGAATCATAACTACGATGCGAAAGAATCACTGTTTAATGTAAATATTAGTTCGCTTTAGACGAGACTTTACTTTCCCTTAAGACAGACAAAATTATCAGCTTTGACTGCAGAGAAGGGTTATGGGCGCTATATGACCTCGCAGGTTGGCGCGCCCCTAAAACCCAATAATCAATCAATCAGCGCCATGACAATATCTGCAAAATATATTACGGACATCTTGGGCAGGATTGAGTTGCTCCAAATGCCCCTTTTTCACTGTCCTGATTATGCCCATGTAAAATAAAACCTATATGTCGAATACCAGTTTAGTGCACTGTTCAATTATCTGTCAAATGAGCTCCTTTGTCCAAAAATCGGGTGGAATTTGCAGTATTGCGAATGAGTTTTCCACGAAAAGTAATATTGGCCACGGATGGAGGCATTTCGGGCCTATGTGACGTCGACAACTCGAGAACTCGAACTATGGGAGACGGGACAACTTTGTTACAATTACTGAAATCCGCTAAATACTAAGCCCCACCAGTTACATTTTCCAGCCGCATACAGCGCTGCCTAACCTCGCCCCGGCGAGGTGCGCTCGAACCCCTCCCAGTTTTTCGACGGCGGTTGAAAAGCGGCGGCAAGGACTGTAATTGGTGCAACTCATCCTTGATGCTCTGGCAATTTCCGTCACATTTCTGACCGAGACTCTCCCCACTCGCATCACCCGTTCATGTCTAGTAACCTTCCATTACAAAATGAGATATTCATAGAATTTTGGCCCACCGATCTGAGATTCAATGAGCTTGGACTTTCCCAAAAGCTTGTACTGTTCGCCCAAAACTAGTTTGAAAGGAATATGTATTTGTTTTTTAATTTTGACCTAAGTAAGGCGGGGTCAATTTTTTGTTCATCCCATTTTAAGTCCGTTGAAAAAATAGAACGGGCTCGTGCTCAGTAGATACTGGATAAATAAGCCTGAAAATCCTCAAACCTTGTATTCTTACTACAGTCTTGGCTATAAAGTTGAGTTTTTGACCATCTGACCTCTAAAAGGTCATGTGAGGTCACAGGAGCATAGTGATTATTTTCCAATAGTTCCTCACTGAATTTATATAAAGCTCCCATTTTGCTTATCTCGTCACGGCGCGTCGATTGATATGCAACGTTACCAAACCGGGTCACCCCGTGACCCCACCTAGCTCGATGCCAGGTTACTTTCACCATTTGACATAGCAAGGTGATATTATACACCACTAGATTTGCCACGACAATATGAATCCAATGATGCATTAAGATTTGCTCTAGCTCCGCTCAGTAAAAATCTGGAAGGGGAAACATGCACTGTCCTGTTGTATGTCTATGGAACCTCCCTTGACCTATGCCGACCTCAATATTGACCCGACATAAAAATAGTTCGCATAATTTTTCTTTATCTCGTCACAATCTTTCCAACCCCGTCCGTAACTTTCTTTAATTTTCCTGGGAAATGAGATACGGAGGGGGGGCGAGATAAGTCCCCAGCAGGGCGCATCATGCCAGGGACTCCAGCGGGGCGCGTGTTAAGTGAGGTCACCGCGTGGTTACCGACAACGTTCACGTGGAAGAGGGGCACACTACTCACCCGCCACATACTATGTGACACTTGCGCGTCACATAACCTGTCTCCGAAAGTGGGGCAGGGACACAGCCTGAAGCGGACGATATTACAAAACAGGCACACGTCTGGTTTGGCCCGCCACCGAGTTAGACTGGCACAGCGCAGTCACAAGTCAACCATCAGCACGGAGCTCAACCGCTGGTGCTTCACAAACGCGCCGTCCAGTTACTGAGTCTAGGATAGAGGGGGATGGGCTCAGCCATCGGTGGCAAAGGCTGCTGGACATCTAAACCAATCGACAATCGTTCCGGCTACAGCCGCATTGGTGCGAATAACGAATGAACGCGGTCAAAAGAACTTACGGGCAAGAGGAGCCGAAATCCGGCGAACTTTAGTCTACAACATCGTCTACCAAGTTCATGACGCTGGAGGGCGGAGCAGTGGCAACATTAACATAGCGAGGCACCGGATAAGGGGGGGGTGATCTCCGCAATGCGCGACATTTATATTCGGATATATATAAATATATATATATATATATATATATATATATATATATATATATATATATATATATATATATATATATATATATATATATATATATGCGTTCCCTTCCCGGGAGGGAAATTGTGTTCATAACTAGTCCCACTCATACAACGCACTCGCACTATGTACAGAGCCAGGGGCGCAGCCAGGGGGGGCACAGAGGGCACGTGCCCCCCATCGGTGCTGGGGTGCCCTTTTGATTGCCAGGTGGTGTACCCTCTTTTGGCCGTGCCGCTCGAAATTTAGTGCCCTACGCCGTTGAGCCTAGATGGAACTAGACTGCATTTGGCGATTTAAACTATTGTTTGACAATGAAGTGCCTTTTTGGTCACTAAGGGCATTCTGTCGCCTTTCAAGCACCCGGGAAGAGTATGGGCACATAATCTGTTTCCAGATAATGCCTCATCGTCGCCAATAATCGTACAGGCAGAGCTAATCTGGTGCCCCTTGAGCTCATCTGGTGTCCCCTGAGCGCTGTTCTTGGCCCTGGAGCTGATCATTTGCCCTCTGAGCTGATCTGATGCCCTCGTAGTCAATATGGTGTCCCCTAAGAAAATAATTGTGCCTTCTGAACCTATATAATGCTCTCTGAGTTAGTCTGATGCTTTCGAGCTTGCCTGGTGCCCTATTAGTTGTTTTAGTGCCCCTTGAGCTGATCCGGGCCCCTGAACTTATTTAATGCCTCCCGTAGTTTATATACTGTCCAGGGTCGCAGCCGGGGGGCATGGGGGCACGTGCCCCATCGGTGTCGGGTGCCCTTTTGATTGCCAGGTGGTGTACCCCTTTGGGCCGTGCCGCTCGAAATTTAGTGCCCTATGCCGTTGAACCCAGATGAAACTAGACCGTATTAAGCGATTTCGACTACTGTTGAAATCGCTTAATTAAGTGCCTTTTGGTCAGCTAAAGCATTCTGTCGCCTTTCAAGCACCCGGGAAGAGTATAGGCACATAATCCGTTTCTAGATAATGCCTCATCGTCGCCAATAATCGTACGGGCGGAGCTCATCTGGTGCCCCTGGAAATGATCATGTGCCCTCTGAGCTGATCTGGTGCCCTCGTAGTCAAACTGATCCCCCTGAGACAATAATTGTGCCTTCTGAACCTATATAATGCTCTCTGAGTTAGCTTGATGCCTCGAGCTTGCCTGGTGTCGTTTTAGCTGTTTTAGTGCCCTTGAGCTTATCCGGGCCCCTGAGCTTATTTAATGCCTCCCGGGTTGATCTACTGTCCAGGGGTGCAGCCAGGGGGCACATGGGGCACGTGCCCCATCAATGCCGGGGTGCCCTTTTGATTGTCAGGTGGTGTACCCAATTTGGGCCGTGCCGCTCGAAATTTAGTGCCCTACGCCGTTGAACCTAGATGTAACTGGACCGCATGTAGCGATTGAAGCTATTTATTGTTGGACAACTTAATACCCTTTCCGGTCAGCTAGGGCATTCTGTCGCCTTTCCAAGCACCCGGGAAGAGTATGGGCACCTAGTAGGTGTTCTCCTAATGCCTCATCGTCGCCAATAATCGTACGGGTGAAGCTAATCTGGTGCTCCTTGAGCTCATCTCGTGGCCTCTAAGCTGGTCTTGGCCCCTTGAGCTGATTACTTGCCCTCTAAGCTGATCTGGTGCCCCTGAGGCAATCGAGTGCCCCACTGAGCAAATAATTGTGCCTTCTGAACCTATATAATGCCCTGAGTTAGTCTTAATGTCTGCGAGCTTGCTTGGTGCCCTAATAGTTGATTTAGTGCCCCTTGAGCTGATTCGGACCCCCGAGCTGATCTCATGCCTCCCCAAGCTGATTCTGTCTCCTAAGTCAATATGGTGCCTCTTCAGCTGATTAGGTGCCCCCCTTAGCTGATTATTGATGTATCCTTAGATGGCCTGGTGTCCCCCTGAGCTGGTTTGGTGGGCCCTGAGCCCACCTTGTGTCCCCTGAGCTGTTATGTTGCTTCCTGAGCTGATTCAGGCTCCTGCCATAGTCTGGGGACTGGGAGCTGATCTGGCCCCCGAGCGGATCGAGCTGGTGCCACCTGAGCTGCACTAATGCCCTTGAGCCCATCTGATGCCCTCTGAGCTAGTCTTGTGCCCCCTGAGCTAAACTGGTGCCCTTTAAGCTGATCTGGGCCTCCTTACGTGATTTCATGAGCAGCTCTAAAGCTCTGAGCTGAGCTGGGCCCGCAGAGGCTGATGAGGGCCCCCGAGATGGTATGCGGCTCCTGAGCTGATTAAGTGCCTTCTGACTTGATCTGGTATTCCCGAGCTTGTCGGGGACCACTGATCTGATTGTTTGTCCCCGAAGCTGATCTGGTGCCCTATGGGCATCTGGTGTCCCCTGAGCAGCTCTGGGGCTTTTGAACTGATTGGGCCCCGAGCTGGTGAGGGATCCCTGAGCTGATTTAGTGTCCCTGACTTGAACTTGCCCCCTGCGCTGATCGATCTGGTGCACCCTGAGCAGATATACTGCCTCCTGAACTTAACTAATGCCCCCTGAGTCGATCTGGTGCCTGCTGAGTCATCAGTATGCCTCCTGAGCCCATCTTATTCCCTCTGAGCTAGTCTGGTGCCCCATGGCTAATATGGTGACCTTTAAGCTGACCCGGGCCTTCTGGGTTGATTACGTGATTTCCTGAGCAGCTCCCAGGCCCTGAGCTGAGCTGGGCCCACAGGGGTTGGTGAGGGCCCCTGAGATGGTATGGGGCTCCTGAGCTGATTAAGTGCCTCCTGACTTGATCTGGTATTCCCGAGCTGATCTGGGCCCCGAGCTGGTCGGGGACCACTGATCTGATTTTTTGTCCCCAAGGCTGATCGGGTGCCCTTTGGGCCGATCTGGTGTCCCCTGAGCAGCTCTGGGGCTTTTGAACTGCTTGGACCCCGAGCTGGTGAGGGATTCCTGAGCTGATTTAGTGGCCCTGACTTGATCTTGCCCCCTGACCTGACTGGAGGCCCCTGAACTGATCTGGGGCCTCAAGAGCTGATCTGGGGTCCAAGAGCGGATATAGGTTCTGAGGGTACCCTGAGCTGGTCTGGGCGCTGAGCTTGTGAGAGCCCCTTAAGTTGGCTTGAGGCCCCCTGAGGTGATCTGGCGCCTTAAACTGTTCTGGGGCTTCTTGAACTGGTTTAAGGTCCTATGAGCCCATCTGTGGCCCATTGAGCTAGTCTGATGACCTCATCTCTGGGACCAATGAGCTCGTCTAGTCCCTGGGTGAAGCATGAGCTGCTCTGTGGCCCTGATCTACATCAGGGGCCCCTGAGGTGGTCTTGAATAGACAGATAATAAGAATACAAGGCCAACTCCCATCATCTCGGGGCGGGGTCACTGAGATAGTCTAGTCCCTGGAGGCACAACTGGGGGATGGGGGAAGCTGCTCTGGAGGCCTCTGATCCACACTTGGGGGCCTCAGAGCTGGTCTTGAATAGATAAGGAATAAGAACACAATGGAAACTCCCTTTGTAAAACGGAGCTAACGAGGAATGAGGAATCTCTAAAACGGCTTTTGATACCTAGGCACCCCTGGTTATATAAATTGCTTATTATACTGGTGGATTCTGGGAAAGGATGATAAAAAGGCATGTGCCCCTGAGCCCAGAGTACAGTCCCCTAAACCAGGATTTCTACTAATTAATTTAAATGAACAACTAGTTTTCACAATTTTCAGCCCTGTCACACCATCTCCATCCAAACCACCGGCCTGTTCCCCTTTTATTTACTCTTAACTGGGACCGATCCTTGAGAATATGGAACTTAATAAACGCGTTCAAAAGGTATCTCCCAAATTTTTCCGGCAGCAAAAATGTGTTCTTCGAAAGACACTATGCCACTCTTCGTCCCACGGCGATTGTGGGAGGCAAAAACTTAATCTGCGTTCAGCCAGGGCTCACTCGTCACGACAAAACTAGTGGGCATAACAAATGAATTTTCGACTCCAATATTCCTGAACCTGCACATTGTAACAGATATCACATGCTCCGCTGATTTCTCTGATGTTAAGTACTTGCTTGAGTTGACTGATTTGTCCTTAAATATATACAAAACAGTCGTGTTTTGGCTACTTCCATTACATTTTGATGATATTTTTCTTTTTCGGTTTTAATCGCGTTTTCCTTCTCCGTCAATGATGTATTTACATTTTTATTGAACGAAAGATGCCCAAAAAATGATATAAACAAAGATATAGTAAGTTTTTTTAGGTTACGTTAAAAAGTGCCCTTTTTCCCCGGGTGCCCCTCAAAGTTGGTGTGCCCCCCATACCAAAGCTCTGGCTGCGCCCCTGTACAGAGCGGAAGTTTCCAGTTGCCGGCACCCTTACGGGACAGCGGCACCGCACTCTGGGGGGGAGGGGGGGCTATATGCTGCTCCGGTCTCCCCAAGCCGCAGCGCCCGGCACAGGCCGAGCCCTCACATGAGGGCCGCGGGCGGGAGACCAGACCGGTGAATCACTTTTACAGTCGATGAGGCCCGTGCACCCACAAACAGGGACGCCGGCTGGCACGGCGTTGATTCCACTGCTGCGGCGCACACTCCCCAGTGTACCGCTATCTCCTGGGTAGAAGGCGGCGCGGAAAGGGCTGCCATAGGTCAGCCTTGATCCAGGTGCCTTCCACACCCAAGCATGGCGCCTTTGCCAGCTGCGGCACGGGAGTGGCTAATGTAACACTTTTTGATGATAAACATGATGAGCCAGGAGGCGGGGGTGGGATGCGACACATATTTGTGCACCGTTCGCCTCCCGACCATCCGCATCGCGCCCTCACCGCAGCGCGCCGCAAGCCTGGCACAGTCTTTCTGCTGCGGATTCGGACTACATAAAGCCAGACTTTATGATGCCAGCAGGAAGGAGATTCCAATACGTGGCTTGCTTTTGATGCCTCTTGTGCACCATATCTTAGTCTCACTTAACCTTTCTCAACTTCCCAAGCCATGAACAAGCACAGACATTCTCATGCTGTAGAGCTCAAGCCTGGCCTTCAGCCGGGTGAAAATGCATAAGTCACATTCATCAGAATGGAGGGGGCATCAAATCCAACCCCTCCCCCAAGCTAAAAGCAAGTCGCGATTTCCAGTGCCAGTGGCTTAAACCGTGTCACAAGCTATCATTTTATGAGTTTGCGTCCCGTTCGGTGGCTACTCCGTGATGAAAAAATATTTGTAGAGGACATTGCTCATACGCGGACCAAAGGGGTAAGGGACAGTGCCCCCTCTCCCATTGAGCCACCAGACTCCATGGTGCTCCGAGAATCGCCCACCCCCTCTCCCTGGAACGTTGCTTCCCATCCATCGCCCCCAGTGCGTAGTCATTGGCGCCCCCACGATGCAATTGGGCGCCCCTTTGATAAGCCAAACCTTAACACCCGCACTGGAGGGGGGTCTGGCACTAACGCGCACTGGAGAGGGGGCCTGGTAGCCCCCCTAAGATCTCGGAAACTAAGAGGTGTAGAAAAACGTCATTTGGGAGGTGGGTGGGGGCTATGATGATCTACATCATGACCAATTTTCATTGACCTAGGTCAATATCTCCAAGGTCGAACGAGTTCAAGGTCAAATTTTGGCCATGCTGGGGACCGACCGGTAAATGCCGTGATTATGCGGGAAATTGGCGGGAATAAGCTAAAAGCGGACCAGAGTCACATAGAGAAGGTCTCAAAGAGCCTTTCCTACAATTTTTGGGTAAGGTCATTCAAGGTCATTAACCTCAAAGGCCACAATATGGTATACTACTTATAATGTACACTTTGACTAACACAATAGCCACCGTTTGGCGGGAAATGGGGATTGACCTTTCCCAATGACCTTTGACCTTGACCTTTGTATTGGGGTACCTTATCGATGACGTCATAGCATAATATTCGTCAGACCGGGTAACGCCATTTGATTGGAAGCACTGTGGTCATTGACCTTGAAAGTGCAGATATGACCTTGACCTGTGATCTTGACCTTCGCGTGAGGTGACCTTGAAATATAATCCCGGTTATATGGCGTTATGACTTCACCACTCGGTCTCCAATACAAGCTAACTGGTCCGACCGCGCGATTACGGCGATCTCAAAATGCAGGTCTGACTTTGAAAGCCTATAAGTAAAAAAAATTCGACCGATTTTCAAAACATTTTCACCAATCGACGCGCTATTAATTTCTGTTAAATGTGGCAAAGTATCGTTTTTCGGCTACGAGCGGTTCTCCAGCCACCTTGGAAAAACAGGTGGGGGCCTCCGAGCCCCCTCCAGTGCGCGTGCTAAGAATGAGCGCCCCCTGAAATCAGATATCCTGGACCCACTTAACACAGTGCTCGTGCACCAGTGACTGCGGCACCTGTGTGCACCATCATGAGGAAAATATAACGTGGAGGTCAGGGCTCGGTCGGATGAAGGACACCGTCCAACACATCCGGCAGATGTGCTCCGTCATGAAAGCGGAGGTGCCATTGTCAACAGGCACCAGACCTCCAGACCCCATTGCAGTTTTTTGCGGCCGCGACATACAACATTTAGCCATTGTCGGCACAGTTTGGCCTTCACAATTCCAACTTTTTATAATAGGTTTGGCTTTCAGCACATCCTAAGGGATCACTGCTCCAAGTGCCGTTAAACACGGGAGCGTGCACTGTGACGTTACGCGTATCTACGTTTACGCCTGCACTGTGACACTGCATATATATCCATTCAGACGCGCACTGTGACGCTGCATATATATCCATTCACACGTGCACTGTGATACTGCACACATATCCATTCACACGTGCACTGTGACGCTGCGCGTATATCCATTCAAACGCGCACTTTGAGCTGCACGTATCTCCACTCACACAAGTTTGTCTGCCAACAAATGTGTGGCTTCGTCTGATACACCATCTTTGCAGGTACTCATGAACCTTGCTCGCCAACTTTGATAATCTTACAGCACTGCGATTACTCGGGACTGCCCGTTCAGTAGCAGATGGATGTGCCCGTCCGCGCTCCTGTACTGGAAATTTGAGCGCTGGAGCACTGATGTATCTAGGGCTTCACTCACGGATATGTCCCTATAAACACCTGGGGTGTCATTTGATCATTACCACAGCGATTTGATTTAAACTCTGAACGTCGATCTCAGGCATTAAAGGGAATGTGGCACCTTGGTCGAATCCTGGAATTTAGTGAAATTAGGCGTACTTTTAGTAAAAAATAATGACACCACCCATGATTTCTCTGAAAAATGTACAATAAGCTCATAATTTTGTTTTTAAAAATACTCCTCTAGATAAAGGAATACATATCAGCCTGTGGATGACGTCACGATCTGGCAACCACTACCATACTTGAAACGTTCAAGGGCTTCGATTGGCTGATGCTCATCGTGACGTCAGCATATGTCGTCACACCAGCAGCTCACAACAATGGCCGCCCGGCGACGGGCTGATGGGGGCTGGTGTCAGGTAGGTTTTAGCTTTTTCTACGGAAATATCGAGTTCCAAGACAAATGAAATATGGAGTACCGGGTTTTCCGACTTGCTTTACAACTTGGCTATCTCAGTTAAAATCACGTTGTGAAGGTGCCACATTCCCTTTAAAGGGAGTGTCCCACTTTGTGAAAATCCTAAAAAGAACATTCTAAGAACAAGAGAGTTCTGAAAACCAGAAAACAGCATTTTTCCCCACTTCATACGCTAAAAACAGAAATATATCCTTTTTCTAACAATATGTGAAATCAAAATAACACTAGATAATCAGTCAAATCCCAAACGTTGATTATAGACTCGCTATAAAGCCCCATTCACAGCACTTCCGCACGGCGAAAATAGCATGCAGCACAGGAAGAAGCACTGGTGCAAGAACTGAACGTCAGATGTCACTACGGCGGCCAAGTTTATGCAGTGGTGGAAAGATTATGCATATGTCTGATGTGAAGGAACAATTTCAGATCTGGATTTTGACAAACATTTGTAACTTGTTTGGGCAAGTACGGGAAAGGGAGGATATGATGTGTATTGGACTAATTTTGGCCCCATAACGCTCTGAACTGCACAACTTTTTTCCGGAGTTCCCGGTCGACAGGCAGCTGCATACTAGTTCACTCAATGACATGGTATTTTCAGCGAGTGGGCGAGACGCAGGGCTCACGACCAATCAGATCACTGCAACCATATGGAAGGTATTCCTTCAGGGTTTGAAATAAGCCAATAGGCCGATTTACTTTGAACTTTAAAGCTGGCAGAAATTTTATATCGAGAGCTTTCGAGTCAGCGACCCAAAATAGGTTTTGCGCTAGGGTGTCGAGTGGAAAATTCAGCTCGGAATATGTGGCGAGTGAGTGGAAAATTCCCCTCAAAATGTATGGTGGAGTAAAAATTGTCCAATTTGGGTACTCAGGTGGTAAACTCTCAGAGCCCTTGTTTGAACTGAGGGATGGATATTTTGTTTAATTTTTTCACAGCAAATATTTTTAAATCGTCCCCAAACAGCATTGTTTGACCATTACCATGTGGAAAATTTGGGTTAAACAGGTAAATTTTTACCAACTGAAACCCCCTGATGCAGTCTCCAATTATTTTTTAAGGTATTGGTGAGTTGTCACGAAAAAAAAAACTTTTTTGAGGGGCCTCTGAGACCAACCTTCGGGAGGAAAGAACTCTGGGAGCCACCAAGACTAACATTTGTGGGATGAAGACTAACTCTTGGGGGCTTCCCTAGACCAACTCTTGTGCCCCTCCTCTCCTCTCCCATATGACCAGCTCTAAAAAGCCTCTGAGACGAAATATCGGGGGCCCCCTTAGACAAACTCTGCAGAGGAGGCCTCCGAGACCGGCAGGTGGTGACAAATAAAGAAGGGATTTTTCATGCAATACCTAGTGCCTAAATTTATTATCTAAGCATACACTGTGTAGTTTTTTCTGTCCGGGACAACGCCCCTCCTATACCTATAGCTATCGTAATTTTGGAGGCCACTCCTGACCTCAATCACTGCAACTCGCATACACCTATGCTAGGGCCCAGTAGAGCCTTGGCTTACCCAGACGAAACTACAAACTTTCTATCATGGCAATAAACTCTTCCAGACTCTTGCTAAAAGTTTTTTTTCTTCACTTGTCAATTCCCCTGCTCCTCTTCACATATATTTTCACCTTCATATGAATATGCTGCTTTGTATGAATCTAATCGAAGCTACAGCCTTATTTCTTTTTGTTTCTTCCTTTCGTCTACATCAGCCAGGCGCGGCGGGTTGCGACCGTTGCGACAGCATCAGAGCGACTACTACTTTAAATTTCTGGTCGCTTGCTGCCTGCCGGTCGCCTGAGCTACATAATTTGCATTTTAAAAATTGCCCTAAATTAATTTTCTGAATCCTTATAGGATAGGAAATTCTAGATTAAATCGCACAAAGAGGAAGACAAACAATGTTTTGTTAATAACGAATATGCAACCTGCCTTTCAAAAAGCCTAAAGATGCCGCTAATTTATTTTTATTTACTAGATGTAAAGACGGCGTTTTGGTAAGTCCACGCCGTAGACCAGCCATACAAAGAAGTGCCGATGTTTGAAGGCTAACTGGATGCATTATTGTTGCCAGAAAAAAATCATTTAATGAAAATGCAAAGTTTCAACATATTCAAATACTGGACACTTTCAGTTCAACTAAAATATCAGCGTGTTTATGCCTAGGGTGTCGTAGGGTGTCGTGAGTGGATTTGGGTGTCACACGGCGTGGACGCAGCAATGAAGGGCTGATGCGGATAAAAATGACTTTTTTCGCAATAAATGGTCAATTTTCTACGATACAATATCAAACAATATGCTGCTTAGCATACAAATTTCAAGATAATTGCTTTTAACAAAAATTGACCAAAATGGTTTTTCACTATTCTAGGTACCAGAAATACAAAAACATCTTTTCAAGGACGTAAGCCTAGAAATCATGTGCACAGATAAACTGCTTTCCAGAAATGTATCTTTCAAAGCGGTCAGTTCATTTCTTTGGCAACACAAGGCTAGGGTGTCTAATTTTCCACTCACGATTTTTGTGAGTGGTGGAATTTAGTGGCGGTGTTCACCCACTGGAACTTTCTCCGGGGGGGGCACTAAGCGTCTTGCCCGCGCCAGAATTTCGATTATGTTGTTCCACTGAAATCGGTGGAGATAAGGATGCCAGGTATAATTGGCCAGAAAAATAGAAGTCGCCCGATTTTCTTACAGAAAAGCGAAAGAAGCGCATAAGAGCCGAGTTAATTTGGCGATCTTCTATTCGATTCTGCTGCTCTCTTTTTCCAGTGAACGTTAGTAGAGGAGGCAATTGAACTGGCCCTTGTAGTAAGTATTGTTGAGTATTGTTAACTTTGTGAGTGAATTGCGTCTTTGGTAACTAGAACCATCATTGAAAAGTGAGTGGAGAATTCAGCAAAAAAATATAAAAGTGAGTGGAAAATTCTGTTTGACTGGGTGTCGCTCTGCACCCAGCACCCCAGGTTTTGGGACACTGCTTTGAGTGAAATTAAATATGTCAATAGTGGTTCCTCAACACGCTCTAAAAAACTGCTATCTTTATATCATTATAAAAGTGGGACACTCCCTTTAAGAGCGGATGTTAAAGTTCGGCACCTGCCATGGGCATCCGACGTAGATAAGGGGCGCCTGCGCGCAACTTGTGGGGCGAGCACCCCTCCCCCGACCCGATCCACCCCTGCTGATACAAAAATGCAGCTATGATAACGATGCGCACACACTATCGTCGAGTTCCAGCATTTATTCGGATTGATTCGGTTCTGAAGTTTGACACATTCAAGGGACTCAAATCATGACAACGCGCATAGCGATGCCATACCTACTCTGATAAAAAACTGGTTAGAAAAGTTGTGATCAAGCGAGAACTAGGAACGCACTGCAGTTGATGGCGCCGCGACGGTACAGTGACTTCTGACCGACACCAGTCCTTAAACAAGTGCACGTGCCTTCCTCTCCGCTGGTCTCATGAACCAGTCAGAAACTGCCCTGAAACCAAAAAGGTCCTCCCCACCACCACCAACCCAAACATTGCGCAAAAAAACTCGCCCATTCCCGGATACGACAAGGTCAACTACAATTCTCACCTGTCTGTACTTGCGTCGGTTCTCTTCCGTGTTCTCCACACCAATGTTAGCGAACCGCTTGCCCATGGTACCCGTGGACTCATCGGCAGCCAAGATTCCTTTGCCAGGTGCCACGATGGCATTTGCTGTGGCCACCAGCTCAGCCTGACGCTCCGCAGGCAGGTCACCGTAGTATGTGGTCATTTTGAAGTCGCAACTTTCTCTGAGGAGCCGTACCGTAACACCTGTTATACGTTTCAAACAACCTCCCCCTCCTCTCGCTTGAGATAACTGAGTCCGAAACTCGCACATTTCGTGGAAGACTTGGAGAAATATTGTTCAGGTTTTGATAATGCAAGACACAATCTCCAGTGTCAAGGCATTGACACCTTTTCACACGGTGCATCCTACCTTTAAATACGCACAACTGTCCCGTGAGCGCGGTTCAGTACCAATGGGACTGTTGCTGCAGCTTCAGTCGGATCAGGTAGAAGCAGGACTGTCAGCCTCATTTGGCTAAAAAAGACCGGGAGGGTCAAATTGGCTAAAAAAACGCCAAGGAGGGTTAACTTTGTCGGTCAACGTCGTAAGATAAAAATAATTCAGATCTTTTTATAAGCGAACCTGGCTCCTCACAGATAACAAAATCTGGTGGTTTCACTTCACGAAATTTGGTGGAGGCCACGAGGACAGCCGCTATGTCTCCTTCAATGCCGCGGACCGAGGTGCGAATGGGCAACTCGGCCCCGCCAAGAACCGGCTCAGCCTTGCGCTCGAGGTCGCTGGCGCCACGTCGCGGTTCACCCGCCCATACCGACAAACAGGAGATCCTGGGGCCATCAAATGGTTGGCCTGTGCTATTGGCCAGTCACAGGTAAATGTAGCAGAGGACGAGGGCGGGTGCGGTGCCTCGACCTCGATCTGCTGCCACCGTGGTCTGAAGCATTCCGCGCCGTACTCTGTAGGTCGTGCAGCGTCTCACCGCTGGTCTATTTCAACAGGAACAAATTGCATATCATCTGTAAACGGCATCAATTTCCTTTTGGGTTCCGGAGTCGGTTTTACAATGCCCACAGAAACCTTCCCACAGGAAAGCAAAAACTGGCACGACGTCGCGCCGCCATCGACCCCTCCTCCCCCAGCGGGCGGCCGCGCACGCGTCACCGTAGCGCAACTGGTAGAGCGCTCATTTGCCACACAGTAGATCGCGAGTTCGAAACTGCGTGGGAGCACTTTAGCAAATTATTTTCAAAGATTTCTTTAAACTCAATTATTTTTACATAGTATTGTAAGCAGATGTTAATAGAAACTTTTATTCTTCAGAATATTTCCGTTTCGTGTTTACTGGGCAAATTTAAACGCCGAGCAAAACTGCAAACTCGTCAAGCAGTGCCTTCCGAGCACGGATGGAGATGGCGGGAGGAGGTGGGGGCCAGAAGCCCCAAGACTTGGGGTCTCCCACAGGGGCGCAGCCAAAGGGGCACAGGGAGCACATGACCTCATCGATGCCAGAGTGCCCCTTTGATCTCTAGGCGGTGTACCGTTTGGGCTGTGCCGCTCGAAATTTAGTGTCATACGCCGTTGAACCAAGATGCAAGTAGACCTCATGTAGCGACTGCAACTATTATTAAACAATTTAGAACTATTTTTGGTCAGCTAGGGCATTCTGTCGCGTTTCACGTTACCCGGGAAGAGTATGGGCACCTAATACGCGTCCAACTAATGCCTCATTGTCGCCAATAATCGTATGGGCGAAGCTATTCTGGTGCCCACTGAGCTCACTTAGTGCCCCCTGAGCTGGTCAAAGACCATATGAACCCATCTGGAGCCAATTGAGCTAGTCTGACTCCATCTCTCTAATCTGACCTCATCTCTGAAGGCCAACGAGCTACTCTAGTCCCTGGGGGAAGATTGAGCTGTTCTGGGGAGGGGGGCAGGGGAAAATAATACTTGGGCAAGGCAAGAAGTCTTACGCAGTAAGCTTTCAGACAATGATCAATTTTCCGCCGTGTGTCATACTAGAAAATTTACACAGCGTAAGAAACCCGTGGAATTTTTTACGCATTTTCGTAAATATCAAGTAAATACACTTTGGTCATGTTTTATTTTACCTTGACAAGTCTGTAATACTTTCCACAAAACCATTCCCGAATCAAATAACATTTTCATCAATCCTGTCACTGTTGGAAGTTACACACGATTTCAAAGTAGTCCCATCGTACGTTACGGACTTTTGCACACTTCGGTACCAAAAAGTCTAGGGGAAACGTAGATAACTTCGACTGGTTCGCCCTGAATATTTTTATCACAATGCCGCCGCTCTGCTCTGTCCGTATATTTACGTTATGTATTCTGGGGTGGAAAACTTACGCATATTACCGGAGGTTCCAAATTCTGATCCACATCATGGGTCCCCTGAGCTGATCTTGAATAGATGTGGAGTAAGAACACAAGACCAACCACCACCCTCCCAGGGGCCACTAAGCTGTAGTCTAGTCTCTGGCTGCACAGCTGCCTTGTGGGGCTCTGTCACACTAGGTGGTCCCCGGGCTGGTCTTGAATAGATGATCACCATGAATTCAAGACAGCCTTTGAAAACTCCCTAAAATATTATATATCTACAGGTCATATGGACATCCCTATGGTCATAAAGGAATAGGGGCATACCTAGGATATGACCCTACAGGGCATGGGGGCAGCCAGTGAACAAAATGAGGCATGTGATTCGATCAGACATTTCGGGAAAATACAATCCTACCATTAATGGCTTTTACAGTACAAAATAACCAACTAACTTTGCCTTCAATTGAGGGACATTTCCTCAATAAAATCTGATCTTTTATAGGCAAGTGCAGAAAATTGGCTGCAAAAAAGACAATGAGGTGGAAAAACAGCTTTTCATCAACTAGAAGCAGACAGCGCACATACAAAATATCAGGATCAGAGAAAGCTTTACATTATTTTTTTCAGGTGAGATTGTGGGCCCCCTTGCACTGCGCACTGGTTGTGCGCACTGACCTTGCCCACAAATGTTCCAGGCATAAGTCGCAATGTGCCTGCTGAAGGTGCAATGATATCATTTTTTGGGTTTATCATGTCTTGCCATTTTATGTTTTTCTAAGCATATGATTAAGCAGTGTGTGTGTGTTGGAAAAGTGCTTATATTCCCAAAAGAAAGATAATAATAATTGTTGGGGTTTAACGACACACCAACTGCCAGGGTCATACGGCGTCGCCAACTCTTACCCTGTTGGAAGGGATTTTGGGGATCAGATCGACTTATTCAGAGGCTCCGCCGGGACTTGAACCCGGGACCAGTGGCTTGAAGACAAGGGTGCTATCCACTAAGCCACCTCATCCCCCAAAAGAAAAGATCAAGGTCAGATTGATGTGAACCAATGGAGAAGGGAGGCAGGTAATGCTCCAGGAAGAAACAAAACTTATGTTTGCAAGCTTCACATTATTTCCAGTATGTGATTGTGGCTCCCTCTTGTACTGTGGATTGTGTGCATTGGATTTATCATGCCGTGCAATTGTGCTTTCCTCAGCATAGTATTAAGCAGTGTCTGGGTGTTGACAAGGTGTTTGTGCGTTCCCAAGAGAAGATATCAAGATCAGATTGATGTAGCTCAATAGAGAAGGAAGGAGGCGGGTAACATGCTAGGAAGACAAACCAACTGTTTAGATATCATATACTTTTATACCTTTAACATTGTTTCAGGGGAAGATTGAGTTATTTCTTGTTATTCCTGGATCTTGGGATATATTATGAAACAAGGGCAGAGAGCGGAGACTTCTACCAAATGATTACCAGATTTTATGCATCCGGGAAATTCCACCAGAAATAAAAATATAAATTTCTATGCTGAAAAATACATTTTTATAGAGCCAGATTAAGCACATTTTACCCAGCTTCTAAGGAAATGTTCAGAAACATAAGTGACAGCATAATTCATTTACTTCAATATTCAAATTTACCCAAAGTTTATGTGTCTACCACCATCTCCTGCACAGTCAAAATCTTCTGAACATACCTAAAGGCTGACCAAATGGAATTAATATCTTTTAGAAATCCACCAGATTTCACAAACTGGGCTATTTTGAAGCACACCTTTTGTTGGCGAAAACTTCTTATCTTGATATTGGCTGCAGAATACACGTTTCTCATGTTACACCAGTCTTCAAAGTATGGCAGCAGGCCAGACGAGTCCCACCAGCCATCTATAATCCTCGCACCACCGGCCTCCAAAAATTTGCACCAGTCTTCCATATACCTAACAAGGAGAAAAATGCCCCCATTCCTACCCCCACCATGCAATATTACATATCTTAGTAGTTAGTTAGTTAAGGACTTCTTACAAGGCCCCCTCCTGTGTCTTAAAAACCATTCAGCCATTATTTGTTTGGTTTAAGTGTCACCTTCCTCGCACCAGCCTCCCAAATTCGCATCAGGTTGATAAAATTTGAACCACTCGCTCCTGTCTCCAAGGACACTCGCCCAGTCTGCAGAACGTGGCAGGCGACTCGACGGGGCGCTTGGGGCAGCCAAAGCCTGCCCCAATTGGGGCAGAAATTTGGATACTAGGGCAGACTCCTCCAACGGGGGGGGGTATTTTTACCGATACATGTTTATCTACTCCATTTTACACGAAACACCCAGAAATGAAAGAAAACCGTGCATCCAACTCGACGATGACAGCGCACTCACGACCCTCCACGCACAGCAGCAGCTATCTTGCATTCATGATGCACGACTTCAAGGATACTTTTATTGAAAGGTATATTTACAAGCGAAGTATTTTCCCTTAAAGACGTCATTTATCACTGCTTTCACGCCGTATAATCAATACTTTTAAAAATATTTCAATTAATAACTAAATTCGATAAAGAATAATTTTTTTCCACAGCTCAAGCATTTCTCCCCTTCCATTTTCTCACATTTGCATTAAAGCATGACAAAATTTGGAATATTTTCACCCCTGGTATTCACAAGACCCAAACGAAGACAGATTCCCGTACGCTCTTGTGACGTCACATCACTGACAGCATTTGTTATTAGGGGAGGGGCAGGGGCGCAAGTTTCCATATATTTAGGGGTTCGAGCCCCCCAATGCTCGGAGAAGCCCCCCTCATGACCCGACGAGTCCCCCCCAATCCCAAGTTGCGGGCCCCTGCGGACACAGCCGGGCCCCTGCCACGATTGCGGGCCCCGGTGGTCTACTTGGGCTAGCTTTGGCTGAGGCCAGGCTCCCTGGCATGCTTGCGGGTCCCCTGTGGGCCACCCTTAATCTCGGTGTCTGCAACCGGGCCCCTAACGATATTTTCAGGCCCACTTTGACTGCAGCCGGGTCCCTAATTCCGGCAGTCTCGAGCCTCCTGTCATCCAACCGGGCCTTCTGTGATCCACCCGGGCCCCCTGTGGACTGCAACCGGGCCCCCCTGTAATCCACCCGGGCCCCCTGTGACTGCAGCAGGGTCCCCTGTGATCTATCCGAACCCCTGTGACTGCAACCGGGCCCCCTGTAATCCACCCGGGCTCCCTGTGATTACAACCGGGCCTCCTATGATCCACCCGGGCCCCCTGTGACTGAAACTGGGCCCCCTGTCATCCACCCGGCCCCCCTGTGACGGAAACCGGGCCTCCTGTGACTGCAACCGGGCCCCCTATGATCCACCCAGGCCCACTGTGACTGCGACCGGGCCCCCTGTGATCCACCCGGGCCCCCTGTGACTGCAACCGGACCCCCTGTGATCCACCCGGGCCCACCTGTGATTACAACCAGGCCATTTATGATCCACCCGGGCTATTTGTGATCCACCCGGGTCCCCTGTGACTGCAACCGGGCCCTCTGTGAGCCACTCGGCCCCCTGTGACTGCAACCGGGCCCCCTGTAATCCACCCGGGCTCCCTGTGACTGAAACCGGGCCCCATGTGATCCACCCGGGTCCCCCTGTAATTACAACCGGGCCCCCTGTGACTGCAACCGGCCCCATGTGATACACCCGGGCCTCCTGTGACTGCAACCTGGCCATCTGTGATCCACCCGAGACCCCTGGGACTGCAACCAGGCACTCTGTGACTGCAACCAGGCACTCTGTGACTGCAACCGGGCCCCCTGTGAATGCAACCGGGCCCTTTGTGATCCACCCGGGCTCACTATGATCCACCCGGGCCCCCTGTCACTGCAACCGGGCCCCCTTTGATCCACCCGGGCCCTCTGTGACTGCAATTGGGCCCCCTGTAATCCACCTGGGGCCCCCTGTAATCCACCTGGGGCCCCATGTGATCCACCCGGGGCCCCATGTGATCCACACGGGCCCTCCTTGACTGCAACCGGGCCCCCTGAGATCCACCCGGGCCCCCTGTGACTGCAAACGGATTCTCTGTGGTCCAACCGGGCCGCCTGCGACTGAAACCAAGCCCCCTGTCATCCACCCGGCCCCCTGTTATCCACCCGGGCCCCCTGTGACTGCAACCGGGCCCTCTGGGATCCGCCCGAGCCTCCTGTCACCGCAACCGGGCGCCTGTGACCCACCCGGGCCTCCTGTGACTGCAACCGGACTCCCTGTGGTCCAGGAGGCGCGGGTCCTCTAATGCCACGGACGGGCCCTTGCGATGAGCGCGGGGCCCCGTGGTCTATCTGGGCTTGCTGTGGGTGCGGCCGGGCTCCCTGGCATGCTTGCCTGGCATGCTTCCTTGGGTGCGGTCCCTTTTAGGGCCACCCATAATCGCTGTGTCCGCAAACGGGCCCCTAACGATATTCTCAGGCCCATTTTCACTGCATCCGAGCCCCTATTTCTGGTAGTCTCGGGACTTTTTTTTGGTTCAGCCGGGCCCTCTGTGAGTGCAACCGGACTCCTTGTATTCTGCCTTGGCCCCTTTTAGTCTGCCCGGGCCCTTTGTAGGTGGTCTGGGCTTTTTGTAGTGTGCCTGGGTCCTGTGTGGTCCGCCCGGACGCCTGTGGTCTGCCCGGGCCCCTTGTGGGCGGTCTGGGCTCATTTTAGTCTCCCCAGGCCCTCTGTGGTCTGCCCGGGTCGGCTGTGGTTTACCCGGCCCCCTGCAGTCTGCCCGGCCCCTTGAAATTTGCCCGGGCTCCAATGGTGTTTGTCCGTGTCCCTGTGGTCTGCAAGGAACCACAGCACTAGCGGATCCAGGGCGGGGGGGCAAACGAGGCAATGCCCCCAAATCTCCCGCTTTTACCGATTTTTACGGATTTTCTTCAAACAAATACCATATGTTTTCACGATTTGGGGCCCCGTTGCCCCCCTCCTCCCACCATCGGCCTGAATCCGCCCCCTGACTCCACTCCTCCCACTTCGCTGTATCCGGGAACCTGTGCTATAATTTCAGGCTCCCTTTGGGCTACCCAGGCCTCCTCTGGCTCTAACCGGGCTCCTTGCCTTGCTTACGACCCCACGTAGTTCACCACCCCGCACCGTGCGCAGCCGGGCCCCTTCCGATAAGTACTGGTTTAATGAATTGGCATGTTTGTTATTTTTGCATCTCTCCGTCGGCACTACTTTTCTTCATTGATAAATTTCTAGGCATTTTTGTCAGAAATGTGCATGCAGTTTGCCATTTGTTAGTTCTAGTGGAATTTTGAATACAGACAAATTTAAGACTCCCAAATTTGTCTGTCAAACAGTGTATCATATCTTGTCGTCAAATCTGGGTCAAATAATGTGCATCCGCCGGCGAATGGTAGCCTCTTATTTTCCCGGGCTTGTCAGCGCAGCGTGAAGGAAGCTAAGGCATGCTCCTGGCTCTCTTGTATTCACCGGGGCGAATAGTTTGCACAAAGTCTGCTTTTAACGGTAAAATTGGCATGCTTATGATTCAATCGGCTTGTGTCTACTCTGGAAAAGTTTCGTTAGGCTCTGATTTGGATTTTACGTTAGGGCTTTTCGTGTCAATCCAAATCGTGCTCCGATGCGCGGTGTTGAATGGCAAGTGAAGTGATTGTTTGCTATTAGCTGCTGTCGGGCTAAGTCCCTAATGAGTGATTATCCCCTGTCCGGCTTCCCTGATGGCTAAATACCAAGACTTGGAGAATCTTGTGCTCCCTATGTCCGCCAGTGACGTATCTAGAATTTGGGTAAGAGGAGGGGGAGGGGCAAAGCCTCAGGGGGCAGGGTGACACTTAGCCACCCGAAGGGTGCACTTTTCACCCAAAGAGCGACCAATCGTCGCATCCTTGGGGAGGGGAGGGTTTGGGGGCGGTATTTCGTCCTCAGAGGCTCTTGGGCTTAAGGGGTGGCTGCCCCATTTGCCCCCCTGGTGGCCACCCCATTCGCCCCCCCTGGTGGCCGCAGCCGGGTACCTACCCCCAGTAGTTAATACCCTATGGATGCAGACGGGCCTGCCATGGAAGCCGTTCGTGTAACTGCAACCAACCTCTGCCATGCTTTCCATGCGGGCCCCTGTTATATCCCGGGCCCTATTGGTCTGACCGGGCCCCCTGTGGCCTGCCCAGGCCCCTGTGGCCCGTCCAGGCCCCTGTGGCCTGCCTGGGCCCCTTGTGCTCCGCTCGGTCCCCTTGTGGTGTGCCCGGGGTCCTTGTGGTCTTCCCGGGCCCCTGTGGTCTGCCCAGGCCCCTGTGGTCTGCCCAGGCCCCTGTGGCCTGCCCGGGCCCCTGTGGTCTGCCCAAGCCCCTGTGGTCTGCCCGGGCCCCTGTGGTCTGCCCAGGCCCATGTGGTCTGCCCAGGTCCCTGTGGTCTGCCCGGTCGATCACATTTGGTCTGCGCGGACCCCTTGTCTGCTAGTGCCCATTTTGGTCTGATCGAGCCCCTTGTGGTCTGTCCCGGCCTCCTGTGGTTTTCCCGGAACCCTTTTGGTCTGTCGGGGCCCCCGTGTGGCCTCTGCGGACCCCCTTTTGTCCGTCCGGGGCCCCTTATGTCTGCGCGGGCCCTCTGTGGTTTGTCCGGGCCCCTCCCAATCTGCAAAGTATGACACTTTTGACGAGATCTCGTGGTGCGGACACCCTCTAGGTGGTGCGAACTTTGGAGAAAAAATGCTCACTTTTGCCGCCTGATGCGAGGGAGCTCAACTCAAACAACCGCAGAGTTCTGAGAAGGGAGAAACTGGTAAAAACATCTAATTTCGGGTCAGTGAATTTCACAGTGTTGTGAATTTTAGGCTGCTGTGGTGCAACAATAACAAGGTATGGACTCGTGGTTTAGACTGGGGCCCTCTGTGCTTTGCTCGGGCCCCTGTGCTCTGCTCGGGTCCCTGTGGTCTGCCCGGGTCCTTTCATCTGTCCAGGCCCCGTGTGGTCTGCCCGGTCCCGCTGCCCAGCCAGCAATTTCGACCGGGCTCAGAGTGGGCTGGGCCGAGCTCTGCCCGAGCCATATGACTCATAGCTGAGCCACATAGACTCGGGCTGAGCCCGACATTAGGTCGGGGGATGACAGCTTGCCCGAGCGGTAGAGTCCAGTCTTGCTTGACCATGGGCTCTGCCCAGGCGGAGCGGAGCCGGACCTGGGCTGAGCCCATGTACTCGGGCTCTGCCCAGTCAAAGCCCAACATATATCGGGCAGAGCCCAGCCAAATTGCTGGCTGTGTGTGGTCTACTAGGGCCCCTTGTGGGCTTACCGGGCTCCTATGGTTTTCTGGGTTCCTGTGGTCTGCCCGGCCCCTTTGGTGTGCTCAGGCCCTCTGTGGTCTGTCTGGGCCCCTTGTGGTCTAAGAATATCGTGCAGAAACTGAAGCTGGAGTTTTAGCCGCGTATTTCCAGGAGTTCCTTATTTGCTAGCAGTTTCGTGCCCCAGGTGGTGTATCCGTGCTCCCTGTTGCCGAAACCGGTCCCCTGCCATGTTTGCGGGCCCCTGTGGTTTTCCCGGGCAACGTGCGGCCGGCCCCATGCCTCCTGGAACATTCGGGGAGAGATGGATGGGGCGTGAGAAATGTTAGGCCCCCATTCCTTTTGTACTGATCCTATATGAGGATTGTAAAGGGAAATAGGCAGTACCACCTATTCATAGTACCCCTTGACCGGTACGCAGTTTTGTAAAATGTCATTGAACTGGCAAGGTGAATGGATCAGAAAAATGTGTCTTGATTATGCAACATAAATATCAGTAGGTTCGATTTCCCTGCTGATAAAGGAATTTCGCACTTCGATCTCTACCTTCCATTTGTATCAAATTATTCGTGATAATGCGATTTCGTTCCAGGTGTGAATGTTAAAATGGTTGGGCAGTACAAACATAAGTCGGGTGCATAAAAGCGTAAAACAAAGAACATTCAAGACCGAGAGGCTGCTCTAGCAAACCTACCCAAACTCTCTTCATTTTCCAGGTAACCTATGAATCTAGAATCGTCTTGCTAATTTTGCAAACTGTTATAAAATGACCCCGATCATATTTGCATGTAATCTCCAGCAACTTACGCGTCCACTTAAAGTAGTTCATATCACTACTAGTTTTGGTACTATGCAAGCTACCTTCATTTATCGACCGCAAAAATTAAAACCCCAATTTAAAACTAACTCGGAAAAGTGCAATGTATATAGTTTCCAGCGAAACGGTAAAGTAAGGTTCTAATTCCAATCCTTTTCCTGATCATTGCCTTCCTCGGCCAGGCCACCAGCCGGATCCCGTTTGCTAAAAGACCCTCCAGCATCCATCCCTCCTGCGTCGTCCGGGGCTGATCCCGTTGTACCTCCGGAGGAGAGCATCCGCGTGGACGACGAAGACGGTAAGTAGACACCTACTTGTCCAATATCCTTACATACTTTGGCAGCTCATTCAAAAGATTGGGTCTTCAGACTACTTTTTGGGCTAAATAATGCAAATCATGAACAGTGACGAATAGCGTGCTAAAAATTGTTATTTAACCTTTGCAGTCAGTTTTCGACAACAAACGGTCAAAAATACGTTTTTTCGGTCACATTTTCATTAAAAATACGGGCCCCCATCATGTACGGGCCCCCTTTCGAGCCGGGTGGCCCCCCAATCGAAAACAAAGTTCCGCCCCTGGGGAGGAGGCTGGCATGATTTTCTTTTGAACGGTGGACCCTTTGAACAGTGGACCTTTTGACATAGACCCGATTTCCCGGCCTTTGATCATATTTCTCTAGATGACAAATATGACGCTTTTGAGACAATTCAGCTTTAACAGCGCAACTTTAACTAATGATTGTCGTTTTATTCATTATTTTTCTTCTTCCCTCGGTGATTACCTGTACCGACCGCTGCCCCAAGTACTAGTTCCTGCCCCAAGAGCCCCCATCTGCCCCAAGATCGACCAAAAGCTGCCCCAGATCTGTAGGTCTGCCCCGAGGCTGCCCCAACGAGATCTCGTTGAAATCTGCCACGTTCTGCAGACTGGACACTCGCACCGACGAGATCTCGTCGAAAATGCCATACTTTGCACACTGGATGTTACAGGAAACACATCTATCAATGAAGGGGCTCTCAACAGAAAAACAGTGAAACAGAGAGAACCCAAGCAAAATTTCTGTACGAAATTTAATAACAACAAATAAATACTGGAACCACCTCACTCCTTCTGAAGCAACAATCATCACAACAATCATCAAGCGAGCAATCACAGGCAAGAGGGCACAAGCAAAAGAAGCCAGAGCCACTCGATGGAAAAAATGCTGCTGACAACTTGTTTTTTTTAGTGTCAGTCTTTTGGAGGAGTTATCATATGGTAGCACGAAACTTCGGCCTACCCATTCTCTATTACCCTGATTTTAATAGTGCTTCATTTGACACACAATGGTGTAGGTCTGGCATTTCCTTATCATCTCAAGAAATAATGTATGTTGGCTGTATCACACACACTGTTTTTGACCCATCTGAGCACACAAAATTAATGTGAAGAAACCAAAAATTTAGATCCACCTGCCGGAACATCAAATATTTTAGTGCAGTTGCAAATCACTTCAAGAACTTCTTAGATCAAAGTTGTTAAATCAAAGTTTTTCAGCTAATCTGTGATTGCAAGACGTTCTAGGTTGAAGTAAATTAAGTTTTAACATATGAAAATTTTACATCAACACCTTCAGCCAATTTTCCCCCAAATGGAGCACAATGTCAGCCCTAAGGTATCAGGTATAATGTCATAACATCATCTTCCAAAGGGATAAAAACGTTTGGAATTGACATTGAAATATGACAGGATAACATTGACCTGGAAACAATAAACAAAACGAGACCATACATTGACTTATACCAAATTTCAAAGGAATATTCAATGCACATATTAAGCAAATCAACAATAAAAATTATCACTTCGATAAGCCATGGGAAAAAGCCAAACCAAACAATTTCCGTATATACCGGGCGTATGCCTAACTTTCACCTCCGGGTATCGCAATTTCGCAGAGACCGAACAGATTTCCACACTATCGCTGCTCGTAAAGGAATCTAGTTCACGCACCTCCTCTGTCTACGAATCCAAGTTGAAATCCCCAAAACTTTCTCTCAAATAGCATGTGCATGAGAATGCGAGCCCTACTCACCCTTCACGCCGCCACGAGACGCCGACAACCACCCAGCTGGAGCTCGAAGCAAAGTCAGAATGAGAGAGAGAGAGCGGCAGCGGCAGCGAATCAGGAACGGCCGTTCGGCCCGGCCCACAACCAAGAACGCCGCAAGGTCATACCCGATAGAGATGGGACACATCACCTCCCCAATGATGCAGGCGAAGAACGGGAGCGCCATGTGCCGAAGGCGTGAAACTCTCTCCCACGTTTTTTTTTTTACTCAGTGCTAGGTTCTGAAAGCTATGGCAATCCTTAAAAAGACAGAATATCAGAGTACAACGTAGTACTTGTTTCTGGGAGCGCTAGCTCCCTCTACGGTGGACGGAGACATTCATGCACCGATGCTGCAATGGGAAATGACGTTCGTCGTCACGGGCACTTGCATCTATTCTTGCGGCTAGGTTTCTGCGTAATACATGCAGAATAACTCCCCCGCAGCGCAAATCATATTTAAGAAACTGATTCAATGCAAGTAACAGTTGTTTGATACAAGCAAGTGTAAGCATTCCTAACCATGAGACTATTTCGCAATTTTGACATACCTTATTCTACCCAGAATATATTATATATATATATATATATATATATATATATATATATATATATATATATATATATATCATTTCACAATCTCTCGAAAGCACTTGCGCCCGAGAATCGTAACCCCCCTAAAAAATGAACCAGCCCTATTGTTTGCCTCTCCCAGGTCGCAATCAATGGCAGGAGCTTTCAGAACCTTCCCTGCTTTCTAAACGTCCATCAGATTCAACTACACCTTCCTGAACTTATCAAGCAACCCCTAGTGGCGGATTAAGGAGGGAGCAAAAAAGGCATTGGCCCCCCAAACGGAAAAACTCGGGGCAAAACTATGTTCTTGCCCTCCAAAGTGATCGAGCTCCTTTTTCCCCCGACTCCTTTTTAGTTTATAAGCAAGATTTTGGTGCTTCAACTCTCAACTTCAAACAGAACCAGTTAAGTTCAGTGTAAATATTGGGCCTTGGACTGGAAAAAGTATCTCGAGCCCATATTTTTCATCCCGTGACGTTTTTTTCTTTTTGCCTCAAATACCCAGAAGTCTACCGGAAAGTGATATTTGTAGCGCAGCTTTCACGGCGTGACGTTTTTTTTACCTTTGACTTTGGTTTGCCCCTCCCAAACCGACCGGCTAGATCCGCCACTGGCTGCCCCCTCCCCGGCTTGTTTAACATGCGCATTGACGGGGGTCTGAGCCACCTTCACTTTGACGGGGGGTACCCGACCTCCCCCCTCCCAAGAGCTCGAGAACCACACTAGGTAGCGAAAAACGGTAAACAGCGTTGGGTAGCCCATCCACTTCTCCATCAAAATATCTGAACCATTTTCTGTGTCACATTTAAGGTCATTAGAGGTCAAAACATGCCGCAATAGGTATAATATATAAAAGAAGGTTTTCGGTTATTACATCTGAACAAGTAGAGATAGGGGAAAACAATTTAGGCCATTGGAATCCTCGCAGCAAGCCAAATCGAAGGATGTATTATATGCCCTGCTAAGTCAAATCAAGTCAAATATATCATTTGACCTGCCTGAGGTCGAGTCGATGTCAAATTAGGTCAAAACGCATATCATTAGAACCACAAAGACAAGACCTGTCTAATGAAGCTAATATAAGCACTCTATCACCATCCATATCATTTGGTTCAAACCACTTTTTCCATTTATTTCCAATGGAGAGATCATGACTCGTACCTGACCTTAGGTCCGGAAAATAAAATACCGCAACATATTTTAAAGAACTCGGTGGGCCCATTCATTATGTGGTATAAGTTTCAATCAGATAAGTTCACCCTGTTCTGACTTATGCTATCTAAAACTTTTTTAGGTCAGGTCACTTGATCTGTACTGGTGACCTGACCTGAGATGACCTAACCTTAAAATGTTGGCAAAAGTTTCAAAATCGATCAGAGAAAAGGTATGCCGAGTACGGTGGCGCTACGCGTCACCGTTTTTATGCTATCTCCACAAAAAACGAGGGGGCGGGTACCAGCGTTCCCCGTCAATGCGCATGGTAGGGGATTAGGAACCTCATTGCATCTTATCTTCAGTACGAACATGGAACTGAAGCAGGCGCGCACCCAGGATTTTCGTTGGAGGGAGGGGGGCGGCTGACGAAGGGGGATCATCATGTTTGACCAGGGGCGGCGGGTTGCTGGAGGTGAAAATTTGGCCGGAGAGGGTACTTATCATGTAAAAGGGCGTCACGCTATGGAAAGGGACGGCAAGGTGAGAGTAAAACTGGTACTAAAAGACAGATCAAGGCTCATTTCTGCCCTTGATGGGCGCCTGCAGCAATTATTACCAAAACCCACATCGGGCGCCGAAGTCGCCCGACATGGACGGGGAGCGGCACTTAAGAGCCGAAGCGGTTTGGGGATCTCGGACCAGCTGCCACCCCCCCTCGGGTGCGCTACTGCACTGAAGTCTCGCTCGTGGCAGCCGAAATGTGGTCAGCCTCAGGAGGCGATCACCACGGACACCTCACGGCTTGGAGCTAGCGCCACCTACTGCACGAAACGTCGACCTTCTCACACAATCCCAGCGCGCGACACAGCTGCTCTCCCCACTCCCAGGATATACCGGTTCACAGCAGCACCACGTGCTGATCTCCCCACTCCCAGGATATACCGGTTCACAGAAGCACCACGTGCCGATCTCCCCACTCCCAGGATATACCGGTTCACAGAAGCACCACGTACTGAACTCACACCCGTGCCATACTGAAATGCATCCTGGAAGCAATCTCACATTCAGAGATTTAGAGAGCAACGTTGTATTCCAGCGGTTCTTCATTAGACAGGCCGTCGACGGTACCTGTCTGGAGCGGAGCCGATGCTGCTGCTGACGTGCCAAAGGTCAGGTGAGAAGGCCGCCATCCGACCGTCACCGGGCAGGGTGCCGGCAGAGGAGAGGCCAGGAGGAGAAGCTGGACAGGGGACTGGCGGGGGTTCTCCGGTCGGCAACACGCTGAGGACACGAGCCGAAGCCGGATCAGGATACAGTCATAGGCAGCCGGGCATGCGCTTCTATTGGATCCGTGGAAATTAGGAGCCGAAGGTCAACTGTCGGCGTCACGGCTCGTGAGCAGAATTTTTCTGTCTCACACTGAGCTGACGTAGGAATGAGGACAAGCCGGGGGGACTTTAGAAGAAAATAATGTAGAAGGCGACTTCGCTGGCCAGGCGGACGGAGTCGGGAATACATTTATTTGAAAAATTTGGAGCACGACTTGCATTTAGGAAAAAACATTTGGTTTCGGTACCATCCAATTTTCCAGATTTCGAGCACAATTCAAACCTACTACGGACTGCCAGAGTAAGCAGGCGAAACAAAAGGCAATTGCCGATATCAGCATGGAAGCGACGCCGCCAGCCGGACAGGCGAAATTCTACAAGACGGGGGCCGGTGATTTGCACATCAGCCGATTCGTTGCACTTTCATCAGGCTGCCTCCAATGCCGGCACAAACGAGTTCAGTTCAAAAGTGGTACGTTCATTGACGACAGCAGAGACACCAGTCGCGGACACTGACGGCGGAGGCGTGGTCGCAGGGACGCATGCTCAGCTGAGGGGCCGGCGGCTGCACCACAGCAGCGCCCTCCTGCCGGGCCCCGGCCGCTACCAAACTTTGACAGTGATACATAGCAGAGTGGAACAGGTACTAGAACGAGAATGAACAGAGACTGCACCGCGAGAAAAACCTGCTCAACCAAACCACAGCCATCAAGTTACGTACGTCATTGGACAAGCACAATGCCAGTTCAAAATCACTAGCAAGGCCGCGAGACAAACAGAGTAGAAAGGAGCCCTCTACAAAAGGGAATAATTGCAAGTAAAAACAAACGCCAGTGCCGTCACAACACACCGCAGAGGTAGCCTCGCCGTTTACTCACTGCCAACGGCCTCGCGCCGCACTTTAAATTAGCGCGCAAGTATACACGTGTGAACACAGTATTGTCGACATTACATTCAGCAGCAGTTGAGAGGCTTTAAATAAAGGCGGCCCTGCCCGACACAAGAACAGCAAACGACCAGACTATATGCATATGCCAGGGGCGAGTGTGGTGGGAGATGAGATGATTGGGATGAGGCGGCCCTAGCTGGCGGGCTCCTGAGGAACGGCGTCGCCCAGACGGGTCAGCAGCTGGTTCAGCGTGTTCAGCTGCTGGCCGCTCAGCACGCTGCTGATGGCCGTCTCCAGACTGACGCCCTGCGCCAGCTGACTATACACGCTGGCTTCCATCTCTGCCGAGGCGGCGGCCGGCTCCTCCCCAGCCACCATCAGCACATCGTCAGCGTCCACCGGCACCACCACCACCGACGGCTCGCCGCCGCCCTCGCCCGCCTCCTGCTCCACAGCCTCCAGCGCCCGCTCCAGCTCCTCTGCCTCCTTGTGCACCAGGTCCCCCGCGTGTGCGTCTGCAACGGCCGGCACCGGTCACCCTCTACCTAGCACGCTGCTGCGCTGCTGCTGGCTTGGGGCGGGCATGCGATGATCACGCACAAGATGCTACACTCTTTATTCTCCGTAGCTGGTGCCCCTTTGTGGAATTCAACAACAGACAAAGAGCATAAATACATTAATTTAAACCAAGTGATAAATGATTATTCGAAAGTCCTGCAAATATTCAACGCTGGCTTTGATATTCAAACGCATTGTTTGTTGCTTCCCGCCAACGCATTGTGTTGTTCAACAAGCTCAATATTTTGTTTTTAAAATATTCCTCTGGCAAAATAAATAAATATCTGCCTGTGGATGATGTATGATCTGGCAATCACTACCATACTCAAAACGCTTCAAGGGCTTCGATTGGCTGATGCCCATCGTGACGTCAGCATATGTCGTCACACCAGCAGCTCACAACAATGGCCGCCCGGCGAGGGGCTGATGAGGGGGCTGGTGTCAGGTAGGTTTTAGCTTTTTTCTACGGAAATATCGAGTTCCAAGACAAATGATATATGGAGTACCGGGTTCTCCGACTTGCTTTACAACTTGGCTATCTCAGTTGAAATCACGTTATGAAGGTGCCACATTCCCTTTAACGGTTATACCAGTGCTGTCAACATCAAGGCAATCATCCGAGGAGCTCAGCAGGGCCCCAGTCTGGGCAAGTGACCCGAGTCTGGAGCAAGCAATAGGGGGCACTGACAAGCCAGAGGTGTTCTACACGAGCAGCCAGACTCCTCCGGAGCACTCCAAGGTCGGAAGGAAAAAAGAAGAAAGCTGAAGAGCACGAAACAGGGCGGCATTTCTTAACTTCAGAACTTAACGAACCCACAGCAATCAGGTCCGGGTGACTAGGATCCTTCGCCAGATGGAGGGCGCTGGCCAGGGCAGGCAATCACAGGAACCGCAGGAGCATGCTAACGGAGGACCGCGTCTGAGCCGAAGCCTTCGTCCAGATCAGGGTCGACAGTTTGGCCATCTGCTCTCTTTTCAACGCTTTTAACAGGCTGTTAAAAACGTCATGCAAACAAACGTTTTATACAGCTTTAACAACCCCCTTCAAAGCTTGTCTTCGTGCTGGCTTGAGACGTCAGCGAATGAACCTGTGGAATTACGGCCTTGTGTGTGGAGTGGTGGTATAGGTGGCATTGACCTCAGAAGGTGACGCGCCCAAAAACATAATACATGAGGATTAAATGTGCTGGGAGGCACCTGCCATCCCTTACAAAGACGTCCCGGCGACAATAACCACAGCGACCCGGGGCGGCAGCCGAAGCGCAGCCTGCCGGCGGAGCATGCCTACTGTGGCGACTGCAGCAACGTCGACTGCCTCGATGGAAGGCACTCTGACGGCGATGAGGAAGCGACACACCGGAGCCAGGTCTTGGGCGGTGGCCCGCTCCCATGTAAACTGAAGGTAGCATGTCGGGGATAGATCCGGAACGTCACATTATCATAACGTCCCATCGCCGTCACATCACCAGAGGCCTGACAACGCCATTTCAGTTCAGTCATTTTAAACATAAGTGGCAATGCCAAATTTTCGAGTCCGAGATAGTCAATCACTTCATTTTGTTTCAGTCAAAATTATTCGGGAGCGGCGTGCATCGTGAATGTCATGCGGCAAAGGGAGCGTCTGCAGCATGAAGGTCATGCGACAAATGAGGGGGGTGGTAGTATCAGGAACATCGCCCCGGGAGGAATTCCGTTGGCCCCCCGAGCCCCCATCTCCTCCATCCACCGAGAGACCAATCTTCTGGGGCTGTGTTTGGTTGTGGATGACAAGAATTCCAGGGGGCGCCTCCTCCACCTCTCGGAATACGTGATTCACCGCTGCCCTCAATGGGTGTTGCGCTGCGATCCGTCGGCCAAGGTCCGGCTCCCTGCCGGCGACGCCCGGGCGCACCGCCTGGGTCGCGTCAGGTCCCGTGGGGTCCATCCTCCTTAACCCTCGCCCCGGTGGGGGGTGTCTGAACACCCCCTCGAGGTTATCCGGCGGCACAAAAAACGGCGGCGCTTCGCGCCGCCGTACTTGGCACGCCTTATCCTTCAGGAATATCAGGAAGACCGAACCACTAGCACCGCGCCCAGCTCTGGCTGCAAGTGAAGACGATTCAGACGCACTCATGCAGCTGGTAAGAACCAGCCTCTTGGACGCTTCATTTCGGCTGGTCACGAGCAACGGACAGAACGAAGAACATTCCCTCCCATCCGCGGAAACCTGCCCACGGGGCAACTGTAGCCCCTCCCACCCGTCCCACTTACCGGAGAAGAGTTCCGTGAAGGCCTCGTCCGGCAGCTTGCTGAGCACCTCAGAGAACTCGTTCTCCAGCACGCCGCCGAGATGAAGCTCCAGACTGCGGTCCATTTCTGGCGCTGCCGCCGCCTCCTCCTCGTCCTCGCTGTCCTCCAGCTCGTCTTCGTCCTCATCCTCCTCGTCCTCCTCCACGTCCCCGTCCGCATCGGCGAAACCTGCCGCAGCGGACACTGACAACAAACACTGCCTGCCCCAGATCCGTAAAACCTGCCGCATCGGACTCTGACAACAAGCACTGCCTGCCCCAGATTGCTGATACTTCACTTCTAGCTCAATTCACAGCATATTGAAACTACAGTTCTTGCGGGTGGAGATTTGATTCATTGCGGATTCGAGACTTCAACGAAACCGCAGCACTCAAGTGACGAGCACCTGGGTTTTACGTTCATTGGTCTCCCAAATCACCTGCATCAGTGAGCACCCACATTAGGTACGAAATGATATGAATGATGGGGAAACATACGTTGCCCAATTCTGGTACGTAAATTTGTAAGCCCGTTAATAATGGGACGGCCAATTAATATCTAAGCCAATTTTTGCCCCTTTTAAAGAACACCATTTTTCTGCGGCTGCTGTTTAGATGAGCAAAACAATATTCCACCAACTACCACAAAGGCCCAAAGCAAGCTAGAGTGACAGGTTCTAGCCTCGATTCAGCCGTCCAATGTACTTTAAGAACGAGCCAGCGTTGGGAGGAAAGGCAGCGAAGGGCTATATTTATATGCGCAGACAGAGCGCATTCTGCGGGTACCCCGTGCGCACATCCTGCAGATACAGCGCGTTCGCGGGTACCCTGAGCGCACATTCTGCGGACACAGCGCATTCTGCGGGTACCCTGAGCACACATGGTGCAGATACAGCGCGTTCTGCGGGTACCCCGTGCGCACATTCTGCGGACACATCGCGTAGGCGGCCCGCTGCCGGCCGTCTAACGCCGCCCAGCTAAAGCTTACATGTGAACGTCAGATATCAAAGACTCGCACACCGCTAAGGCTACACCGAGTTGCACTCATCAATTCTCGTCTTGTTGGTAGCGATATCGGAGGCCACATTACACCTAATCGGAGAACCAGTGTCCAGTCTTTTTTAATATTTTTGTGTTCCCAGCCCGGGAATATTTTACACATTTGCACCATACACACGCAGACACACACTATGTTCACGGCAGCGGGACTTACGCTTATCGGCACACTTGCGGGACAGTCATGTCCGCACGCTCCATGTCACACGCCCCACCGTACCTGGCGGTGGGGCTATCCCGATTCCTCGGGCCCGGCGGAACAGAGGACTGCTCCGGTGACACGCGGCGAGGCCGTGCCCTGGGGCGGTGCCACCAGACCGGTGGATCTGTTTTAAGGCAGAGATCAAGCCCGTGCTCCCAATAACAAGGGCGCTGGTTGGTCAGCGGAAGGCCCTAGTCAAGGCGGGCACTACCCAGTGTACTGCCATCTCCTGGGTAGTACGCGGTCGAAGAAAATGCTGCCAGAGGTCAGCTTTGATCCAAAGACCTCCCACACTGGACCGAGGCGCCTTAACCAACTGCGCCACGGCGCACATAGGCCCTAAATGCCTCCGTCCGTGGCCAATATCACTTTTCCTGGAAAATTCCTTCGCAATACCGCAAATTCCCCCGAATTTTGGACAAAGGAGCTCATTTGACAGATAATTGAACAGCGCATAAAACTTGCATTCGACATATAGGTTTTATTTTACATGGGCGTAATCAGGACAGTGAAAAGAGGGGCATTTGGAGCAACTTATCCAGCCCAAGGTGTCCGTAAAATATTTGCAGATGTTGTCGTGGCGCCATGAATTGTGACCGAATTGTAGTTTGAAACACTGCAAACAATAAACATGTAATCCATGAACAACGATACAGCAATCTTGGTCTGCCATAAATTCATAAGCGTCACCACGAACAACAAAACGGGAGGCATCATAAATGTGTATTTGAGCATGGTTTTTCTTTCTAAGCCAGCTTTTTGGTATAATTGTAACACCTTTTCTGCATGGGAATGTTGTATTATAACCGGCATTCGAGTGATTATTAACAATAACACTGGAGAGGGGTCCGACATTAATGCGCACAGGATGGGGGGCTGGTAAGCCCCTGAGATATCGGAAACTTAGAGGCTTAAGAAATGCCGATAGGGGTTTGGGTGGGGGCTATGGTGATCTACAGCATGACTAATTTCCATTGATCTAGGTCTATATTGTCAAGGTCAAACGAGGTCACAAAGGTCAAATTTTGGCCATGTTTGGGACCTGTTGGGAAATGCCCTGATAATGCGTGGAAAAAGCCGGGAGTAGGTTAAAGCCGGACCACGGTCATAGAGGTTGTGTCGCAAAGAATCTTTCCTTCATTCTTGAGGTCTAGGTCATTCAAGGTCATCAACCTATGACGTCACAATATGGTATATTCCCTATTATGCACACTTAAAGTAGCACTATAGCAAACCTTGTGCTGGAAAGGAGGATTGACCTTTACCCATGATCTTTAATCTTGACCTCTGACCTTGAACTTACAGCTGGGTTACCTTTACTATGACGTCATAGCATAATATACGTCAGACTGGGACACATAAAGCACCGGGGTCAATGACCTTGAAATTGCTGGTATGACTTTGAACTTTGACCTCGACCTTCACGTGAAGTGACCTTGACATATCATCCCGTCTATATGACACTGTGACGTCACCACTTGGTCTCCAATGCAAGCAAACCGGTTCGACTGCGCGGTCGCGGCGATTTCAAAATGTAGGTCTGACTTTAGAAGCCTATAAATCAAACAATTTTCGACAAATTTTCAAAATTATTTCACTATTCAACGCGCTGTTAAATTCTCTCAAATGCAACCGATTCCCGTGTTTTGGCTACGAGCGGTTCTCCGGTCATCCCGGAAAAAATAGTTGGTAGAGTATCCGAGGCCTCTCCAGTGCGCGTGTTAACACGGAGAGTAGAAGAAAGGGGTAGAATATATCCCTACCTTGTGTTTCCTCAACAAGGCATATCAAAATATCAGTCCGTGAGGGTCAGTGCGTTTCTCTCCCCCTCCCCCCCACCCTCCGCTACATATGATATCGCGGTATCGCCAACTATGGGACGTAGGTCACCTGGGCAGCCCGAGCGTCATCTTGCGTCAGCTCGTGACAGTGGGAACGGCGAGGAAATTCGATTCCCGATTGAATCCCCAGGACACCTCGGAACTCCGATGGTTACGGCGACCGTTCATTTGGATGAAAAGGTATGACTGGTATTCACCATATGTGGTTTAACGCGTCATATGCAGCCAAACAGGATTCTTAGGTATCGTTTTTGCTGTCACGGCATTGCTTGAATGTGTTATAATAAATGTCTGAATCCCGGGATCACGAGAGACTTAATCCCGTGATTGGGGCTTTTTGAAAATAGCGGGATCCCAATCTCGAGATTGACATACCTAGCAGGAACATTTCTCATGCAATAAATGGTTCGTTGTCGGCAGTCCCTCCGGGTATTTGGATAACAGTCAACACAGCAGTCAATACACAAATTTAGACGGTTATAGTGCTTTGAAATTGTATAAACTAATTTCAGCACTTCTCGGCATTTCTTATAGCATCGTTCTCTGATAGTCCACTCATATTGCTCATTCTTGGCCGGTCCATGCCTCTATTCGGTAACCCACGGCGTTGCGTTAGCACCGAAGCGGCCTGGTTGGAGCCACAACCTGAGTTATTATATGTCATCTGGAGCACGGGGCCGCAAGTGGACGCAAGATATTTTGACTTGCCCTTGTAGAGCACACCCTGGGGAATCGTTTGATGGTAGTCTTATGCTGGGCCGATGCTGGCCAAGTTTTAAATCCCTCTCTTTGTATTTGTAAATCGAACAGTTTTTGAGATATGCAGTATACTGAGAGAATGGTCTATAAAATAGTTGTCAAAACTATTTTTGCATTATTTTATACCAAAACCCATTGCAAAGGGCTCACACAACAGTGGTATTGCCATGCTTTGACCTGTTCTTGCTTTCATGATCGATTTTAAGCATAATGAAATGTACGTAGTTTTCGCTGCAGATCTCTGGTCCGCGGGTGGCGCACCCGAGTGCTTAGTTCAAGCAACTCTACAAAGACTTCCAGAGCACGGTTTGTGTTTTCCATGCCTGTTTCAAGTGCAGTGAAGAACTCTCTATCAGTATAGGTGCTCAGGAAATGACTTAGAAAAAGTTGCATTTTCGTAATATTGGCCACGGGCGGAGGCATTTAGGGCCTATGTGCGGCGGTGGCCAGTATCCAGTCTTGATTCTCTCCTGAGCTTAAGGCCGCTAGTTCGCGCCCCCGACTCGCCCGCTTTTCCTCAGCCTCCACGCGAGGACGGCTATCGACCACTACATCGGGACACAGTGTGAAGCTAACAACAGGCGTCGACTCCCTCCAATCTACCAGCAGGGGGTGAAGCGCCCCAATATCACTTAAACCACAGTGCCGGAAAAACAAGAACACGCAATAATTGAACCCGCCTCTCTCACGCTTGTGCACAACTGAGCAACACACTTGGCGGTGTTAGAATTCCCTTGTGGTTATTTATTACATTGAAAGGGGGAGTTATCAGTTATCGTTCAGCACTCACATCTGTATCTATTACTTTCGTCCACCCTTCAACAATTCACAAAGAAATAACAAAAGAGAATACAAAACAAATCAAACCAAAGCTCTCAAATCTCCACGCCGGAAAACAATAACTAATTATTTTCTTTCCATGGCAGACACATCTACTTCATAAAAGGTCCCAACCACTTCAATAATTTTTTACTAACGTTCTCATGTCATTGTCCTGAGGTATGTCATTGATTTAGAGCGATATTCTTGCATATTCTTATCTCTCATTTGTCGTTTCCAGCCTGAGCTGAGGCCTTCAGGCTGAGGACGTGAATCATTGGAGGTAACTCAGTTTTGGACGCCGTATCCACACGTGTCGTTACTTTTTTAAGGGAGATACGCGAAAAAATATTTATTAGCTAGATCAAAAGGTCACAAAAAGTTGTATCATAAGTCATATTCTAATTTTTGCGAATTCGGCCTGTAAATGCCTTAAAATTGATCTCAAAGTCAACATTTCTAGACGACTTTATCGATACACTGCATATCGATGTATATGACGTACACACGGCTAGGGCTATCAATTTCTCTAAAAAATGGTCGTATTTTTCCTAAGCAGTGACTTAAAAGTTTTGAACTATTTAAGAAAAAATTATTTAAAGAAAAACTACAGCATAAAATAATATTATAACAGAAATATAGCATTTTTAAGAAATCACAATTGACCAACCAGAAGGTATAGCCACCTCAAAGGGGGTCACGTGACCGTTCTGACGCAAAAGTTTTGTCATCCTGGGAATTTTGCAGAAAACGATTGAAGACCCGAGGATCCAGTGAGACATATATGAACGAAAAGAGACGTATTTTAACCTGTATTGAAGCAAAGGAAACGAAAGCATAGTTATATAGGGGATTTTGAAGATTTTAGTGAGAGTTGTCGTTCTTGTATTCATGTTATCTTCCACAGGTAATAGTACAAATAGTTTTTTGCAGAGGTGATGCAGAAGAAATCTTCTGTTTTGTGCCTGTTTTTTTTTCTTTGAACCACCGAATATATGTGAATGGCTTCAGAAAAATAAAGCCCATCGGCCCATCCGCCGTCCCATCATAGTTAGCAAACCAATAGACACACCATAGTTAGTTACAACAGTACTCTGAGCAAGTGCCATAGAATTTTTTTAGTCAGAAAGCATAAGGGAAGGAGATTGTGGGATGTTGGTGTGCGATCATACATGTAGGTTCTGGAGAAACTATGATATTGTGCTAAGGTTGATGACAGATTAAATATTTTTGTACCAACTGTAAGTGAACTCTGTGAGTATGCTTACTTTTAAAGATAGATGTTCTTTAATATTTGTCATTCTTAAAAGATAAGCAAGACATTTTTTTGTTTTTGGCAACCTATGTGGCCCTTGAACCTTTTAAATTAAAGATTAAACAGAGCATTCAGATAGCTCAAATTAGACCTTAACATGCCTTGATCTATACATGTTTAGGTAGTATGGCAAGCTCATCTCTTTTTCTCCTGTATGCTAGATGGGGTAAATTTAGAAGTCTTATCCTTCCTCTATGTTGGAGATGTATGATGTGGGTAACAACAACTCTATTTTCTGTCCTCAATGATATTCTGTCTGGGGAATGTCGCTGGTTTCTTGAGGCATTTGGGGCAGTGCAGATCCTGCATATATCTGGAGGCATAAACTTGATTTACAGAAGAAACTTTTGTTTCCAACCGGTGCACATATCCATTTTGGTGTGTGGGGAGGCCGCTTATTAATAATTGCCATTTTCTCTGTTCTCCTTTGCATTGCTTTGCAGCAAGCATGATATATGTTTTATATATATTCACCATTGTGGAAAGTATGGCAGCTGGTCAGAAGAGTCACACCAGCCATCTAAAACTCTGGCACAACTTTGCACAGCCAACCACCTAAATTCACACCAATCTGCAGTATACCAGGGAGAAAGCACCCATCCCTACCCTAGTGTGCAAAGTATGGCATTTTCTTCGCGATCTCGTTGGTGGGAGTGTACTTGGAGACAGGATCAAGTGGATCATCTGGTAGCTCAGTTTGAGGAGCGGTGGACTGTAGTGGCTAGGCAGACAGGATCAAGTGGTGCGAATTCAATCAACCTCGTGTGAATTTGTGAGACTGGTGCAAGGAAGGTGACACTGAAAACCAAACAAATATTGACTGAATGGTTATAAAGACTGAGGAGGGGGCCTTGAAAAAGTTCTTAACTATCTCACTAATAAGAGAGACAGCATTGCATTGTGTGGGTAGGAATGAGAGCGTTTTTCCCTGGTAATATGACAGGTTAGTGTGAATTTTTGATGGCTGTCGGTGCAAGAATATCAGATGGCTGGTGCAGCTCTTCTGGCCTGCTGCCATACTTTGCAGACAGGTCCCTACCCACATGATGCAATTTTCCTTGTGTCTTTATAACCATTTTTCCATTATTTGTTTGCTTTTCAGCGTTGCCTCCCTTGCACCAGTCTCAAATTCACACCAGGTTAATAAAATTTGCACCACTTGTTCCTGTCTCCAGGGGCACTCACATTGACTAGTCTTTGTCAAAAGTACCTTACTTTGCACCCTGGTATATTCATGGTATATTGTAGCAAACAATGATTCTGTTGCTTCCTTGTCCTCTGATGTCCATCAGAGCTTTCTCTGCGAAGCGACCACCCCGTGGACCCTTCCCTCAACTAAAAATAGCTGGCCAACCCATCACCGAACCTAAGGAAGTCATGGATAAATTTGCTGATCATTACGCCAGTGTCGCAGCTAACAATTCATACAGCCAGCGCTCCAAAGACCAGGCAGAATGGTGCAAAAGCACACATTCATCAATTATGGTAATCGAGAGTACTATAACGTACCATTTACAATGACCGAGCTAAATTACGCCATTAGCAAGTGCAGAAACACTGCAGTGGGCCCTGACGAAATTCACTACTCTTTCTTCAGGCACCTCAGCCAAACAGCACTAAAGTACCTGCTTTCGGCCATTAACAACATGTTTCTTAGCGACTCTTTCCCCGCATCGTGGCGAGAGAGTATTATCATTTCCCTTCCAAAACCTGGCAAAGAAAAAAACAGACCCAAAAGGATATCGCCCAATTTCGCTTACTAGCTGTGCTAGCAAGCTTGTCGAGCGCATGGTAAACGTTAGACTTCACGAGATCCTCGAAAAGAAACTTGATGCTATGCAATCAGGCTTCCGGCGCGGGCGAGCCACCACTGACAATTTGGTGAAACTAATCAGTGACATCCAGAATGGCTTCTACAAAAAGCAAGTAACAATAGCTGCATTCCTAGACATTAAATCGGCGTTCGATCGCGTACAAAAAGACGCCCTTTTGTATAAATTAAGCAAGCTAGGAGTTCGCGGCCACCTTGCAAAATTTATTGAAAACTTCAAGGACCGAAATTTCAAAGTCCGCTGTGGCACCACATTCTCCTACCTGGCAACCCAAGACCAAGGCACACCCCAGGGTAGCGTTCTGTCCCCCACCCTCTTTCTAGTAATGATCAATGATCTCTTCGCCAAAAAACTACCGCCTGGAATAAATTACTCCCTTTTTGCGGACGATGTCGCTATTTGGAAATCCACTGCAATAGATACCAGGCGGTATAATGAGCCAGAATTTCAACATGCAACTACGCAGTTGCAGGACAGCTTAAACGACATCGATAATTGGTGTAGTTTAATGGGTCTATCACTCTCGGCGGAAAAATCATCAGTCGTTGTCTTTGCCAGAGCGCATTCCAGACACGACCCTCCACGGCTCCAAATCTCGGGTAAACCTATTGAATGCACCAATAGCTTCAAATTCTTGGGCGTCACCCTAGATTCCCGATTGAGTTTCAATGAGCATATCACCAAAGTCGTCTCTAGCTGTCAAAAGCGAGTCAACATTCTCCGCATGCTCGGCGGAACAGAGTATGGCGGGGATCGAAAGACCCTGCTTATGCTCTACAAGTCCCTGATACGGTCCATTCTCGAATACAACTCGTTCGTTTTTGACTCGACGAACAAGACCAATAAACTCAAGCTAGAGCGAGTCCAAAATGCCAGTATCCGGGCAGCCACAGGCGCGCTCGTAACCCGCGCCCCACCGGGGGTCCAGCGCCACCTTCGCCCCACCGGGGGGCCATCGATGCCCCCTCTAACTCCGAAAATATGGGCGTTAGCGCAAATCTGCAAAGTGCAATAGAAAGCTTGCGTGAATTCAGTAAGAAATTACTTCGCATGTTTTAGTACTCAGGTCAATGGTTTGACCTCCAGAGGTCAAATTAGGTCAAGATCGGCTATTTTCACTCAAATATGCAATGATTGAGCAAACTGGGCATAACTCTTATGTCATTAGAGCTATTGAGGCCTCGTAAAGTACATTTGATAGCAAATTGCCAGTACTTTTTCCGCTATGTGGAACGTAAAGACCTCCCGCCAGTGGTTTGACCTCCAGAGGTCACCTCGTGACCTAATATGACCTGAGGTCACGAAAGGTCAGAAAGTGACCTTGCCGTATATCAAATGAAAGCCAGTGACAAGACAAACACGATGGTGTTTGTTTCACCGCTCTAGCTTAATTAGGTCAAAAGTTATTGGCAAAATACTGTTTTTGACCTCTGGTGACCTTGGATGACCTTGGAAAAGTCAGAGGGCAAATATGACCCCTGGGATCCGTGAAAGGGTGTCCAAAAACGTTGTTCTAAGCAGTCTGAGTATTTGCAATCATTTTTGTGACTTTTATATCATGAAACAACTTTTCCTATGCTTTTCCAATGGGAGAGGTCGCCTCGTGACCTGACCTCAGGGCACGAAATCGAAAAATCCCGGATATACACCTTGTAGACCCTGGAGGGGTTATGAAGTGTAGGAAGTTTCAAATCGATCGACTTTGAAATGTAGCTCTTACAGAGCTCTAAAGTGAAGTGAGGTGACCTTGGTTGACCTCATCTGGTGACCTGACCTTGGGTGACCCGGGGTAAAAATTTCAGGGATGATGGGAAAATGATGCAGTGAGAGGTAGAGCCCTCAACTGCGGTGCTGCGCCTCGTCGTTTTTCTGCTATCCCGGAAAAACCTTAGGGGGGCCATCGATGGCCCCCGGTGGGGCGAGGGTTAATCCCCCATCACCAGCCTGCTAACTGATAGCGGGCTATGCCCACTACAGACAAGACGCGACGCCCAGCTTATTTCTTACTATATTAAGGTCCAATCTACCGAAAACCACCCGGCAAAACAATGTTTCGCCCATCCCAGACGAGCAAATAAAGCCACTCTACAGAAGTGGCCCCCATTCAAACACAGAGTAGCGAAAACCCTGGAAAGCCTTAATCTTGCACTGCCAGCAACAATAGGCAAACCCCCACTCTCCCGCTTCTGGACTCGGAAAGAGCCCAAAGTTGAATTTCTTTTCACTTCCCGTAAAGCGGACTTCTCAGAGGAAGAAGTCTCCCAGAAATTCCTAGAGTTCCGATCTTGTAACGCGGACAAGACTTTTATATTTACAGACGGCTCCAAAATAGGCGAAAAAGTAGGCCTCGGCATCTGGGGGCAAAATATTTGCCTACAGGAAAGACTTCCGGACAACTGCTCTATCTTCACAGCCGAGGCTGTTGCCATCCTAGATGCATTAGCCATAACCAGAACCCAAAATATCAACTCAGCCGTCATCTGTTCAGACTCTAAATCTGTCCTGCAGGCCGTCAGTAACGTAGTCAACCCCAGCCACCACGTTATAGCAGATATTCAGAAAGGTATTGATGATACCCTTGATGTCTCTTTTCTTTGGATCCCGGGCCACTGCAAAATTCAAGGGAATGAAAAGGCCGATGAGCAGGCAAAAAAGTCCCTAGAACTTAGAGAGATCGCACCCTTAATGTGGTCTGGAGATGATAGCAAAGCTCTCCTCCAGGACAGTATCCGGACGCAAATTCAAAATAACTGGACCACAAACCACAGCGCCCACCTATTCTATATCAAGCCTAACATCGGCTACTGGCCCAGTTCCAACCAAAAGAGTCGCCGGCGCGAGGTTATTCTAACCAGACTCAGAAATGGACACACAAAATTAAATGCCTATTGGAACGCGGGTACCTGTGGTACCTGCGACGCAATGGAGAATCCCTATCACATTCTCATCAATTGTCCCCAGCACAATACCCATCGGCAACCCATACTAGATTACAGCCGAATCCAAAGCATCCCTGTAGACCTAAAAACTCTGCTCGGTAACGACCATCCTGAGCTACTTGAAAAACTCTTTACATTTCTAAAGGACTCTGGGCTAGAGAAGTTTCTATAAATCACCCCTCCCAGTATATATGATGGAGGGTGCATGGTGCACCCCCAAAGTAGGACTTGCCTATTTTCCAATTAACCATTCATGCCATAGACGATCCCCTGCAAAATTTAAGCAATAGTTGTTTAACCTTTAAATGGTATATCGTAGGCTAAGGATAGGTTATGTTAGGCTAGCTTTGAAATCAGGTTAGGTTAAAGTAGGTTATATCTCTTCACCGCAGTGATACCTTTCACTGCGGCCCTATGCTAACCACCCTCATACTCTTACTAACAATCTAACTGTCCTCTCACACTTCTCTTTTTCTCTGCGCAGCGGCTGCCCAGCCGGAGAGGGGAGCTGCAACCTCACCTCCGGGTTGCAGGGTAAATTCGCGGCACCCTGGCCAGGTGTTTAGCGCAGTTTCTAAAGTATGAAAATTATTGATTTAACGGAGGATTTCGAGTAACGTAGACAAGCGGACATCAGTAGCTGACGCACAAAATTCTAAATTCTAAATTCCAAATTCTAAATTTAAGGTCTTCAACCACAGAGATAACCTTCGCACTCTGCGGGTCTAATTTTATAAAAAGAACTCCCTTGGCATGGCTATGCCATTGCCACGACAAATCAATCGCAAGCTGAAACATCTTGCAACCCATTACTTGAAATAACTCCCATTGCTTTAACAGACTAACGTAGCTTGCCCTCACGCAAAATTCTAAAATTCTCCGACACACTCCTTTAGAGGCGGGCAAAGGTGCTATGCACAGAACGCCTTATAAAAAGCCTTTGACTTGACTTGACTTGACTGTTGCTTCCTTTGCTGCTGTCACTTTTGTGTAATAACTTGGAATACAGTAATGCGATGGATAGCATTCTTATAAAACATTTTGGCCCTAAGCCAAGTTTGTGCTCACATTTAAGTCCTGGGAATTGAAGTCTTCCATTCCATAGTTTTGGCCTGTCCTTTCCTCATGCTTGTATGAATTTTTCAGGTGCTGCCAGTGGCTTAAGATCTGTGGATGGTCCTTCACTTCCTGAAGCTGCTGAGGAACCACATCTTGGACCAGGGTCTGAGGCTAACGGGTCCAGAAGCACCGGTAGTAGACAAGGGCCTCCCCCAGCACTTTTGGCAAAGGACAATGCCGAGCTTCTGCTTTGCCACACCCTTCAGTTGAAGCTTATAAAGGCATGTACCATCAGTCTTGTGCATCAAACTTTTACTTGCGCTCTTTTTATATGTGCTGGACGTGAAATTTAACTGATTTGTATAGGATTTTAAATTATTCAGTGCTCGGGAATGCACCTTTCCATTTGGTTTGTATTGTTTTTATGAATATACTGGGTACAATTGTATTTGCAGGGGCAAAATGGATTGCATTGCTATCAAATGAATCTCAGGCCACTCATTCGAATGAGAATATCAATATATTTTTCTCTGGCAACAGGAACATAGCAATAATTTTAGGGGTGCTCTTTTGAAAAAGACATTATGAACCTTTCCCTGATAGGTGAAAATAGATTTAACCAAATTTATAAATGTGTGAGAGCTGAACATGATTCACCTCCTAATATTTGTTAAGTTGAACAATCATGATGAATGACTAGATTGTGAATATTTGGCTAAGTGTCAGTTATTAGCTCGATATAGCAAAATATCCAATAAAACTGTTCGTTTTGACAATCGCCCATCAGTTGATGATTGTCAGATGAAGTTTATACCAAAAAATTGCCGTCAGGTGACTGGCCAGGAGTGATAGCGAGTACGTCCAGCGGCCCAGATGCTCAGCGAGCGCGTGGGAAAGTGTCTACTCCACCTATTTGGTCAGCGCTTCGTCAAGCAGGCTCAGTTCATCATCACCTGCGACAAGATGTTCGACACCTGCAGCTTTCGGTGCTTCCTGGAGGGCAAGACTCATCGGTCAGCATTCGGCTTGGAGCACACCATCAATGCTCAGTATACTTCTCTGCTCGAGTTCATGCGGCTGATTCGGGACTCCCGAGTCGGATGCCAGAGCAGGTACCATTCCAGAACGGGTTCATCATGTCCGTAACAGCCCTGCGGGGTCTCCACAGCATGCTCAAGAACATCTACGGTGTCAAGTACTTTCTGACGTCTCCGGTGAATCAGGACATGGTAACGAACTTCTCTCAGGTCAGGGGCTTGGGAGCAGGCAACACCCATTCAACGGCAGTGGAGGCCAAGACTCTGTTCTCATGCTAGACCACATGCTGATGGAGCCCCAGTCTCGCTGGAAGAAGAAGAAGAATCAACCTACCTAAGTGCGGCTACCCTGCAACTGGACACCCCCCCCGACAGTCATTACTGAAGAGCTTGATGACATCGCTGCTGTGTGTGATCAGATGGAGAGGACTGGAGCAGGACCGGAGCAGGACTGGCTGGACGAGGATGACCAGGACGACGCCGCGGAACGAGCTGCTCCGTCAGCAGGGGACGCGAACCAAAAGCTGTTTAAGTAGGCACCGGCCTACGTGACGGGCTTTGTTGCTGCAAAATTTAAATCTGTGGACAGCTCTCTCTGATACATATCATCGACCGTGCCTGTATAGATGAAAGTGTGAAACTGGAGTGGTTGCAACGTCTCAATCCGGGTGGTCTCACAATACCAAGTGAAAAGTGACTTAGGCAAGTAGGGTAGCTAAAAGTTTTAGTTTGTGCTATGCATGGACCAAGCGACATCGATAGGAAACCAGGATTCATTCGCCGTTTGACTTCTGATTTGCTGGTTAAATTCCCGGACCTTCCCGAAAAGGTAGCGCGAAAGTACGCGGTGACGAGGACACATATGCGGGTGAAGTGGCTGCAACGGTTGTATGCGGAGGGGAAGCGAAAGGCAAAGGGCAGAACAGAAAAGTCGTCGAGAAATGAAGAGAATGCGTTACTACATTTAGTAAAAGTGATTGATTAGTATCCTCAGGTAGCCAGCTATTATTGCTAATACTGTATCTGCACCCAGTTCGTATACTAATCGGGCGTTTACCCGCTGTAGCGCCGCGTCAGAGGTACGAGTCGGTGATTGATAAAGGATTATTTATATATTTTAGGAACGTGCATTGATCTATATATCTATGATAGAAGTGATAACATTTGTGTGTACGTTTGGTTTTTTACATGTGTTTTTTGTGATTTGGATGTCCCTTGCGCAAAAGCATTAAAAACCTAAAAAATAGCGGGGAGTGGTGGGGCCCATAATATTTGCTATTCATTTTTCTTCTTTGTTTTTCTTCGTAAAGTAAATGGGCACATGGGAAAGGGAAGGGCACTCCTGCATACCCAACAATGGGCAGGGGCAAAATTTTATGCATGATCTGTACATTTTGTGTTGCGTAGTTTGTTGCCGCCGTAAACTTATTACTTATGTATGCTAGTCAAATAAAACTGTTGGCTTCCCTGTTATGTATAGTAGTGTGACCTTTGTACACAGTGCCCTATTTTTGGTGCATCTGAACAAGAAGTGAAGTATTCGTCATATATTTATCGTGGCGAACGGCTCAGTGGCTGAGACTGCGTTAGTGCGCAAACCATGCAAGAATACGTGTGGAAATGGACGCGACACCACACAAAACATGTGCGCGGCGTTACGATTCCGTTTAGCGTTTGTATACCGTCGATTCTCTGCTCACCTATATCATGAATAAAAGTATGATTATGGATTGGGATATTTCATTTGGAAATGTCTGCCGAGGTGGTGCTGAATTAAATAGTCTTTCCGAAAAACTGCGCTCAATGTTATGTCAAAGGAGCTTCTTCGCTGCCGTGATGAATATAAATCACTGCATTGGTACATACATTTTGTTCCACGGTATTTACCTAAGCATTTTAACACAAATTAGATCGTTTTCTGGTGAATTTGTAGATCTTCGAAAGAAAATGCCTCCCACGTTTGTTGTGTTGTGCCCTGATTTAGCTCGACAAAGTTGAGAAAATGCCTGAAAATAAAAATCCATTGAAAAATGTTCCGGCTGAACATATGGCTGGTAGTTATGTTCACACGCGCATTGACGGGGGTGGATACCCGCCCCCGCTCAGGTTTTTCGGAGATAGAAGAAAAACGGCAGCGCGTAGCACCGCCGTACTTGGCACACCTTTTCCCTCATCATTTTTACAGCTTCTGTGAAAATTTTAGGGTTAGGTCATCTCAGGTCAGATCACCAGTACAGGTCAAGTGACCTGACCTCAAAAAAAGTTTAAGATAGCATAAGTCGGAGCACAGTGAACTTATCCGATTGCAACTCATATCACATAATGGGCCCACCGAGTTCTCTAAAATATGTTCCGGTGTTTTTGATATCGAGTTTCCGAGAGCTCAGGTTGCCTACCAGTCCCCCCCTTCAGTTCCCGTAAGTGTCGGACGCCTCTCCAGTGCGGGTGTTAAGCAATGGGACATTGATTACAATTTATTGTTCTAAATACATCCTTAACCTCATGGCCGACTAATTCCACCATTGACACCTTTTTCGTGACCAGAGATGTTTGATAGTTGCAGCGACGGCGGGCCGCGCTGGCGCACGAACCTCACAAAAGTGGGGATCGGGACGTTTGGGAGCTCAGATCTCGCTTTCTGTTAAAGTCTCCATTCTTTTTATTACTGAATCTTATAGAGAGAAGTAAAAAGAGTAATGTGAGCCTCAAAAAGTTTAAAATAAGTCATAGGAAAATAGTTTTTTATAGATTTTGAAAAATTGATGAGGGTATAATGTATCTAAAATCTATTTTTTTTAATTATATTTCTAATCAGCCAGAATTCGTAATTCGTCCTTAAGATAGCTAGATCAAGTTTTTATGGCATTTGTAGAAGCATACAGGGAAAATTTCGTCTTTTAAAAAAGACATGCAAGTGGGTATGGTCAAAATGCCTGAGGCTTTAATTTTGAAACCGAAAGTCAGGGAGGAAAATGAATACGAAAATCGTCATCAGCTCCATCAATAGCCCCCCTGACAAAAAATACACCGAAATCTATGGCATGAGGGTGTTATCGACTTGTCGATTTGTCGTGGAATGCCCCAGTTGTGCGTCAATGATATCCAACAAATGAAGGCCGACTAGCCATCCTAATGGACAACCACTATAACTTTAACTTTAACATTGCAGCAGCGTCAGGACTGCCAGGTTGCCTATTTTGTGGCCAAATATCTCGAATTGGGACTTTTTGTCGTGTTTAGAGCCGCGATTTTTTTCGGTTGGCCCTTTCTTGGAATCTAGCCTTTTTGGCCCCTTTTTCTCTAGCAGCTGGCACCTAAGCTTTTTTGGTTTCTTTTTTGTATAAATACGGCTTCTTTTGACCTCTTCCGCGCTTGAATACGATATTCTGACACCGAAAAAGCAGCAGAGCTGCAGAAAAACTGGTATGGTGGTGGAAGGGAGGGACAGGACTTTGTTAAAAACACGATCCACAAAAATGATGGCCACCGAAAACCGGACGCGAGGGACGCGGTACTATAGGCACTCTTTGGGTGAAAATTTGATGGCAAAGTGCGCCCTCTGAGGCTCCGCACCCCCCTCTTACCAAAATCCTAGATACGCCACAGTTCAAGAGCAAAAAATGCCTAGTTGGAAAACAGAAAACATTAAATGTTAGCGGGGAGTGGTGCGACCAAGATGATTAATGACGCTAACAAATGTTCTGGTTATGTGGATAAAATCATTTGATGGTCACGCGGGATTGGAGGGGCACCCCTGGACTCTTATTAAATGAGAAGCGTGCTAAAAAATATATTGCGTCAAGTCAATATCTAACTGTCAACAATTAGTTTTAAACAGTGATACAAGTCGCTTTTTCTGCGGGCTTATCACTACCGCTAGGGGTTGATTAAGCCTCAAATCTGGCTTTTGTGGTATTTATTAGGCTATTTTAGTGAAAATAAAATTTTTCCCCTCTGTGGCCCTTTTTCTAATTCGGTTTGACCTTTTCCACCGAAAAAAAAACTTGGCAGCCTTGTGAAGCATCTATAATTTGGAATAACATGGAATAACACAAACATTTCATACTAACACGACTAAGCTTTATTAAACCCGCCTCAAAATGGGTCTCCATCCCCTGAAGTCACTATAATGGCCAGCACAAGAAATGCCCCCTCCCCACTGACTTTCCTTAAAAAAGCCCTGGCTTGATGTGTAGGGAATGCTAGAATAGGACTGAGTTTTACTTTCCGTATACAGAGAACAGTAGGTACAGTGCTGTGTCGTCGGTGTTTATATTAGCTACCAGGGCATGTCCTCAAACCATGACAAATCAAGAAAGCACTTTGAAAAAACAGCTAATTGAAGCTTCAAGTTTCCGTTGTGACCCATTTCCAGGTTTATGTGCAAAACAAGAATTTTGGTACCCTCTATCTGGCGCTTATATTGCTTACTTTTTTAGTGTTTTTAGTTAAACAAAGCAACACATATAAAATAAAGATGTGGCTTCTTAAGAGTGAATTATTGCATGTTTATCAGCTTAGGACTTTTTATGGTGTGCACTCTCAAAGTAGAAAAGTCTAAATGTGTACCAAATCGCATTTGTCTGTATGATTTTGCATGCTATTGCTAATATTAAATGGAAAATACTGGGAAATGTGTGTGTGCTTTTGAAACTGTATATTTTACACAACTTATTTTTGTTAATGACTGATCACGGGATGGGTGTAGTGTTTATATGAGTAACAATAAGTTTCCTATTATTAGCAAATTGCAATATTAAGTCCTTCAAAATCATTCGCAAACAGGTCTAAAATGTCAGTCATGTGATCACATATGTTAAGAAAAAAGGATGAGTCTACTCAACTCCCGACTCACAGCTCAGAGGTTGACTCTGATTCTGACTCGACTCAACTCTCAACTGGTCAAGCAGTTAAGTCGAATCAGATTCAACCTAATCTGCAATCTGGAAGTGAGTCGACTCAACTCTGACTCGAGGAAATTTTGGGTCTACTCTGAGTCGATTCCGACTCTGAGGCGCGATTCAACAAGTCTGGGCCTTAGACCCTTTTACCCGTGAACGCAGTTACAGCGATTCGTCCTCCTATGAGCTGTGCAGTCATGGCACCGCCAAGCTAACTGTATGAATCCCTCTCAGTAACAGGGTGGAGTGCCTGGGAGTTGGAAACTTACAAGTGTCGCCGTAGTCTCCTTGCCGGGCGTCCACCTCCGACGGAGAAGACAGCCGCGGCGCACTCTTCTTCTTTGTCTTCTTCCGCCGCTTGGGCCGTTTAATGGAGCGCGACTTTTTCCGAGGCTCGCTCTTTACCTTCTCAATCATCTTCTCATAGTTATCCTGAAAAAAGCCGTAGACACAAGCTGAAAAACTGAGCTTACCAAAGCACTGCATGCAGATTGCAGATGCATCACTATGAGGCGCATGATAGGCTTGGAACACAGCGCGAGAACCACACACAAGGCGCAATGTTCAGCACAGACCAGCTGACAACGGCAGCCATACGTACCCGCTTTCTGGCATGTTCCTCACACAGCGGCAGCTCGTGTTTAATGTCGAACACCGGTGCGCAGCACTGCGTGTTGTCGGAAAACTTGGCCGTACAGTGCTGCCGGACAGGGCACACGCTTCTGAGTGAGAGGGCAATGCCGGGGAGCAACAATGAACCACTGACTGCGTCAGTATTTCGAGGGCCTCCCGCAACAACTGGAAGTCACAGCGGCGCAAAAAATACAGTCTGGATCCAGAAGCAGTTTAAAACAGAAGCAGGCTTTGCGAGGAAATCTGGTACATGTATTCAATATGAAGGCAAATACTGGCTACATTAGATTGAAACACTGAAAACAATTCACAGCAGAACCGAAAGATGGCGGGTCAAAATTGTAAATCAATGACAAGATTCACGTATTTTCCAATAACTGTTAGTGCAATTAGCCACCATGAGTGAACTGCGTTGTGCGGCGTGCCTTTCGGGGCTGGCAATAGAGATGTGTGTGGGTGTGAGCCGGTGAAACGACTCTCTGGAGAGGTGTGTGAGTGTGAGTCGGTCAGACGACTCTCTGGAGAGGTATGTGGATGCTAGCTGGTAAGACGACTCTCTCGAGATGTGTGTGGATGCTAGCTGGTGAGACGACTCTCTGGAGATGTGTGTGAGTGTGAGTCGGTCAGACGACTCTCTGGAGAGGTATGTAGATGCGAGCTGGTGAGACGACTCTCTGGAGATGTGTGTGGGTGCGAATGGGTCAGACGACTCTCTGGAGAGGTATGTAGATGCGAGCTGGTGAGACGATTCTCTGGAGATGTGTGTGGGTGCGAGTCGGTCAGACGACTCTCTGGAGAGGTATGTAGATGCGAGCTGGTGAGACGACTCTCTGGAGATGTGTGTGGGTGTGAGCCGGTGAAACGACTCTCTGGAGATGTGTGTGAGTGTGAGTCGGTCAGACGACTCTGGAGAGGTATGTAGATGCGAGCTGGTGAGACGACACTCTGGAGAGGTATGTAGATGCGAGCTGGTGAGACGATTCTCTGGAGATGTGTGTGGGTACGAGTCGGTCAGACGACTCTCTGGAGATATGTGTGGGTGTGAGCTGGTGAGACGACTCTCTGGAGATGTGTGTGGGTGTGAGCCGGTGAAACGACTCTCTGGAGATGTGTGTGAGTGTGAGTCGGTCAGACGACTCTCTGGAGAGGTATGTAGATGCGAGCTGGTGAGACGACTCTCTGGAGAGGTATGTGGATGCGAGCTGGTGAGACGACTCTCTGGAGATGTGTGTGGGTGCGAGTCGGTCAGACGACTCTCTGGAGAGGTATGTAGATGCGAGCTGGTGAGACGACTCTCTGGAGATGTGTGTGGGTGTGAGCTGGTGAGACGACTCTCTGGAGATGTGTGTGAGTGTGAGCCGGTGAGACGACTCTCTGGAGATGTGTGTGGAAGCGAGCTGGTGAGACAACTCTCTGGAGATGTGTGTGGGTGTGAGCCGGTCAGACGACTCTCTGGAGAGGTATGTAGATGCGAGCTGGTGAGACGACTCTCTGGAGATGTGTGTGGGTGTGAGCTGGTGAGACGACTCTCTGGAAATGTGTGTGAATGTGAGCCGGTAGACGACTCTCTGGAGAGGTATGTAGATGCGAGCTGGTGAGACCTCTCTGGAGATGTGTGTGGGTGCGAATGGGTCAGACGACTCTCTGGAGAGGTATGTAGATGCGAGCTGGTGAGACGATTCTCTGGAGATGTGTGTGAGTGTGAGTCGGTCAGACGACTCTCTGGAGAGGTATGTGGATGCGAGCTGGTGAGACGACTCTCTGGAGATGTGTGTGGGTGTGAGCCGGTCAGACGACTCTCTGGAGATGTGGGTGCGAGTCGGTCAGACGACTCTCTGGAGAGGTTGTGGATGCGAGCTGGTGAGACGACTCTCTGGAGATGTGTGTGGGTGCGAGCTGGTGAGACGACTCTCTGGAGAGGTGTGTGGGTGCGAGCTGGTGAGACGACTCTCTGGAGATGTGTGTGAGTGTGAGCCGGTCAGACGACTCTGGAGATGTGTGTGGGTGTGAGCCGGTGAAACGACTCTCTGGAGAGGTGTGTGAGTGTGAGTCGGTCAGAAGACTCTCTGGAGATGTGTGTGGGTGTGAGCCGGTGAGACGACTCTCTGGAGATGTGTGTGGGTGCGAGCTGGTGAGACAACTCTCTGGAGATGTGTGTGGGTGTGAGCCGGTCAGACGACTCTCTGGAGAGGTATGTAGATGCGAACTGGTGAGACGACTCTCTGGAGATGTGTGTGGGTGTGAGCTGGTGAGACGACTCTCTGGAGATGTGTGTGGGTATGAGCCGGTCAGACGACTCTCTGGAGATGTGTGTGGGTGTGAGCTAGTGAGACGACTCTCACCTGAAACAGCAGCTGGTCGACGTTGTAGAGGATGTGGGAGGCGCAGTGTCGGGTGCTGGGAAGCGCCGTCCGCCCGCACTGGTCGTGGCAGCAGGGCCGCCGCACCAGCAAACACTCGCGGCTCCTGACCGTGCACGCCAACAGCCCGTCACCGATCCAGCGCTTCACGAATGCGAGAGGCAAATATACCACCTGGGGAACTTTTTGGGCATTTCGAGGGACACACTGCCGAGGCTAATTTTGGATTAGTTTTGCCCAGAGTGCGCCACTGTCTGGAGAGCGGCAGTAAACTATTGACAGCCCGGTCCGCGCCGGACAAAGTACGGAGAAAAAACAAAGCCAGACTCTGGAGAACAGGGCCGATTCTGCTTGAGCCGCCAGTCAGGCCACCTTGCCAACTTTGACGACATTGTACTTCACTGTTCCGGCATCATACAGATGTTAAGCAGAGAATATATGGTGCCTTCGGCGCCTGACGTGAACAGAGGGCACCATGCTGCAGGCCTGCTCCACACAGGCACAGTGCAGGTCTGCTCCACAGGGACACAGTACAGGTCTGCTCCACAGGGACACAGTACAGGTCTGCTCCACAGGGACACAGTACAGGTCTGCTCCACAGGGACACAGTACAGGTCTGCTCCACAGGGACACAGTGCAGGTGTGTACCACACGGGCACAGTACAGGTCTGCTCCACAGGGACACAGTACAGGTCTGCTCCACAGGGACACAGTAGAGGGGTGCACCACAGGGACACAGTACAGGTCTGCTCCACAGGGACACAGTACAGGTCTGCTCCACAGGGACACAGTACAGGTCTGCTCCACAGGAACACAGTGCAGGTCTGCTCCACAGGGACACAGTACAGGTCTGCTCCACAGGGACACAGTACAGGTCTGCTCCACAGGGACACAGTGCAGGTGTGTACCACACGGGCACAGTACAGGTCTGCTCCACAGGGACACAGTACAGGTCTGCTCCACAGGGACACAGTACAGGTCTGCTCCACAGGGACACAGTACAGGTCTGCTCCACAGGGACACAGTACAGGTCTGCTCCACAGGGACACAGTACAGGTCTGCTCCACAGGGACACAGTACAGGTCTGCTCCACACGGGCACAGCTCAGGTCTGCTCCACAGGGACACAGTGCAGGTCTGCTCCACAGGGACACAGTGCAGGTCTGCTCCACAGGGACACAGTACAGGTCTGCTCCACATGGACACTGTGCAGGTCTGCTCCACAGGGACACAGTTCAGGTCTACTCCACAGGGACACAGTGCAGGTCTGCTCCACAGGGACACAGTACAGGTCTGCTCCACATGGACACAGTACAGGTCTGCTCCACAGGGACACAGTGCAGGTCTGCTCCACAGGGACACAGTGCAGGTCTACTCCACAGGGACACAATTCAGGCCTACTCCACAGGGACACAGTACAGGTCTGCTCCACAGGGACACAGTACAGGTCTGTACCAGATGGGCACAGTACAGGTCTACTCCACAGGGACACAGTGCAGGTCTTCTCCACAGGGACACAGTACAGGTCTGCTCCACAGGGAGACAGTACAGGTCTGCTCCACAGGGACACAGTACAGGTCTACTCCACAGGGACACAGTTCAGGGCTACTCCACAGGGACACAGTACAGGTCTGCTCCACAGGGACACAGTACAGGTCTGTACCAGACGGGCACAGTACAGGTCTACTCCAAAGGGACACAGTGCAGGTCTACTCCACAGGGACACAGTACAGGTCTGCTCCACAGGGACACAGTGCAGGCCTACTCCGCAGGGGCACAGTACAGGTCTGCTCCACAGGGACACAGTACAGGTCTGTACCAGACGGGCACAGTACAGGTCTACTCCAAAGGGACACAGTGCAGGTCTACTCCACAGGGACACAGTACAGGTCTGCTCCACAGGGACACAGTGCAGGCCTACTCCGCAGGGAGCACAGTACAGGTCTGCTCCACAGGGACACAGTGCAGGTGTGTACCACACGGGCACAGTACAGGTCTGCTCCACAGGGACACAGAACAGGTCTGCTCCACAGGGACACAGACAGGTCTGCTCCACAGGGACACAGTACAGGTCTGCTCCACAGGGACGCAGTGCAGGTGTGTACCAGACGGGCACAGTACAGGTCTGCTCCACAGGGACACAGTACAGGTCTGCTCCACAGGGACACAGTAGAGGTGTGCACCACATGGGCACAGTGCAATGTAAATACAGCTACAGCAGCTCTCTATATAAGGATATTGGCGAGTAGTCAGAAGAGGAAAAAAGCAACCAACCGGCAATGCCAATATATGAACAGCAGGCCAGCGTTAGCTGCTAGGCCAGCACTCAGTCGCTCGCTTCACGCTCAACACTGGCCAGGGTGCTCACCTGTTGAAGCCTGGCTGCGGCACGGGGTCACAGGTCGGAAGCTGCGCACTCAGCAGCTCAGCAGCGCGTCCCGGCACTGCCTCGGCAGCGGCTGCCAGCAGCCGGGTCAGGTGCGCGCGCTCGGCCAGCTGTCGGCGGCGGTGGCGCGCCTCCTCCAGCGCCGCCAACAGCCGACGCGCCTCCAGTCTCTGACGCGCCAGCAGCCTCTGCCGGCGCTCGGCGTCGGCAGCGCCGGCCGCCGGCGGCCGCAACAGGCGTCGACACAGCCGCGCCGCCACCTCGCCACCGGCGCGCCGCAGACGTTCCAGCAGCATGCGGCAGCAGCGGGCAAACCCGCGCTGCTGGCGGTACCGCCGCGCCACCGTCGCCGCCGACACCAGCTGCTCGTGCTCGTCGCAGCTGTCGGCGTCGGAGCAGCTGAGCTGGTCCGGCAGCAGCGGCCGGTAGGGCCGACTGGAGGCTGAGGACGCCTGCTGGTAGGCGCGGAGCGGCGCCAGCAGCGGAGGCGAGCTGGGAACCGGCGCCGGCGACACACGCGGCCGCACGCCATTGCCCCTCACTGGCGGCCGTCGGCTTGCCTTATCGGCAGACGGGTCCAACCTCAATTTACCGTTGGCTCGAGACTTTGGCTTGGACACGACTCCGTCCAACTTGGCTTTGCTGTGCGCCCTGGCTGCCTTGTGCCTGCCTTTGATCTTGTCTAACTTGTAGGGCGGCGGCAGGGTGGGCTGGGGCGGCGCCGGTCGCGGCAGGATGCGGGGGTGGATGGTGGCAGCGGGTGTGTTGGGAGGCGGCGGCGGGCCCAGTCGGAAGGCGACGCCGTCGCCAGCGGCGGTGACGGCCTGCGCCGGCGATGGCGGCGGCCGCTTCAGATGGCCGTTGGAGTGTGAGTGGGCGGTGAGCGGAGGTCGCCACTGCTGCAGCGCCTGCAGCCGGTCGAGCTCGCTGCTCTTCTGCAGCAGTTGGTGCAGCCTCGAGCTGAGCTGCACCTTCCCCACCACCGGGATGCAGAGCGGCGCCACCGGGCCCGGCCGCGCCGGCTCCACCATAGCTGTCGGCGTTGAATGGCTCACCATCCCATTTGCTTGCATCACCTGGAAACAGAGAAACAACATTGGTGCTGGCCCACAGCTGGCCATATCGCTATCGCATAGTGCGGTGCGCGCTTAGCACCAGTGGTCACTTCCTCTGGTCACATCACACGTGACCTTGTTTTCCTAAGTACGTTGCACACAAAAGTTTTGCCAGAATTTAATCATGAATGGCTTAAAAATGGGCAACTTCCCAAAGCACTCCATCCCATTATTACTTCATCGCCCTCACAGTATGGCTGCAGCCGCGACACACAACCACGTTGGCCAATCCTGACCATTTGTGGCACACATTTCGGTTCGTACGGTTTAGTCACGTTTCCAAACACTTGTATGCCTACCTATGTGGCATGATATTCCAACATTGGTATAAACGTATTAAGTACATTTTTGGACTATCTAACGCGCAACTGCAGCACTGTGCAGCTGTACTGGAACATCAATTCCGCTTTGCAGGCCATATCTTACTTACTACACCAATGTAAGCAAAACGAATCACTGGTTCACGAAAAACCTTCTCTTTCCATACGCCGTGGGAGCTATGCGCATTGCGCATTGGCTTCTCGTTGACCTCAACACCAGACAATTCAGCTTGGTTGAACGGCTCCCGGTGATATCGATACTCAAATAATTAAAAGCATGTAACTCTTTCTATCATATGTCCATTCGGGCATTTCGTTTCATTTCTTTTTTTGTCAGGCTTCGTGACTTTTCCCGTTCTATGGTCTAAGTAGAGACGTTTGGTGCATTTTTTTATCGAAATCGGCCAATATTTAGGTCTGCCTTATGGGACCTGAAGATATCCGAGTTTTCGTTAAAAAATGGACATAATGGGGACCACTACGGCTGACGTAATGATGGTGATAATTTCAAACTTGCATTTTTTAAAGCCCGCTATTCCAAAATGTTCATACAGGCATGAAGGAGGTCATATGATATCGTAAACCAAGAGAACAAGGTCTCTGTACGCTATGATAAAAAGGGCAATTCTCGTTCATGAGGCCTAGACCAGCATATTCTTGAGCTCACTACAGGAAATATTTTGAGTGGTAAAATGCGTCAAAGACAGATCTTGGCTGGATACCACGGTAATATTACATTTGCATGAGCTGATCGTGAAATATATTTTCGGAGTGTCACAGCTGTCTTCATGTTGTGTGCAATCCGGCAGGACAGGCGCCTTAGTGGTGAGGAAGTGCCGGCAAATGACGGTGCCACATCGCACAGTATTCTAAGGGAGGCCAAAATGGGGACATTATTCGAATTTCTGACTATTTTTACAACTAATTTTGATGTTTGCAACAAATAGAAAAATGATCAGACTGTCAGAAAATGTCAAACAAAAATAATGTGACGCCTTTGAAGCCGACGTGACAAGGCATCAAACTGCTGCCTTTGAATCTCTTGCCGCAGAACACGACAAAGGCCAAGAGCAATGCTCATTTTCGTTGTTTTTTGTAGGCTAAATAAGCGTACAAGATGAGACAAACCAGGGTTCATTAGAAAGCTTAAAGCATGAAGAATGCGATTTTGAAAATAATTTTCTCCAGTAATCGATACGATTAAATTTGGAGAGAAAATATGTACCATATACATTTCATATACATTTTGAGACTATGTCAATTGTCGATAAGCATACAAAAAATTGCGTCGCCTGCCCCACCCTGAGACCACTTTAAAACTATGGCAAGATGTTTCGTCTACCTGCTCTGCAAGTTTCAGCTGCGTCACGCTGCGGCAGTGCTGGTGGCGGCATATTATACAGGGGCATGTCGCGCGCGCTGTCGGTCGGGGGCGGCGGCCGTCGGCGAGATATGCCTGGAGGCTTGGAGGGAGGTGGGCCGGGGCACGGTGAAAGTGCAGCGCATTGGTTACAATGAGTTGAATGAGCACTTGTTGTTGACATTGCTTGTAGACTGGAATTTTTAACCTACTGCCGTTGACGTCTTCACTCAATAATTGTGAAAAAGTGCAATGGTTACAGGATGGGAAAACCAAGCTTTCAATTCATGTATAATTACACTAAAATGCCCAGCAACCATTCGTAGAATCGCAGCTAGTATTTACACTGACCATTGCCCCACCTCACGATAGGGTGAGAACCGAGATACACAAATTTACCCTTCCTCGTTTGCAAAGCTAATTTCAAATAGAATCAGGGAATGGAGTCTCACAGCACGCACGCGCACTTGTTGCATGTTCTTTTAATCGTCACTTGAGTTTCGAACTGGATGCTGTAAACATGGAGGTGCGAATTAGTGTAGAAACGCGGGTAAACCTGCTTATAGCTGATACGGCATTTTGACTTGGGAATTTCATTGAAAAAGAGAACGAGCAGCTCACTGATCATTGCCAAGTAAGTAAGTACACACAGAGTGACATAAAACGTGAGGCAGATTCATTGGAAAAATAGTTCTGTGCGATCGACGCAACGTCAATTCCGTAAAAAAATTCAGTCCGGTCATGGACCAAGCCAAGGTTTCGTATTTATTCTGTAGGAATCTGATACCATTTTGCTGGTGCATGAACAAACATATCACCGTTAAATGTGACAAATTTCGTCTTCATGGTTACATACAGTAGCGCACCCAAGGGGGTGGTTATATACAATATAACCGGAACTATAGCAGCCTTTGGGCGTGAAATGAGGGTTTGGCCTTGAACAAAAACTTTGACCTTGACCTGTGGCCTTGACCCTGAGAAGCCACATACGCCATACCGAGTAATGCCACTGAGGAATGCCTGACCGGAATACTGGGGTTAATGACCTTGACATGAGACCTTTGACCTCGACCTTGACTTTCATGTGGGTTAATATTGACATATAACTTGATTATATGACGTTACGACGTCATTACTCGGTCTACAGTGCAGGCGAACTGGTGCGACCGCTCGAGTGCGACGGTCTCAAAACATAGATCCGACTGTGAAGGCCCATAAGTAAAAAATTATGAACCGATTTTCAAAATTTCTAAATTAATCGACGCGGTCATAAATGCTCTCAAATGTGGCCGAGTAGCGTTTTCCGGCGGCGAACAGTTCTCTGGCTACTTTGGAAAAATAGGTGGGGGCACTTTAGGGCCCCTTCCACTGTGTGCGTTAAGCGAGGGTTAAATAACATCTTCGATGTCAAGTATATCACGCGTATACACTTAAAGTGACTGGAAACTAGCTAGAACATCCATGCAAAGCCCCTTCTATATACATACAGTTATTTATGTTTCTGACCTAGGGTCAAATACCTGACAGTCATGCCCGCTGTGGTCAGGTGTTGACATTCATATGTTGTTCACATAATCTGTGGGAAAAAAGCTCTCGATTCATACCAAAATTATTGATCTGGGATTCATACTTCCTGAGATATTGAATTATGTCCCCACTTTCGGCTCCGTTAGAACACTGTGCATCGGGAAGTGTACTCTCCTAGACATGCTTTAATGCTTCCTTGGAGAGCAGCTCAACATCACAGAAGCAGGCTTTCCTAACTGCTAGGAAAGCCTGCTTCTGTGATGTTCCACCTCCTGCTGAAGTCATTCAAACTGCTGCTCATATTTTTCTCTGTTGGTAAAATCATTCAGCATACTAATACCTCGTTCTGCAAAATAGCTTGCCACTTTAAAGTACTTGATATGGGTGTGAAACATGTTGCACTGTTTGTCTGTGCCCCATTCCACAGTCTCTTTTGCCAGTCAGGAGTGATCTGTCGGACTGACTAACTAATGTTTTTCAAGTCGATTTTTCCACTAAGTCAGCGAGCTGTGTGGTCTTGTCCAGGAACATCGAGGAGACATCTGTTAATCCTCCACTGGGGAGGACCATGTTGAGGAGCTTTTCATTTACTTCTTTCTTTTTGGCATTGCTGACAAAGTCGCTGCAGAGACTGAGCAGCATAACTGAAGCCTGAATGTTCCCAAAGCATGTGGCGTCGGAGAATCCCCAGAGTAGCCTTAGCTGCTTGGTCCTCCACACCCTTGTGCCGGGTGAGGTCTTGATGTAGGTGCATGTCGTTGCTGGGTGCATCAGCTGCAACTGACGCACGAAGTCATGCGCAGACTTACAACAGAAGACGAAACTGCGCCATCCAGTGCAGCATCCTCGCCACGCCTTGTTCGTGTGTGAGCTGGTTTGCGAACATAAAAAATTTACAAAGTACAGCACCTGCAGCATACGTCTGGGAACGCCCGGAACATTGAGGGGCGGGGGCAAGCTGTATTTTGACATCGTTTCTTTCCAGTCAACACCATAGGGCCAATGTTAAGATTTTGAACATATGGGGCATGAACCTCTACCCCTGTTCCTTCGCCTATGACCTGCAGACAGACAATTACTTTGCAGACGAATGCATGCTCCGTTGAGGATATGTGTTGCCTAACTTTGCTTCACTACCAGTCAGAGAGCACCGAAATTGGAGGGAAGTACCAACAATCACAATAGCTGTTCACAATGAGTGCACTGAATTCTTATCACGAACATTGGCCACCCGTCATGTCTGATGAAAAGCTCCAGGATTCCCGTATCTCATCCCGCGTGGTGGCTCCACAGAGATGAGGTTTATGAAATCTGGATATTTTTATCTGGCACGATGGTTGGCCAAAGTTAGTGATACATTTATAAGCGAACTCCTTGTGACCAGCTGTTGTGCTTGCCGATAACTCCTCCTGATTTCAATGCTCTCCTAGAAAAAATATCAAAATTAGGCAGCACAAGGCATTAACTGGCATGTATTGTTCTACTAAGAAGTTGTGTGTATTAGGGTGTCCCGAAAAGTCACTTTCTCGAGTTTCCCAAATACGAGCGAGGGAATAATGTAGCTATATAATGACAATCTTAATCCAAAATTGCAGATTTTTAACTTTATTTTTGGAGAATCGCCACCGCTTTTAATATTTCGCTTTGACACACGCATGGACGGGGGGCGGATACCTGCCACGCCCTCTTGGGCTTTTCGCGGGTATCAAAAAAAACAACAACGGCGTGCAGTGCCGCCGTACTTGGCGTACCTTTTCTCTGATGAATTTTGCAAGTTGTGTCCATATTTTGGGTCAAGGTCATTTCAGGTCAGGTCACTGTCGCAGGTCAAGTGAAGAGACCTCCAAAAAGTTTAAGATTGCATAAGTAAGAAAAGGTTTAATCTATCAATCTGAAACTCATCACTTTATGAGCCCACCAACCTCTAAAAATGTTCTTTCGGGATTTTATATTGTTGATCTCAGGTCAGGTAAGGGCTGTGACCCCTCCATCAGAAAAACATGGGAAAAATGGTTTAAGCTCCATAAATTCTTAGGAAATGGAGAAATAGCGCTTATTTTGACGCCATTGTCTTTGTACCGTCTCTGCAGTACGAATGATAAGCATGTTGACCCAACGTAACCTTCATATGACCACAGGCTAGGTCAAATCCTAGATTTGACCTAGCAGGGTCATATTATATAGCAATCGACGCGGATTGCCGATAATTCCAATGGTGTATGTAGTAAGGTGTCCCGAAAAAAACACTAAGAGTTACCAACTACGAGTGAGGGAATAATGTAGCTATGTACGGAGAGCCTAAGTCCAACATATCATACGTATTGTCATTTTTGTAGAATCGCCACAACTTTTACTCTTTGGCCTAGAACCTTCACAGGGCACATTTAAGAAAAACTTTTTTGATCGTATTCTCTCATTGCAGGGTACCATCAGAATTACGTTTCAATTATTGCACTGATTTGCGCTACATGGCAGTGAAATGTGGCTTGGAGCCAGACAATGATGACGGGCAATGCTTGGTGCGATTAATCATGCGGCTACGCCAGTTTCTCACGTCTGACGTGATGGACACACTTGTCGGAACTAGCACATCGACTCCACACATCGGATGAAATCTTTGGCAAGGTGGATCCCCGCTCAGTTATATCGTTCACGATACTGAGGTTGGTGGCAGCCTCCTGTAGTTTCTTGTAGTCGGAGGACAAAAGCCAGCTCAAAGCGGGATCGAGGGCCAGTCCTGGGTACCAGGGAAGTCAAGTAGGTCGAAGAGCAGTCATGATTCATCTGCGGGGTCAGATACCGGAGATGGCGGTATGTGGTGCCCAGCACCTCGCAGGACAGCTCGGGGTTCACTTTCCTGTACTCCAACATGCTGCTCATGATATCCAGGTCCTGCCTGGCAGTAGAGCTAGCCAGCGGCGTTGTAAAACAATATCTGGCGCAGAAGGGCAGGATGAACTCAGAGATGGCCTTCACCTGGCTTTGCTCCTCTGCTGACATATCAAAGATCTCACTGATCAGTTTCATCTTGAGAAAGTATATGCACTAGCTCATCCAGCGAGCGTGATAGTCAGGACCGGGCAACTTGAACGTAAAATCCCCCAACTTCCCCCACGACAAGAGCCATCAGCTGCATACATTATTTGCAGTCATCTCTGGGGAAAGTATTCTAGTCCAGGTGCTCCTTGGCCCAAGTCAACACCTCTCCTGCAGTTTTGACTGTCCAGTGGCGAAGTCGGTCAGTTCTAGTTCTCTGTAATCGATTTCCAAATCCTTCCACTGGACTCTCAGTTGGCGGAGCAGGGCCATCCCTGAATCCTTGGTGCTGCCCATGACTTGCTTCACTGCATACGCCAGATGCAGCTGCGCCACGTTTCTGTGGCAGTCCAGCCACAGGATGGGGGGAGTCCAGCCAGGCCTCCAGAAACCTGTAGGCCCCGGAATATTCCCCGCTGTTGGAAGCGGTGGTGTCGAACACCACACACACCAATTGTTCCTTTACGCACCACTTGACCAGGTACTCCTTCACTATCTCAAACTTGTCCACTCCCTTGCCAGTGTTGCACGATTGGAATTCTCTCTGACACCGTGTTGAATAATACGTAATATAACCTTGCTAGGTCAAATCTAGGGTTTGGCCTGACCTGATGTCAGGTCAGGGTCAAGTTGGGTCAACATGCATATCACTCGAACCGCAGAGATAAGACAAAACAATGACGTCAAAATAAACGTTATATCTCCATTTTCTAAGAATCTATAGAGCTTAAACCATTGTCCTATGTATTTGCAATGGACGGGTTACATCCCGTACCTGAACTTAGGTCATCGATATAAATAATCACGATTTTTTTGTAGAGGCTGATGGGCTCATTGTGTGATATGGTTTTAAGATTGAGATATTGAATCTTTCATTACTTATGCAATCTTAAACTTTTTCTGGAGGTCACTTCACTTGACCTGCGCTAGTGACCTGACCTGACCAGAAATGACCTTGACCTTAAGTTTTGACACATCTTGTGGAATCAGTCACGGAAAAGGGTACGTCAAGTACGGCGGCACTGGGCGCCGCTGTTTTTCGGCTGTCTGCGAAAAATCCAAGCAGCGGATACCCGTCCCCCGTCAATGGGCGTGTTAAAGAAAAATATTAAAAGTGGGGGTGATTCTCCAAAAATGAGGATAAAAATCTGAAATTTTGGATTTAGGTTTTCCTTATATAGCTTCTTAATTCCCTAGCTCATATTTGGGAAACTCGAAAAAGTGATTTTTTTCGGGACACCCTAGTGTGTATCCCGGTGCCGCACTTAGTGGATATTATGTTCGCAAACCAGCTCACGCACGACGAAGGCATGGTGAGGATGCTCCACCGGACGGCGCAGTTTCGTCTCCAGTTGTATGTCTGCATACTTCATGCGCCCGTCGCAGCTGATGCACCCAGCAACGACATTCACATGCATCAAGATCTCACACACGGGTGTGGATGACCAAGTAGCCAAGGCTGATGTGAGGGTTCTCCGACGCCACATGTCGCAGGAACACTCAGCCACCAATTGTGCTGTTCAGTCTCTGCAGCAACTTTGTCAGCAATGCCAAAAAGAAAGAAGTAAATGAAAAGCTCCTCAACATGGTCCGCCCCAGTGGAGGATTCACAGAAGGTATCTCGTCGATATTCTTGGACAGGACCTCGCAACTGTTGTTGTTGTTAGGTCCCTCCGGCCTCCCTAGGGAGGGGTAGCCGTCCGGCTCTGGAGGGACCTGGCGGCCGTCGCCACGGCCGCGACGTATTCGTCGCCGCGCACCTCCTCGGCTCTCGGGTGGATGTTCCCGAGGATGCAATGGCGCACCGCCAACAGGGCCGGACATCGGCACAGAGTGTGGGCTAGCCTGAGTTGAGAAATTTGAAAGGCATTTTTCGAAAAATGCCAGCCCCAGATTTTGTGCCTCTTGGGATGTACTTTAAGGATATTCATCAAAAAATCATTTTTTTAAGTTTAGCTTTGCAAAAATGGACCTTAAAATAACATATTTCCACATTTTTCACGTCCTTTGTCTATGGATAAGGCTATTTATCCCGGATAAAAATGTAATTAAAATTACTTACCTAGCGCTCCTGAATGTTTTTAATTGCTTCTAGATAAAAACGGAATGCATTTTCAGTGCTATTTTTAATTGCACTGTCACTTAAATTGCTCTTCTTATGTCCTATACATCCATGCAATTAGTCCCATTCCTAATGCCGCACTTAAAACATTGATCCTACGTTTGGATAAAACCTATTGGGCAGGGTTGATACAATTGCTTTGTGTCAGAAAATGTCTGGTGATAGGACTCGCCACAAGTCTCAGAGCAGATTGGCTAACTATGTAGGAAGTTGCAAGGACCTTCTTCCAAGTGGACTGCCTACCGTGAGGACTATCATCAGAGAAGACATTAAGTTCCAGGATGATAAGTTGGTGACAGAGGAGACAGCGAAGGTGGACACCTGGATAGTTCACAAATCTCCAGGCAGCCAGATAAGAAAGAACGTGTTGGGCAGACAAAGAAAAATGCCGGAAAGGACGCTGGTGATAGGGAATGGACCATCAAGAGCCAAGAGAGCTAAGACGGAGGGTCATTGGAAATGGATGTTTCTGGTACGAGACAACAACGAACTGGATGGTAATCTGGGTGCGCCACGTGGGTGAGCAGTGGCTGGTCTGAAGAATACCATGGATATATCTGGACTGGTCTAATTCTCGCTACCGCTCAACGGGAAGCGGCTGCGCAGCCACGTGGGTGACTGATGGGCCCTTCCGCACGCTCTTTCTGGCTTGGACCCGCCGTGCACGCCGGATGGCTAAGGATGCGCCGGCGAAGATCCATGTGAAGAATCCGATTTTTAATATCCGAGATCCCAGGTGATACTTTGCAAAGACGCATTAATGATACTTTGATAATTATGTTTCTGTTAGCTTATGTTTGATTTGTCCCTATTTGTTGTTTATATTTATATAAATATCTATATCTATATAAATATATATATCTAATATATCTCACAAATATATCTCAAATATATCTCAACTTCCCAAATATTGACTGGGAGATGGGAATGTCTACAGATCCGACAAACCATATATCTCATTCCTTTTTGGAAGCGACAAGGGACTGCTTTCTTATCCAGAACATTACTAGGCCAACAAGATATCATATTAGAGAAACCCCGCACATACTGGACTTGGTCTTCTCTCTTGATGATGACACAATTCGTGATGTAAGCTACATGCCAGGGTTGGGCTGCAGTGATCACTTGTGCCTCAAGATAAAGATAGCATGTTGGAAGAGGTCTAGGCCGACTGCAAACCGTCCCCAGCTAGCTTTTTCCAGAGGTGACTATCCCAAACTGAGGAGCCTGGCACAGGAGGTTGATTGGCGGGCAGTCTCCACTCTTGACATGGAACATGAGTATGCCTTCTTTCTGAATAAAGTCAGGGGTATGATTCAGGATTGTGTACCTCACATTTCATCCCGGCGAAGGAATAATAGGGAATATGTTAACAGATCAGCTCTACAGATGATTAAGAATAAGAAAAAACTCTGGCACAACATCAAGACCACTCCAGCTGGGATCCAACGAGATGCACTTTGGGAAGTCTATAGGACCAAGAGAAATGACCTTAGAAGGTTGTCCCGGCACCTCCGTAAGGGCCATCAGCAGCGAATAGCCAGCCAAGTCAAGGAGAATCCTAAGGCCTTCTGGGGTTATGCCCGCTCACAAACTAAGCTAAAGGACAATGTACAAGACCTAAAAAGAGAAGATGGAACTGTTGCTTCTAGTGACTCAGAGAGGGCAGTAATATTGTCTGCTTTCTTCTGCAGTGTATTCACGGTTGAGCACGCTGGTGATGGACTGCCTGACACTCCCCCTCAAGAGAATGGACCGATCTTGGAAGATATCAACATCACTCCTGCTATGGTAGAGTCAAAGCTGCGAGGGTTGAAGCAGTTCTCATCACCTGGACCTGACGGTTTGCCGCCCCGAGTGCTGAAGGAGGCAGCCGCACCATTGAGCCTTCCTCTCTGCTCCATATTCAGGAAGTCTCTCTCGAGTGGTGACCTACCAAGCGATTGGAAAGTTGCTGAGGTAGTTCCAATCTATAAGAAGGGAGGCAGAAACAATCCATCTAATTATCGACCTGTCACCCTTACTTCGGTCCCATCAAAAGTTATGGAGTCCTTGGTCAGGGATGCACTGCTTGCCCACATGCTGGAGACTGGACAGTTGAATGATGCTCAGCACAGATTTATTCCAAAAAGGTCATGTACCACCCAGCTGCTTAGCTCTTTAGAGCACTGGACCCAAGTACTTGAAGACGGCCTCCCAGTAGATATTGCCTAGTTGGACTTCTCTAAGGCTTTTGATTCTGTGCCCCACAAGCAATTAATCCTGAAACTGAGAAGCATAGGCATAGGAGGAAGAGTTCTCTGCTGGATCAAGTCTTTACTGACGGGTAGGAGCCAGAGGGTCAGGGTTAATGGAGCACTATCAGACTGGGCTCCGGTGAACAGCGGTATACCACAGGGATCGGTCCTGGGCCTGACACTATTTGTCTTGTTCGTGAACGACTTGCCCCAGGGACTGCAAAGTAGTGTCCGACTATTTGCTGATGATGCGAAAGTATTTGGTGAAGTAGGTAGTCGAGAGGGTGCATGTGCCTTGCAAGAGGACCTTCACAGACTAGAATCATGGTCTGACAGATGGCTCCTGCCCTTCAATGTTTCGAAATGCGGCATGCTCCACATTGAACACAGCAATAGTCATCGGCACTACGAAATGAGCGGTCAACCCCTGACTGAGCTGACCATCGAAAAAGACCTGGGTGTGTTCATGGACGACCAACTCAAGTTCTGCCCGTCAAGCTGCTTCTGCCGTATCTAAGGCCAGCCAGATACTGGGGGCCATCAAGAGGACTTTTGTCCACATGGACAAGCATGTGATGACCCTTCTCTTCAAGGCCCTTGTCAGACCGCACCTCGAATATGCCAATGTGGTGTGGGGCCCCTTCAACAAGGCTGACCAGATTTTGGTGAAACGGGTCCAGCGTCGTGCTACGAAACTAGTTCCCTCTGTGTGGCCTTTGGGCTATGAGCAACAGCTTAGGCTCCTCAAGCTTCTGTCTCTCTGGTACAGGCGCAAGAGGGGGGACATGATCTTCCTCTTCAAGTTGATGCACGGCCAGCTGGGAGTTCGCAAGGAAGAGTTCTTCATGGACCCACCTGTCGGTGTCACACGTGGTCACAGCCTCAAGGTTGGGAAGCCACGTGCAGTAACGAGGGCAAGAAAGAACCATTTTGGAGTATGTACTGTGTCCGACTGGAACAGCCTCCCCGACTGGGTCATCGACTCACTGTCTGTTGATTCATTCAAGAATAACATCGACAGACACTGGGCTGAGCATTCTTATACATTTCCGACGTAGTCAAGCACTATACCTGTAATGAACTCGATGAGAGCGGGCAAAACAGGCACCTAGCGTGCCTCATGAAGACCCGTACACCTAAGGTAACCTAAGGTAAGGTTGTCTTTCTACCGCACCATTCACGTTTTCATTACATTCATACACATATATTGCCAGTATAAAAACAAACATAAAGCATACACAGCTACATAAATTAAAACATTGCAGTAATTCTCACTCTCCTTCACTCCTTCAGCCCAAATTTGCAAGGAAGGCAGTTTACTCTCCTTTACCCTCCACTGTAAGAATAATATTTATCATGCTCCCAAATACAACCAGATCTTGCTGAATACAGACCAACAAGGATCAGATTGCATGCCAAGTTCTATTGCCAAACACTGTCATAATCATAACTGTATTCAGATACTGTCCGATCACAATTAAAATTGAGCATGCCATGTATCTAGGTCAGTGATATCATTCACATCTACTTTCCTTTCCCAAAGAATGTATACCTACAAATGTAAACTACACATTCCTAAGCACAGCGCCCGGAAGCTTTTAATTCCAAAGCAAACATTTGAGATTTCAGATAAAAGAATGGCCTCATTGAAATCACATAATCAAGAATAGCATCACAACCTACCATTAAAATATCATATCTACATCGTATAGATATGATACCTCGCTTACATTTCCCTATTTATAGGTGACTTGAACATCTAGCAACTTACCAACATTAAAAAATTACGGCAATGCTTTTGCTCGTCATAACGTTCTGTAGCCTCGGACGGAGCACAGAATTCCAGCCATTAGAAGAAGCAACTTCTTAACAATGAGCCACAGTCATCCAAAAATGTGTAGTAATAAATATTGATGTAGTAGCGGGCGTACATGAGATACTTCTCTAGAATCCTGGGGGTTTTAAAGTTTCCATTTCTGGGTCTGACACAAGGCCTTTAAATGTAGAGGAAGAACGCTCCCCTCTCAAAAAATGGCAACCTCTATTTCTAGAGACTTTTACGTTTGTGACGTCAGCAGTTGCTCTCAAGGTGGAGCCGCCCATTCATTCAATGAGAATCGACTCCTGATCGTGGAGTGTTTTACGGTTTCAAGGTGCATCTGGCGAGGGGTAGACCCAAGATTTATTACGCCACGTCCTCAAAAAACAGTATTATTGCCCCTAACACGCAACTTATCTCCTGATAGCCCCGTCTTGTACAATGCTCAGCGGCAATGCGTTGCTAAGCAACTCTAGGCGATCGCTGACGTCATCACCATGGTGAATGCCAGATTTGAGGTTGCGATTTTTGGCATAGGCTAAAAAGCCGGAGCGCAACCCCCTGGTCTGAGGGACATGCTACTACACTGCCGACTCCAACTGCCAAAACTCAAAATCTGAACCATTGCAGCAACTGCTTAGCTTTTCAGAATGACAATAGATGACTACCTTTTCTACAAATTTGTATCTTTTAGTGAGGTTTCGTTCGCTAGAAACTGTTTTATTAGACTTTTTGTTACCCGGAAATAGGGTCGGTTACTGCCAGAACTAGGTGCCAAAACTCAACTCACGAAGGAATGTTAAGCTTTGTGCCGAGCTAAAAATAGCAATTCTTAAAATTTGTACCTTTTCACGATGTTCCTTTCGAGGACAACTGTAAAATCATCGATTAAAAATATCACTACATTATTACAGAGGAATATTTTCTGTTGCTCCTGGTGTTCATGCCCGGAACCGAAGGCTGCATACCAGATCAGAAATAACCCAACATTGTTCCCCATATCCCAAGATATCAATAATTCCCCATACCAGGAGCAGGGGCGTACTTAACCCTATTTCCGTCAGGCTCCCGGCTACCCCTATTTCCGGCAGGGGGGGCAATATCGGCCCCCCTAAGATCTCGTAATCTAACCGGCCGATTTTGAAAATTCAAAGTGCCATAGATTCCTCTGCTGCTAAACTTTATTTTGAAAAAAGAAAATTTCAAAATTTTTATTTTTTTGGAGAAGGTCGTGCAAAATATACAATTTTTGTGTATTTTTAGATTTTCCATAACCCTTGTCTCTGTTGTACGATTTTCACAAAACTAGTTCAGATTTACAAATAATTGACCCAAAATTTTCATATACTCGAGTTACGCAAAAATTCGAAATTCAATGGCAGTTCCAGGACCAGGACTATGAGGGGAAATATATACAACCTAAAAAGTTTTTGTTACGCGGATTAGAAGCCGTCATATACTGCTTGACATCTTTGACACATAAATAAATGAGAAAAAAGTGAAAAACTCATCAGGGGCGGATGCAGTAAGGTAAAACAGTGGGGTAAAATACATACCAACAATATGCGAATGGTATGCATGAGTATATTAGTCCCTCGACTAGTTGAAATTTAATTTCTGATAGTTTTTACCCTCCCATGGCAGTTCTGGGAAAGGGGGTGACATAGGCGGATCAAGGACTCGTCGTGGGGGGGTGGGGGTGATTGGAAACACATTTTCAATATACAACGATATTGAGTCGCGGCGGTGATACTGGCTGGGAATATACATTTTGAAAATGTGTAGTGACTGGACACGCCTCTGGTAATCTAGAATTGGGTTATAACTATTTTGAATTTTCATATACCCAATTGTATTCGCCCTGACACGGCTGTAAGCAGTCTTCTCACTTACTAACGTTTAGTCCTTCTTGATAACATTCCCCCCATTTTGAACTGCTGTAACCGCCCCTGATGAATACAAATAGTGACAATTGTGAATGCACTATCATCTCACATAAAAAATGATATAACAAAACCATATAACTGGTATCAGGATCAGCAGAGATGGCTTCCTTTTACAAAAAACCCATCGCATACGATAATACTTGGTTTGTGGATAGAACCTCCCCAAAAACCTAGCCATAGCTCCGCCCCTGGTAAATATATAATCTTGAAAATTTCAGAAAACCTGCCTGTACTAGTTTTAGGAAAAGTCAGGAAGTTTCAAAGTTCTATCGCAAGCCGTTTCGGAGATATTCCGAAAAACCTGAAGGGGGGGCAATATTAGCCCCCCCTGCCGGAAATAGGGTTAAAACGTTGTCAACACAACAGAGAACGACAGCGCATAGGCGGATTCAGGACTTCGGGCAAGGGGGCGCCATCCGGAACAGGGGACACCACTTTTGACCGGCAAAACCTATCAGGTGAGCACAAAATCTTATTGGTGGGTGCTGATTTTCGCAACCGGAGCGGGGATGGGAAGTTATATTTCAGGGGGGCGACTATAGACCTTGCAGAGGGGTGCTGAGGGCTGATCCGGGGGAGGGCGCGGGACCTCTGCCCCCTGGATTCGCCTGTGCGACACAGGCGTGCGTGCTAAGACTGCTGGAAAGGGGTGCAGTTGGAAAAGGCGTTCAAAAGAGACTGCTGGCAACGAGATGTATTCTACAGAGGCGTGCTCGAAGGTTAGGAAAAGGGTACAGTTGGCAAAGGCGTGTCCAGGAGACTGCTAGTAGGAACATGTAATGCAGACAGGCGTGCTCAGAGTGCTAAAAAAGATATAGAGTACAAAAAGCGATCTCAGAGTGTTGGAAAAGAGTGCATTGTACAGAGGTGGTCTCAGACTGTTAGGAAGGGGTTCAAGTGAAAAAGGCGTCTCCAGAAGACTGCTGGTGGGGGATTATTTATTCAGAGGCGTGTACAGAATGCTGGGAAGAGGTGCAATTGGCAAAGGCGTATCCAGATCAGTGCCGTAGCCAGAGGAGTCGTTGGGGACCACGGACCCCCTTGGGCAGATCTTGTGCACTGGAAAACACGAGCATTCAACTCGAGGGCCCCTGAGCTTGGTCGCACGGGACCCCCGACCTTAGTCTCAGAGGGCCCCCGGGCTTGATCTCAGGGGCCCCGGAGCTTAGTGTACCACCGCCCTCCGAGCTCAATCTCGGGGACCCCCGAGCTTATTGTCAGGTTGCCCTCCAAACTTGATCTCGGGGACCCCGAGCTTGGTCTCAGTGGCCCTTGGTTGGTCTCGGGGAGTTCCCCGAGCCTGGTCTCAGGGGTACTCCGGTATCGAGGGCTCCGAAGTATCGAACATTGACCTTGGGGCCAACTGAGCTTGGTCTCAGGGGGCCCTGAGTTGGTCTCAGGTGCCCCCCGAGCTTTGTTTCAGGAAACCCCCGAGCTTGGTTTCAGTGGACCCCCAAAACTTAGTCTCAGAGGACCCCCAAGCTTGGTGTCAGTGGCCTGAGCTTCGTCTCAGTAGGCTCCATGAGCGTGGTCTCAGGGGCACCTCGATCATCGGTATCAAGGGCTCCGGATTATCGAACATTGATATCGGGGGCACCTGAGCGTGGTCTCAGGGGCCCTGAGTGGGTCTCAGGAGCCTAAACATGGTCCCAGGGGCCCAATTGGGCCCCTGGGATCTTAGTCTTAAGAGATTAAGAAGGTCCGTGAGACCAATCTTAAGATTGGTCCCACGGGCCTTTTGATCTTGGTCTCACGGTCTTTCGGTCTTGGTCTCAGGGAGCCCCCGAGCTTGGTCTCAGAGGATCCCCAAAATTAGTCTCAGAGGACCCCCAAGCTTGGTCTTAGTGGCCTGAGCTTGGTCTCAGTGGGCTCCACGAGCTTGGTTTCAGGGGACCCCCGAGCTTTGTTTCAGGAAACCCCGAACTTGGTCCCAGGGGACCCCCGAGCGTGGTTTCAGGGGCTTTCCGAGCCTGGTCTCAGGGGCCCCCGATCATCGGTATCGAGGGCTGCAGAGTACCAAACATGGATCTCGGGGGCACCCTGCCTGAGCTCGGTCTCAGGGGCCCCTGAGCTTAATCTCACGGGATTTTCGATCTTGGTCTCAGAGGCCCCCGAGCTTGGTCTTAGGGGCCCCCGAGCTCGTTGTCAGGGCCCCCAGGCTGGTCTCAGGGGACCCCCGAACTTGGTCTCAGGGGCCCCTGATCATCAGTATCGAGACTCTAGGGAACCAGACATTGTTCTCGGGGGGGGCCCACTGAGCTCGGTCTCAGGGGCCCCCGAGTTTTAGTCTCACGGGCCTTTCGATCTTGGTCTCAGGGTCCCCCTAGCCTGGTCTCAGGGACCCCGAGCTTATTCTCAGGGGCCTTTCTATCTTGGTCTCTGGGGGCCCTCCGAGTTTGGTCTCAGGGGACCTCAGAGCTCGGTCTCAGGGGCCCCCTGAGCTTTGTCTCAGTGGACCCCCGAACTTGGTCTCAGGGGGCCCCTGATCATCGGTGTCGAACTCTAGGGAACCAGATATTGTTCTCGGGGGCCCCCTGAGCTTGGTCTCAGGGGGCCCCGAGTTCGGTCTCAGGGGGCCCCGAGCTTGGTCTCAGGGCCCCTGAGCTTGGTCTCAAGGGACCTCCGAACTTGGTCTCAGGGGCTTTCCGAGCCTGGTCTCAGGGGCCCCCGATCATCGGTATCGAGGGCTGCAGAGTACCAAACATGGATCTCGGGGGCCCCCTGCCTGAGCTCGGTCTCAGGGGCCCCTGAGCTTAATCTCACGGGATTTTCGATCTTGGTCTCAGAGGCCCCCCGAGCTTGGTCTTAGGGGCCCCCGAGCTCGTTGTCAGGGCCTCCAGGCTGGTCTCAGGGGACCCCCGAACCTGGTCTCAGGGGCCCCTGATCATCAGTATCGAGACTCTAGGGAACCAGACATTGTTCTCGGGGGGCCCACTGAGCTCGGTCTCAGGGGCCCCCGAGTTTTAGTCTCACGGGCCTTTCGATCTTGGTCTCAGGGTCCCCCTAGCCTGGTCTCAGGGACCCCGAGCTTATTCTCAGGGGCCTTTCTATCTTGGTCTCTGGGGGCCCTCCGAGTTTGGTCTCAGGGGATCTCAGAGCTCGGTCTCAGGGGCCCCCGAGCTTTGTCTCAGTGGACCCCCGAACTTGGTCTCAGGGGGCCCCTGATCATCGGTGTCGAACTCTAGGGAACCAGATATTGTTCTCGGGGGAGGGGGCACTGAGCTCGGTCTCAGGGGCCCCCGAGCTTGGTCTCAGGGACCCCCGAGCTTGGTCTCAGGGACCCCCGAGCTTTAGTCTCACGGGCCTTTCGATCTTGGTCTCAGGGTCCCCTAGCTTGGTCTCAGGGACCCCGAGCTTAGTCTCAGGGGCCTTTCTATCTTGGTCTCAGGGGCCCTCCGAGTTTTGTCTCAGGGGGCCTCAGAGCTCGGTCTCAGGGGCCCCCCGAGCTTGGTCTCAGGGGCCCCCGAGCCTGGTCTCAGGGGGCCCCCGAGCTTGGTCTCACGGGCTTTCCGAGCTTGGTCTCAGGGGCCCCCGATCATCGGTATCGGTATTGAGGACTCCAGAGTATCGAACATTGATCTCGGGGGCCCTGAGCTTGGTCTCAGGGGGCCCAGAGCTTTGTCTCAGGGGCACCCCGAGCTTGGTCTCAAGGGACCTCCGAAATTGGTCTCAGGGGCCCCTGATCATCGGTATCGAGACTCTAGGTAACCAGACATTGATCTCGGGGGCCCCTGAGCTAGGTCTCAGGGGGCCCCGAGCTCGGTCTCAGGGGGCCCCGAGCTTGGTCTCAGGGCCCCTGAGCTTGGTCTCAAGGGACTTCCGAACTTGGTCTCAGGGGCTTTCCGAGCCTGGTCTCAGGGGCCCCCGATCATCGGTATCGAGGGCTGCAGAGTACCAAACATGGATCTCAGGGGCCCCTGAGCTCGGTCTCAGGGGCCCCTGAGCTTAATCTCACGGGATTTTCGATCTTGGTCTCAGAGGCCCCCGAGCTTGGTCTTAGGGGCCCCCGAGCTCGTTGTCAGGGCCCCCAGGCTGGTCTCAGGGGACCCCCGAACCTGGTCTCAGGGGCCCCTGATCACCAGTATCGAGACTCTAGGAAACCAGACATTGTTCTCGGGGGGCCCACTGAGCTCGGTCTCAGGGGCCCCCGAGTTTTAGTCTCACGGGCCTTTCGATCTTGGTCTCAGGGTCCCCCTAGCCTGGTCTCAGGGACCCTGAGCTTATTCTCAGGGACCTTTCTATCTTGGTCTCAGGGGGCCCTCCGAGTTTGGTCTCAGGGGACCTCAGAGCTCGGTCTCAGGGGCCCCCGAGCTTTGTCTCAGTGGACCCCCGAACTTGGTCTCAGGGGGCCCCTGATCATCGGTGTCGAACTCTAGGGAACCAGATATTGTTCTCGGGGGGGGAAGGGGCACTGAGCTCGGTCTCAGGGGCCCCCGAGCTTGGTCTCAGGGACCCCCCGAGCTTTAGTCTCACGGGCCTTTCGATCTTGCTCTCAGGGTCCCCTAACTTGGTCTCAGGGACCCCGAGCTTAGTCTCAGGGGCCTTTCTATCTTGGTCTCAGGGGCCCTCCGAGTTTTGTCTCAGGGGGACTCAGAGCTCGGTCTCAGGGGCCCCCTGAGCTTGGTCTCAGGGGACCCCCAAACTTGATCTCAGGGGCTCCCGAGCTTGGTCTCACGGACCTTTCGACTTGGTCTCAGGCGGCACCCTAGCTTGGTCTCAGGGACCCCCGAGCTTAGTTTCAGGGGCCTCTCTATCTTAGTCTCAGGGGACCCTCCGAGTTTGGTCTCAGGGGCCCCTGAGCTCGGTCTCAAGGGCCCCCGAGCCTGGTCTCAGGCCCCCCAAGCTTTAGTCTCAAGGGCCTTTCGATCTTGGTCTCAGGGGGCCCCGAGCTTGGTGTCACGAGGCCCTCCGAGTTTGGTACCAGGGGACCCCGAGCTTGGTCTCAGGCCCCCCGAGTTTGGTCTCAGGGGGCTCCTCGAGCTTGGTCTCAGGTCCCCCAAGCCTGGTCTCAGGGCCCCCAAGGTTTGCATCAGGGGGCCCGAGCTTGGTCTCACGGGCCTTCCGAGCTTGGTCTCAGGGGGCCCTGAGCTTGGTCTCATGGGTCTTTCGATCTTGGTCTTAGGGGCCCCAGAGCTGGTCTCAGGGATCCCCCGAGCATTGGTATCGATGGCTCTGGAGCAGCGAACATTGATCTCGGGAAGTGGGGGGGGGACAATATTGATCTCGGGGTGTCCCCGGCTATCGATATCGAGGGGACTTATGAGCGAGGCCCGAGAATTGGCCCCATGGGACCCAGAGTTTGGTCTCAGGGGCCGAGGCTTGGGCTCAGGGTCCCCGAGCATTGGTATCGAGGGGCTCCAGAGTACCGAGCATTAGTCTCGGGGGGGCCTTCGAATGTTGATCTGCTCCCCCCAAACAACGGTGTCGAGTTACTCCTGAGAAAAGCGCAAGCATAGGCCTAAGGGTGCCCCCGAACCTGATCTAAGTGGAACCCCGAGCTTGGTCTTAGGAGCCCCGTGCATCAGTATCCAGGGGCTCCGGAGTATTGGTATCGGGGGGAAGCAATGATTTCAGGGGCCTCCAAGTGCTGATCTCGGCGGGCCCCCGAATGTGTGGATGCAGTGGCGTAGCCAAGGGGTTCTAGGAGTCCGAGGACCCCCCTTTGGGCCAATCTAAACCACTGCAAAGCATTCTCTGATAACGGGGCCCCCAGAATCAGTCTCAGAAGCACCTGAAGATTCGTTCTCAGGGCGTCCCGAGTCGGCCTCAGGGCCCCGCCCTGAGGGTCAGTCTCAAGACCCCCAAAAGTAGATTTCAGGGGGTCCCTGAGAGTTAGTCTCAGGGGATCCCGAAAGTCGGTCTCAGGGGCCCCAAGAGTCGGTCTCAGGGGGGCCGAGCTCGTCCCAGGGTCCCCAGAGAGTGGTTCTCAGGGCCCCGCGACAGACTATTTCAGGGGGCTCCATGAGAGTCAGTCTCAGAGAACCCCAAGGGTCGGTCAAGGGGATCCTGAGATTCAGTCTTAGAGGACCCCCGATATTCGGTCCCATAGTCTTACGGGCGTCTCTCTCAGGAGTCAATATTTACTTTCAGGTGGCTCCGAGAATTAATCTAGGGGTCCGAGAGCTAGTCTCATTTGATCCGCAGAGTGCTGATCTCAGGAGGCCCCTGAGGGGTAATCTTGGGAAGCCTCGAGATTTAGCCTGAGACTGTGCCCCCCCCTAGTTGTTGCATAAGAGGCCCCGAGAGTCAATCTCAGGGAGCACCTAAAAGATAGTCTCAGAGTGCTCCCGGGAGCTAGTCTCCGGTTCGTCCAAGAGCTAATTTTGGGGCTTTGAGAGTAATTCCCAGAGGTGCTCCCGAATTTTGGTCTCACGGCTCCGATTTAGCCTTAGACCTCTGAGGGCTAATCTGGGCTTCCGAGAGTCAGTCTCGGGAGTGCCGTGCCAAATACTCAGTTTCAGGGGTGGTTCCACGCCTCCCTCATCGAGTGTTAGTCTCGGGGGCGACCCAGAGTTAGTCTCAGAGGGCTATCGGAAGTCATTCCCAGCCCCCCGCCTCACCCCAGAGACAGCCTCAGGGGATCCCCAAGAGCTAATCTGGATGGCCCCGGAGTGTCAGTCTCAGCCCCCTCCCCCAGAGCAAATCTGGGGGGCCGATAAATAGGCCCAGAGGTGCTGCCGATAACTAATCTAGGGAGCCCCGAGAGATTCTCAGGAGTCCACAATTTTGGTCAAGAGGCGCCGTGAATCAGTATCAGAGACTCCCTGAGACCTAATCGGGAGAGGGGCCGGAAATTAACCTTGTGAGTAGCGCCAAGTGTTGCTCTTGACGGCCCCAGAGCTAGTCTCAGGTCCCCCAAGAACTGATCCCGGAAGCCCGAGTTATATTCAGGGGACCTTTCAGTTCTAGTGTAAGGAGGGCCGGAGAGCTAATCTCAGAGATCCGACAATTAGTCTCACGAGGTCTCCAGGAGTTAGTCTCAGGGGTTCCCAGAAGCTGCCCTCAAGTGTCTACAAAAGCTAGTCTCAGCGAGCATTCCTCTCCTTCCTCCCCCTCCCTCAAAGTTATCCTCAGAGCCTCACGAGAGTAAGTTCCAGGGAGTCCCAGTAGGAAGTCTCATGGTACCCCCAAATGCTGGTTTTGGGGGACGTAAGTACTGATTTGCGGGAAAAGTGTTGTTTTCGGGGGTCCCAGATACTGGTTTCTGCGCCCTGTCAAGTGCTAGGCCCCTGGAGATCTCTGCTCGACCCAGGAGTCAGGGGGGCGGGGGCGGTGGGTGATGGTCCTGGATGGCTTAACACTGGCATAGCAATACAAGCCCTGTACAAAGCCTATCAGAGACCTAAAGTCCAAGGAAGTACTCACCTCCCCAAGCCCCCGGGATCTCCAACCAATGGCTAGGGAGGAGTAAGTGAGCGGTTTCATCAGTAATAGGTTTTCATCAGTAGCGGTTTCATCCATGGCATAGGTTTTATATAGCATCTGGGGCACACTCATATATCCTTTTTATTGAGCGTCCTTTTTCCTTTCCGTTTCTTTTAGATGTTAGAATACAATCCAGAGATATCGCTTGAGATCCTAGGCTCAAAGAAGATTTCGAAAATCATATGCCTCTGAAAAATTTATATATTCCCATTGCGTACCAAAAAAGGCAAATTGAAACATATTGATCAGGCACCATTCCTGAAGGAAAGGCAAAAATTAATCTAATTTTAGCATCCATAATAGCCAATCGAACAGGGAATTTGGAACTTAAGCTGGTTTTTCAATCTATTAGCTTAGTCCCAATAACTACCGTCCTAAATATTCTGAAATAAACAACTTTCAAATATTTTCGTAGGAAACCAGAAAAACAAGGAGAATGACACACATTGATGAGCATAATCCCAAAAAGAAAAATAGGTATGCAAGGTTTAAAATAACAATGACAGAGTAATCCAAGGCGATAACTAGCTCAGGGGCCTATTGTTTCGGTAATTTGCTCATTTACAACATAGCAAGGGTAAGAAAGTAACTCTGGTGAATTCGTCAAGATCTTTCCGCGGAATAGACGGTATATGACGTCCGGAATACACCACCATCCACCATATCCCTTGTATTTTTATTCATTTTTTCCATTTCTTTGGAAACTTTCTGATTAAAGAGTTCATTAATTCGACACCCGCAAAAAATTGGTAATCATTTTCCGTAGAAGACCATTTATTCGTACTCAAAACGACTGACCTTCAATGACTTCATAGCTGATTACCGGAGTGAATTGAGGTAAAGTCAGGTTTAACATCATGCACGCAGCAGCATTTTATTTCCGAAATGTGCCACAAAACTGTTATTATAGCCACGCTGTCATATAGGTATGGGCCAGCCTTAATATTTGGTGACCTAAACTTACCAACACTTGGTCGGATCGAGAAAAATCAAACTATAAACAAAATAATAACAAACACTTAAAAATGGATAGAAAAATTTCCGTCGTGTAAATGTTATAATGCCAAAATATTATACGACACATATAGGAGATGGGCCCCGACTACTCAGGGGGCCCCCGGCCTGGGGGCCCCCGACGGTAGTCGGACCCCCTTGGCCGAATCCTGGCTACGCCACTGCATGGGACCAAGATCAAAAGGCCCGTGGGACCAATCTTGAGGCCCCTGGGACCAAGTTCAGGCCCCTGAGACCAACTCAGGGCCCCTGAGACCAAGGTCAGGGCCCCCGAGATCAATGTTCGATAATACGGAGCCCTTGATATCGATGATCAAGGGCCCCTGAGACCATGCTCGTGGAGCACACTGAGACCAAGCTTGGGGATCCTCTGAGACCAAGCTCGGGGCCCCCTGAGACCAGGATCCAAAGGCCCGTGAGACCAAGATCGAAAGGATCCTGGGACCAAGTTTGGGGCCCTGAGACCAAGCTCAGGCCCCTTAGACCAACTCGGGGCCCCTGAGACCAAGCTCGGGAGCCCATGAGACCCAGATCGAAAGGCCCGTGAGACCAAGATCGAAAGGCCCGTGGGACCAATCTTGGGGCCCCTGGGACCAAGTTCGGGCCCCTGAGACCAACTCAGGGCCCCTGAGACCAAGCTCAGGGGCCCCCGATATCAATGTTCAATAATCCGGAGCCCTTGATACCGATGATCGAGGTGCCCCTGAGACCGCGCTCGTGGAGCCCACTGAGACCAAGCTTGGTGTCCTCTGAGACTAAAGTTTGGGCGTACTCTGAGACCAAGCTCGGGGGCCCTTGAGACCAAGCTCGGAGGCCCCCTGAAACCAAGACCGAAAAGCCCGTGAGACCACGATCGAAAATCCCGTGGGAACAAGATCAAAAGGCCCGTGGCATCGAGTTTGAAGCCCCTGAGACCAAGCTCGGGGGTCCCCTGAAACCAAGCTCAGGCTGCCCTGATACCAAGTTCAGGAAGTCCCCTGAGACCAAGCTCAGGCCACCATGAGATCTGGTTCAGGGGGTCCCAGGATCAATGTTCAATACTTCGGAGCCCCCGATACCGACGATCATGGGGCCCCTGAGACCAAGCCCATGGCGCCACCTAACACTAGGCTCAGGCCACTGAGACCAAGCTCGGGGAATACCAAGACCGAAAGGCCGTGAGACCAAGATCAAAAGGCCCGTGGGACCAATCTTGTGGCCCCTGAGACCAGGCTCGGGTTCCTGAGACTAACTCGGGGCGCCTGAGACCAAGCTCAGGGGCCCCCGATATCAATGTTTGATAATCCTGAGCCCTTGATACCGATGATCGAGGGCCCCTGGGACCAAGCTTGTGGAGCCCCCTGAGACCAAGCTCAGGCCACTGAGGACAAGCTTGTGGAGCCCCCTGAGACCAAGCTCAGGCCACTGAGGACAAGCTCGGGGGTCCCCTGAGACCAAACTCGTGGAGCCCACTGAGATCAAGCTCAGGCCACTAAGACCAAGCTTGGGGGTCCTCTGAGACTAAGTTTGGGGGTCCTCTGAGACCAAGCTCGGGGGGTCCCCTGCAACTAAGTTCGGGGTCCCCTGACACCAAGCTTTGGGGGCCCTGAGACCAGGCTCGGGGGCTCCCTGAGACCAACTCGGGGGCTCCCTGAGACCAAGACCGAAAGACCGTGAGACCAAGATCAAAACGCCCGTGGAACCAATCTTAAGATCGGTCCCACGGGCCTTCTTAAGATCTTAATACTAAGATCCCAGGGGCCCCAATTTGGGCCCCTGGGCCAAGTTCAGAACCCTGAGACCAACTCAGGGCCCATAAGACCAAGCTCAGGTGCCCCCGATATCAATGTTCGCTAATCCGGAGCCCTCGATAGCGATGATCGAGGGACCCCTGACACCAAGCTCGGGGAGCCCCTGAGGCCAAGTTCGGGCCACTGAAACCAAGCTCGGTGGTCCCCTGGGACCAAGTTCGGGGGTTTCCTGAAACAAAGCTCGGGGGGGCACCTGAGACCAAGCTTGGGATCCCAGAGACCAAGCTCGAGGGACCCCTGACCCCACGCTCGGGGCCCCTGAGACCAAGATCGAAAGGCCCGTGAGATCAAGACCGAAAGGCTGGTGGGACAAAGAAGAAAAGGTCCGTGGGACCAAGCTTGGGCCCCCAGAGACCAAGCTCGGGGTCCCTGAGACCAACTCGGGGCCCCCTGAGACCAAGCTCAGTTGGCCCCAAGATCAATGTTTGATACTTCAGAGCCCTCGATACCGGAGTACCCCTGAGACCAGGCTCGGGAAACTCCCCGAGACCAACCAAGGGCCACTGAGACCAAGCTCGGGGACCCCGAGATCAAGTTTGGAGGGCAACCTGACATTAAGCTCGGGGGTCCCCGAGATTAAGCTCGGAGGGCAGTCGTACACTAAGCTCCGGGGCCCCTGAGATCAAGCCCAGGGGCCCTCTGAAACTAAGTTCGGGGGTCCCGTGCGACCAAGCTCAGGGGCCGTCCAGTTCAATGCTCGCGTTTTCCAGTGCACAAGATCTGCCCAAGGGGGTCCGTGGTCCCCAACGACTCCTCTGGCTACGCCACTGATCTGGACACGTCTTTGCCAATTGCACCTCTTCCCAACTTTCTGAACACGCCGCTGAATAAATCATCCCCACCAGCAGTCTTTTGGAGACGCCTTTTCCACTTTCAACCCCTTCCGAACAGTCCGAGACCACTCTGTACAATGTACTCTTTTCCAACACTCTGAGATCGCTTTTTGTACTATATATCTTTTTTTAGCACTCTGAGCACGCCTGTTTGCATTACATGCTCCTACTAGCAGTCTCCTGGACACGCCTTTGCCAACTGTACCCTTTTCCTAACCTTCTGAGCACGCCTCTGTAGGAATACATCTCGTTGCCAGCAGTCTCGTTTGAACGCCTTTTCCAACTGCACCCCTTTCCAGCAGTCTTAACACGCCTCTGTCGCATAGGCGAATCCAGGGGGCAGAGGTCCCGCGCCCTCCCCCCGATCAGCCCTCGGCGCCCCCTGCAAGGTCTATGTCGCCCCCCTGAAATGTAGCTTCCCATCCCCGCTCCGGTTGCGAAAATCAGCACCCACCAATAAGATTTTGTGCTCACCTGATAGGTTTTGCCGGTCAAAAGTGGTGTCCCCTGTTCCGGATGGCGCCCCCCTTGCCCGAAGTCCTGAATCCGCCTATGCGCTGTCGTTGTTTCTTGTGTTCACAACGTTTTAAGTGCGCCCCTGGTCCTGGTATGGGGAATTATTGATATCTTGGGATATGGGGAAGAATGCTGGGTTATTTCTGATCTGGTATGCAATTTTCGGTTCCGGGCATGAACACCAGGAGCAACAGAAAGTATTCCGCTGTAATAAAAGTAGTGAGGTTTTTACCTATGATTTTACAGTTGTCCTGGAAAGGAACATCGTGAAAAGCTACAAATTTTAAAAATGACTATTTTTAGCTCGGTATATAGCTTTTCTAAGCGATTGTTGTATTTATTCACGAGTTGAGTTTTGGCACCCAGCTCTGGTAGTCATAGATCCTACTTCCGGTTGACAAAAAGTCTAATAAAACAGTTTCTAGTGAACGAAACTTCACCAAAAGATACAAATCTGTAGAAAAGGCAGACATATATTTCAAGACGAAAAAGCTAAGTAGTTGTTGCAATGGTTCGGATTTTGAGTTTTGGCACTAGCATGAACACTAACGGCACCAAAAATTATTCCGCCGTAATAAAAGTAGTGTAATTTTAACCTACAATTTTACAGTTGCCATGGAAAGAAACATCGTGAAAAGGTACAAATTTTAAGCATTACTATTTCTTGGTCGGCATAAAGATTTTCTAAGCGATTGTTACATTCTTTCATGAGTTGAGTTTTGGCACCTAGTTCTGGCAGTAACCGACCCTACTTCCGGTTAACAAAAAGTCTAATAAAACAGTTTCTAGTGAACGAAACCTCACCAAAAGATACAAATTTGTAGAAAAGGTAGTAATCTATTAGCATGCTGAAAAGCTAAGCAGTTACTGCAACAGTTCAGATTTTGAGTTTTGGCAGTTGGAGTCGGCAGTATAGTAGCATGTCCCCTGGTCTGACAGGTTTTTTGCAGCAAAATTTGGCATGTAATTCCACAACATACCTACCGAGTTATATAAATATATAGGACTTCTCCACTAGTGAAAATGAAAAACGTTCGGAGCTTTCGGCTATATTTTATCAGCCTTCGTCAGCGAGTGGTCGGATCGATCGGTGGACATCGGAAGACTTGATGGCCCTTAGTCTTCCGATGTCTTCCGATGTCCTAGTCTTCCGATGTCCACCGATCGATCCGACCACTCGCTGACGAAGGCTGATAAAATATAGCCGAAAGCTCCAAACGTTTTTCATTTTCACTAGTGGAGAAGTCCTATATATTTATATAATTCATTCACATCCACTTATCATGTCATTTCGATACCTACCGAGTTATATCGCTAGAGACATTATGGGGGAAGGCTGAGGGAATCGGGCATAAAACTTCTAGTATTTCTGAAGGTGATTACATTTAATGAAGAGTCTTATACAGGTAATTGCAAAACGTTCATTGAGTGTTTAATCCACTGTTTCTTCTCGAATAATGAGGCGGCGGGACGGGTTCGGACACAAATTGGGGGAAACGTCGTGAGTGTCTCCCTTGGAACTTTGTGCGGTTGATTTCTGTCTCCGACGCTCGTACCAGAGTACCAGCTTTTCTCGACCTCTGCTACCCAGGGGCGCTTCATCCAGGGGCCGCCTAGGCTACTCAGGGGTGCATTAGTTCCCCATGGCGCAATCCTGCTATCTAGTGGCGCCATTTCTTTGCCGGGGCGCTTTTGTTAGCTTTCCAAATTTCATCTTCAACATTTTACTGCAGCGCAAAAGACCAGTAAAGGCGTCTAGTGTTTGGGCAGGGGCGCTTTGCCATGGTTTTAAGGACTATGTGTTAATTCAAGTGGAATAAGTGGTATCTACCACTTTGGCGCACGAAATGAGCTAAGCTATGCTGAGGCGCTTCGGAGCTAAGGGGGGGTGCCGGGTCCCCTAGGCCCCCCTAGGATCCCGTCACTGCTTTAGCATGGGGAACATTCCTCTCATCTCGGGGCATCAACTGGTCTACGTTGGGGAACCAAATTACTGTTTCTGACCTCTGGCGGAAGCCCTCCCTCCCCCCGCCGCCATGTCAGAGTGCTTATAGTAAATGCATAGTCGCAGGCTCATACGAAGCAATGGCGGAGGAGGCCCGAGCCTCTAACTTCTAGTCCCCCTCCGAAATGAAGTCCTCGATCCGTCACTGGCCCCAAACCGCCCCCGCCCCCGCTGCAAGTGACCGTGGTCATCCAAACAAAGCCGATTTGGACTCCCTGCCGTAAAAAAGATTGAAGTTTTATTTATGATCTTAGTCGATTTTAGTTATCCCTCAACGATTTGCTTAGATCCGCCCCTGCCATCACGAATGCTGAAAAGACTATGAAAATAGTGCATATTAGTAGAATGTGTCAGTGGCGTAGCCAAGGGGGGGGTCCTTGGGGTCCGCGGACCCCCCCTTGGGCTGACCTTTTGTACTGGAAAACACGAGCATTGGTCTCGGGGGCCCCCTGAGCCTGGTCTCAGGGGACCCTCCGCGCTCTATCTCAGCCCCCCTCCCCGAGGTTGGTCTCAAGGGACCTCCGAGCCTGCTCTCGGGGGCCCCCTGAGCTTGGTCTCAAGGGGCCCTCCGAGCGCGATCTCAGGCCCCCCGAGGTTGGTCTCAAGGGACCTCCGAGCTTAGTGTCAGGGGCCCCCAAGCTTGGTCTTACGGGCCCCGTGAGCTTAGTCTCAGGGGCCCCCCCGAGTTCGGTCTCAGAGGTCCCCGAGCTTGGTCTCAGGGAGCGCCCAAGCTTGGTCTCAAGGGACCTCCGAACTTGGTCTCAGGGGCCCCCGAGCTTGGTCTCACGGGCTTTCCGAGCTCGGTCTCAGAGGGCCCCTGAGCTTTGTCTCAGGCGCCGCCGAGCTTGGTCTCATGGGACCTCCGAACTTGGTCTCAGGGGCCCCTGAGCTTGGTCTCACGGGCCTCCTGAGCTTGGTCTCAGGGGCCCCTAGCTCGATCTCAGGGGGCCCCGAGCTTGGTCTCAGGGGCCCCTGAGCTTGGTCTCAGGGGCCCCTGAGCTTGGTCTCAGAGGCCCCGAGCTTAATCTCACGGGCCTTTCGATCTTGGTCTCAGTGGGCCCTCCGAGCTCGATCTCAGGCCCCCCGAGGTTGGTCTCAAGGGACCTCCGAGCTTGATGTCAGGGTCCCCCAAGCTTGGTCTTACGGGCCCCGTGAGCTTAGTCTCAGGGGCCCCCGAGCTTGGTCACAGAGGTCCCCGAGCTTGGTCCCAGGGAGCGCCCAAGCTTGGTCTCAAGGGACCTCCGAACTTGGTTTCAGGGGCCCCCGAGCTTGGTCTCACGGGCTTTCCGAAGCTCGGTCTCAGAGGGCCCCCGAGCTTTGTCTCAGAGGCCACCGAGCTTGGTCTCAAGAGACCTCCGAACTTGGTCTCAGGGGCCCCCGAGCTTGGTCTCAGAAGGCCCCCGAGCTTGGTCTCACGGGCTTTCCGAGCCTGGTCTCTGGGGGTCCCCGATCATCGGTATCGAGGGCTCCAGAGTACCGAACATGGATCTCAGGGCCCCCTGAGCTGGGTCTCAGGGGCCCCGAGCTTAATCTCACGGGCCTTTCGATCTTGGTCTCAGAGGCCCCCGAGCTTGGTCTCAGGCGTCCCCGAGCTCAGTCTCAGGGGGCCCCCGAGCTCGGTGTTAGGGCCCCCAGGTTGGTCTCAGGGGACCCCCAAACTTGGTCTCAGGGGGCCCCTGATCATCGGTATCGAGACTCTAGGGAACCGGACATTGATCTCGGGGGCCTCCTGAGCTCGGTCTCATGGGCCCCGAGCTTGGTCTCAGGGGCCCCTAGCTTTAGTCTCACGGGCCTTTCGATCTTGGTCTCAGGGGTCCCCTAGCTTGGTCTCAGGGACCCCCGAGCTTAGTCTCAGGGGGTTTTCTATCTTGGTCTCAGGGGCCCCCGAGCTTGGTCTCAAGGGAAATCCGAACTTCGTCTCAGGGGGCCTCCAAGCTTGGTCTCAGGGGCCCTCCGAGCTTGGTGTTAGAGGCCCCGAGCTTTAAACTCATGGGCCTTTCGATCTTGGTCTCAGGGTCCCTTAGCTTGGTCTCAGGGTCCCTTAGCTTGGTCTCAGGGACCCCCCGAGCTTAGTCTCAGGGGCCTTTCTGTCTTGGTCTCAGGGGGCCTTCCGAGTTTGGTTTCAGGGGCCTCCGAGCTTGGTCTCAGGGGACCCCGAGTTTGGTCTCAGGGAACCCCCGAACATGGTCTCAGGGGCCCCCGAGCTTGGTCTCAAGGACCCCCGAGCTTGGTCTCAGGACACCCCCTGAGCTTGAGTCTCACGGGCCTTTTGATCTGGGTCTAAGGGGGCCCCAAGCTTGGTGTCACGGGGCCCTCCGAGTTTGGTACCAGGGGACCCCCGAGCTTGGTCTCCGGCCCCCGAGCTTGGTCTCAGAGGGCTCCTCGAGCTTGGTCTCAGGTCCCCCAAGCTTGGTCTCAGGGGCCACCAAGCTTGGCAGCAGGGGACCCGAGCTTGGTCTCACGGGCCTTCCGAGCTTGGTCTCGGGGGCCCGGGCTTGGTCTCACGGGCCTTTCGATCTTGGTCTTAGGGAGCCCCAGAGCTGGTCTCAGGGATCCCCCGAGCATTGGTATCGATGGCTCCGGAGCAGCAAACATTGATCTCGGGAAGTGGGGGGGGGGCAATATTGATCTCGGGGTGTCCCCTGACTATCGATATCGAGAGGACTTATGAGCGAGTCACGAGAATTGGCCCCGTGGGACCCAGAGTTTGGTCTCAGGGGCCCAGGCCTGGGCCCCGGAGCATTGGTATCGAGGGGCTCCAGAGTACTGAGCATTGGTCTCGGGGGGGCTACGAATGTTGATCTGGGGGTTCCCGGAACATCAGTGTCGAGTTACTCCTGAGAAAAGCGCAAGCATGAGAGTGCCCCCGAACCTGATCTAAGTGGAACCCCGAGCTTGGTCTTAGGAGCCCCGCGCATCAGTATCCAGGGGCTCCGGAATATTGGTATCCGGGGAAGCAAGGATTTTAGGGGCCTCCAAATGCTGATCTCGGCGGGCTCCCAAATGTGTGGATGCAGTAGCGTAGCCGAGAGATTCTAGGAGTCCGAGGACCCCCTTGGGCAAATCTGAACTACTGCAAAGCATTCTCTGATCACGGGGCCCCCAGAATTAGAGTCGGCCTCAGGGCCCCGCCCTGAGGGTCAGTCTCAAGATCCCCCGAAAGTAGATTTCAGGAGGTCCCTGAGAGTTAGTTTTAAGGGATCCCGAAAGTCGGTCTCAGGGGCCCCCAGAGTCGGTCTCAGGGGGGCCGAGCTCGTCCCAGGGTCCTCCAGAGAGTGGTTCTCAGGGTCCCGCGACAGTCTATTTCAGGGGGCTCCATGAGAGTCAGTCTCAGAGAACCCCCCAAGAGTAGTCGGTCAAGGGGACCCTGAGGGTCAGTCTTAGAGGACCCTCGATATTCGGTCCCATAGTCTTACGGGCGTCTTTCTCAAGAGTCAATATTTACTTTCAGGTGGGCCCGAGAGTTAATCTGGGGGTCCGAGAGTTAGTCTCATATGATCCGCAGAGTGCTGGTCTCAGGAGGCCCCCGAGGGGTAATCTTGGGAACCCTCGAGGTTTAGCCTGAGGCTATGCCCCCCTAGTTGTTGCATAAGGGGCCCCGAGAGTCAATCTCAGGGAGCACCTAAAAGTTAGCCTCAGAGTGCTCCCGGGAGCTTGTCTCCGGTTCGTCCAAGAGCTAATTTTGGGCCTTTGAGAGTAATTCCCAGAGGTGCTCCCGAATTTTGGTCTCACGGGCCCCGAGTCAGCTTTAGGCCTCTGAGGGTTAATCTGGGCTTTCGAGAGGCAGTCTCAGGAGTGCCGTGCCAAATGCTCAGTCTCAGGGGTGCTTCCACGCCTCCCTCCTCGAGTCTTAGTCTCAAGGGGTGCCCCAGGGTTGGTCTCAGAGGGCTGTCGGAAGTCATTCCCAGCCCCCCGCCCCACCTAAGAGACAGCCTCAGGGGACCCCAAGAGCTAATCTGGATGGCCCCGAGAGTCAATCTCAGCCCCCTCCTCCAGAGCAAATCCGGGGGCCCGATAAATAGGCCCAGAGGTGCTGCTGATAACTAACCTAAGGAGCCCCGAGAGATTCTCAGGAGTCCTTAATTTTGGTCAAGAGGCGCCGTAAATCAGTATCAGAGACTCCCTGAGATATAATCGGGAGAGGGGCCGGAAATTAACCTTGTGAGTAGCACCAAGTGTTGCACAGAAAGAATTGATTACAAGGTACAAGCTTAAAATTGTGTTTCTACAAGGTTTACCATTGCAGAACAATATTTGCACCGTAGTTCAATTACCGAAGTAAAACAACCCTAGTTACGTCACTAGCATAAAGCAATGCAATTACTACGGAATGACAACCTTGCCTTGTGCCACAATAGTGCGCGCCTCGGTCATACCTGGTTCATCACTTGCTTGCGCACCAGCTCTGCACTAACTGAATACTAGGCGTTGTAGTGGCATTGTAAGTAGCTGGTAGGTAAAGCTAGGGCGTTGTTGCACCCTTGCTCGGCCATTGTCGTTTGACTATGGTTTCAAATACCTGCTCGGGTTACGGTCGCCATCTTGCTTTCTGTTTACCCGTGGCAATACACAGTGGCCTGGCACGCATGCCGTGTAGGTTAGAATAAATGTGACTTGTTTTAATCAATCGTGGAGCTTTGGAAGCTGTCTGGAATATTTGTCAGTGATCTGCGAGTAGGAAGTATTGTTCTCTGTTCCAATAGTTGAAAAGTGAGGCAATTTGGAATGGTCAATCCAGGTCCAGGTAAGTAGGTATGTGGTTACTTCAGGCATGTATGCCATATTGGTATTAAGGCTCATATTTTCGTGTCAAACGAGCACAGACTATTTGATCATATGGCTTAGGTACCTGCAGTGGGTAGAACCTAATTGTGTTTGCCTTATGGGCCCGTTTGAAAAATAGGGTGAGTTGAGTTCCAATATGATCTTGTTGGTGTCTTCAGATGGATCGGCGCCTGATGAGTGATGCTGTGTTTTACCGATATGGGTAAGACAACGTGCGGGCTATTTTCTTGCTTGAGAGGTGGCTCAATGCTTACCCTTTTTCTACCGATGGTCTTCCGGTTGCATTTGGGGCCAGAAAACGCTTTAGCTTTCGCATAGAGACTGAAAACTTCCTTTTGAAGCAGAGGTAGGTACAAGGGGAGGGGCTAAGAGGGCTCAAGCCCCCTTCCACACCATGAAATGTCAGAGTGCCTAAAGTAAATGCGTAGTCGGATGCTGTCCAGACACTATGGCGGGGAGGCGCGAGCGCCCAAGCTTCCCCCGAAATGAAGTCCTGGATCTGCCGCTATTGTAAAGACGTAATCCGAGTCTCGTTTTACCCTTGTAAGAAGCCTTGCAACACCCTTGTTCCCTCCCCGTTACGCACTGGTAAAGCGGTTGTGTAAGCAAGGTTCTAATCTCGTCACGCTCTTGTAGGAAGGCTGCGGTTGCGTACAAGGCGGACACAAGGCTTTGTTCTACCCTTGTTGTGGGGTAATCATGACCTAGTAGAGGGCTTGTGGGGACGTTGTCAGCCATTGTCTTTGCCATGTAGGTTAACCATAGTTAAGTTACAAGGTTTTTACAACGTCTTTTAGCAACCCTTGTCGTACTATGGTTCTACCATTGTTCTACATGGCTTTTCCTTGTATTTCCCTTGTTTTCGTGACACGGATTTTAAACGTACAAGCTTTGCGTTTTACCCTAGTAATTTTCCATGTAAACAAGGGTCTGACAAGGTTTGCCCTTGTAAAAATTTCTTTCTGTGTGGTCTTAGGCGGCCCAAAGCTAGTCTCAGGTCCCCCAAGAACTGATCTCAGAAGCCCGAGTTATTTTCAGGGGACCTTTCAGTTCTAGTGTAAGGAGGGCCGGAGAGCTAATCTCAGAGATCCGATAGTTAGTCTCACGAGGTCTCCAGGAGTTAGTCTCAGGGGTCATCTGAAGCTGCCCTCAGGTGTCCCCAAAAGCTAGTCTCAGCGAGCATTTCTCCCCCTCCCCTCAAAGTTATCCTCAGGGCCCCACGGGAGTAAGTTCTAGGGGGTCCCAGTAGGTAGTCTCACGGTACCCCCAAATTCTGGCTTTGGGGGACGTAAGTACTAATTTGCGGGAAAAGTGTTGTTTTCGGGGGTCCCAGATACTGGTTTCGGCGCCATGTCAAGTGCTAGGCCCCTGGAGATCTTTGCTCGACCCATGGGTCAGGGGGGCGGGGGCGGTGGGTGATGGTCCTGGATGGCTTAACACTGGCATAGCAATACAAGCCCTGTACAAAGCCTATCAGAGACCTAAAGTCCAAGGAAGTATTCACCTCCCCAAGCCCCCGGGATATCCAACAAATGGCTAGGGAGGAGTAAGTGAGCGGTTTCATCAGTAGGACCGTCCATGGAATAGGTTTTATATAGCATCTGGGGCACACTCATATATCCTTTTTATTGAGCGTCCTTTTTCCTTTCCATTTCTTTTAGATTTTAACAATCCAGAGATATCGCTTGAGATCCTAGGCTCAAAGATTTTCGAAAATCATATGCCTCGGAAAAATGTTTCTATTCCCATTGCGTACCAAAAAAGACAAATTGAAACACGTGGATCAGGCACCATTACTGAAGGAAAGGCAAAAATTAATCTAATTTTAGCATCCATAATACCAAATCAAACAGGGAATTTGGAACTTCAGCTGATTTTCAATATTAGCTTAGTCCCAATAACTACCGTCCTAAACATTCTGAAATAAACAACTTCCGAATATTTTGGTGGAAACCAGACAAAAAAGGGCAATGACACACATTGATGAGTATAATCCCAAAAAACGAAAAATAGGTATGGAAGGTTTACAATAACAATGACAGAGTTATTCAAGGCGATAGTTATCTCAGGCACCTATTGTTTTGGTAATTTTCTCATTTACAACATAGCAAGGGTAAGAAAGTAACTGTGGTGAATTCATCAGGATCTTTCCGCGGAATAGACGTTATACGACGTCCGGAACACACCACCATCAACAATATCCCTTGTATTCTTATTCATTTCTTCCATTTCTTTGGAAATTTTCTGACTTAAGAGTTCACGAATTCGACACCCGGAAAGAATTGGTAATCATTTCCCGTAGAAGACCATTTCTTCGTACTCAAAACGACTGACCTTCAATAACGTCATGCCTGATTACCAGAGTGAATTGAGGTAAAGTCAGGTTTACCATCATGCACGCAGCAACATTTGATTTCCCGAAATGTGCCACAAAACGGTTATTATAGCCACGCTGTCATATAGGTATGGGCCAGCCTTAATATTTGGTGACCTAAATTTACCAGCACTTGGTCGGATCGAGAAAAATCAAACTATAAACAAAATAAGAACAAACACTTAAAAAGGAATAACAAATTTCCGTCGTGTAAATGTTATAATGCCAAAATATTATACGACACATATAGGAGATAGGCCCCGACTACTAAGGGGCCCCCGGCCTGGGGGGCCCCCGACGGTAGTCGGACCCCCTTGGCCGAATCCTGGCTACGCCACTGGAATGTGTGCACAATAGTGATAGAGCTCCATATTTAAATATACCGGATCAGCACAACTCACGGGATATGAGGCGCACAATAGCATTGACAAGCCTTGCGGCACAGTATGTCGCCCTTGGGCTCGGAAAATCTGTGTTGGAATGCTATAACTATACAGTAAAAAAAAAGTTACAAACATGCAGTTTTGACAGGATTGCAGCTGAGAAGCTCTTTTGTTGCCCAGTGACGGTTTGTATTGGTAACTTTGATGACTACGCCACAGGGCCTAAGAAAGTTGTAGTTTTCTGTTAAAAAATTGATAACGTCGGCGCGGGTAAAGAAAATTCGAAGATATAATTTTCGATGCTAGACTCGAAATCAGCGGGTCGGAAAACATTACAAATCGACTGGTCCCAGAAGATCACAGAAAAGGTTGCTAAAAGGGCCTGCCTCTATTATATCTTATTCTCTTTTTATCATGTTCCGCGTTCAAGGTATGGAACGAAATAATAAATAATGTCCTCCATGTTCCCAATTATTGAAGAAGTACCATTGTAAAAAATGCAGTTAAACAACCGCCTCAGACATTACTTTATTGATAGATATGAATAACATGAGGATGAATAGCTGTATGGATGTCGGATATTTTATTACTTTTTCCGTTTCTTTTGATACCCTTCTGGCTTTTTAACACTGATAGGTTTTCACCCTATAGAAATAAATAGCCTACTAACACCTTAACTTTGATCTCCATGGCTCCCTGGAGAGGAACTAGCTAGTCTAATTTGTCGAGGCAGTCCCCGGGGAAAAACAAACTAACCTGAAGTATTTGATAGAGCAGGAAAAATAAAATAAGAAGGTAAATGTAGCGGGAAGTGTAATTAATAATTGTTGGGGTTTAACGACGCACCAACTGCCAGGGTCATACGGCGTCGCCAACTCTCACTCTGTTGGAAGGGATTTTGGGGATCAGATCGACTTATTCAGAAGCTCCGCCGGGACTTGAACCCGGGACCGGTGGCTTGGAAGACAAGGGTGCTATCCACCAAGCCACCTCATCCCCCAGCGGGAAGTGGTGCGGACCGATAACATAGTTACTAATCTTTCCGAATATTTTGTTATGGAATCCAAGAAGTCGAGCCGCATGGGTATGGAAGGGCACTCCCGCCTACCTTCTAAATGCGTGATGGGCTAAAGAAAAACACGCGCATTGACGATTAACATCCCCTAGGGTTTTTCGGAGATGGTATAAAAACGTCGGCACGTAGCACCCCCGTGCTCGATATACCTTTTCTGATCATTTTTACTACTTGTGTCAATATTTTGGGCCCAGGTCATTTTAGCTTAGGTCACCAATGCAGGTTAAAGGACATCACATCTAAAAAGTTTAAGATAGTATACGTAAGACCAAAGTTAATTTTCGAACCTGAAATTCATATCACATAATTGACGCACTGGGTACTGTCTCTCTCTCTCCCTCTCTCTCTCTCTCTCTCTCTCTCTCTCGTGCTGCCGTCCGAAAAGGAGGGGTGGAGGTCGAAAAGGGGCACAAATACGGGCCAGTCAATTCGGATGCTGCTCTCGCGAATAATTAGTACGGCTGTGGCTCGAATTATTGAGTGAATCTGACATGACCGGCGGAGTAATTGGTTAGCTTTAAGGTCCGGCGGCCGCCCAACTGGGGGTGCAAGGCACGGCAGGGGGCGGCAGGGGGCGGCAGGGGGCGAGGCAGCGGCGTGACCGGAATCCTGGGCAGCCCAGTCCCTTCTGCGAGGAAGGGCATAAGCCGTCAGAACTAGTCGGACGGCCTGGTCTGGGAGAGCCAGGCGTCGTCACAGAAACGCTCCGGTGGGTCCCGTCAAGAATTACCCGACGGCATTGTCAGGGATGGCCAGGTTTTTCACAAACCATACAGCTCTTTTAATTTAGTTTAACTAGCACGGACGGCGCATATAGTACTGGGAAAGGGTCCAACGCCGGCGAGCGGCGAGGTGTCAGCTCTGAGGAGGAACTCAGGATGATCCTAGCGAGGGGGCTGGCGTGGGGAAGGTGTATGTGGAGTGCAGCGTTATTGTGGAACGCTCGCAGACTGTGGATCTTTAGGGGGAGCGTTAAGAGGGAAACTAGACAGCTTTGAGTACCGCTCCTATGTGAATTAGTCGACAGGTAAGCGATCAGGGGAGAGTACGCACGGGGAGGGGTCCACGCGGGGTCCCATTCCGGGGTTGCCAATGGCAACCCTTCCTCGTCCAAGCTGCCGATTGTGATCCGGGCTGTCACGTGTACTTTGCCATTGCATATCGTGTTATCGTGCCCTGCCCCGTTGTCCGGCGCACGCGCCGAGGCGACTGACGCGAAAGACGCGACGGTGCACAGAAGACCCCATCACACTGACATGCGTACACATATGCAAGTCCGACTGCACGCGTCGCCTGAGTGGCTGCTCCAGCCCGCCGGCTGTCGCTGGCAGGCACTCAGTCCGGACAGCCTGTACTCCGCAGTCCGCGCCGCCTCGGCACACTGTTGTGCTCTTGTAGGCCATGACAACCAGCTGGTATAAGAAGGTAACCAGGGGCTGCGTACCTGCACACTGGATACGGCGGCCTCTGGCGAACCAGCAGCGTTGCCAGCGGGTGCTCACAGGCAAGCAACCCTCTGCTTATCTCGCCCCCGCTATAACACAAGTTAAGAATAGGCTGAGCTGATAACATGCCATGTGGCCCGTCTTCGTGAATCCTGGACGCAAAATTGATCAAATTCAAAATGATTTAATATTCAGGCCAGCCCTTCAACAGAATCATCATGTAAACAATAGATTGATTGAAAATTACTCGGAATCGTATGAACCTCGACATCGAATTGCGTTGTTTTTAAACCCTTTTTCGTATTAATTCTTGAAATGGGACGTCATGACTACATTCTCGCTAGCTGAGTTTAGTTTGAAACATATTCAGAAACGCGTAAGTGAAGGCCATATTACATTGAAATTATTAGATAACTTTAACGGCTTAATCAATAATTGTTGGTCCTGAGCGTATGTACGCATAAATGTATCTGTCTATCCCGAAAGATGTTGAAAATGGCCTGCCCCCTCCAATCCTGGATGCAAAATGGAGCTTATACAATGATATATATTTGGACGCGTCCAGTAGCGGATCCAAGGGGAAGGCAAAAACGGAAAAGTTCGTAGCAAAGCCATGTATTTGCTCCCCGCAAAGCTATCGACCTCCTTTTACACCGGCTCCTATTTAATTCAAAAGCGAGCATCAGCCAACCTCAAACAGAACCAGCCAGTTTCAGTATGAACATTAGACTGGGTCCTTGTGATATTTAAAATCGCTTTTGGGTGAATGATGCTTGGATAGCAAAGACAAGCATGCTGTGAGCTGATCTTTCACCCGGTGGGTTTTTTTATTTCCGGCTTGGGTTTACCTACCCCAAACCTATCGGCTAATTAAATTGAAGCTAAATCTTTCCTCACGTGACGTTGTTGTTTTCTGCTTTTCGACATTGATTTACCCCCGCAAACCTTCCGGCTAGATCCGCCTCTGGACGCAGCCTTTAAGCACCTTTTTGGAGATGCATCAACTTTCGCGGCAATGGGCGGTGTTTGAACACTCCCTCGGGATTTCCAGTGGCACCAAACAAAAAACGCAGCGCAAAGCGCCGCCGTTTTTGGCACACCTTATACTTCCCCAATTCTGCAGCTTTTGCCGAAATTTTAACACCAGCCCCGATGGGTCTCCGAGCTACTTTTGCCATAGTGGGAGCACCCAAGCACCCCCTCGAACTCGGCACCTATGCGGAATAGAGAAAAAAGCGAACGCTGGTGGATTGCTCATACATATTTATAAAGAAACTATATCAGTCACTTTTTGGCTCAGGTCAATATTGAGGTCATGACAGATCAAAGTAGGTGACACGTTAGAGATCATTTTCTGGGCTCTAGTATCTGATAGAGTTGAGTAAGCATCAATTTTAGGCATCATTCGCTTTCTCTCGTTAGAGCTCTATAAAAGCTACATTTCTTAGTCGATAGATTTAAAACTTCCTACACTTCATGACGCCTAGGTCTACAAAGTATATGTCCGGGATTTTTCGATTTCGTGACCTGAGGTCAGATCACGAGGTGATCTCTCCCATTGAAGAAGCATGGGGAAAAGCTGTCTTATAAAAGTCACAAAAACGATTGCAAATGATCAGCTAGCTCAGAGAAGCGTTTTTGGACACCCTTTCACGGATCACAGGGGTCATATTTTCCCTTTGACCTCTCCGAGGTCATCCAAGGTCACCAGGGGGTCAAAAGCAGTATTTTTACAATAACTTTTGACCTGATTAAGCTAGAGCACTGAATCAGATTATCGTGTATGTCTCGTCACTGACTTCCATTTGATATACGGCAAGGATACTTTCTGGCCTTTCGTGACCTCAGGTCATATTAGGTCACAAGGTGACCTCTGGAGGTCAAACCACTGGTGTTAGGAGGCTAAAACGTTACAAAAATCTATAACGTTGCGGTCTGAGATTTTCCTATCAAATGTGGATCACAGTATCTCGATATCCTAACATTATTGAGGTTGAGTTTAAGTTTAGTCAGGCCCGGTTTTCCTAGGAAGCATTGCATTTTTTAGTGAAAATAGCCTATCGTGATCTAACTTGCCCTCTGGAGGTCAAACCATTGACCTGAGTGCTTAACACGCGCATTGACGGGGGTCTGAGCCACCTTCGCATTGACGGGGGCCTAAGATCTCGAGAACCACGGTACGTAGCGAAAAACAGTAAACGGCGTTGGGCTGCCCATCCACTTCTCCATCGAAAACATTTGAACCATTTTTTTGTCAGGTCACATTTAAGGTCACGAGAGGTCAAAACATGCCCGTCATAGGGATAACATGTAAAATTCAGTTTTTCGGGCATTTCATCTGAACAAGTAAAGATAGAGCAAAACGACTTGAACTATATGAATCCTCATAGCAAGCCGAATCGAATGATATATAATTTGACCTTGCTAGGTCAAATCAAGGATTTGACCTGACCTGAGGTCAGGTCAGGGTCAAATTATATAAAACGCATATCATTAGAACCGCAAAGCCCAGGCGAGTCTAATGCAGCTAAAATAAATGCTCTATCACCATCCGTTACTGAGTTATTCCGTAAAAACCATTTTCCCATGTATTTCCAATGGAGAGGTCATGCGTCGTACCTGACCTTAGGTCATCGATATCAAAAATACCGGAACATATGTTAGAGAACTCAGTGGGGCCATTATGTGATATGAGTTTCAATCGGATAAGTTCACCCTGCTCCGACTTAAGTATCTTGCTTCTTAACCCCCACAAATTTTTTACCTTTGTGTCTGTGTCTCCAACATGTTTTTTAGGTTGGGTCTGCCTGTACTGACCCTGACATGACCAAAATAACTCACCACAACATACTTAAATTCTAATCACGGAATGTAACTAAATGCGTGAAAAACCAGCCGTGTGCCATGTTGTTCAAACAACTCGGAACTTGAGCGTACTTGCCGGGTATTGTTATATCAACCTTCGGTGAAACCTTTGTATTTCATCCCACCGCTTTGGCGTCCTGGTGCACCACGCGCCCCACAGGGGGTGGTTTGTTTGGAACTTTCTGTACGCATTGGCAACATGTGTGCAGCTACCACTGTGGTGATCTCATGTTGTGGGAAGCTGTGGGATTTTTTGCCGGCTTAATCAAGTTTATTCTTCAGTGGAAATCTCTGAGTTGTAAATTATGAAAATACATAAAATGAAATAAAATACTTTGAGAGAAATCACAACTTTGAAACGCATATAATTGTGCTGCAAACAAGTCGTAGTTTTGGCAAAAAATCACTCGGTGTGTTTTCGGAGACATGAAAGCATGTTCGGAGCGCTCCAAGTTCCGGCACGTTCTGACAGTCGGAAGCAATACTTGTTGTCCTATCGAAAACATCACCTTTACCCCATCTAAAATCGGATAAACAGACTTTTGTCGGAGATTAAGATATGCTCCCGGATGGTCTGGAATGTTTCCTTTGATATAAAGTCATCTTAAGGCATTCTGTGTTGGTCGAAAAATTTTTTTTATACCATTTTAGGCCCCCTTGTAACACAGTGAACTGGTGGGACGTTATTACATTTAAAATAGCTGAAGCGGTCGGACATTTTCCTATCAAATGTACTTTACCAGATCTCAATATCTCTAATGGCATAAGAGTTATGCCCAGTTTTCTAAAGCATTGCATATTTTAGTGAAAATAGCCTATCTGATCTAACTTGCCCTCTGGAGGTCAAACCATTGACCTGAGCGCTTAAACATGACAATTAATGTCTTACTGAATTCACGTAAGCCTTATAATGCACTTCGCAGATTTGCGCTAACCCCCATATTTTCGGAGTTAGATGGGGGCCATCGATGGCCCCCGGTGGGGCGAAGGTAGCGCCGGACCCCCGGTGGGGCGCGAGTTAAGAATCGTGCGGCGCTTCACACAAGAAGGATGGCCACAAAGCCCAGCGACTACATCGCCAATGGTAAAGCCATTCTACACCTATCACGGTTACCTGCCTCGTGACTCCTGGTGGTTTGATCACATATCAAAATCGCATCGTTATTCCTCAGGCTATGCAGCCCGAGGTGCCGCACCGTTTGCATGGTAGCCACTAGCGTCTCACTGCCTGCCGGCAAAGAGCACGGATATCAGTTTGGTGACCCAAACTGAGCCAAGATCTGAACTCTACGGTTCTGAATTGTGTATGGTGCCGATGTCCCAGACCATAAAAAACACGAACCTCTGAAACCAGCGGCGCTACCGGACAGACCGTGGCCAAAGCTCGACACATTTGTTTGAAAAGGATGGATGTCATCAGGGGTGTAATTTTCTATCTCTTTGGAGTTGCCCGAGCACCCCCAATCCTGATTTCAGCACCCCCAATCATGGGTTGAGTAGGGGGCCCTTTTGGTAACTTTGGCTTTAATGTTTCAGGGCCAGTCGGTTTCTGATGTTCTCGGACTCGCTGATTTTCAATATGACCTTGAAATTTTGAAATTCTAACTTTTTCAGCCCGCCCCTACGCCTTCAAGTTTTCGATAAACAGAAAATGCAGGTTTTGCAGCCCAAGCAGCAATCACTGACAATAGAAAAAGAAAATGAAATTGGTCAGTTAGAACAGTTTCCGACCTACAGTTCTGCGCAAACTGCATGTTCATGGGGTTTCTTATGGCCAGGGACGGCGGATTCCAGGGGGCAAGGGGTGCAGTTGCACCACTTTCAAGGGGTGCAAAAGCATCTTTTTGCACCACTTGTTTTGGCTTGGTCCAGGGAGGCGCTCCCTCCCCCGGCCTCGGCCGGCGCCTCCGGCCGGTCAGAGAAAATCAAGCCTAATCACTGCCTACATGATGAGGTAGAATCCTCTAGGAGAAATACATTTTCAGATATGAATGGCGCCCCCTGACATCAAAGCCGCGCCCTGGACAGCAAAATGCGCCCCCTTGAGTAAAGGCGCCCCTCTGGATAGCATAGGCGCCCTTGGAGAGCGTAGGTGCCTCCTGGACAGCCGAGGTGCCTCCGAAGAGAAGAAACGGAGCCCCTGGATATCACATGCGCCCCCTGGTTAGCACAGGCACCCCTGGACTGCAAAATGCGCCCCCGCAGAAAAAGGCGTCCCCCCTGGATAGCATAGGCGTCCTTGGATCGGAAAGGCGCCCCCTGGAGCGCAGTGGTGCCTCCTGGAGAGAAAAAGACGCCCCTGGAGAGCAATGGCGGCAGGGACGGCGGATTCCGCGGGACAGGGTGTACAGTTGCACACCTTGAAAAAATGATGGTGTGCAAAAGTATCTTTTCGCACACCTGGTTTTGACCTAGTCCGAAGAGGCACCCCCCCTTCATGGATTTGGGCGGTACCCCGGATTTGGCCGGCGCCCCCGGCCGGTAAGAGAACATCAAGCCTAATCACTGCCTACCTGAAGAGGTAGGATCCTCTGTGAGAAAGACATTTTCATATATGAAAGGCGCCCCTTGACATCTAAGCTGCGCCCTGGAAAGCATAAGGCGCCCCCTAGACAGCAGAGGCGCTTCTGGACAGCAAAAGTCTGGCGCTGGCCGCGGTCGGGTGCGGACGTGCCCCGTGGCGCTGCGAGGTGGATCGGCTTGACCCGCTGACCGGCTGCTGCGATCGGGGTGCGGCCGTGCGGGCGGTGGCGGACGTTGGGCTCCTTCCTATTTTGTTCCTTTCAGAATATCTATTTCTAATTTCTTGCCTGTATCGCTACTATTGAATCCATTTCGACATATTCCTACATTCTCAAATGTCCTGAAACATATTCTGTTGCTTCTTTCTGGTTCAGTTTTGGCACACATTGAATTGGTTGTCAAGGCAGTCTGACAGTTTAACCCGCGCCCCACCGGGGGTCCAGCGCCACCTTCGCCCCACCGGGGGGCCATCGATGGCCCCCCTCTAACTCCGAAAATATGTGCGTTAACGCAAATCTGCAAAGTGCAATAGAAAGCTCGCGTGAATTCAGTAAGAAATTACTTCACATGTTTTAGTGCTCAGGTCAATGGTTTGACCTCCAGAGGTCAAATTAGGTCAAGATCGGCTATTTTCACTCAAATATGCAATGCTTAAGCAAACTGGGCATAACTCTTATGCCATTAGAGCTATTGAGATCTGGTAAAGTACATTTTATAGGACATTGTCAGTCCTTTTTCCAGCATGTGAAACGTAAAGACCTCCCGCCAGTGGTTTGACCTCCAGAGGTCACCTCGTGACCTAAGATGACCTGAGGTCACGAAAGGTCAAAAAGTAACCTTGCCGTATATCAAATGAAAGCCAGTGACGAGACAAACACGATGGTGTTTGTTTCAGCGCTCTAGCTTAATTAGGTCAAAAGTTATTGTCAAAATACTGTTTTTGACCCCTGGTGATCTTGGATGACCTTGGAGAGGTCAAAGGGCAAATATGGCCCCTGGAATCCGTGAAAAGGAGTCTAAGAACGATTTTCTGATCAAGCTGAGCATTTTCAATCGCTTTTGTGACTTTTAGATCATAAGACAGCTTTTCCCCATGCTTTTTCAATGGGAGAGGTCACCTCGTGACCTGACCTCAGGGCACGAAATAAAAAAATCCCGGATATACACGTTGTAGACCCTGGAAGGGTTATGAAGTGTAGAAAGTTTCAAATTGATCGACTTCGAAATGTAGCTCTTACAGAGCTCTAAATTTGAACTGAGGTGACCTTAGTTGACCTCGTCTGGTGACCTGACCTTGGGTGACCCGGGGTAAAAATTTCAGGGATGGTGGGAAAACGATGCAGTGAGAGGGAGAGCCCTCAACCGCGGCGCTGCGCCTCTTCGTTTTTCTGTTATCCCGGAAAAACCTTAGGGGGGCCATCGATGGCCCCGGTGGGGCGAGGGTTAAGGAATTTTGAGTGGTTTAGTACCGGCGGGATTCTTTATTTGGTTAATTAACTGCTTATCTAAGTTTCGGGAGCAATGTCAGACAAGGGTGATTTGGATGTGCTAAAAAGACTGGTGGAGGAACAGGGGGCTCACATAATGCAACTGGAAGCTAAAGTTGAAGTGGCCATGCAAATGGCAGAGGATGCTGAGGCCTACAGCCGCCAGGATTGCCTCATCCTAAGGGGAGCTCTTAACCTGCGTCCCGGGGCTAGTTTGAGAAGTGAGGTGGCACGACTGATGTACTTTCACACAGGAGTAAAATTGGAAAATTGGCACATAAACAAGGCTCATTGGTTGAAATTTTGAAAGTCTATCATCATCAGATTCAACAACAAAGAAATTAGAAACACTATCTACAGCAAAAGAGTTCCGAGAGACAAAACCAAGAGAGGACTATACATTCACGAATCTCTGACAATTTCAAAGGCCAAGTTAGTGGAAAAGTGTGTAGCTCTAAAAAAGGAAAAATCATCACTTAATACTGGACCCAACAGGGACAAGTATACATAAAGAGCGGGAAATACCTCCCTCCCATGCTACTGAAGCCTCACTGGAGTGCTGAAGACATTCGGGGCAAAATAGCTGCACAACCGAGGGCCTACAGCGAGGCAGTAAAAGTTGGGACTGAGCATGCCTCACGTGAACCCAGCAGTCCCCCATCGAACACCGTGGTCACATCGGACAATGACACCGGGAATGGGGAGGGGCAAAATTCGAACGAGGCTGAAAGGTCACATGCAACAGTACCAGCGGAAGCAGGTGAGGGAGCGAAGGAGGAAGTGCATGGACCAAGGAACGCAAATATGGCTAATGAAGAGCGGGAAACTGCTAGCCAATGTAAAGACGATGGGAAAAAAAGTACACAAACAGGAGAAACACAGGGGAACAAACACGGGAGCTCTGGGGAAGGTGGGGCAGATGAGGTGTTACAGGGCGGGGCTGGACATGTATGTGGTACTAAGGCAGATTCGGAAACAGATGGAGTGAAGGCACAGACAGAAGTACTGCTTGGGGCGGAGGAGGAACGGGAAAAGGGTAGGTCTGATGAACATTGTGATACTTTCGGTACCCCAAAAAATAAAAACTCACCTAGGAAAACACCATCACCACAAAGCCACAAAAAAACAAAAAAATCCCAAAGAAGAAAAGCTAAATGGTAGACATGGATTCCACACATCAAAGTCTGCATTTCCTGGATCAAGATTTGGAGATGATGGTGAGCTGGTGAGCTTGGAATTTTATCCTTACGATTTTTCACGATACCACCATGATGTTGTTATGAAAACTGGAAATATAGTATCGCAATATGACAAAATGATCAATTTGCATTTTCAGAAGACTAATTTGAACAATCACGGCACCTTAAATGACATGTGAAGCTCGAAACCCATATGAATTCGCTTTTCTCGAAAATGATGTAAATCCAGATTCAGCCATCTCGATGTACGTATCATTAACTACCCATTCCAGTTTTAGGCAATAAAGGATTTTCAGTTCTACATTTGAATGCTAGGTCCGTCAAGAACAAGTTTGACGAAATTAAACAACTTTTGAAAAAATCAGCTATAGATTGGTCTACTATTTTCATATCTGAAACATGGCTTTGAAAAGAAATTGAAAAAATATTTCGAGTTAGACAATTATACCATGTTTGCCTCTAGTAGAAATTCAACACAGGGTGGAGGTGGTACCGCAATATACGTGAATAGGCAATATGAATGCAAACACAGAAATGATATAGAAGGAATTTTGGCAGAATCAACATTTGCAGAAGTAACATTAAAAACTGGACATATGCATCAAAATATTATTTTCGGGGAGGTCTATAAAACCCCAAATTATAATAACGATGTGTTCCTGGAAGGTGTTGAAAAGCTCCTCGATAAACTGGAAAGTAATAAGCTGCAGATTTTGGCAGGGGACTTCAACTTTAACTTTTGGAAACTGCCAAATGATAGGGAGTCTTCCAAGTTCTTTAATATAATGTCTGCCTACAATTTTCTACCCACAATTTCAAAACCGACAAGAATGGGCACGAGTGACCCCTCCCTCTCAGACAACTTTTTTACAAGTGATATTAATTTAGTTAATCAACCTGGTATAATATTAGACGACATTTCTGATCATTTACCTATATTCATGACTCTTCAGGAAGACACTCAAAACACACAAAACAAATGCATAAATCGTATCACGGTTTTCGACAACACTAAGATTAACCAACTGAGACCATACATATCTAGTAATCTAAGCAACTTTAATGCTATCACAGATCCTAATATCGCATGTCGAATGCTCATAAATACATTTCAGAACGGAATAAACTATTTTTCGAAAACCTTTACACTAAGTAGGAGAAGAACTGCGATAAAACCTTGGATGTCGCGTAGAATTTTGGCATGCATAAACCAGAAAAACAAATTGTTCAAAAAGCATATTTCCAAAAAGCTTAAAAATCAGAATGACCCAGAACTAGAACACCTAGAAGAATCATATAAAATATACCGTAACGTTCTGACAGGAATCACAAGAGAAGCAAAGAGAAAATATTATAGAGACTCTTTTGATGCAAATGAAGGAAATGGAAAAGAAATATGGAAATTAATAAATGGACTAATTAATAAGAAACATAGAAATAATGACTATCCGGTAACATTCAAAACTAGCCAAGGGACACTGAAAGATAACGAGGAGATTACAAATGGTTGTAATGATTTCTTCAGCTCCGTTGGAACCACTTTAGAGGAAAAGATTCCTCCCTCGGACAAAAGCGCAGTCGACTACTTGCAGCCCCCTACATATGAAGCATTTCGGAATAATCTCTCAACAAATAATGAGCAAATCGAAAATATAATAAAGTCTTTAAATTCTGTTGGAGGAGGAATAGATAGGATAAGTTCTAGGATCTTAACACGCGCATTGACGGGGGTCTGAGCCACCTTCGCTTTGACGGGGGGCGGGTACCCGCCCCCCGAGATCTCGAGAACCACGGTAGGTAGCGAAAAACGGTAAACGGCGTTGGGCTGCCCATCCACTTCTCCATCGAAAACATTTGAACCATTTTTTTCTCAGGTCACATTTAAGGTCACGAGAGGTCAAAACATGCTGTAATCGGGATAACATGTAAATTAAGTTTTTTTCGGCCATTACATCTGAACAAGTAAAGATAGAGAAAACTACTGGAACTATATGAATCCTCTCAGCAAGCCGAATCAAATGATATATAATTTGACCTTGCTAGGTCAAATCAAGGATTTGACCTGACCTGAGGTCAGGTCAGGATCAAATTATATAAAATGCATATCATTAGAACCGCAAAGCCCAGGCGAGTCTAATGCAGCTAAAATAAATGCTCTATCACCATCCGTTACTGAGTTATTCCGTAAAAACCATTTTTCCCATGTATTCCCAATGGAGAGGTCATGCCTCGTACCTGACCTTCGGTCATCGATATGAAAAATACCGGAACATATTTTAGAGAACTTGGTGGGGCCATTATGTGATATGAGTTTCAATCGGATAAGTTCATCCTGCTCTGAGTTATGCTATCTTAAACTTTTTTGAGGTCAGGTCACTTGACCTGTGCTGGTGACCTGACCTGAGATGACCTAACCTTAAAATTTTCACAGAAGTTGTAAAAATGATGAGGGAAAAGTTATGCCAAGTACGGCGGCGCTACGCGCCGCCGTTTTTCTACTGTCTCCGAAAAACCCGAGGGGGCGGGTACCCGCCCCCCCGTCAACGCGCGTGTTAAAATCGACATACCAATGCTGTTTAAGTAATTTGGCACACTTTTTTAATCTCTGCTTATCAACTGGAATATGTCCAGACTTGCTAAAGATTGCGGTGATTATTCCGATTCATAAATCTGTCTGATTTCGTGTCAATCCAAACCGTGCTCCGATGCGCAGTCTTGCTATTAGCTCCTGTCGGGCTAAATCCCTAATGAGTGATGATCCCCTGTCCGGCTCCCCTGATGGCTAAATACCAAGACTTGGAGAATATTTTGCCCCCTATGGCTGCCAGTGACGTATCTAGAATTTTGGTAAGGGGGAGTGGGAGAGGCAAAGCCTCAGGGGGCAGCGTGGCACTTAGCCACCCGAAGGGCGCACTTTGCACCCAAAGGGCGACCAACCGTCGCATCCTGGGGGAGGGAAGGGTTTGGGGGTGGCATTTCATCCTCAGAGGCTCTTGGGCTTAAGGGGTGGCTGCCCCATTCGCCCCCCCTGGTGGCCACCCCATTCGCCCCGCCCCCTGGTGGCAGCAGCCGGGTCCCTACTCTCAGTAGTTAATACCCTGTGGATGCAGACGGGCCTGCCATGGATGCGGTTCGTGTAACTGTAACCAGCCTCTGCCATGCTTGTCATGCGGGCCCCTGTGGTATCCCGGGCCCCTATTGGTCTGACCGGGCCCCCTGTGGCCTGTCCAGGCCCCTGTGGTCTGCCCAGGCCCCTGTGGCCTGCCCGGGCCCCCTTGTGCTCCGCTCGGTCTCCTTGTGGTCTGCCCAAGGTCCGTGTGGTCTTCCCGGGCCCTTGTGGTCTGCCCGGGCCTCTATGGTCTGCCCGGGCCCCTATGGTCTGCCCGGGCCCCTGTGGTCTGCTCAGGCCCCTGTGGTCTGCCCGGGCCCCTATGGTCTGCCCGGGCCCCTGTGGCCTGCCCGGGCCCCTTGTGCTCCGCTCGGTCTCCTTGTGGTCTGCCCAAGGTCCGTGTGGTCTTCCCGGGCCCTTGTGGTCTGCCCATGCCTCTATGGTCTGCCCGGGCCCCTATGGTCTGCCCGGGCCCCTGTGGTCTGCTCAGGCCCCTGTGGTCTGCCCGGGCCCCTATGGTCTGCCCGGGCCCCTGTGGTCTGCCCAGGCCCCTGTGGTCTGCCCAGGCCCCTGTGGTCTGCCCGGGCCCCAGTGTGCAAAGTATGGCATTTTCGACGAGATTTCGTCGGTGCGAGTGCCTTTGGAGACAGGAGCGAGTGGTGCGAATTTTATCAGCCTGGTGCGAATTTGCAAGACTGGTGCGAGGAAGTTGACACTGAAAACCAAAAAAAGACTGGATACTTATGAAGATTCAGGAGGGGGCCTTATAAAAAGTCCTTAACTAACTAATAAGAGAGGTAGTATTGCATCGTGTGGGTAGGAATGTGTGCGTTTTTCTCCCTGGTATATGACAAATTGGTGCGATTTTTTTAGGCTGGTGGTGCGATAATTTTGGATGGCTGGTGCGACTCGTCTGTCCTGCTGCCATACTTTGCAGACTGGCCGGGTCCCATTTGGTCTGCACGGACCGCTTGTCTGCTAGTGCTCATTTTGTTCTGATCGAGCCCCTTGTGGTCTGCCCGGGCCTCCTGTGGTTTTCCTGGAACCTTTTTGGTCTGTCCGGGCCTCCGTGTGGCCTCTGCGGACCCCCTTTTGTCCGTTCGGAGCCCCTTTTGTCTGCGCGGGCCCTCTGTGGTTTGCCCGGGCCCCTCCCAGTCTGCAAAGTATGGCACTTTTGGCGAGATCTCGTGGTGCGGACACCCTTCAGGTGGTTCGAACTTTGGAGCAAACAAATGCCCAATTTTGCTGTATGGTGCGAGGGAGCTCAAATCAAACACCCACAGAGGTCTGAGAAGGGAGAAACTGGTAAAAACATATAAATTTCCGGGTCAGTGAAATTTCTCACCAGTGCTTGGTGTGAATTTTAGGCTGCTGGTGGTGCGAAAAATCTACAAGGCTGGTGCGGACTCGTCGGGTCTGCTGCCATACTTTGCAGACTGGGGCCCCTCTGTGGTTAGCCCGGCCCCTGTGTTCTGCTCGGGTCCCTGTGCTCTGCCCGGGTCCTTTCATCTGTCTAGGCCCCGTGTGGTCTGCCCGGGCCCGCTGCCCAGCCAGCAATTCCGACTGGGCCCAGAGCGGGCTGGGCCGGGCTCTGCCCGAGCCCAAGACTCATAGCTGAGCCACATAGACTCGGGCTGGGCCCGACATTAGGTCGGGGGGATTACAACTTGCCCGAGCGGTAGAGCCCGGTCTTGCTTGACCATGGGCTCTGCCCAGGCGGAGCGGAGCCGGACCTGGGCTGAGCCCATGCCCATGCACTGTTCAGGGCAAACTTTGTGCAAATCTTTCACCTCGGCGAATGCGACAAGAGAGCCAGGAGCATGCCTTAGCTTCCTTCGCGCTGCGCTGACAAGCCCGGGAAATTAAGAGGCTACTATTCGCCGGCGGACGCACATTATTTGACCCAGATTTGACGACAAGATATGATACACTTTTGACAGACAAATTTAAGAGACTTGCAGCCGCTGAAGTGGTGGTACATGACATGGTAAAATGAATATAATAATAAAAAAAGGTTAATGGAGAAATAAAAAATTAAATAACGTAAAATAAAGACGGGGATTGGGTGGCGTACGACTTAAATTTGTCTGTATTTAAAATTCCACTAGAAAAAACAAAAATGGAAAACTTCATGCACATTTCTGACAAAAATGCCTAGAAATATATCAATGAAGAAAAGTAGTGCCGGCGGAGAGATGCCAAAATAACAAACATGTCAATTTATTAAACCAGTACTCATCGGAAGGGGCCCGGCTGCGCACGGTGGGGGCGGTGGTGTACTACGGGGGGTCGTAAGCAAGGCAAGGAGCCCGGCTAGAGCCAGAGGAGGCCTGGGTAGCCCAGAGGGAGCATGAAATTATAGCACGGGTTCCCGGATACAGCGAAGTGGGAGGAGTGGAATCAGGGGCGGATTCAGGCCGATGGTGGGGGGGAGGGGGGCAAAGGGGCCCCATATCGTGAAAAACATATGGTTTTTGTTTGAAAAAAAATCATAAAAATCGGTAAAATAGGGGGATTTGGAGAGGGCATTGCCCCCTTTGCCCCCCTCCCCTGGATCCGCTAGTGCTGTGGTTCCTTGCAGACCACAGGGACACGGACAAACCATAGGAGCCCGGGAAAATTGCAAGGGGCCGGGCAGACCGCAGGGGGCTGGGTAGACCACAGGGGGCCCGAGCAGACCACAGAGGGCCCGGGCAGACTAAAAGGAGCCCAGACCGCTCACAAGGGGCGAGGGCAGACCACAGGGGCCCGGGCGGACCACGTAGGACCCAGGCACACTACAAAAAGCCCAGACCACCTACAAAGGCCCCGGGCAGACTAAAAGGGGCCAAGGCAGAATACAAGGAGCCCAGTTGCAGTCACAGAGGAACCAAAAAGGCCCCGAGACTGCCAGAAATAGGGCCCCGGATGCAGTCAAAATGGGCCTGAGAATATCGTTAGGGGCCCGTTTGCGGACACAGCTATTATGGGTGGCCCTAAAGGGGACCACACCCAAGCAAGCATGCCAGGCAAGCATGCCAGGGAGCTCGGCCGCAGCCACAGCAAGCCCAGATAGACCACGGGGCCCCGCACTCATGGCAAGGGCCCGTCCGTGGCATTAGAGGACCCGCGCCTCCTGGACCACAGGGAGCCCGGTTTGCAGTCACATGTCCCGGTTGTAGTCACAGGGGGCCCGGGTGGATCACAGGCGCCCGGTTGCGGTGACAGGGGCTCGGGCGGATCACAGAGGGCCCGGTTGCAGTCACAGGGGCCCGGGTGGATAACAGGGGGCCCGGTTGCGCTCAAAGAGGGCCCGTGTGGATCACAGGGGGCCCAGGATGGATCACAGGGGCCCGGGTGGATGATAGGGGGCCCGGTTGCGCTCAAAGAGGGCCCGTGTGGATCACAGGGGGCCCAGGATGGATCACAGGGGCCCGGGTGGATGATAGGGGCCCGGTTGTAATCACAGGGGCCCCAGGTGGATTACAGGGGGCCCGATTGCAGTCACAGGGGGCCCGTTGTGGATCAAAGGGGGCCGGTTGCAGTCACAGGGGGCCCGGGTGGATCATAGTGGGCCCGGGTGGATCACAAAGGGCCCGGTTGCAGTCACATAGTGCATGGTTGCAGTCACAGGGGCCCTGAGTGGATCACAGATGGCCCGGTTGCAGTCCCAGGGGGCCCGGGTGTATCACAGAGGGCCCGGTTGCAGTCACCGGGGCCGGGTGGATTACAGGGGGCCCAGTTGCAGTCACAGGGACCGGATGGCTCACAGAGGGCCATGCTGCAGTCACAGAGGACCCGGGTGGATCACAGATGGCCCGGGTGGATCACAACTGGCCTGGTTGTAATCACAAGGGGTCCGGTTGCAGTCACAGGGGGCCCGGGTGGATCTCAGGGGGCCCGGTTGCAGTCAAAGAGGGCCCATGTGGATCTCAGGGGGCCCAGGATGGATCACATGGGGCCCCGGGTGGATCCAGGGGGCCCAGGTGGATTACATGGGGCCCGATTGCAGTCACAGGGGGCCCGGGTGGATCAAGGGGGCCCGGTTGAGTCAAAGAGGGCCCATGTGGATCAGGGGGCCCAGGATGGAACACATGGGCCCCGGGTAGATCACAGGGGGCCCAGGTGGATTACATGGGGCCCGATTGCAGTCACAGGGGGCCCGGGTGGATCAAAGGGGGCCCGGTTGCAGTCACAGAGTGCCTGGTTGCAGTCACAGGGGCCCCGGGTGGATCACAGATAGCCCAGTTGCAGTCACAGGGGGCCCGGGTGGATGACAGGGGGCCCGGGTGGATGACAGGGGGCCCGGTTTTAGTCACAGGGGGCCCGGGTGGATCACAGATGGCCCGGTTGCAGTCACAGGGGGCCCGGGTGTATCACAGGGGGCCCGGGTGGATCATAGGGGGCCCGGTTGTAATTACAGAGGCCCGGGTGGATCACATGGGGCCCGGTTGCAGTCACAGGGGGCCCGAGTGGATTACAGGGGGCCCGGTTTCAGTCACAGGGGGCCCGGGTGGATCATAGATGGCCCGCTTGCAGTCACATGGGGGCCCGGTTGGAGTCACAGGGGGCCCGGTTGGAGTCACATGGGACCCGGGTTGATCATATGGGGCCCGCTTATAATTACAGGGGGCCCGGGTGGATCACAGAGGGCCCGGTTGCAGTCACAGGGGACCGGATAGATCACAGGGGGCCCGGTCCCAGTCCCAGGGGGCCCGGGTGTATCACAGGGGCCCGGGTGGATGATAGGGGCCCGGTTGTAATTACAGGGAGCCCGGGTGGATTACAGGGGGCCTGGTTGCAGTCACAGGTGGGCCGGGTGGATCACAGATGGCCCGGTTGCAGTCACAGGGAGCCCGGGTGGATGACAGGGGGCCCGGTTGCAGTCACAGGGGCCCGGGTGGATCGCAGGGGGCCCGGCTGGATCACAGGGGCCCGGTTGCAGTCACAGGGGTCCGGGTGGATCAAAGAGGGGCCCGGTTGCAGTCACAGGGGGCCGGATAGATCACAGGGAGCCCGGCTGCAGTCACAGGGGGCCCGGGTGGATTACAGGGGGCCCGGTTGCAGTCCAAAGGGGCCTGGTTGGATGACAGGAGGCCCGAGACTGCCGGAATTAGAGACCCGGCTGCAGCCAAAGTGGGCCTGAAAAATATCGTTAGGGGCCCGGTTGCGGACACCGAGGTTAAGAGTGGCCCACAGGGCACCCGAAAACATGCCAGGGAGCCTGGCCTCAGCCAAAGCTAGCCCAAGTAGACCACTGGGGCCCGGAATCGTGGCAGGGGCCCGGCTCTGTCCGCAGGGGCCCGCAACTTGGGATGGGGGGGGCGGGCTCGTCGGTTCATTGGGGGGCTTCTCCGAGCGTTGGGAGGGGGGCTCGAGCCCCCTCCAAATATATGGAAACTTGCGCCCCTGGGGAGCATCGTTCTGTGGACATCACTAGCATCATGTCATATCTGAGGAGCGTTAGTTTTAATGTCATATATTATTCCTAGTAGTCTTTCAGGTTTTACATAACGTCAAATCTCATGTTACCTGGTCGCTGACCCTAGTATGTCGGTGAAATTGTCGGCACCATTTTTCATTATTTATATTTCATTTTATTTTATTTATTTATTGTTTATGTATTCTATATAATCTTCTGATACAATTTTCACATCCTGACCTGTTTTACCACCTGACATGTTGAAACACGTGCGGAAATTTCCTATTTACGTATTTCATTTAGTGTTATGGGCGCCGTATGACCCCAAATATAATGATGGACCATCTCCCGTCTGGTCACTGCCGCCCCTGGTTCATCGCTGCCGCCCTAATTCATGCCGCCTCTGGCTCATCAATGCTGTCCCCGGCATATTTTGACCTAAATGCGCGCCGCCTCGACTCATCGCTGCCGCCCCTGGTTCATTACTGTCGCCCTCTGGCTGAACACTGTCTCTTCTAGTGCATCACTGCCTTCCTGATTAATCATTGCTGCCCTGATTCATGCCGCACCTGGCTAGTCAATGCTGTCCCCATTTTTTAATTAACCTATAAATGAACCGCCCCTGGCTGGACACTTCCTCCCTCGAATCCTCACTGCCGCCCCCGGCTGATCACTGCCGCCCCTGCTTTATCACTGCCGAGGAGACCAATCCGGCCATGGTCCCCAAAACCGGTCAAGCTTAGACCCTGTTGTCAGCAGGAATCTCTAACACCCTTCCAGAAAGAGAGCAGCTGCCCATTATCGTCTAATCGTCATCTGTTTGCCGATTGGAGGAATTCCCCAAACCGAGTAAATGGTAGACAGCTGCTGCCATGCTTTTACTGCTTTGGAGTCAGCCAGCCAGGGGTGAAACTTTCCATCTCTTTGGGGTGTGCAAGCACCCCCAATCATAATTTGATTGGGGGTGCAAGCATCTCTTTGGTGTGCAAGCAAGCACCCCCAATCATAATTTGAGCATCCCACGACACATGTGTCGCCCCCCGGCTCAGCATTGCTGCCCTGATTCATGCCTCCTCCGTCTTACCACTGTGATTCATGCCACCCCCAACTTATCACTACCACTCTAATTTATGCCGCCATGGTTCATCATTGCCGTCTCCTGCCTATTACTGCCACCTTGATACGTGCCAGCCCTGACTTATCACTGCCGCCCTGATTAAAAAAGCACCTGGCTCATCACTGCTGACGCTGGCTCACCAGTGCTATCCCCGGCTTATCACTGACAGCCTGTTTCATGCCGCACCCAGCTCATCACTACCACCTTGGCTAATGAATGCCGCCCCTGGCTTATCACTTCCGCTCTAATTCGTGCCATCTTGGGCTCATGACTACCGACCCCAGCTCAGGGATGGCGGATTCGATTTTCGGGCGGGTGTGCAAGATTTTCGGGATGGACGCCTTCCTCCCCAGGGGGCGCCTTTGGCTGCCAAGGGTGCCCACTCAGGGGAGGGGGGTGCCGACATCAATTCCCTGTGTTGAGCGGATTAATTGGGCCTGTTTGCTCTCCATGGGACGGCTTTGATGACAGGGAGCACCATTTATATGTGAAACTGTTTTTCTTTCGCACAGAGGGTCCTCACTGTTCAGGGAGACGGTTTTAGGCCTCATTTTGTATTGGCCGGCCGGGGGTGCCACCAAAATCAGGGGGCACTTCCCTGGACCAAGCCAAAACCGGGTTTGCAAAAATATAATTTTGCACACCCTCATTTTTCAGGGTGTGCAACAGCACACCCTGCCCCCCACAGCTTATCTGCCCCACCGTCCCTACCACAGCTTATCTCTTCCTCCCTGGTTCGTGCCACCCATAGTTTATATCTACTACCTGCGGCTCACCATTTCCGCGCTCGGTTTATGCCCTTTGCCTTGATTCGTGCCGCCCATAGTTCATAACTGCCGCACCCGAATCCTCACTGCCGCTCTCGCCTTATCACTTTCACACTGATTCGAGCTGCTCCTAGTTCATAGCTATTGCGCCTGGCTCATCACTGCCGCCCTCGACTTATAACATTACTCTGTTTCTTGCCGCCCCGGCCAATGACTGTTGCCCCCAGCTTATCACTTCCAACCTAATTTGTGCCCGTTTTGGTCCGTAATTGCCGCCCTGGGCTCATTGCTGCATCGCTGATTCTTACCGCCCCTGTGTTAGGGTAAAAAATAAAGGGCGTTAGGGTAAAAATAAAGGGCATGCACGGGTACAGTAGTTTTGCCATCTTTGCTAATATTTACAGAACAATGCACGCATTGTTTGGAGCGCTATCGGTGGATTTTGCTTTCTTTTCACATAGTGTTTAAGTCATTTGCTTTCATTTCAATTTCGATCCACTCCTTTGTTTTGCCCTGGCTGCTTATTGGGGGCTGGCGCCGCCGCGGCTTGCCGGCGGCTGGCCGTCCGGCCGTGGGCGGGTGACGTCCGCTCTGCGGTTGCGTGGTTTCGTATCCGCCGGTCGCTGTACCGGGACGGCCTCCCGCCGCCCGCCGCGGCGGCCACTCTGCGGCTCCGGGTCTTCGGTCGCCGCGGTCGATTAGCCGCGGCGACCGAATCTTCGCGTTTAATCTTACCTTTATCTTAGTATTTAATAATTCTAGTATTATTAGTATTTATAGTATTGTTCTAGATTCCCCAGATGTGGGACAGAAAAAGCTTAAGGTATATCTAGTAGTTTTTTCAGTTTGTACGTATGAATCTTCGACAGGACGTCGTTGCTCCTTATCAAGCGTTGGTCGTTCGGGGTTGCCTTAACTGCATTTTCAATTCTGATAAAACTGAACACCAAACAAAGCTATATACACACAGCGATACATTGACAGGTGCAAGCCAAGACCTAGAAGATATCTGTCGTGATGTTCTCTGAAATGTTTGAGAATCCTTTTAAAGATATAGTACTTAAAGATACTTTTGATTTAAACAAGCAATTTATTGAAATAACAAATAAATGTGAATACTATGTACCTCCCATTAAAATGAATATATCAAATAGTTTTCAAATTATCCATATAAATGCGAGATCAATCAAAAACAAGTTTGATGAAATCAAAACCTTTCTATCACAATCTGGCATAACTTGGTCTATTATTTGCATCGCGGAGACATGGCTGAAAAAAGAAATCGAAAAATATTTTGATATAGATGAATATGAACTATATTCATCGAGTCGGGAAAATAATCAGGGGGAGGAACAGCAATATATGTGAACAAAAAATATACCTCTAGAAGAAGGGCAGCTCTCGAGTTTGAACAAATAGAATCCACTTTTGTAGAAGTAGAGAACGCAGGAGATAAACATGGGAAACATTTCGTGGTTGGTGAGGTTTATAAACCTCCAAACCAGGATAGCAATAGCTTTCTGGAACATTTTGAAAAGGTTTTGAACTCAATAACTCCGTGTAAAAATGACTATGTATTGGCAGGGGACTTCAACTATGATTTATTAACCCGCGCCCCACCGGGGGTCCGGCGCCACCTTCGCCCCACCGGGGGGCCATCGATGGCCCCCTCTAACTCCGAAAATATGGGCGTTAGCGCAAATCTGCAAAGTGCAATAGAAAGCTCGCGTGAATTCAGTAAGAAATTACTTCGCATGTTTTAGTGCTCAGGTCAATGGTTTGACCTCCAGAGGTCAAATTAGGTCAAGATCGGCTATTTTCACTCAAATATGCAATGATTAACCCTATTTCCGGCAGGGGGCTAATATTGCCCCCTAAGGTTTTTCAAGAATATCTCCGAAACGGCTTGCGATAGAACTTTGAAACTTCCTGACTTTTCCTAAAACTAGTACAGGCAGGTTTTCTGAAATTGTCAATATTATATATTTACCAGGGGCGGAGCTATGGCTGGTTTTGGGGAGGTTCTATCCACAAACCAAGTATTATCGTATGCGATGGGTTCTTTGTAAAAGGAAGCCGTCTCTGCTGATCCTGATACCAGTTATATGGTTTTATTATATCATTTTTTATGTGAGATAATAGTGCATTCACAATTGTCACTATTTGTATTCATCAGGGGCGGTTACAGCAGTTCAAAATGGGGGGAATGTTATCAAGAAGGACTAAACGTTAGTAAGTGAGAAGACTGCTTACAGCCGTGCCAGGGCGAATACAATTGGGTATATGAAAATTCAAAATAGTTATAACCAAATTCTAGATTACCAGAGGCGTGTCCAGTCACTACACATTTTCAAAATGCATATTCCCAGCCAGTATCACCGCCGCGACTCAGTATCGTTGTATATTAAAAATGTGTTTCCAATCACCCCCACCCGCCCCCACGACGAGAGTCCTTGATCCGCCTATGTCACCCCCTTTCCCAGAGCTGCCATGGGAGGGTAAAAATTATCAGAAATAAATTTCAACTAGTCGAGGGACTAATATACTCATGCATACCACTCGCATATTGTTGGGATGTATTTTACCCCACTGTTTTACCTTACTGCATCCGCCCCTGATGAGTTTTTCACTTTTTTTCATTTATTTATGTGTCAAAGATGCCAAGCAGTATATCACGGCTTCTAATCCGCGTAACAAAAACTTTTTAGGTTGTATATATTTCCCCTCATAGTCCTGGTCCTGGAACTGCCATTGAATTTCGAATTTTTGCGTAACTCGAGTATATGACAATTTTGGGTCAATTATTTGTAAATCTGAACTAGTTTTGTGAAAATCGTACAACAGAGACAAGGGTTATGGAAAATCTAAAAAATACACAAAAATTGTATATTTTGCACGACTTTCTCCTTAAAAATCAAAATTTTGAAATTTTCTTTTTTCAAAATAAAGTTTAGCGTGAGGGGAATCTATAGCACTTTGAATTTTCAAAATCGGCCGGTTAGATTACGAGATCTTAGGGGGGCCGATATTGCCCCCTGCCGGAAATAGGGGGTAGCCGGGAGCCTGACGGAAATAGGGTTAAGCAAACTGGGCATAACTCTTATGTCATTAGAGCTATTGAGGCCTGGTAAAGTAAATTTGATAGCAAATTGCCAGTACTTTTTCCGCTATGTGGAACGTAAAGACCTCCTGCCAGTGGTTTGACCGCCAGAGGTCACCTCGTGACCTAAGATGACCTGAGGTCACGAAAGGTAAAAAAGTGACCTTGCCGTATATTAAATGAAAGCCAGTGACAAGACAAACACGATGGTGTTTGTTTCACCGCTCTAGCTCAATTAGGTCAAAAGTTATTGTCAAAATACTGTTTTTGACCTCCGGTGACCTTGGATGACCTTGGAAAAGTCAAAGGGCAAATATGACCCCTGGGATCCGTGAAAGGGTGTCCAAAAACGTTGTTCTGAGCAGTCTGAGTATTTGCAATCATTTTTGTGGCTTTTATATCATGAAATAGCTTTTCCCCATGCTTTTCCAATGGGAGAGGTCGCCTCGTGACCTGACCTCAAGGCACGAAATAGAAAAATCCCGGATATACACCTTGTAGACCCTGGAGGGGTCATGAAGTGTAGGAAGTTTCAAATCGATCGACTTTGAAATGTAGCTCTTACAGAGCTCTAAAGGTGAAGTGAGGTGACCTTGGTTGACCTCGTCTGGTGACCTGACCTTGGGTGACCTTGGGTAAAAAATTTCAGGGATGATGGGAAAATGATGCAGTGAGAGGTAGAGCCCTCAACCGCGGTGCTGCGCCTCGTCGTTTTTCTGCTATCCCGGAAAAACCTTAGGGGGGGCCATCGATGGCCCCCCGGTGGGGCGAGGGTTAAAGACTAAAGATGACAAAAACGCACATAAGTTTATAACTCTGATGCTATCATACAACCTTTTGCCTCTGGTCTCAAGGGCAACTAGGTTTGCATCAAATTCTCATACCTTATTGGATAACTTTTTTGTCAGTAATACAGATCAAGTTGCACATTCAGGTATAATTGTAACTGATATATCTGATCATTTACCTATATATATAACTTTAAAAAAATTTAGTTAATAAAAAAACGGCAATTATGATAAAGACTTTAGACTGGTCCAAGGAAAAAGAACTCAATGATTATATTGTTTCGGAATTAGCCAATTTTCAAAACATCAATGATCCTGATGAGGCTTGTGAAGTTCTTATAAATACTTATAAACTGGAATTGATAAATTTTCGAAATCATTTAAACCATGTAGAAGGAAAACTCCAATTAAACCGAGGATTTCTCCAGGGATACTAGCGTCTATAAATTATAAGAACAAACTGTATCATAGGTATATTTCACACAAAAATAGGAAAAAACCAAATAGTGAAAATGATCCTGTGCTGAGACAACATGAAAATAAATATAAACTTTATAGAAACTAACTGACTAAAATTATTAAGGAAAGTAAGAGGAAATACTATATGTCTGAGTTTGAAGCTCATAAGGGGGATGGAAAACAAACGTGGAAACTTTTGGATGAAATTATGAATCGACACACTGTGAAAAGTACATCATATCCCTCTGTGTTTTGATAATAGTTCGGGGGAGCACAAAGATGATGACATAGCGAATGGAGTTAACGATTTTTTTTGCTACAATTGGATCAACACTTGAAAAAGACATTCCTGTTTCGAACGTAAATCCTATAGAATATCTCGAAGATTACTCACACCCACCATTTACGGCTGAACTTTCAACAAACCAACAACAGATAGAAAATATCATCAAATCACTAAAACAAGTTGGTGGTGGCATTGATGGAATTAGCACAAAGATTCTGCATCGTACATATAAAAGTTGTCTTTGTAATTTGACTTATTTTTTCAACCTATGTCTTAAGAAAGGTATATTCCCAAAGATGTTAAAAGAAGCAGTAGTGGTCCCTATATTTAAATCAGGTGAAAAAGATAGATTTACGAACTATAGACCCATTTCATTGTTACCCATCTTCTCCAAAATTTTGGAACGGGTACTATACCAATATATCTATGATTATTTGATCGAAAATAACATCTTATATTCATTTCAGTTCGGCTTTACGGCTTTAGAAAAAAGCATAGTACGTACATGCCTCTGGTACATCTTTACGAGAGCGTAACAAAATCTTTAGAAAAGGGTAACACATCATGTGGAATTTATTTAGACTTGAAAAAAGCATTCGATACGGTTAGTCTAGGCATACTATTGCAAAAATTAAATCACATTGGTATTAAGGGTAAATTGTATAATATTATTTCTTCATATCTAACTAACAGATTTCAGAGGACTAAAATTAAGGGGGTCATCTCTCATGCAAAACAAATAAGGACGGGAGTACCACAGGGATCAATACTAGGAACACTATTATTTATTATATACATTAATGATCTGTATCGAGTGTCCATTGAAACTAGATTTTACTTATTTGCAGATGATACTGCTATTATAATCTCGGGGGATGATGTGAGAAGTGTACAGTCAAAAATCCATAAAGTTCTTCCAGAAGTGTCAAAATGGTTTTAGTCCAATCGTTTGTCTCTAAATGCTTCAAAATCTCATTATCACCTTTATTCTAGCGCTAACATTAGAAATTTTGATGTAAGACTAAATGGAATGCAGCTTAAACGTGAAGAAACTGTAAAGTATCTTGGCGTTTATATTGACGAAAAGCTTAAGTGGAATTCGCACATCCTTCACGTGTCTTCGATTATAAGTAGAAATTTAGGAATCATGAGCAGAGCCAAGTATTTCCTATCATCGCACGAACTCACTCATTTGTATAACGCCTTTATATTGCCCCATCTAAATTATTGTGCAATGGTTTGGGGTAGTAATTACGAATCCACTCTCGATAAGATCATCAAATTACAGAAACGTGCTATTCGAATCATCGACAAAAAACCCTATTATTACCACACAAATGAACTGTTTATAAAATTAAAAATACTTAAATTCCCTGAACTAGTATCAGAACAAAAAGTTATTATATTGTCGAAAGTATTGGATGGTACAATGCCAGATGTGATATCGTCTCTTTTTCAGAAATACAGAACAACTAATACGAGATTGATTAGACACTTTGAAATACCTCAGGCTACAACAAATTATAGGAAATTTGCTCTGGCATGCTCTGCACCTGAAATTCGGAACAAAACTATATGTCCAACCTTTAAATGTATAACGGAAGTTCCTCTAAACAAACGTGTGCTTAAAAAATATATCAGAGAAGTATTCTTTTGCAATTGTCGTGAAAACGTTTCACTCGGCTGTGATTAAGTTGAAGTGGTAAGACCTCGTCGCGCCATTATATGATGAAAAGATGTTGGTTCCTCTTTCTTCTGTATTGCCTCGCGTTGTGTAAAGGCAGGTTATAGCAGCGATGAATATAAGTCCAACAGGTATTAAAGCAGTCGGTCTTCACTCGGAATGGCAGTGCCAATTAATATACGTAGAGGTGTCGAATAAAAATACGCGTCGCTACAGATCGCTCACTCTCTGTCAACTTATCTTCTACAAGCGTGATTAACGGTGACCTAGCCTAATCCAGCGTGACCTGGCGTGGTCTGATGCTGTCTGACGCGATGCCGACCGTTGCCGGCGCCTGACTGCAGAGGTCCGCTGGTGAAGACGGTTCTAAGCGCACTCCCCCGAGACAACAGCGGGTAGCCAGTTACATATGTCCATCTCACCGAAACAACAGGGCAGTGGATGCCCACCACACACGCCAATGAAATGACTGGATTTGTGAAAAAGATAGACGTCACAGCAACGTCAGAAACTGATGAAAGCTTTCATCAGGCAACTGTAGAAGCACCGGGTTACAGAAGTCATACGCATGACATCACCTGCCTGGGCCGTCGCTCGCTGTGCCAGAGCACTGGACACCGGATGCAAAGTCATCAAAACGCGGCGCGGCCGACGTCTCGGGCCAGCTCTGGGCCGTGGCAGCAGGGGTGGCTCGCCACACCATGCATTCATGACTACATGCTATGAATATTGAACTAACTTAGTTAGAACTGTAACAGGTGAAATATGTTGTGGAAATTAGCATAATTAGGTGTCATTATTAATTTTTGTTACAGCAATTATAGAATTCTTAATAATGAGCCTCGATGACCGGCGCTGATGGTGGTGATGATGTACCAGAGCACAATGTGTGTGGGTGTGGGCGTGCGTGTATGTGAGTGGGATAGTGTGCTTGTAGGTGGGCGAGAGGGAGTACTTGTGGGTGGGAAGGTGGATGTCTGCCGTGCGTGGGTGGGTGACTGCGGTATTCAGTGTGTGTGGGTGTGTACGTGCGCGTGTGTGTGGATGTGTAGGCAGGCGTGCGTGCGTGGATTCGGATGTGTGTGTGTGTGTGTGTGTGTGTGTGTGTGTGTGTGTGTGTGTGTGTGTGTGTGTGTGTGTGTGTGTGTGTGTGTGTGTGTGTGTGTGTGTTGTATGTGTGTGTGTGTGTGTGTGTGTGTGTGTGTGCGTGCGTGCGTGCGTGTGTCTGACTCCCTGCTGCGCTTGCTTGCTAATTTGCCTGCTTGCTTGCTTGCCTATGCCTGCTTGTCTGCCCTAATTTGCTTACTGTCTTCCGAGTTCTCTGGCGAATGTTACTAGGCCTCTATCTTTTCGCCAGAATCTCGGAGGGGCTAACACGAATCTCCAGTTTTGGGTAGTCCCGTTTGGAAAAAGACTAACAATCTAACCGGTAATGAGCTAAATTATTGTGCATTTAACCTAAATAGACCTGTATTCCTGCTCCCTGTATATTTACAGGGAGCTACTACTGGCAGTTTATACTAATAGTATGATATTTATTATGCTTTCTTTAAGTTACTTTCTTTTTCCTAGCAGGGCGTGCCGCGACTTGTAATATTTTATGTTCTGGTGGTGTTAACGTAAGGGTACTGTTGTCGTTGGGATCGCGGAGAGGGCACGCCTGGCTACCCGTTTAAATGGATGGCGGACCTTTTCTAGCAATAGAACTGCATGAAAAAAACTGTCATTCCGAAGGTAAAATTTTACCCCGCAAAACTGCTATATTTCAATCGCGGTTAGATTTACAACTCAGATTGGATTATTTTAAGACGTGTATGTAGCTTTGGGATGTCGCCTAAAAAGCAAACATGTTTGGCAAAAGCTGTAGAATACCTGCCCGACATTAAAATGAAATGTCCCCTCTGCTATAAAAGGCGCAAAAAAGCGATGATAACAAATTTGGTGCAATGAACGGTGCCACCCCCCGCAACGCCGCCGGCCCTATGGGTTGCCTCCCCCACCCCCACCGGCTGAGCACCCCCAAAGATTTGGGGAAAATTAAACCCCTGGACGTCATTACTTGGTCCTGACCGACTGTTACAGCAAGTGTGACTTGAATTCCATCATATGAAGACGAAGTCATCTGAAGCAGTTTGAAGAAACTGATTCTTGCAGTTCAAAGTCAGCTGAAGCAAGAAGCTGAACTCTTCTCAGTTCACGGTCTGCCGGATGAGTTACATTCAAACTATGGGCCCCAGTTCAAGTCACAAATCTTCAAGGACTTCACACGAAAATATCGATTCAAACATACAACGTGGAGTTCACATTTCCACCAAGGGAACGGCATGGCTGAAAGAGCTGTGCAAACAGCGAAGGAGATTATTCTGCCGAATGACCCACTGTTGGGTCTACTTGATTACCGGACCACACTTTGCTCTTCAACAGGTGTCAGTCCCGCGAGAGCCCTGATGTCAAGGGAGTTCAAGACTAGGGTGCCGATACTTGACACCCAACTCCAGCCAGAAGTCGTGGACAGTTCACGAATACGTCTGAATGATGAAGATTCAAAACATGCTCAGAAGAAAGCCTATGATCGGCGCCACGGCGTGTGGGATCTGCCAAGGCTGAAGGACGAATCTCGTGTTCTCCTAAAAACACATGGAGAAAGAAACTGGTCCCATAGCGGAGTCATCACAGCTCAAAATAAGGCCACCAGAAGCTACCTGGTGGCAACATCTTGAGGCGTATTATGTAGAAATGGGAAGCACATCATGCCCACATCAACTGCACAAACCAGGAGTGACGCACAGGATTCGCAGCCAAGGAAACTGACCGAAAAATCAGCTAGACGGACGCTGAGTTTTCTTTCTCGATGCGGGGGCAGCACACGGTGTCCCAGTTTGTTGTGACGGCTGGGCTCACGCGGGCAAGTCGTCTTTTCGATGTTTAACCAGTGTTAAACTTTTCCTTTGGTTTATTCAATGAGTTAAGCTCGCGTACAGGTGTCAGCTTTATGAGTGCAGCCGTTGTAAGATGAGAAATCACTCAATCGTGGTCGCTCTCCTCACGGCTCGGTACGCCATACCGGAATCTCGCCCGTGGCTGCAGTGCGGCCAAAGTTATAAGCTCCGGCTCGCTGGTGCCGCCTGGCGGCTGCACATGCGCCGGTAGGTGGCTCGACTGGCGCCGTCGGGCCATCGGCTGCGCGGCAGGCCGCCAGGGGGGGCTAGTGACCGGCAACTGGTGCTGATTTGCGGCTCGCTGGGGTAGAGTGGAGCGACCACTATCTGAGTTAAGTCTAAGTATGGGTGTGCAGCGGAGGACATCGGGGATTCCGCTCACCGAGTGTCGTAGCATAGTTTGGATGAGGTCCGACTCAAGATCTGTGGATGTTGAGCCTCCCAATTGGTGGCGCATTGTAGTCTAATGTGGTGTATGGGAATTTGCCCGTCGTGCATGGGTAACCTGCCTGGCCCCTAGCTCATGCTCTGGGTGAGCTATGTAGGCATTCCGATCTATGCTTTCATAACAGTTACCAGCAGCTCTCCATGAAAGTATTCCCTTTGACGTCGAAGGGCCTCACAGATGTGGAACGGCGCGTCCAGCACGTCTGGCTTATGTTTGGTCTTCATGACCCCTGTCTGTGATCGGATGACCCCACATCTGTGGCCATCCGACGTCAAAAGGAATACTTTCATGGAGAGCTGCTGGAAACTGTCAAGAAAGCAACTATCGGAAAGCCTTCATGACTCACCCAAAGCATGAGGTACTGGTCAGTGACCATGCTCAGTGATCAGACAGAGGCCATCTGGGCCGAGGGCGTCTACAAGCTTAACAGGACGCAGCAAGTGGGGCAAGGCACAAAGAAACAGCACATCCGCTAACTCTAGTTTGACTCCGGTCGATAAAAGTTGGGACAATACAGGATGTATTTTTATGATGCTATTGTTCTCTCTAGACAGTGGACCAGGCTGTATTTGTGATTGCATTGGCTTCTTTATCGTGTAGTTTTGCTGCAACATGTTAAGTATATGTAACTAAGAATGCCCTCATGATCATTTGTGCTTCTCTGCAAATACAAATCCAGTTTTAGTGTGATTTGATTGCATTGTGTCAAAGGCGAGCTATAGGTCACCTGGTGGTGAAAGCTGGAACTAGTAGTTTTCGGACGGGCCGATGGCGGTGAAGACAGATACAGCATCAGGGTTAAGTAAAAATTTTGCGCCATTGGGAAGGGGTATACAAATCCTTTGAAAGTCAATGGACGACCTAAGGTGCGTGGTATATTCAGTGGAAAATATTTTCATATCATGCTATAAGAACCGGCTCCAGGAGGCCTTGTTTGCTGAAAAGTGACGAGAAAACGAAAAATAGGCATCTTTATTAGCTCCCCGGGACCTCAAAAATTATTTTTAGAACTCGTAACCATTACAATATTGATTAGCATCCTCGATAACATACAAATGAACAAGGAATGGGAGCGTGCTGTAAAAAAGTGTACATCAGGGGTCACCCTAAATTGCCCCCTCACATTGGTCCACAGACCTTTACTCTAAAAAAGCCTCTTAACAAATGAGAGAACGTTATGGCCAAGGAAATGCAGACCCCATCCTGTCGCTAATCAGAGGTCATCTATCTTACGCCTAATCCTAATCCAAGCATACCAAAAAGTGATTAAATCAACACAGTCTGGGTCCCCATCCATACCCGAACCCAAAATTACCGGAATCAATCCCAACGCATTCTTATCTTAATATTTTATCTCCATTAATATATTTTCAATCACAGTTCCAATTCAAACTTAATTTAATAAATCGGATATGCATTCAATTTCCAACCGATGACTTACTCCAGATTCAATTAAATAAAAGTGCGACTGAGGTCTTAGAACAATCAAGGTAATACAGACGGCCGTGCTCTGTCCATCGCAAAAAAACTTGGAGGGTGATGCGCTATCGCTCAGGCAGGTTGATATTAATCATGTTTGTGTTTTTGGAGTGCAGTTGCCTATAGAATCCTCGATTCAGCCGAATGAAAAATGTTAAAAATGTTGATCAAATGTGCCTTATAGACATCCTACATGTGTAAGGGAATGTGCATGATGCAAGTGTGTGTATAGTAAGCCTTGATTTAAGAACTTTAGAAATGTTGACGGAGAAGTAAATGCCGTAGAGTTATCGTTTTCCATCATTCCAAAAGTCATCTGTCGTATATTTTTGGCAAAGTACATGACGATGTATTAATTTCATGCATTCTTCCTGCAGGTGGCTTCTTCGAACGGTCTACAATCGTTAGAGCTTTAAAAGGAATCCCATTCGGAATGGCAAAGAAAAATTTCCCTTATTATGTTACCATAGGTGGTTTCTGTGGATCTCTCTTCTCGCTTATACCACTCTTTTGTATCTTAGCAAGCCCGAAACTGCGGAAGCGCGTGATGTTCAAGGTTATTGCTAATCTTGCTGCGCAAGAAACCTACTTTCTGATGTCGTGCGGTACAGTGGGGGCGATTAACCTTGCGAAGGTTACGATGTCTCCTCTTGAATGCGCAATGGTTCAAGGTCATAACAATGGAATGGGCATTGCCTGCGCAATAGCCCTGCTGACGCTCTCGATCGAACGTCTTTTGACAGTTATCTACGGAATGAAGGTCCAGCTGAGCGGCTGGCGCCTGGTTCTCCTGCTAGGAATTTCATGGGTCGGAGGAGTCTTTTTTATGGGCGTCCTATTCTGTACAAGTAAAGGCCACTTTGACATTGCTTACGCAAATATTACTGCCCTCCCGCATTGCAAGTACTTAGAAATAATACCCCTACGGACACGCTTCGTCGCAAATGCCAGCTGTCTCGTATTTTATGCCCTTATCATCATCGTCAACTTCATCATCTGCCGCATAGTTATCCGGAACAGACGCACCATTAACGCACATTGCCGGATTGGTGATGCACAATCCAAAAGTAAAGATCTGAAAGCCTATTTTGGTATTCTCAAGTTGACGATTTTCTACCTGGTGGTACAGCTACCAAGTAATGTGTTCAATGTGTATGAGGAAATCACTGGGGACACACGGATTAAAAACGTAAACAGTGTAGCCTTGTCTATAATCATGCTGTTCTTTTCGTTCGACGGGTGGCTTTTCGGTTTCTATAACAGCGAGCTGCGCCGCCGTTACATTGAGATATTTTGTCCGTGCAAAAAGAACAGACCGGAGCCCGTCTTCGTCAGCACTGGAGACGGCGCACCCTTGCGCGCGGCGGCCTCCGTGCTGGTCAGACCCTCCAATGGACTGGCGGTTTACCAGCGGCCCCCACCCGCCACTTCTCCGCACTGTTAACTGTGGAGCTCAGCAGCCCGGCGGCCCTCGTCACATTCTCAGCGCAAGTCAGCGTCGCCTAGGCTGTACCGAACGCCATTCCATGGACCGGAAGAAGCTGCAGTGGCATGGCCAGGTAGAAGTCAGGACCTCGGCGTCTCTTCAAAGATCGTGAGAGGCCTGCAGGAAATACGACGAGGTCGTATGATAAACATGTCTCGTCATCTCTTTTCCACTGTGCTTTGTATAAATCCGGCATGTCTGTCGCAAAACCACACCTCCAAGACCGGCTACGACAGCAGCTCCCAAGCGGGGGTCTTGGGCTTATTAAGAGTCACGGAAACATTCTGTCGCTGGTTAGAGGGATTTCCATTTCTTTTGAACTATCTCTTTGTATCTTTATTTATATCACCAACAGGTCATACGATACCCAATTACAGGTGAACTCAGCAGATATATAAACACATCATGGGCTACACACTAGGAGTACTGCAACCCAGTGGACATCACGCAAGAACTGGCTCTGTTGCTGTAAATGCTGATACATTTTTATTCAATGGGCCTAAAGGGTCACAGAATAAATCACTGTTTGGTGACTTATCTAAAAATATGTTAACCAGGCGCGGGATGTGTGTAAGAATTCTCGAAGCGACAGTATTGACCCTACATGATGGAATATGGAACAGAGTTGATCGTGAGGTTCTGGTCAATCTACGTGGAACATGAATATTAATGTCTTTCAATAGTTGCAATCATTTAAGACGACCTGCCTGTGTAAAGCCGACTTTCCGACCGTGGTGGTGACCAGGGCGAGATTGGGGAAATGTCTAGACCTAGAAAACTGTTTGTTACATCTGGTCGGCAGTGAAGCGCAGAACGGATAATTTATTGAAAAAGGAATAAAAATATGTTCGAGCCCAGTGTTTGTTTCAATTGTGAAAGCAATGCTTCTCAGAAAGTTTGAACAGGTCCAGTATACACATGGTGAAACGACTAAAAATTTTCCAAATTAAATCAGTTGTGATTTCTAGGTGTGTGGCCCCTGGGGAAAGAGGTCATCATGCCTGGAGCACTGCGAGCCACTGCGTTAGGACCTATTGTACCCTATGGGGAATCTCTAGGATCATGGGGCCCTGAGACAATCGCAGACTGTCTTCGAAATGTATAGGTGCAGGTGCATTATTTTAACCGAAGAATGCAAACCTGAATCCAAATTTTTCTTCTTCTCCAAATACGATTCATACAAAGCTTCACCGGAGATTCCATACTGCTTAGTCATAGAAGTCATTCTATTACAACTGTTGCTATAATGTTTTGGGACCAGGTGATTTATAATGTTCTCGGATCCCCTGATTTCCGATACGGCATGGAAATTATATTTTCTATTTTATTGCTCACATCGAGCTTTGGAGTTCTTAATTACCACTTTTTGAGGTACTGAATGCGCTGAATACGCATTCAGTGGATATAACAATAACCCCATCGCTGGGCAAATAAAGCAGCTTTTCAGCTACAAAATCTGCAAGGGCTGCAATATCTGCTCTCCTGTCAAAACTGCATATACCTAACCTTTTCCGCTCTTAAGCTATAACATTTGAAACACCCAGATTCCCCGCATAGGGGCGGCATACTGTGCTGCAAGGTTTCAGACACGGTGAGTTTGTCTGTTTGCGGCCTATATTTCATCGAGTGTGCTGAACTACAATATGGACTTCAATCATTATTGTTAGGGTACCTTCTGGCCATGTGCACTATTTTCATGATTTGTTAATATTGGAGATGACAGAGGTAGGCCTAGGGAGGACGAAAATCGAACAAATTGTGAATGCAACGTAAATATTTACGGAAATGGTCCGAGTTGGATTTATTCAGGTGACTACGGTCACTCGGACAATGGGGAGGGGATGGGGGAGTTGGGGCATATCAGAATCGGGTCTGCCTGGATCCGAGCTCTGAGAGACGTTAACACAGCTGGTTTTCTTTATTACAGTGACAAGACAATATCCACGCCTGAGGTGGTGACAGTACTCTGCCATGGACAGTGGACTTATCGCTATGAAAGCAATACTAAATCGTGGAGAAGCAGGGACGGCGAATTCCGCGTGGCAATTTTACGGGTGTGCAGTTGCACACCCTGAAAAAAATTGAGGGTGTGCAAACGTACCTTTTTGCACACCCGGTTTTGGCTTGGTCCGGGGAAGCCCCCTCCATTTGGGTGGCGCCCCCCCGGATTCGGCTGGTAATCCCGGCCGGTCAAGAGAAAATCAGAGCTAAACACCGCGCACCTGAAGAGGTAGAACACTGCGTGAAATAAAGGCACTTCATGTATGAATGGCGCCATGACATCAAGGCCGCCCCATGGAGCCCCAATAGGCGCCCCCAGGAGAGAAAAGGCACCCCCTCTGGATAGCATAGGCGCCCTTGGATAGCAAAGGTGCCCCTTGGATAGCAGAGGCACCCACTGCACAGGAAAAGGTGCCCTCTCTTGGAAGAGAACGGCACCTCTAGATAGCATAGGTGCCCCCCCACTACAGGGCAAAGGTGCCTCATTTTGATAGCATAGGCGCCCTTGGATTGCAAAGGCGTCCCCTAGACAGCACAGGCTCCCACTAGATAGCAAAAGGCACCCCCCAAGAAGTGCAACGGCGCCCCTAGATCCATGGGCGTCCCCTGGGCAGCAAAAGATGCCCCCACAGAGCAAAGGCACCCCCTCTGGGCAGCAAAGATGCCCCCCACAGAGCAAAGGTGTCCCCTCTGGATAGCATACGCGCCCTTGGATGGCAAAGGTGCATCCTGGACTGCAGAGGCGCCCCTGGACAGAAAAAGGTGCCCCCCCACCCAGGAAGATCGACGGCGCCCTTGGATAGCATAGGCACTCCCTCCACCCATGAAGATCAAAGCCGCCCTGGATAGCATAGGCGCCCCCTGGAAAGCAAAAGGCGCCCCCCCACAGAGAAAAGGCCCCCGCTTTTGATAACATTGGCGCCCTTGGATAGCAAAGACGCTCCCTGGGCAGTAGAAGCACCCTGGACAGAAAAGGCAACCCCTCCCCCCAAGAAGAGCAACAGTGTCCCTGGATAGCATAAGCGCCCCCTGGTTAGCACAGGCAGACGCCTGTGCTAATATTTTTCCTTTGAAACTTTGATTACCTCTATCTGGCGACCTCTTTGACATTGAGACCTGAAAATGGGCCCAAATTTTTATTTAGTATATGGGACCTTGGCAAAAATTTGGTTAAATCTAAGGGGTGATGGTGGACTCGCCTGGACGATTTTTCCTGTAATGACCCATGAAAGCGGAAGTAAGCGCATATCTGGGATGTGAGCCAAAAGTACAACGAAATGTTCATCTCCACTTCAATGTTCATGCATTACTTTGCAAAAAAGGTTCTGGAAATAATTATTCAGGCGTACGTCTTCTTTCATATATCATATACATTCTCTGTTTTGGGTGTAGCAGCCTATGGTCACTACACAGAAACCAAAAAGTTTTAAATTTCGCTGCATAGAGTCATCTCTGGCTCAAGAAAGCATGACCATATTATTCCTATCCTCAACTCTCTAGGAAGGCCGAAGATCGAGTCACTAGAAGCTGAGAGAGACGCCATTAAAGTGTTTAAAACCCTAAGGGTTGATGGGTCTCCCGAAGAGACTAAAAATATCTGCGCCAGGCTCAGCAAGGAGCCCACCCGAGAAACGCGCGGCTCGTCAAGAGGTGGACTCCGTCTACCAGCTCTTCCTCTTACTGCATCACAACGGTCGTTCGCTTACCGAGGGGGGGGGGGAGGGATGGAACAAGTTGTCACCTGCCGCCGTGAACGCCACATCGTTGACTAGCTTTAGGAAGGTGATCAGAAAATCATGATCTACCACAGCCATTACCTAAGCATATATCTGTACAGACCAGCCTCTAGGTTGGTCTTGGTTTCTTGCCTGTATGCTAGTTTATGAGCTGTGTGGTGACATTTGGATGGAATCGGATACACGAAAAAATTGCATAATGGTACAGTTTACACTAGTACGGTGAGGCAATCAAACCGACGCTTCCATATATCCTCCTCCCTCCGGAGAGCGATGATGTACTGGAGAGTTTGTTTTTTTCTAGGTCTGTAGAGCCATGAAATCACCGGTCCCACTCCCCCAGGAAGAGGGGTTGACATGGATATGCCCCCCCCCAACATTTGGACCCTGAACTTTTCTAGCTCTATTTTTTATGTGCCTGTGGTACCTGCGACGCCAAGGAAAAGCCCTGTCAGGTACTGATTGGGCGTGCCCAACATGATGTCCATAGGAAGCTCCGGCTAAATCATTGCCTCGCTAAAAGCATTCTTGTAGATCTCAATACTCTACTCAGCACCCACGACCGTGAGCTGCTTGACAAGCTCTTTACATTCTTGAAAACTGCCAAGTTAGGAGAGCTCATATACAATATTGAGATTAAACGTCCATGACAGGCAGGTATACCTACGCCATCCCTGCAAAATTGATAGGACCCTTTGCCACTGTTTTAAATTAAGTCATAATGCCAAGGGCGTTCCCTTGCAAATATGCTAAGTATAGTTTACCCCTACATCATTACATCATAGGTTACCCCTGGCTCTCACAAGGGGTTGCTGCACCCTCTCCCTCCTAAGGTTTTCCAGCATTGAAAAATTCGTTCAGGCTACAGTCTTGGAAGTCTTCGTAGTGTAAGTGCACGTTTCTTTATTTTTGATCAAATCCATCATCATTTGTATGTGATCAATGTGTTTCGTTTTTTGCGCCTCAGGATAAACCTTGTTCACATATGTGCAAGTTATAGTACTTTGCAAACCGTGTCTGCACCCAGCCCCCCTCCCCTCCAGGCCCCCTCCCGTAAAAGTTCCCCCTCGATAGTCTGGTACATTTTGGGAACATCCTTGTTACGGCACCACCACAGCGAGGGAGCGAAGGTCGGCTCCAGCAGGTCAGGCCCTGGGCAGATGGTGGTGGATTTCCTCTCCACGCTGACGGTCCAGCGGCGCCGGTTGCGGTGCCAGTTTACCGGCAGCCGCCTGGCTTCGAAGGCGCCGCCGGGTCGTTCTGTCCTTCACGCTGGCCTCCCAATCAGCATCAGCACCATCAGCTAATCAGCATCAGTACCATCAGCTAGCAGCCGGTCAGATGGAGCGGACCAGCGTCGGGCTCGGATGCGCCGCTGCCGTGGACGGCCTGCTGGCTCCATTAGCATCATCTTTGGTGTTCATGGCGTGCGGACTACCGAGGTCATGTTGCGCCCATAATAATATTCAAGGATAAAACACGAGTAAAAAGGACACAAGGCCAACAAAGCTGCAGCGGTATCATTTAAAAGACCAAAAATATACATAACACAACAGGTGGGCGTAACGGTGTAAAGAAGGCTTAACCCTCGCGCTCACAGGGAAGTTCAGAGATACTTGTATCTCTTGTAAGAAACTGAGTACAAAGGCGAGTAGATGGCGTTCGTCCCGACACTCTTCAGATAGTACATCATGCTGGGGATCTCAACAGAGGCATTGGATGGGCACGACCCTAACTGGGGCTTTTGGCGCCCTCAGTTTCTTGCTCTTGGGTCGCCCGACTACCCTATACATAAATCCATGCCCTTCAGTATTCAACTACTTGCGAGCTTATCTAGTTTTTGGTGCTTATCGACGCACTAACTGCCAGGGTCATAAGGCGTCTCCAACTCTTTCCCTGTTGGAAGGCTTTCTCGGGAGCCAGATTGCTCTTGTTTTGGGAATCCGCTGGGCCTTAAACCCGGGTCGGCCTTGCGGAAAGCGAGTGTGCTCATTATAGGGTAACCCCTTTTGCAACTTTTCTTTGGAAAAACTGCTCCCAGGGTGTTTTCTGATGTATTTGGGGGCCCTGATTCCTAATATGACCTCAGAATGGCAAATTTTTTAAGATTTCGAGACCGCGCATGACGAATGAAAATTGTCACAAATAACAAATTTCGAGCATTTGACTGCATAAGTCCAAAATCGGTCAGCAAAGCAGTGATGTTACCCATCTCACGGTATTTCTGAGAGTTTGCAGTCATTTCAGCATTAACATCCTGAGTCAAGCTCATATGTACTGTGTGCATTGAATGGGCTGGTTTGAATTGCAGGTCAGATTATTTCGATATTTACGGAAGCGCCAACAACTAATAAGTGCTGGTGAAACTAAACCATTTTCATGTTTCAGCTGTTAAAGCCTTCTCTTAATAGATCGACCATTGAAAGCCCGTATCTCCACTTCAAAGCAACTTTTAAAAATCCTGCTGACATTGGAAACGAAAGGGCTCGAAGACTGAATTAAGTGATCGTGAACATTAAATTGTGTCGAGTCAGTATTTGGTAAACGCAAAAACATGCTTTTCAGTTCTCTCGGAGACAACTGGATATTTCGCTTCGTATCTGCCCTGGGCAGCGCCACCCAGAATTGCAATCGCCACCCTGGGCATCACCACCGGACCAACAGCTTGAACAGGTCCAGCAGCCATGGTTATCAATATACATGTGCACCTTCTGCAAGTGAAATGCTTCAATGTCATAAAGCATAACGGCTTACCAACACTACCAAAATCGTGTCACGTTTAGGTCGCATCTTCAGCTGGTGTGTGACTGTGCTGGAGCGGTACTCACAGATGAAGTCGGTACTGTGGTTAGCAGAAAGCATGGCAAGCTGCATCAGGCAAGGTGGCAGACAGCATAGGGCCTCACTGCGTCGCTGTCGACGCTGGTCACCTACGTGATGTGTGTGTATCTGCCATGCGTCGTGGATATCAGACCAAGGTGAGATCTGATACTCGCCCCGCTCCATCTGGCTGAGGAGGCCAGTCAGCAACAGCGGTGGTTGAGGCACAGTAATCTAGGTAGTCCAGGAAAAATATATGGCTTCGCGGGGTGACCCGAAGGAATCAACCATTGCAGAAGCTGTCAGTCTGATCAAGGAGGTGCGCAGGCACCGCGCCGAGCAGTCCGTCCGCCGCTTCGCAACGCAGGTCATAAACCTTTGCGCTATGCCATACCGATATGAACGGCATTCGAGACGCTGCCACCTTAGCTGATATTGAGCCACTGTAAACCAAACTCCTGGATGCCAACCAGCTGGATGAGTGTTTAGTAACGTGGAAAACGACTGGCCTGCCGAACAACAGACAGGCCACTCAGCGTGCAGTGAGATCAACGCCAGAGGCAGGTTCCACTGTCGAAGGCACGAATCGGCAGGGCGGCCACTTCTTTAACAGCAGGGTAGCCAATTCTGGGTAGCGCTGCCCAGGGCAGGTACGAAGCGAAATATCTAGCTGTCTCCGGGAGTGAACTGAAAAGCATGTTTTTGCGTTTACCAAATACTGACTCGACACAATTTAATGTTCACGAACACTTGATTCAGTCTTCGAGCCCTTTGGTTTCCAAGGTCAGCAGGATTTTTAAAAGGCGTTTCCAAGTGGAGATACGTGCTTTCAATGGTCGATCTATTAAGAGAAGGCTTTGACAGCTGAAACGTGAAAATGGTTTAGTTTCACCAGCACTTATTAGTTGTTGGCGCTCCCGTAAATATCGAAATAACCTGACCTGCAATTCAGACCAACCCATTCAATTCCATAGACAACTGCCCACAGAGGCAAATTTGGTAAATTTTGGAATACAGTTACAATGATACCCCGATGACAGAAATGACGTTTTACTCTCGCTATTTCCCTCGTTAACACAACGCCTATAAGATTTCATCACCTTCCTCCTCAATATGTCGACAGGTGGCGCTGCGATTGGTGCCGTCAACAATATATATATATATATATATATATATATCTATCTATATATATATATATCTATATATATATATATATATATATATATATATATATATCTAAAACCCTGTCGCATACAGTATATATATGAGCTTGACCCAGGATATTAATGCTGAAATTACTGCAAACTATCAGAAATACCGTGAGATGGGTTACATCACTGCTTTGCTGACCGATTTGGGAGTTATGCAGTCAAATGCTCGAAATTTGTTATTTGTGACAATTTTCATTCGTCATGCGTGGTCTCGAAATTTTAAAAATTTGCCATTCTGAGGTCATATTCGGAATCAGCGCCCCCAAATACATCAGAAAACACCCTGGGAGCAGTGTTTCAAAACAAAAGGTGCAAAAGGTGTCACCCTAGTGCTCATTCACCTGCAATGATGGACGTCAGATCCCTCATTACTTAAGCCAAGTAATTTATAACAGTATGTTTACTATTACCTTTGCATTGTACATTCCCCATGACTTAACCCTCGCCCCACCGGGGCCATCGATGGCCCCCCTATGGTTTTTTCGGGATAACAGAAAAACGACGAGATGCAGCATCGCGGTTGAGGGCTCTATCTCTCACCCCCATCATTTTCTCACCATCCCTGAAATGTTTTACCCCGGGTCACCCAAAGTCAGGTCACCAGGCGAGGTCAACCAAGGTCACCTCACTTCAACTTTTGAGATCTGTCAGAGCTACATTTCTCAGTCGATCAATTTGAAACTTCCTATACCTCATAACCCCTCCAGGGGCTACAAGATGTTTAAGATTTACAAGATGTCAATATGATCCGGGATTTTTCGGTTTCTTGACCTGAGGTCAGGTCACGGGGTGGCCTCTCCCATTGGAAAAGAATGGGGAAAAGCTGTCTTATGATCTAAAAGTCACAAAACGATTACAAATGCTCAGCTTACTCAGAAAAGCGCTCTTGGACACCCTTTCACGGATCCCAGGGGCCATATTTGGCCTTTGAACTCTCCGAGGTCATCCAAGGTCACCAGTTGTCAAAAACAGTATTCTGACAATAACTTTTGACCTAATTAAGCTAGAGCGCTGAACTAAACACCATCGTGTATGTCTCGTCACTGGGTTTCATTTGATGTAGGATAAGGTCACTTTCTGACTTTTCGTGACCTCAGGTCATATTAGGTCACGAGGTGACCTCTGGAGGTCAAACCACCGGTGGGAGGTCTTTGCATTGCACATAGCGGGAAAAGGTCTGGCATTCTCCTATCAAATGTAGTTCACCAAATCTCAATAGCTCTCATGGCATAAGAGCTATGCCCAGTTTTCTTAAGCATTGCACATTTGAGTGAAAATAGCCTATCGTGACCTAACTTAATCTCTGGAGGTCAAACCATTGACCTGAGCACTAAAACATAAAAATTAATATCTTACTGAATTCGCACGAGCTTTCTAATGCACTTTGCAGATTTGCGCTAACCGCCATATTGTCGGAGTTAGAGGGGTGCCATTGATGGCCCCCGGTGGAGTGAAGGTGGCGCCGAACCCCCGGTGGGGTGCGGATTAATTTGCGACCATTCACGCAGCACCCATAAAAGATAGTCTACTTGCACAGCACGACACTGTTTGGTTCAAACATACGCATACGAAACCCGAAACCTTTCGACCTTTGTAGAGATTAATGAACAGTGATGGATGTCTTATTAACTGCTGGTCTTCTATGGAAGTTTTTATTCATTTTCCAATAATCGCATTGGCGAACAGAATTTGGAGCTGCCTTGCAACATTGGCTATGCTTGATTGTGGAGTGTACAAGAACTTAATCGTGTTGAAAAATGTGTGCATACCTTTGGTATCAAGTATCTGATCAATCACTGGGCTTTTAAGCCATCGTGATATGTTGACGGTTTGGCCGTGCTCTCGATAAAGTCGCAGGCGCCCTTGCTATGAGAAGTAGCGAAAACGCTTCATTCACAATTGAATTTTGCTTCGATATAACTTCTGCATTGGTATTAAGCCTCTGCATTGCTTTAACCCTCGCCCCACCGGGGGGCCATCGATGGCCCCCTAAGGTTTTTCCGGGATAGCAGGAAAACGACGAGGCGCAGCACCGCAGTTGAGGGCTCTACCTCTCACTGCATCATTTTCCCATCATCCCTGAAATTTTTACCCCGGGTCACCCAAGGTCAGGTCACCAGACGAGGTCAACCAAGGTCACCTCACTTCACCTTTAGAGCTCTGTAAGAGCTACATTTCAAAGTCGATCGATTTGAAACTTCCTACACTTCATGACCCCTCCAGGGTCTACAAGGTGTATATCCGGGATTTTTGATTTCGTGCCCTGAGGTCAGGTCACGAGGCGACCTCTCCCATTGGAAAAGCATGGGGAAAAGCTATTTCATGATATAAAAGCCACAAAAATGATTGCAAATACTCAGACTGCTCAGAACAACGTTTTTGGACACCCTTTCACGTATCCCAGGGGTCATATTTACCCTTTGACTTTTCCAAGGTCATCCAAGGTCACCAGAGGTCAAGAACAGTATTTTGACAATAACTTTTGACCTAATTGAGCTAGAGCGGTGAAACAAACACCATCGTGTTTGTCTTGTCACTGGCTTTCATTTGATATACGACAAGGTCACTTTTGACCTTTCGTGACCTCAGGTCATATTAGGTCACGAGGTGACCTCTGGCGGTCAAACCACTGGCGGGAGGTCTTTACGTTCCGCATAGCGGAAAAAGTACTGGCAATTTGCTATCAAATGTACTTTACCAGGCCTCAATAGCTCTAATGACATAAGAGTTATGCCCAGTTTGCTTAATCATTGCATATTTGAGTGAAAATAGCCGATCTTGACCTAATTTGACCTCTGGAGGTCAAACCATTGACCTGAGCACTAAAACATGCTAAGTAATTTCTTACTGAATTCACGCGAGCTTTCTATTGCACTTTGCAGATTTGCGCTAACGCCCATATTTTCGGAGTAGAGGGGGCCATCGATGGCCCCGGTGGGGCGAAGGTGGCGCCGGACCCCCGGTGGGGCGCGGGTTAAAATCGTTTTCATGGTGGCACCATTTGATGAAGTTTGATATATTTTCGTATTGAAAATATGTTGTTTTGTACATCCCAGCTCTCCGGCAGGAGATGTATGTAAATTTTTCAGTCATATCTCTCGCTTTCATACTTCAGGCATAAGTTCTGAAAAAAACACGGGTCATCACGACAAGAGTCAGGCTTAGGTCTGTATGGTAAGAAAGAATATAAATCAAACTGCAGTGGCAAGCCAGACATCATAGAGTAAAAATAAAACCTCCATGGGAATTCTCGGCATGTTTTAATTCTTGCAGGTTATCAAAATTTACAAATTGCCCCATACATTTTTCATGGAAAGATCGTGACCATGACCTTGCTATACGTCCATACATGTATTCAAAGAAAGAAACAAGCCAAAAACAGCACACAATGCGAACGTGAAGATTAAAAACAGATGGAGGGTAAAAACTATGATACACAAAGTGACCATGAAGATTAAAAACGGGCGAGGGGTAAAAACGCAAGCAGGAAACACCACATCAGGCGCGGGGAACCGACTCCAATCACGCCTCCAGGAGGGTGGCACCGAGAAATTATTCTGCATGTGGGAAACGCTCATAAAAAGAAAAAAAGACGGGATCAGGGAAACAAAAAATTAAAATAAAATAAAGTCAGGGGTTAGTGGGGACGACATATCAAAGTCAATGCCCGGGCAAATTATCGATATGGAAACCCTGGTACGAACACTTATCTTGCTCGGTGACCTTACTATGTGGTATAAATCTAAGGTCGATAGGTTAAGGTTGATCTTACTGATGCACCCGCAAACATTTTCGAGTTTAGGTCTCTTGACCTGGACTGGCGATCTGACCTGATATGACCATAGACCTAAGATTTTGCCACAACTTGCAAAAATGTCGGGTAAGAGGTAGATGAAGTACGGCAGCGCCCCGCGATGCTGTTATTTTTTACTACCTTGTGAAAACCTGAGGAGGCCGGTTACCCGCCCCCTCATGTGGGCGCATGTTAATTTTCCTAAACTCTGACACTTGCACAATGAAAATTTCGTGAAGACAATGCAATATCATTGCAAGCAACTGATTCCAAAATCAATCGCTTTGCTTGCGGTGTTAAACATACGGCTGTACTACTGCAGTGGTCTGCAGGCCGTTTGCATACCTGTCTTAGGTGCAAACAATTGGAATTTATGTCAAGAACACATTTTAGATTTTTTATGGAAATATAATTGATGAAGACAATTTTTATGTGTCTGAAAGGTCAATTTCAACTGCTAAAAGGTCAAGCTTGGTGACAAAAGAGAAGGTCAAACCAATTAAAAGTAAAAAAATCAAAATAACCTATGGTTCAAGACCAGTTCTATGATATACAAAAATGATTAATCAGGCAATCCGTTTATGAGTTATGCAGCATCAAAGATGAGTCCACGATGTGACCTCCCGAAAATGCCTTGGGCTATAACTCGGTCACCGTTGGTTGGAGGAGGCTAAGATTCTCACCGCCGTGTTCAGGGCTCAAAGCTATCCCGGAAACAAAGTTTCAGATTTTTCTAGACATGGTGGTGTCAAGCCTCGGTCGATCTGTCCTGGAATCCCCCTTCCTTGCTAAGAGCATCCCGTACACCAGACAAAACTGCATCTTGATGATTTGGGAAAGTAAAAAGATGGAAAAGATTTGCATCTGCATGTTTCTGAAGTGTGGCATTTCAATAAAAACCCCATGTATGACGCAAATAATTTGCTGCGTTTAGCTGGCCTTTTGGCGAAATGACAGAGCCCCATTTGATGGAAATGCGTGCCTTTTCTAGCCGAGTGCCCACCAGGACCTGTTGCAGTACGTATGTGCAAGGGTCAGCGTCCGCAGGTCGAGCAATTTGAAGAGATTGAGCTGCCTGCCGTTGCGTCAGTGGGTTACCATGACGACTTGTCAGGAGGCCGCATAAAAGCCGATTCCCGGGGTGCCAGCTGGATACATGGGGCGTAACTGGCAAGGGTTGAACAAGGCCATCCATCACAGCACTCACGGACAAGTATGTATTACATTCTTTAGAGCCGAGTGGTCTGCTGCTCCGCTACATGTTGACACTGAATTGTAGTGAAGGAGCTTTAGTGGAATTTTTAGGAAAAAATGTAACTGAGTAGCAGGTAGCAGACTCAAGCAATTAAAAACCACTACTGCTACCGTCAACCGTTTAAGAGGACCGCAACCCCGATTGTTTTTAATCTTATGCATCTACGCATGCAATAGAGGGAGGTCTAAAAAGGTGTGTCAGTGTATGCATGCATGTCAAATAATAAATTTATTTACATTGCATGGAGCTCCGAACATGTATTAGCGAAGAGTATGGTGGTTAGTGTGACGGGAAGTAGTATCAGACTACTAAGTGGCCGACTCAGGAAATCTGTGAACGTAGCCTACCTCTCTAGTGGTGAGATATGTCTCATGCCTTCAGCAGCTGAAGTATGGGCCTATAAGCTGCCTGCGTTTGGTGCTGAGGCAGAAAATTGTGATTTATGCCGGTTTTTATTGTGTTACATAATTCATCAGAGTGAGGGAAATGTTTTATACTTTCACGTGCAGACCAAGTATATGAATGCTAGACTTTTTTGATAGGGTAGGTCACATGCGTAGGAAGTGGGGGAGCAGGGGCCATGACCACCCAATATTTATTATTCTTAACCAGTGTCCTATGGCGTTAACTGAAAACAAATGACTTAAAGCACATTGGCCCCGCAGTGCTCAGGGCGCTCCTACGCATATGCGGTAGGTCCTAAGGCTGCCAGCCCCGGTAAGGTGTTCGACATTTCTAATGGGAAAGGATGATTGGCTGAAACTAATCACACCAAGCAACAGGTGGTGCATATTTAATCAGACTGACCTGTGGGGATATAGAATCAAGAGTGGTATAATGGATGCAGCTTCGACACAACCTTAGATGCTGCAGTTACCATTTCCTTTTGTGCTATTAGACATTTTGAGGGTATAATCGCATATCATTTTTACGCATTGTAAGTAGATAATTTTGAGAATTACAATCAAGGGATTTGTATTTCGTTTTGGTTTTCGAGGAACTTAGTTATGCTTTAAAAAACCTAAATTAAATGGAGCAGTTGACTAGTAACCCATTTTCTGTAAGGGGGATTATGTTAATCCCTCATGTTTTTCCCAGATTTCTCCAAAGCAGTTCGCGATAGGAATTTGGAACTTTCGGAAGTTTCTCTAAGCTAGATTAAGCAGATTCCTTCATTTGTTTTAGATAAAATCCGCTCCAGAGGTGGAACTATGGATCGGTATTCAGGGAGGGTCTATTCGCAAACCGAAGTATTATCATGTGTTCTTCGTACAGCAAAACCGTACGTAGCAATATTCAGGGCATTCGGAATGTTCGAATGTGATGAATAAGGTGCCATGTGATAGTTCACTTACATTATCGGATAATTGTTTTCGACAGAGGCGCTTCCAGAACTCAAAATGGGGATGGGGTTTCAGATATAGTTGGATTGTACTCTTGCAGAGTGAATATCAGTTTACAGGATAGCTGAGAGGAATGCAAGTAGCCATACTATGCTCTAGTATTGTAGTAAATGAACCTTGCAAGTGGTCTGTGATACTACGATCCGGGGAATAACAAGTCCATAGGAGCTTTATATACAGAAAAAGAAACATTTTTCGGCAAATTTGCGCTTTCCCCATGCATTTCCAATGTAGAGGTCATGACTCGTACCTGACCTTAGGAAAACAATATACAAAATACCGAAACATAGTTTGTAGTCCCCGGTGAGCCCATTATGTGAAAAAAGTTTCACATTGACAAATTAACCCTTCTCTGAGTTATGCAATCCCAAAAATGTTTTGAAGTGAGGTCACTTGACCTGGCCTGGTGACCTGACCCGAGATGACTAGAACTTAAAATTTTTAGGGGAAGTTACAGAATTGATTAATGATAAGCTGTGGCAAGTACGGTGGCGCTTAGCGCCGCCGTTTCCCGCGACGACGAAAAAGCTGTAGGGGGTTAGTCAGCACCCTTCCGCCCCACTGGGGGAGGGTTAAAAAGTGTGAAAGTCCGTTGCTTAAATTCGGAATTTTTTGCAGGATTGTCCTTATATTTGTGTCTACCGTCTAAAACCGCGAGAAAACGTTTCGATTTCAAAAAAAGTGTTGTAACGCGCACCCTAATACTCATGTGACCTCACATGACCTTTGAGGGATCAGATGGCGAAAAACTCAACCTTATGTTCCAGATTGTGGTCAGAATACACGATTAGAGAATTTTCAGGCTTATTTATTCAGTATTTACTGCAACAAGCCCTTTCTACTTTTCACCATAGCATATAATGGGGTAACCAAAATTGACCCCACCTTAGGTCAACAATATCAAAATTCCAACATAGCAAACTTGTACGCCTTGATGACCTTATATTTTGCAAGTTTGAAACTGCTCGGTGGGCAGATTTTCCTGACGTACCGCTCCAAACTCGTGCTTTTAGGTTTTGAGGTCGGGTCTCTTGACCTTGAATAGCTCCTTGACCTGACATGACCTGACCTCAAAGAGTTGGTCAGATGTTTATAATTGATCAGGAATATGGTACTGTAAGTTTTGTTGTTTTGCGTTTCTTCATTTCTGCGTCATCTTGGGAAAACCAGGAGGGGTGGGGGCGAATTTCGCCACTACCCATGGGGGCGCGTGTTAAGACATAAAGCGAATGAACCAATGTTTTCAATTCTAAAAAGAATAATTCAAAAACAAAATAGGTGTAAAAATCAGGAAAAACATTTTCCCCACTTTCCATATGCTAAAAACAGAAATATACCCTCTTCTCTAACATTATGTCATGCCATCAAAACAACACTTAACATAATCAGTGAAATCCTAAAGCTTGATCAGACTCGCTGTAAAGGCCCATTCACAGGGTTTCCGCAGGGTAAAAATCGCATGCAGGGTCTATTGAAATATATGGTAAAATAATAACACGACCCGCAACGGAATTTCCGCTGAGGACGTCCGCCCTCATCATCAGCATCATATTTGTTCACTTGTCACGGCAATTGCACTTTCGGTCCGCGCGTCCTTTCTCGGTCTTGTTAAGCACTGCTGCTAGAAGTGAACGACAGGTGGCGTTACGGCGGCCGTGTTTATTCAGTGGTGGAAAATTGATGCATATGCTTGATGTAAAGAAACAACTTCAGAGTTGGATTTTGAAAAAGGTGTTTGTTTTGGGCAAGTGCGGGGCAGACAGAATGTGATTGGTGTTCCGGCCAATGAGTGCACTTCGGCACTGTGACGCTCTGCAATGGACAACTACTCGCCCGAAATCTTCGGTCCACCGGCGTACTCACAAGCGAGTAAACCAGTATTGCATGCTGGTTTACTCGTTAGCATGGTATATTTAACGAGTGGACCAGGCTTAGGGCTTACGACCAATTATATTATTGTGGCCATATGGAAGGCATTTTTAGGGTTTGAACTAAGGTTTGAAAACCCCTTAATCTTAACTTTAAGGCTGGCGGAAGTTTTATCCCGAGAGCTTTGAGTAAAATGAAATTGTCTACTAGTGATTTCTCAACACGCTTTACAAAACTGCTATCTCAGGTCAAGACCCATTATTAATGAGGGACACTCCCTTTAACTGACTTCATCTGAAAACGAGCGGTTCACTCGTTGATAATGTGTAGACAATAAACAATAAAATTCCCGGTAGCAAATAATAATGTAATTTTTTCGTATTAGTGGCACTAAGTCGAATCTCACTAATTCTGTTTTTTCAGCTATCTGATGAAGCCCCAGCCTGCGTTAATTTCCATCCATGACGATTGCGATGATCTGGCCATGAACGATACTGACTGTGCTCCCACAGCACCATCCTCTGATTCACTGGCGTGCTTCGGTAAGAAGGATTTAATGCATTTGATGTTTAGACATGCTTTGTCACGGCCATGGCCACCTGTTTTATTCACACATCACGTGCGACTTGGTTTCTGAGTCGAAAAGGGTGAAACCCAGTTTTCGTACGTGGCACAATTTATTGCAGATTAATTTAGCAGTTTTACAGCTAGGTATAGGTCATCTTTGGTCAGGTCACTAGACAAGAGGAAGTGACCTCACTTAAAAGATGTTCAACCATTCTGTAGTCAGAGAAGGTTTCAGTACTTGTTCTTGTTCTTGGTGGGGTTAGACGCACAACCTCTTGGGTTCAGGCGTCAGAAGGTTTCAGTAGCTAACCTGCAATTCATATAGAATAGTAAGGTCATCAAACAAGGCAGTTTGTGGTGACTGTTTTTATATCGATGAACCAGTGCCAGGTCAGCGATTGCGATGAATGGATACATTTTTGGAACATAGCTCCAACGTCCCTGTGAACCGGTCCCATTTTATATATCAACCGGAGACTCCACTCAGTGACCCAGACCCAATAAATCAAGAATCGCCCTACAGCTACAACGCAAAATTTCTCTGGGCCCACTCGATGAGTTTTCATAGAGACTGCTGTACAAACATACAGTTTTGCCCAATAATTTTTTTCAGATTCTTTGACGGCCCGAGGGCCCTGTATTGTTCACCTTTTGATCGTCAAAGGCAATTACCTGCAAAAACCAAGAGCTCACCATTAATCCCTAGCCCTCAGCCCTCACCCACTGAGAATACTAAAGCAACTCCGTAAAGATCAGCGATAACAGACGATGAAATCACCCTACAGAACAAATACCATACGACAGGCCAAAGAAAAACTCCACTGCACAACTAGAGCAATCAAACGCGTATTTGCCCTGCAAAGCCTACACAAACATACACCTTCAAAACATACACAGATGATGAATCATCTGAGCTTTTTCCTGTTCTATCAGACACATCTCCACGTAGACACACATACACGCATAGGCGCCGGACGCCCGCCGCAGGAGTGTCACCTCACACGTCACTTCTCATGATCACACGATTTTAAAGTGGACACTGCAGACGCGGGACAGTTAACATGCTTTAGACCTATGCAGCACAAAAAGCACACAGGCCTCGTTGCTGTGATACATCAGTGAAGTGATATATCAGCGAAGCGTTATAAATAGGGAGACGGCTATAAGCGAGTGTGCATACCTAGCCATTTCTTGTCAAAATGTGCACAGTTTCCGTTGATGATTGCGGCACATCTCTCAGAATCCATATCCATTTTCAATCTGCGTTTGAAATGTGCAATTGTTGGGACTTCCCCTAGATTTTGCAGTACCTAATGATTTGGTAAGTATGATGGCATGGTCTGCCAGGTAGTTCTGAGTGTGTCCTGCTATGACGGTGGACATAGTAAGTTCTGCACAAATATCCCAGCTCCTGAGAAGGATTTGTAGACTCATCCAGAATAAGCGTACCTCTGGGCATGTGAAATATTTGTGTTCTATTGTTTCTAGACAGTTACCACAACGTTCGCAGAGAGGACTAACTTTTATTCCACAGCGGTAAAGTTGCAAGTTTGTAGCGCCAATCCTAGTGAGAATTTTATAATGCAGAGCAGCGTGGTATGTTGACTTTGAAAATCTGCTAACAGCACAATAGTTTTTAGGCCATGACTGTTGAGTTACGCGTTCGTTCCAGTAGTTTTCCCAAAGTTTTGTTACCTGTTCTTCGCTGCTAAGAAGCAACTGATACTATTGGCCCGTACCCTTTGGCTTGGAGAGCGCAAAAGAAATAATGGGGTGTATGATTGGTGTTGGTAAGGCACCTCTTTGAAATTCTTGTCTTAAGGCTGGTTTTATTGATTGTAGTGAAAGTAGGTAATCCAATCTATTTCCTCGGATGTTATAACGGCTCCGTAAATTTTCTAAAAGTCAGTAAGTTTCCTTGTTCGTCCAAGATATCATTTACTCGAACGATGCCTTTTCGGTTCCAGTGATCTAATCTTGATGCCGAAAATTTTGTTGTTACATCAGAGAACCATAAGCCCATGCGTAAATGCTCTTCGTCAAATATAGGAAATATGTTAGCTACTTCTGCCCATGAAAGAATTACCTCTTTCCAAAATGGATTATTTATACTTTGAGCAAAGATACGGAGGGACTTAGAATTCCGTTCCCATATATTATTGTCATCAGTGATGGTACTTTTAAACAGTGCATGATACCCATGGATGAGATGATAAAAGCTGTCGTTTTACCCATGACGACTGAAGAGCCGTAATATATTTGTCTATATCTATCATACGCAGTCCCCCATCACTGAGATCTTTGACGACGACCTTTCTTTTAACCTTTTCACCTTTTCCGCCCCATAGAAAAACAAAAGTTCTCGTTTGAATCTTTTCATTGCTCTCATACTAGGTTTAGGAAGCGCTGTAAAGATGTGAGTAAATTGCGGTACTATGAGTGTCTTGATTACCGTTACTTTTCCCATTGGCGTCAACTGTCTGAATCTCCTAAGATTTATAGTATTTTGGACTTTTGTCATCATGCTAGAATAATTTTTGTTTTTTATTCCTTCGACATTGTTTTCAAAAATTACTCCAAGCATTCTCATTGATTTTACCCAGCTAAACGCGAAATTCCAATCGTTTTCAGCATCTTGCACCATTGCATGAGTACAATTTCCAATCCACATGGCTTTGCATTTTCCTTCGTTGGGGCATAGACCAGAGAACTTAGCATACATTCCTAGATCATGAAAAAGTGATCTTACGCTATTGATATCTCCATCCAACAAGCAAACAGTATCGTCGGCATATGCAGATAGTTTATATTCTTCACCTTTAACTCTGATGCCCTTAATTTCTCTATTACGTCTTATCATGTTCAGTAGGTGTTCTAGCGCTAATATGAATAAATAGCTACTGACTGGATCGCCTTGTCTGCAAGATCTCTGCAGCTGAATTGGTTGAGACAAATGACCATTATAGGTAAGTCGCGCGAAAGATTGATTATGAGGCATTTTAAACCATTTTATAACGTTGGGAGGAAAACCTCTGGCTAATAAACAAGCCTCAACAAATCTCCAACTCATGGAGTCATAGGCGTTCTCGAAATCGATAGCAAGAATCAGCCCCGCATTTTTGCTCCTATTCAGCTCTTCTATGAGGTCATATATCAGCCTTGTGTTGTCGCCGATAAACCTCCCAGGGAGGAAAGCTGTCTGCTCTGGCTTAATAAGTGAATCTAGAACATACTTAATGCGCTGTGCAAGAGCGCCAGATATAATTTTGTACGGTACGTTCAGCAGTGTGATTGGTCTGTAGCCCTTAATGCTGTTTTTTGGCTTATCTTTTTTAGGGATAAGGCAAATGAGCCCCTCCCGCAAGGTTAAAGGTAAGCTTTCATTACACAAACTGCTTCCAAGGAGCCGAATGAGAAAAACTTAAGCCTTAACCAAAAGAATTTTTAAAATTCTGCCGGAAATTCATCTGAGCCGGGCGTTTTCATATTCTGCATCTTTCTCAGTGCAGAGCCTAATTCCTCCACGGTAACAGCCTGTGCCAGTCGCTCTTTTTGGCTTTCATTCAATTTGCAGAACTCGTCCTGGTTTAGGTATTGCATCATATCTAAAATATTTGGCTCTGCTCGTTGCGTGAATAAATTGCCAAAATGTGTCACAAAGGCATTCATGATCTCACCTTGCCCATTGAGCACGGCGTTGCCTAAGTTGAGGGAGGCTATTACCTTGGAAGTGACATTACGCTTCTCTAACTTACAGAAGTAAGATGTTGGTTTTTCGCCATACTCCTGCCAACGGCATCTCGATCTTATAATGGCACCTTTACGTTTTTCGCTTCTTAGCTCTTCATATTCTGTTTTGGCATCACCTAGACGCCTAGTCAGAGTCGAATCCCGAACAAGATTTTCATCGTTTTCCAAAGCACAAATTTCTTCGTATAAGTTGTTCTCGTGCTCATTTCTTACTTTCGTTCTTCGTATACTGTAAGAGATTGTTTCGGTTCTCAGCAAAAGAATTAAGACCTCCCAAAGAAGGGCATCGTCTATTGTGAAATGCAGTTGCTCCAAATTATTAACATCGTACTTAAATTTTTGGAATAGACGGGAACCGCATATTGGTCAATTATCGCAACGAAAGTCGAATTAATCGTCTGAACGTACTCAGTATCCTTCAAAAGTGAGACGTTGAATTTGTATCATCCCCTACCTTTGGGTTGATCAATGAAAAGTATGTTTATGGTAATGAGCGAATGATCTGTGCGGTAACCGGGAAGAATATCTGTGTGTTGTACACGTGATGATAAGCTGTTTGATATAAGGAAAAAGTCAAGCCTGGCTTGCTTGACAGTGGGCTCATGACGCCTCCGTGTGAACTTTGATATGTAAGGATTTCGCTGCCTGAATGTATCGACAAGCTCGTGACGTTCCATCAAAGTTTTAAGTGCCTTTTTCGCTCTGGGATTGTTTTCTCTAACGTAATTATATGTATCTGAGTGCTGATCTAATACCAGGTTAAAGTCTCCCACTACAATAACTGGAAGCATGGAATAATTTCTTTCTGTGAGAGTTGAATTGAGTGATTCGTAGAAATCTGGCCTATCATCATTTGGGCCATATACGCAGGCCAAGAAAAATTTTTTGAAGCAACATTCACTTTGCAAATTGTAAAATTGCCGTTAACGTCCGTTTCAACTTCGGAAAGTTGAAGAGAGCTATTTTTTCCTGCGAGAATAGCAGCCCCGCGGGAGTTACTTGTATATGGCGCAATAACTGCATCATGTCCCCACGCGTTTCTGAAGTATTTTTGCCTGCCTTTTTCCACATGAATGTCTTGAATACAAATCAGGTCAGCATTCTGTTTCCTTAAGTACATAAATACATCCTTGCGCTTCTTGAAGTCCACAAGGCCCCTGCAATTAAGTGATAGTATCTTAAAACCCGTCATATTCTACGAGGAATGTTTATCTGCAAACAAAGAGGCGAATATATATAGTTATATAGCGTAGTGCGCATAAGTGAATGTGTATCTGCGTGATCTGTCCTGTACTGTAGGTGTGGGGCAAACATGTGTACATCACATAAATTAGCCGATAGCACATTCTACTCGTCTGCAGATAAAGCATGAAAACCCGAGTTATTAAGAGATAAGCAACAAACAAAAGACAACGAATAAACCAATAAGAACAAAGAAATCTCACCGGCATAAGCGAGAACGAAAATTGCACCACTGATCCGAGGTATTGAACCACAACAGCCATTTTATGTACTTATGCACTAGAGTCTGAGCGGTAGACCAATGCTTAGCCACTTGACTATGGACTCACCCACATACAACAGATGCTATCATTTGCAGAGATTCCACCTTGATCTTGCGCCCGTATTGCTGTGTCTTGCAGAAGACCTCGCCGTTTTTAGTGTACACGGTATAAATCCGCTTCGCCTGCTTCTCTTTAAGTAAGGCCTGGAATACCGTCTGGCGATATGGAGACAAGTTCTCGTTAATGTAGAGGGAGCTTGGCTCAGCTACACCGTGGGTGTTGACCGATTTAGATTTAAATCGGTTTTCATACAATCTGTCGCGCACTGAGTTTTTGGATGCACTCTTGAAACGGCACACGATACGCCTCTGTTTACCAATGCGGAAAGCGTCCGTGATATCGTCCCGAGTCACGGGCACGTCCGGCAGACAGCGGCCGAGTAACGTGACCACCGTGTCAGTGACGTCCTCGTTCCAGTGCTCCTGCGGTGGAGTGGGGACAACACTTCCGGTAAGGATGAGATCCTTCTTCCGTTGCTGGCTCTGAAGCCTGTCCACGTTTATCCCCAGGTCACTGATGCGGACGTCTCTATCGCTGAGTCGCTGCTGAAGCTCATCGATGGCACAGTCACGTGAGGCGACATGCTGCTCCAGTTCTTGTATCCGCCCATGGAGACGTTCGATGTCATTTTTTAGTGCGGCGAATTCCACTGACATGTCTCGTTTGAATCTATCGGCGAGCTTGAGCAGGGCCGAGTTCAGCGTTGCCTCCGTTAAGGGCTGCGCTGAGTCGCGTGCCGTAGATGAAGCGGCGGAAACAGAGTCAGATTCCGGAGAAACAACTCTAGAAATACGCCTCCGTTTAGAAGGGCTCTGACTGCCGGAAGCTGGTTGCCGGGTGCTGTCCAAAAGACTTATCATGTCTCTGACGGAGGTTTTACTTCCCGCTTTCGGTCGGATGTTGCTTGCGCCGCCACTGGCACCGCCGAGGGCGCCGCGACCCTGGCCCGGCTGTTGCCGCTGTAGCGAGGGTGGGCGGAAGCTACCGGTGGCCCCGCGCTGCTGCTGCTGTGACTGTTGGGTACTGCGGCCCCGGCTTTTTCTTCCCGAATTAGGCATAGTCTATTGAAGGTATTCACATATGTAGATAAGTTTCGGAATCAAAAGTCCATGTCCGTTTCTCGGCCGATGAGAGAGGAAATCATGCCCACATGCACTTACCCGTGCGAGCCTCCGTAAAGCACGACCACTGAGCCATCCTCCACTCTCTAAATATCACTTTTCACGGCTTGAAAACGATTGTCACTTATTTCAATTATTCACGCTTAAAAAACAGGGCTCCACATCCCACCACGCAAGCGCGTGGGCCGGCACAGGTGGCGGGGCGCGAGCGAGCGGAGGGTGCGACCGGCCGGGTCAGCTCGTCGGTGTCAACTGTTTTGCCCAATAATTGTATATTTTACTATGAGCTGAAAGTTACCGGATAGCAGTGGCGGCGTTGAACATTTTGACAGCCTGGGCACGATTGGCCAGGAGCAGTGACGGCGCAACGTCCGAATGTAATGGGGGCATCATGGGTTTTTCAACATATTTATTTCCAGTCAACGCCACAGGGTTATTGTTAAAATTCATTATTTAAGGGGGTGACCCCTCCCCCAGTTCCGCCGCCAGTGGCTTGGAGATAAGGACGTCGGCGAGGCTTTTTATTATGATAGGGGACAGGGGTGGATCCAACAGGTCGGCTGGAAAGGGGGAAACTCTGACTGGGGGCAATTTCCCCCCCAATTTTGAGCCGATTCCGGACATTTTCAGCTAACAAATCAAGCCAAAGACCGAATCACATTTGGCCCCAGCACCAGCGACAACTTTTGCCCCGCCCCTCTCAGCTTGAAAACGTTACTACGCCTGATACCAACTGTTCGTGCGCACACGCATGGATCCCGGGGAACGAAAAGGTATCTGACCCACCCGATTTTTGTCACTTTTCCATGGTATTGGCTGTTCTGCATTAACACGTTTTCACGATTCGGTGGCCCCGTCATCCACGCTAAATGCTCGTCCTAGAAGTATATTCGGCAATGCACATGGGCGTCGGAAAACGGGGGACCAAGGGGGCCAGGTCCCTCACTTCTCGTCTCTCGAAAATTTTCTGATTTCAGCCCGATCGGGAGGAAACCGGAAAACTTTAAACAAGGAGTGTGGAAGGCAAACGTAGATGTCAAATACGAAAAGACTTGGTCCTAGTATGGAATTTTTTGTCAGCAAGCAGTTGAAGATAGACTGCTTCCCCTCACCAATTTTTTCAGTAGATTGTAGAAACGGTTATGCGACAGTGCTTGTAGGTACAAGGCACGATGCAAGAAATATAGGTAAGTAAGTAAGCCGGGTAGGACAAGGTAATCACGAGAGCTTCCCATCTCAAGGACGGCTTCGGCACTTTATGTTTTGTGAGGTCCAATTTCTCGGGGTACGATCGATTCGAGCACGGATTTTTTTAGAAATCCATCCACCAGATTTGGTACCATGACTCACATCCACCATAAGGGTTTTATAAATCAAATATATTTCTAATAATGGCCAATAAACTGTCCGGCACTCGAGAAGGCTAGAAATCTGCGAATACAAGAATGAAGATAAACAAATCACCTGTTGTCCAGGTCACATACATATGTGGCAGCCAGGGCTACCAGGTTTTCTCCGGCCGAAAAGGCCAAAATGAGTTAGAACAAGGCCTGGGATCAAATTTTATTTTCACTAAAATGGCCAAATGAATACATCTAAAGTTAGATTTCAGCCTAAAGCGACTCCTAACTCACAATCTCACAGAAAAACGACAAAGCCCTCTGGTATCACTGTTTTAAACTAATTGCTGACAGTTTGATTTTGACTTGAAGCAATATTTCTTAGCACACTACCCATTTAATAGAAAGCCAGGAGTGCCCTTCCGATCCCGCGTGGCTATCAAATAATGTTGTCCACATAACCAGGCAATTTGTTAGCATCATCAATTTTCTTGGTAGCACAATAAGGCCAGATTCCAAGAAAGGGCTAAGCGAAAAAAACGCGGGGCCAAACACGACAAAAAGACCAAATTCGGGAAATTTGGCCACAAAATGGCCAATCTGGCAGCACTAGTGACAGCGCTTGCGACGAATGCCACATTTGAGAGTCGCTTAGGCATGCTTAGTTTGCTGTTTTAACGAGCCAGTACTCGCGTCCCAATGAATGAGGTATTAGGTATGCCAATTAAAAAGCACACGTTATATTCGCCACAGGCTTGGGAAAATTCAGCTGAATGGCGAAGTGCCTCACCTCGTATGTGTTGACAGTAGGGGCTGCAAACGTGGATGGTCAGGGATGAAAATCACGGCTCTTTGACCAAGTATTCCGAAAAAGGAATATTGTGACAAAACATCGAGTCAAATTATGTTTATTCCACATAAAATACATACCTACTTCGACATTTAAAAGTGGCTGGGCAGGTAAAGGTATCTTGACTAGGCAGTGCCTAATGGACCTCTATGGAAGCACCACCGCAGCAGCATAGTACGGAAAATACCAGGAAAATCAGCACCTACCATTAAGCATGGTATCTGCATTCACATACCAGACAGCCTTGAGCTATTGTTCATTGCACTTAATCGGCATAACTCTTTCCGTCAGCAGGGAGCCTCGGACGTTGGAAGCTTGGTCGCTCGAGAACGGTGCGCATTTCACGCCATCGCCTACAGAACGTCTGCACCACTACAAAGGCAAGCGAAAATGACATCAAACATCCTGCCATACAGCGCTGTGGTGGGCGGCTACCTGGGGGCCGTCAGTTCTGCCGTACCTCTACTCTGCATATCGACAAGCCCTCGGCTGCGGAAACGGCCCTTGTTTAAGACTTTGGCCAATCTTTCCCTTCATGAGACGTATTACTTGGCATCGGCAGGAACAACGGGTGCCCTCAATATCGCGCAATTCAAAATGACACCAATGCTCTGCGCCGCCATACAAGGCCATAACAGTGGACTGGGTGTCGCCTGTACGCTGGCGCTGCTCATGGTCTCGGTGGAGCGGCTGTTGGCGGTGGTACAGGGAGTGCAACTCACACTGGGTAGCCTACGCCTGATTCTGCTGCTGGGCGTGTCGTGGCTGGGCGGAATCGCCTTGGCTACTTTTTTCACATTCTCAACCAAAAACTACATCGATGCCGTTTACAGCAACGTCACTATTCTCCCGCAATGCAAGTATATGGAGGTGGTACCGCTGTGGGTACGCATGTTGTCAACGGCCAGCCTCCTACTTATTTTCATTGTCATGATCGTCCTCAACATCATCATCTGCCGCATCGCCGTACGCCACATCCACGCCATGAACCAGCAGGGCCACACCGGGAAGCCACAGCCTGAGTTGGATTCTACGAAAGCCTACTGGGGCATCCTGAAGGTGACCGTCATCTACCTGGTGATCCAGCTGCCGAGCAATATTATCAGCGTGTACCAGCTAATCACGGGCAACACAGAGACCAATGTCCTCGACAGTGTGATGCTGGCCCTTGTCATGCTGTTCTTTACGTTTGACGGCTGGTTCTTCGGCTTCTATAACGATGAGCTTCGCCGCCGCTACTGTGAGATCTTTTGTCCATGGCGCGGCAGCAGACTGCAGCCTCGCTTCGATACCGCCACAGATTATACGGTTTCCGTGCAAGCACCGGCTGAGTCCACGCCGAAGTCGACGGCTTGAGTACGTTATCGGTGCAGGTGTGCCACGCCTCCAACGCCGGCGGCTGGCGTGGCCGCGTTCATCTACGGCGCTGATGAGCACACCAAGTGCGCTGAGCACATCTGCAATCCGGCGCAAGTCACAGGCGCAGAGTGAGTCGGACCCTCAGCGTCCGGACTGGACGTCCCACACCCGTAGTCAGCGTTTGTGTCCGCGGACAACGAGCTGGCCGGATCCGGAGCAGGAACGGGCGGCGCGAGCGGCCTGCACGTCATACACACTAGGGTGTCCCTAAAAAACAAAAAACAATCACAAAAACTTCTTATTTGGAGGAATGATGTATCCATATGTAAGTATGATAAATGCAGAGTTTCAGATTTTAATTTTCATATTTGGCGATTCGCTGCACTTTTTCCTGAATGTGATTTTTACAAACTTAGCACATATCCTGGCCTGCCTAACTTGAATAAATGAGTGCGGCAAATATACTTCATACTCGCTAGGTGTACAGGTTTCTTGAGTAGGATGCCCCTAAATAAACACAAAACGATCCACGGGCGTATCTAAGGGGCGGCCAAAGGGGCCGTGGCCCACACTACGGCAGAAAATAGTATATTTTTCCCCTCCCAAAATGACCAAATTGTGACTGTTTTTCTTTACAAATACTGTTTTCATGATTTTTCCTCGATTTGCCCTCCCCCACGTTGCTCTTTGCCCCCCGCAAATGGTGGTCCTGGATCCGCCAATGAAACCATTACACATACGTCTTATTTGGAGGGATTATGTATTCATATGCATGCATGATTTAAATCCAGAGTTTCACTGTTCAATTTTCTGGTTTCGCAATTTGCCGTAACATCTTGCGTTTCAATTCAACTGCATTGCTAGGAGAGGCGGGGGCATACATCACTAGGGGGTGTGCATCAGTTGGGGAGCATACATTACTGGGGGTATGACTTGGGGTGTCACTCGAAGGTGGGTATACTTCACCAGGAGGCGGGGTATGCACACAACACGAGTTAAATCTAGCACAGCTCTAGACTGGCCTTGGTGGTGTTCTTCACTCTACCCCTGAACTCCTCTACCACCTGAAAGAGCGCCTGGCGCTGATCCTCGGACTCTACCCTCTTGATGAAGTCGGTGGGGAGGTGAACTCCACGCTCCGCCAGGTCGTTGACTATTGTGAGGTTCCTGGTGAACACTTGCAGCTTCCTGTAGTCGGGAGAGCTCTGCCAGGTGGAGACAGGGTCAAGCAGCCAGTACTGGGAGCCTTTGAGCTGCAGCAAGTCGAACACCAGCCATGACTGAGCTCCGACCAGGGTTGACATACTGCCTCTTGCCTCGGTCGCACCGTTGGGAAGTACAGGAAAGGTTAGCTTGCCTGTCTTCATTCTCACCCTCTCGCTGCTGTGCAGCTCCCTAGCCATATCCTCCCTACTTTTATCCTCCAGTTCAGTGTCAGTTAGAGCTAGGGTGATGAGCTGCGGGGTCAGGTACCATAGGTGGCGGAAAGCAGAGCTCAGTACTTCAAAGGCCAGCTCGGAGTTCACCTTCCTGTACTCCATGACAGAGCTCATGAAGTCCAGATCCTGTCTAGCTGCGGAGCCAGCAAGGGGGGTTGTGAACCAGTACTTTGCACAGAAGAGCAGAATGAACTCCGCTATGGACTTGACCTGGAGTTGCTCCTCCTCTGACATCTTGAAGCTCTTACTAAGCAGCTTGATCTTGAGGATGTAGAGACATTTACTCATCCAACGAGCGTGATGATCTGGACCCGGAAGCTTGAACCTGAACCCCTCTACCTCTCCTCCTAGGCTGACCACCACCAAATCCATGAACTCCTTGTACTCGTCCCTAGGGAACGTCGCCCTGGCTAGCTCTTCCTCTGCCCAGCTCAACGCATTCTCCGCTGCTTCGTTTAGTCCTGGTGCTGCTGAACTGAAGTCTATCATGTCCAGATCACTGTAGTCGATGACCAGGTTTCTCCACTGGGACCTTAGGCGGCGGAACAGGGTAACAACTGGGTCCTTGGTGCTGCCCATGACTTGTTTCACAGCGGTTCCCAGATGCACCTCGGCTACATGTCGCCAACAGGCCAGCCACAAGACGGGAGAGTCCAGCCAAACCTCCAGGTACCTGCAGGGCCTGCAGGTACCTGGTAAAGGGTAGAGTGAAGAACACCACCAAGGTCAGTCTAGAGCTGTGCTAGATTTAACTCGTGTTGTGTGCATACCCCGCCTCCTGGTGAAGTATACCCACCCTCGAGTGACACCCCTAGTCATGCCCCCAGTAATGTATGCTTCCCAACTGATGCGCACCCCCTAGTGATGTATGCCCCCGCCTCTCCTAGCAATGCAGTTGAATTGAAACGCAAGATGTTACGGCAAATTGCGAAACCTGAAAATTGAACAGTGAAACACTGGATTTAACATGCATGCATATGAATACATAATCCCTCCAAATAAGACGTATGTGTGATGGTTTCATTGGCGGATCCAGGACCACCATTTGCGGGGGGCAAAGAGCAACGTGGGGGGGGGCAAATCGAGGAAAAATCATGAAAACTGTATTTGTAAAGACAAACAGTCACGATTTGGTAATTTTGGGAGGGGAAAAATATACTATTTTCTGCCCTAGAGTGGGCCACGGCCCCTTTGGCCGCCCCTTAGATACGCCCGTGGATCGTTTTGTGTTTATTTAGGGGCATCCTACTCAAGAAACCTGTACACCTAGCGAGTATGAAGTATATTTGCAGCACTTATTTATTTAAGTTAGGCAGGCCAGGATATGTGCTAAGTTTGTAAAAATCACATTCAGGAAAAAGTGCAGCGAATCGCCAAATATGAAAATTAAAATCTGAAACTCTGCATTTATGATATTTACATATGGATACATCATTCCTCCAAATAAGAAGTTTTTGTGACTGTTTTTGTTTTTTTAGGGACACCCTAATACACACCCGCCGACCGGCCGACCGGCCCCCCCCTTCCACCGACTATCGGACTGGCCATTCTGGAGAATTCTTATTCAATCCTAGTTCATCGGGCTCATTCGATCCGTCTTAACGAGCTAATGATTTGTGGGGCTTATCGACGCACCAACTGCCAGGGTCATATGGCGTCACCAACTGTTTCCCTATTGGAAAGGTTTCTCGGGACTCAGTTTGTTCCTTGTTCAGGGAAGCCGCCGGGCCTTGAACCCGGGTCGGCTGCTGGAAGGCCAGTTGCGCTGACCACTCCAATGCTGCACCCCCGTCTTAACGCCCGCCTCGTCGGGCCTCCGAGCTACCTTCGCCATAGGGGTATTCGAACACCCCCTCGAACTCGGCACCTATGCAAGATAGAAAAAAACGCGAACGCTAGTGGATAGATTATAAAAATTCATGAAGAAACTATATTGGTCACTTTTAGGCTCAGGCCAATATTGAAGTCATGACAGGTGAAAGAAGGTGATATGTTAGAGAAGAGTTTCTATGCTCTAGCATCTGATAGAGTTGAGTTAGAATCAATTTTTAGATACCATTTGCTTCCTCTCGTTACGGAAAATCGAATTATTTATAATATAACTATACCAGGTTCAAAACATTAAAATGACCTGAACTCAGGTCAGGTCAAGGTCAATATCTGATCTACCATAGTCAACATGCATATCAATCGACTCGCAATAACAATCCAAACATAATGGGATCGAAATAAAAGCTTTGTCTTCATTTCTTGGAAAACTGTTAGCCCATGTAACCCGTTGTTACTGTGGGGGCGCGGTGGTGGGTGGTGTGCTGGCTCCCGCAGCCGACCCGGGTCGGCCCGGCGGCTCCTGAACGGGCAAGCTGGCTCCCGAGCAACCCTTCCACAGGGGTTGGCGACGCCTATGACCCTGGGTTGGTGCGTGTAGCCTATTATTCCGTTGTTACTGTGGCATGTGCCGGTCACGTGGTTTGCCCTGCCCCGGGCAGTGACCGGCCAGCCGGCCGCCGCGCTCGATTGGTGGGGGTCGGCAGTAAAGCCATGGACCTGACCGAATAGACATCGCTCTATCGAACATGCGTGTTCATTGGAACGGCTAACATTGGTGGCAGCGGTGTGGGAAAGCTCGCAATTTCCTCTGAAGTGAGCTTTTTGACAGTGTTTTCTGACGCGAACCGAAGATGGCGGAGAAGAACGGTGTGTTTTTAGAGAAATTCGACGGCACCAGTGCTATGGAATGGTGCGATTGGTTTGAGGACTATGTGTGGTACTCTGAGAATATGAAAAAGTGGTCAAAGGAGAAGTCCGCTCTGAACCTGCGGTTTTTCGTTTCGGGAGAAGTTCGTGACTGTGTTCGAAGTCAGTGCCAAGATAGGGAGAAGGCCAACTTAGAAGCCATCAGTCAGTCGGTTCAGGCACTCTTGGGTGGAATACCGAACCCTCTGACAGCGTCTCAGGCGCTTGACCAAGTGGCCTATCGTGGCAGCATTCTGCAGATGGTGCAAGAAATGAGGCGTTGGGCAAGGTTCATATATAAAGCTGCCGAAGTGGATTCCCACGTACTGCTGCATCTGCAACGTCAGCTTCCGCAGCAGCACGCTCAAGAGGTCATGAAGCAGGACTGTGCTACATTAGAGGAAGCCGTTTCCGTCGTACAGGGCCTGGAACGTGCGTCCAAGGTGGGAGAGAGACGCCATTTCGGCGTACAGCAACGCCAGTCACCTGCCCAGCACCAGTCGTTCCTGCAGCGTCTGGACATTCATCGCCGGTCGTCTCCGCAGCAGGAGAACGCTGAGGAGCAGCAACAGGTGCGGCAGCCAAGTGGGACGCAGCAGGCACTTCAGCAGCGACAGTGGCGGCGACCTCAGGAGCAGCAGGGGGCTCAGGAGCAGCAGTGGCGCGTGCAGGGGCGGCGACCCGTGCGTCAGCATCCCGACAGCGGCGACAACCAGCACTCTCAACGCCGCCAGCAACAACGTGGCTGCTTTGCGTGTGAGCAAGTGGGCCATTATCGTCGCAGCTGTGTTTTCAGGAATGACCGCTGCGGTACCTGCGGCGCTAAGGGTCACCTCAGCCCCGTCTGTGCGGGAAACGGGAGCCGGCCCTACGCGGGGAGCCAGTGAGTGGTCGGTCTGTCTCGAGCTCCCAAACACCGAACAACGAGGGGAGGCAGGCGTTGACCGCTGCTGCCGACGTCAGTATGCCTTCAGTATCTCCAGAACCAGGTGGGCGTTACTTGAACATTCATATAGAAGGTCGGACGGCCAAAGCATTGGTCGATACAGGTGCTGATGAGACTATTGTGAGGTACGACAAACTACCGGAGGGTAAGATAATTTTTTCCAGTACAACACTCCGTGAAACTAGCCGATGGAAGCAATGCTGATTTAATGGGACAGACAGTGGTTGATTTGCAGATCGGTAATTCTGTTGAAAGTGTTAATGTTTTGGTCTCCAAAAATTTATGTGAGGACTGCTTAGTCGGTGCTCAGCTCCTGGTCACCTTGGGAGCTGTCGTGGATTTGGGGACGGGAGTTATGGTCGTCAGGTCCGAGTCTGTACCTCTGCATAGGGGTGGGGGTGCTCACCGGGTGGCTAGGGTCATTGTTCCTAAATCTTTGCTTGTGGAGGCCGGAACAGAGGTGATTATGAGTGGGGAGGTTCATGATAGGTGTGTGCAAGGTCAAACGTGTGTTCTTGAACCTGAACCTAAAGCAGAGAACAAACTGGGGCTGTGTGTCGCACATCTGGCCGTCACAGTCGCCAACAAATGTGGTCCGATCCGTGTGTCAAATTTGACCGAATCTGATTTCAAGGTGTACCAGGGTACTCACATCGCTAATGTGCAGATTGTGGATGATGACGCCTTTTTGCAGGTGCCGCCACACACTTTGACTGAAACGACAGACTTCAATGACGATGTTGAACGAGCTGTTGGACACCTTGACCCGCAGGACCAGGTGGACTTTGGAAATATTCTGCACGATTACAGAGACGTCTTCACGGGCCTCGGACGAACAAACATTGCTGAACATTGTATTCCGATCGGTGACCATTCACCTATTTTTCAGAACTACCGACCAGTACCAGGACATTTGAGAGGACAAGTAGCTGACCAGCTTCAAAAGTTGGTAGACGAGGACGTTCTCCGACCTGTAGCAGATTCTCAGTGGGCCAGTCCTTTGGTATGTATACGAAAAGCCCAGGGTTCCAAAATCCGTATCTGCGGTGATTTTCGTCGGATTAATAAAATAACCACACCATCTGTACAAGTGATTCCTCACATTGAGTCATGTTTGCAAAAGCTAGCCGGGGCTAAACTTTTCACGCAGTTGGATCTAGCCCAAGCTTTCCATCAAATGCCCGTACGAAAAAGTGACCGGCCTAAGTGCGTAATTACAACCGAGTTTGGACTTTTTGAATATTAAACTGCTCCATTTGGCATTCAAGGCTTACCACATAGCTTCAATCGAGCTGTCGGAATGGCACTTTCTGGTTTACCGCCGGAAATTTACGTTCAATATTTTGATGATATTTCGGTAATATCTGACAGCACTTCTGGAATGAAGGCGAATCTCCGCTCCGTATTAGATTGCTTACGACGCGCAGGGTTCACGCTATCCCTTCGGAAGATCCGGCTATGTCAGCCGGAGGTGACGTGGCTCGGCTTTCGCGTCAGCGAGAGAGGTATCGAATGCAGTCCAGAGAAAACCAGGCTTATACGTGAGTGGCCGCAGCCTAAATCCGTGAAGGAGCTGATATCATTTCTAGGCTTGTGCTCCTACGTGCGAAAGTTCATTTCACGGTATGCAGACATTTCAAAACCTCTCACTAGACTTACAGAGAAAGGTGTCTCGTTCGTCTGGTCTGCGGATGTGGAGAACGCTTCCCAGACCCTGAAAACTGCTCTTGTTTCACCGCCCGTATTAGGTCACCCATCATTTGAGCAGGCTGCACCACCCTTTGTTTTGGACACCGATGCAAGTGGTGTAGCCTTAGGTGCGTGTCTCACTCAGGGTGACAAAGTTATAGCATATGCCAGTCGAGCATTGACAAAGGCTGAACGTCAATATTCAGTCACTAAGCGAGAACTGCTGGCAGCAGTTTGGGGTGTGCAGCATTTCCGGCAGTTCTGCGTTGGACGCCGTTTTGTTTTAGGGATAGACCACTCGAGTTTGCAGTGGTTGTTCAATGTCAAGAATCCCGAGGGACAGATTGCCAGGTGGCTACTGATTTTGTCTGAGCTTGATTTTGAAACCGTTCACAGAAAGGGTATGCTTCACAAGGACGGTGACGCTCTGTCTCGCTATCCTCACCCTGAAAATTCTACAGCTGCAGTGGATGGTACGGAGTCACACTATCGTTGGATTCGGGTTCTAGTAGGTGAAAGAAAGATAGCTCACTCCAGTGATCATTCTGTTGGAGCTGATGCTGGAGTCCAGGGGAAACCGGAAATGTATGTTGCATCGGCACAATCGAGGGAGCCGGCTGGACAGAATTTGCTGCTTGGACAAGCTGCCGTTCCGAATGATGACTCTGCTCCTGAACATGTAAGAGAGCATGCCACACCTATTGTTGGCGCTATGACTTCGAGCTCTGAGCCAGGTTTGTTCACCACCGTTCAGGGGATGACAGTCGAGCAGCTATCTAGGGAGCAGGATAGAGATGAGGGGTTATTTGAGATTAAATCTTGGAAGTGTAGATTGTCACGCCCACAGGAGAAACATCTGAAGTCTGCCGGTGCCAAACGTCTGCTGCGCGAGTGGCGACGACTGGTGGTGCGTGGCGAAAACAATCCTGTTCTCTACCGGCGCATGCAGACGGCAAGAGGCGCACCTGCTTGCTTGCAGATGGTCGTACCTAATCATCTTCGCCGTGAAATTCTAACTGCCCTGCATTCTGGCTATGGTGGTGGCCACCAAGGGGCAGACAAGCTGGAAAAGCAGGTCCGCCAACGCTTCTACTGGCCGGGCATACAGTCCGATGTCAGAGAGTTTTGCCGGGAGTGTGAAGAGTGTGAGCGCAAACGCGATGCACCGAGGGGATCTGAGGCTCCTTTGAGGTCTTTACAGTCTAGCTGTTTCATGGATCGCCTGGATATCGATCTGATTGGCCCGTTGCCAGTAAGTGAACCTGACGGCCACAAATACGTATTGACATGCATCGATTCATTCACGCGGTTTTCATGGACTATCCAGTTACCGAATCAAGAGGCGTGGACTATTGCACACGCACTGATGAATCACGTGATTTCGGTTTTTGGCATGCCCCGTTCCATATGTAGTGATTTGGGACGCAACCTCACGGGCAAAGTTCTTCGGGGATTGTACGAATTCCTTGGTATTTGACAGAGCACCACCACCGGGTATCACCCGATTGGTAATGCATATTCGGAGCGGAGCCACAGATTTTTGATGACGGCTGTGTCCAAAATGTGTGCCGATCATCCCTAAAACGTGGCCCAATTGCTTGGGCGCCGCTGTGCTGGCCATGAATGCCAACACCCATGACTCGACGAGGATCTCCCCTTATGAGGCAGTGTTTGGGCGTCCAGCAAAACTGCCCTTGGATCGAACGTTCGGGGAGGAAGCACAGGTCTTGTTTGAACAGTCGGTGGGCAGGAACAGGGACATTAGGGTGTCCCAAGCCTTATAAGTGTAAAATCAACTTGGTGGTATCGATGTCAGCACACTTCGCCCCTGTTCGTATATGTGTAGAAATGATTCTGAGAAAGTTTCATCAAAATCGGTCAGTATTTTTTGGTAGCACAAAATTATCGATTTTTTCAAGAAAACGTCACGAAGGAGAAAAAGGTAAAATACGGAGGATAATTTATTCCAAGACGAGGTCCAGACACAAGTTATGGCAATAACATAAACTAACAAGTCTTTGGTCTCTTAAGGCCCGTTCACCAACTCTTGAGCCATTTGGAGATGTCCTTGTCTTAGGCCTTGGTCTTTGCCTGCTCCTGTGTCTTGTGGAGTCTGGGAGGAGCTGTGTCTGGGAGGAGCGGCGTCTCTAATCAGCAGGAGCTGCGTCCGCTAATGAGTCTCCGGTCCGTGAAGCGTCTCTTCAGCACATCTGTCTTAGCAGTCTTTGATCACCTTGGTCTTCAACTGCTCCTTTGTCTTCCTTGGCACTGCCCGTGTGTGGGCGGGACTGCTTGCAGAAGGAACTGCGTCTGCTCCTCACTCTTAGTCCGCCGACCAAGGAATCGCTTTACCAGGGCGATGCCACGCTCGGCTACGTCGTTACTTACACGGAGGGTGGCAACCCGCTTCTGGGCCAGCTGGTACAGGGGGTTGGACGGCCATGTTGTCACATTTTCGTCGAGGAAGGTCTGATCTCCCAGAAGGCCTTTGATGAGGTTCGACGACCGGACCGTTGCCCAGGTGGAAAGTGGCCTCTGGAGGTTGAGATTTTTCCCTGAAGTCGTCGTGAGCTAACCTTCAAGGCCGGTTGTGTTTTCATGGCCTGAACGATGGCGATCTTCTCCCCTCGTCTACTCTCGTCGAAGAGCGCCAGTCCGATCAGGTCATCCGACATGTACCACAGATGTCGGCGCATGGCCCGGTCGGCGACGGCAGCCACGCTCCGATCCTCATAGTCTGCTAGGTCACGGATGAAGTCGCTGTCGTTCTTCGGGGCGTGGGCGGCAATGGTCGCTTCGTTCCAGTACTTGATGTACACCATTGCCACGAACATCGAGACTTTCATCATTCCCTCCTTTTCCCGACTGGTCAGTTTGAGCTGATCGGCGAAGGCGTGATCTTGATGGCGTAGATCCCTTTCGCCATCCAGCGGGCCATGTGATACGCGCCAGGAGCTCTGAAATACTTCGGCATGTCACCGCCCAGGAACACGAGGCATAGCTGGATCAACTCTTGGTAGTCCTCGCGCGGATGAGATCCAGCCCCCAAGAGCTGGCGCAAGAGGTTGGTCGTGGACTGACGTCGGGTTTTCTGCTCGGCCGACAAGGAGTCAGCGTCCAAGGGCCTGACCTTGCTCTGGTCGATTAGTGGCCATCGTGCCTGCAGTTCTTGAAGAGGGCAATATCCGGGCCAGAAGAAGGACCATAGCAGCATTGGAAGACGTCCTGCAGCACAACCTCATAGACATGGTGTCGGCATGCCAACCAGAGCAGGGGGCGGTTTAGCTCACGCTCGATCCGCGCACACGCCCTTTCACGAGCCCAGTATTGGACGCCGTGGTGTCGAACCCCATGCCAATGATGCGGGTTTCTAGGTCATTCTCCCGAACAAGCTTGAAGACAGTCTCGGCCACGGCTCTTCCTGTTCCATCAGCGGAGACAGGGACGCCCAGGAGTTCCTCTGTGTCCTCCCCGTGACCAAGACTGCAATTCTCTCCTCCAGTGACTTACCGTTCGTGATATTAGGAAGGAGCTTTCCGTCCCAGTGGAGGACCAAGGGTACTTCCGTGTCCCAGCTCCGTGAAGCCGCGATCCCCTCTGTTCTTTACTCGAGCGCGGTGAACAGAGGAGCGGGACAAGGTCAGTTCGTCGATGTTATGTCCAAGAGCGATGGCAGCCGCTGCGAATGACGAGGTGGCAGCCCGAACCGACAGGTTGTCCCGATCCCATGACAGGGTCATCCCTTGTTTAGCTTGTTCGCTGGACGGTGAAGACGCTGTAATTTCGCAGGCGTTGGACCGAGGAACGTATCATCGTCAGATTCGGTCGACGATGACGACTCCGAAGATGTCTCGAGAATGACATCCTTCTCCAGGCGCATAGTAGAAACAGCTGCGGCCTCCGTTTCTCGTCGGTCGATCTCTCGCTTCCTCTTCAGCCAGGCCCGTTCCTGCTTCTTCACTGAAGTTTGGTCGACCCCAGCCATTGAAGAGCTCATTCTGTCTTCCCTTTGGGACCTCAGGAACTCCTTGTCCTCCTCTGGTATGTTTGAGGTCAGGGCATTCGCGTGGGCCACGTCGAAGACTTCTTCTAAAGAATCTTTGAAAATCCTCGCTTTGTCACCTCCGTCTCTGTCATGCGATCCTTCAGCTTGATTCCTTTGAAGTCGCTGAAAAGCTTTAAGATTTTCTTTTGACGTACGATGAATCAGATGCGGGGACATTAGCCTTCTGCCACACGTCAAGAATCTTACTGGTGGTAGATCCAGAAGCTGTCGCGACAACCTCCTTCAAATCCACATGATGGTACATTAATACTGCCAACACCTCCTTCCGAGACGGCAGCCTGTTGCCAGGAAGGTCTCGGAAGAGTTCAGATCAAAAAGCGGATCTTTGACCGCCGAGCCCGAGCACGCGGCATTGTTGGAGGCAGGAAGGAAAGAAGGAACCTGAGGAAGAGAAGACCTAGCATCAATGCTCAAGGTGGTCAATATCACTCCTGTCACACAAAGTCGACATTTTGTGCTACCAGTAAATATACCCGAAATGAAATAAAACTTTACAAAATGTATTTTACATGAGAGGTAACCGGGGCGTCATGTGCTGGAAAGTTTATCACCACTTTGAATTTTCTGGGACACCCTAAGGGACATTTTGTCTATATGTAACTCAGCTGCAGGAAACTGTGGAAAACACGGAACAATCCACCAAGGACGCCAGTGTAACATCCCATCAGCAGAGTAAGATTTTACATGATTCTAAGCTAGTGGAAACAGTCTTTGAAGTCGGGGATCGGGTCTGGCTTCGACGACAGGCGTACAAGAAGGGTGAGTCTCCCAAACTTGCGTGGCGGTGGGAAGGGCCCTTTAGAATTCTCGAAAAAAGACGAGGGCGGACCTACAAAATTGGTACGGACGGAATAGGAGGAGGTGGATCAAAGATCGTCCATCACAACAGACTGAAACTGTGTGTGTCCACACCCACAGTGCCGCAGAGGCATTCTGGGCCGGAAAGGTCCAAGGAGACGACCCTCCCTGTGAGGATTCCAGACTTGAATCCTCCCATACCTGGGCACCCGGGCGCTCCCCTGATAGTACCGCAGCGACCCTCTGACCCGGAGAGGGCAAGTGAAATGAGTAGTCCTCGGGAAAGTCCCGACTTGACTCCTCCTCGCGACACTGGTTCTATTCTGGCACAGCCCGACTTTACTCCTCCGTGAAACGCAAACTTACATCTGACGCCGCGTGCAGGTCAGCGCGTTCCCCCGATCAGACTGACGGGCAGACTGGCTGACAATGACGTGCGGTCTGACTGTCCGACGCCGAACGGACTGACTGGTGGCGGTCCGCGCGACAGCTTTCGTGAATCCGTGACTCCGGAACCGTGTGGGTCAGTTTGGGACAGTCAGAGACAGCGGGAGTGTTCAGCGGCGGTCAGGGAGAGTGAGAAGACCGCCGGATAGATTTGGTGATTACGTATCACATTGAAATGTCAGGAACTGCGGCAAATTTGTGTATTGTGTACCTACTGATTTTGTGCATACTTGCTGGCCAATTTTTGTGTTCTGATCACCGTGTATTGACCACTGTGTGCGTGAATTGCTCTTTTTGACTGCCCACAAGTTTCACATTGGATTGGCTGTAATGGCGACAGAAGTATGCATACTGATTTTGTACCCACTAAATGGTCCATTTGATTCGGGTTCCGACCACTACCTGGAATGGTCATTACTTGCACTCAATTCATGCGTGTTCGGATTTTGGATGCTTTAATTTGAAATGTTTTCGTAGGGCGGTGTCTGTGTCTGTTGACTTTTGACGGGTCGTCAACTGATATACCGGGGAGAAGTGTAACCCGTTGTTACTGTGGCATGTGCCGGTCACGTGGTTTGCCCTGCCCCGGGCAGTGACCGGCCAGCCGGCCGCCGCGCTTGATTGGTGGGGGTCGGCAGTGGAGCCATGGACCTGACGGAATAGACATCGCTCTCTCGAACATGCGTGTTCATTGGAACGGCTAACAGCCCAAGCCTGAAAACCTGCTTAAGTAGCCCCAAATGACCTCTCAGAGGTCACATATAAAACATTGCAACATGCACCTAGAAAGGGGCCCAGGATACTACAATTTTGGAATATGAAGGTGTTCTCAGCTGTATCTAAAATACAGCCCAATTCCTATTTTCCCATGCATTTGCAATGGAGAGGCCATGATCTGCATCTGACCCTAGGTCATCGATAACGAATACATCGGAATATATTTTGTAGCGCTGAGTGGGCCCATTATGTGGAGTTCCAATTGGACAGATTAACTCTGCTTTTACTTCTGCTATCTTAAACTTTTTTAGGTGAGGTCACTTGATCTGTACTTCTGACCTGACCTGAGATGATCCGACCTTAAAATTCAAGGAAAGTTGCAGAAACGATCAAGGATAAGGTGTATCAAGTACGGCAGCGCTTCGCGCCGCAGTTTTTGGTGGTAAAAACCCGAGGGGGTGTTCAAACAAGGTGTATCAAACACCCCCTCGCCAAATCAAACTCAGTGTATAAATTAAAATTCCGTGCATTAATTAAAACTCTGCTTGTGAAATAAAACTATGTGTATAAACTATAACTGCAATGAAGGGCACAAAAAGGTAAAGAACAGTGCAGTTAAGAATTGAAATGAGCTAAAAGAGCCAGGAAAAGGAAAAACACGACATTTCGGTCCTGGACCAAAACGTCGTGTTTTATCTTTCCTGACTCTTTTAGTTCATTTGCATTCTTATCTGCACCATGTTTAGCTTTTACGTGTCCTCCATTGCAGTTTTAGTTTATAAAAGGAGTTTTAGTTCACACACAAAGTTTTAGTTCATGCGCGGAAGTTTAGTTTCTACACTGGGTTTTATTCTTTTGACAAGCGATTTGGTTCATTTTTAGGTGACCACGTCTCATCTGTGCCATTGTACCCATTTATGCCCTTTTGGTTTTTTTCTTTTGCTCTATTAATGCAGTAAACTGGAGAGTAAGTTTGCTGCGCCATCGTCGTGCAGTGGAAGAATTTGATAGAATTCGCCGAATTCTTCTGTTATATCTGCCTTTCTTTAATATTACAATTAAGGTTTAATTTCATTAGGTAATAAATATCGTAGCAGATAACGTTCTACCAAAGTATTGGCTAAAACTCCGTAATATCGTAGTACACAAATACAGTAACGTAATTTCGTAGCGAGGTTTTGACCCAAAACGCACTGTTGCGTAACATGATTCTGTACCGGAGCGTAGCGTGGGCCATCTCTGGCTATATTTATCACCAGATCAATAGTTCAAACACGCACTCCAGATTTCCATCAGGGGTCGAAAAAGTTGTCGTTTTGCCATTCTAAATGGTGACAGCTGGAGTTCCACCGGGTGAAAAAAGTTACGAGTCGATTTACAAAAATGGCACATCTAATTCTCATACACTGCAAAATCTGGATTGACTTGATTGGCCCATTTTAACCGTCTACGCAATAAGCTTTGTTCGACTAACCGTATCTGGTAAATGCGGTGAATTATTCGAACCATATTCCATCCTGGGGTGGGAAAAAGTTCAGGCCCTCGCCTATCTCTCAACATGGGCTGGTGACACGACTGGTGATAAAGTGCCATTGTCACCATTGCCCCCAGGCTATGTCACCGGCCGTATTCACTTCTCCTTCCGTGGTAGAACACATCACTGCTATAATCAGCTGAGCGGCTCGGCCTTGACCGCACTGCGCCAGCCGCCGCATTAGGCGCTGTAAATATTTATTTATACATTATGCGCTGTAAAAATATAGAGAGCGCTGTATACATTATATACCTTAGGCGCTGTAAAAATATAGAGAGCGGAAAGGCAGGGAAGAGGAAGGAAAATATCGGTTTCTATCTTTCTTCCACATGTGGTGGCAAGGTGGCGAGAGTATAGGTGTTGATCAGTCAGGTATTTTGGTACTAAGTATGATATAGAAATACTGCTTAAACCTAATATAAGTGCTGCAGTGAAGGCAGACTTTTTGCCGCTGTACTTACTGGTATGCCGAGTCGGGGACACAAGTGGGGCACTTGTAACTGGGTACCTAGGTACCTATCTCTCTAAGCCCGTGCGTGGAATTCTTGGGGTCGGATCCCTCATTGGCGGAACCAGGAGCAACTTTTGGAGGAACGAAATCAATGTTTTGAGGGGGCTCCATCAAGAAATTCTGAAAATATAGTATTTTAAAAGGGCCTAAATTTGGATCTTTCGGTAGGCAAAAGACATTATTTTAGGCTTTGGTGGGGGCAACAGCCTCTTTGGCCCCCCTTGGATCAACCCTCGGACCCCCTGAATTTGGGTCTCCCATAAACTTTATATAGGGCTTGTTGTGCTGCGCCAGCATCAACTCACAGATACCTTCAGGCCTGCCTCATGCAGTGCCTATTTGAAGCAAAAAATGTGTTTTGTTTCATCTTTGGAGTGTGTTGGGCATCAATTCTAGATTTAATAACTGCAAAACATCCCACTTCTAGTCTGCAAAAAGTTGTGGATTGCCACAATGACAAGAATAAGAAGTTGTAGTTTTAGTTGTTTTAGGGAGTCAAGACCAGTATGGGGCAGTCTATGGGGAAGAACAGTAGGTAAGCAGATTTTGTCAGGTTTCAACATCTTATTAGACTGGTTGTTAGGCATAGTGAGCAGTTTTAGTACCTGCTTAGCCCATGCCTATATGATGAATCATGTGAAGCATTGATGTTCATATATGGATTCAGACCTACCATCTTGAGATAGTTTTTTCAGTCTGTGGGGCACCACTAGCACACTCTGGGTGGTGAGCGCCACCACAAACTCATGCAAGCATCACAAATATAAAATCATTTAAATGTGACAATAATGATTTTGAGGTATTTCCATGGTAAAGGTATGTGCATGGAAATATTTGTGCCATGAGTGTAAAATTTCAGTAGTCTTAAGAAGCCTGCCAACTTTTTCAGATTGGGGTCAGCAAAACAAATTGCAGGGCACAAACATACTTGGGAAGGGGGGCAGAACTTGTAGTGCTGGGCCAAGCAGGGATGAACCACCAGATGTATATTTTAACATGGTGGATAGGTGAAGTATCTTGGTGGTTGTGGGCATTTGAGGACAGAATGTGTGATTTTTTGTGGCTTTTCATTTGCAGGTAAACAGCAAATGTGTAATACTCCATATAGAAAAAGAAGCAAGGAGTGCCACTGCTTCAGTTTTAAAAAGCATTTGCCTCTTCAATGTCCCTTGGCTAGATAATGCTGGTGAATAAAAAATAATAGAAGTCTGGTTTGAAGAAGTGTTTTGGGAGATTAAACAATGATTAACATGATGTGCTTTTCTCTAGCACTGATGTAAAATGTTTCACAAATGTGAATAAAATATTCAATAAAATGTTTAAAGCCAACATAATGGTAACTGTTGCAAGTTTTGCTGTGTTCAATGACCAACACCTTGCAAAATGTATCTTGATATTAGTATTTATATTATTTTAAGCATTTAGAAAGAGAAAATTTATCTTGGCTGGCGAAGGGTAGGGACCTAAAAATGTTTAAAAAATCAAAGAGCTGCCAAAACAAAATTTTATCTAGACAAGCCATGTTCTTTCTGCCTGTGACATACACAGACATGATTGCATGGAACTGTAGTGCATTCAACAGATCATAAGTTAAAACAGAGTCAGTGTAACTGGCTGATAAATGACCAAAAAATATTTTCATTCAGCATGACTTTACAATCATGCAACAAATCCTCTTAATGTGGTTCCTGCCTTGTCTGCGAAGCATTGTAGGTGTTATTAGTTTTTGCTGAAGCATCAGGTGTATATGTTTGGAATGGGCTTTAGGCATTTGGGACTGTGGGATAGAGCATTGGGGAAGTCACTTAAACTTTATCAAATACAGGCAAATTTGTACTTCTACTTCTACCGTATATTGACCACAATCATCGAGTTGATTATTTTGTCAATTGAAGTGCTGTAGCTCGTGTCTCGCAAAACCAAAAGAACAAACAATAATCACACAAGAGTTACAAGAGAGAAATCAAAGAATCAGGATCCAAAGATTCTTCTGGCGGTAGATTCCAGTCCCTGATGGTCTTTGGAAGGAATGAGTGCAGACGGTAATCGGTCCTGCACTGCGGTATGACAAACTGCTGGTGGTGCCCTCGTCTTGCCCGCTCAGGGAGCGGTGTTAGCTTTTCTCTTAGCTCATCTGCTTCTACGTTGCCATTGGCGATCTTTCGAAGCATTGTTAGGCGTGCCGCCTTCCGTCGCTGCTCAAGCAGTGGCCATTTGAGCTGACTTAGCATGACGGAGACACTAGAGGTGCGTTTGTAGTCCCTCATCACGAACCGCGCAGCTCTGCGTTGAATTGCTTCGATTCTGTTGATATCATTTTGATGATGAGGATCCCACATGGAGCTAGCATATTCCAAGCAAGGGCGCACATATGCTTTGTATGCGGTTTCCTTTACCTTTCGTGAGCTGATTTTCAAATTCCTCCTCAGGAAACCTAATGTCTTGTTAGCTTTTGAACAGACATTCTCGATGTGCAGTTTCAGGTAAGACGTGTTTTTTTTAAGAAAACTGTCTAGATAGAAATATGAAGGGAATATTCATGATTGGATGGAAAGTAAGCTCACCCACATATCTGGCTCAATTGAGGTGAATTGTGCAGGATGCAAAACTGAATACATGCTTTTGCATATTTTTTGCACTCTTAAGCTCTTGCGCATATTGGGAATGGTCAGGTATAATGTTATCCCTTAGTCTGCTATCGCACAATCTTTCACATGTAGAACTATTTTATTTTAGCGAAAAATTATGTTTTGCCTGGTGCCGATTGTGCTGGCCCTCATTTGGCACTCTTTGTACGCTGAGATGTTTTGGGACTTCTTGCTCTATTTTTTATGCCACGGCTATTTTAAAACTGACTTTAAAAGCTCTGAAAGTATGGAGTAAGTTTTGAGAAAGAGGATACAAAACGCTGTCAATTCAGTTACATAATCCCTTTCCTCTGCGATGCCGACAACTAGAGAACATGGTTGGATACTTGGGGCCTGCTTTGGTTTGATACAGGTGGGGCTGGGGCAATGGCGTAGCCTAGGGGGGCCGTGGACTCCTCTTGGGCTTACTGTTCACTGTAAAGCAGGAATATGGGTGTTGGTGCTCCCCCCCCAGCTTGGTCTCGGGGACCCCGATTATCAGTCTTGGAGGGCCACAGAGAATCGCTCTCGGGGACCTCTGAGTATCTGTCTTTTGGGTTCCCGAACATTCATGTGGCTCCGAGGACCCTTCTCGGGGCCCCCGATCATTTGGCCTTTGGGAATCAGCCTCGGGAGCCCCTAAACATTGGTCTCGAACATCACTCCCGGGGGCCAGGGACATTGGTCTTGGGGGCCCCGAATATCGGTCTTGGAAGCTCCCGAATATCATCCTTGGGGGCCCCGAGACCACTGCTCGGGAAGATCGGAAGGTCTCGGAAAAAATGCTCGGGTAGATGTGCCTGTGTTCAGAATATGATGTTTACTGAGGTGGATTTCCCGGGATTGATAAAGGTATACATTTTAGGGGCATCGAACATCGGTCTTGGGGTCCCCGAGCATTGCTCTTGACTCGGAGACCGTGATCATCGGTCTCCTGGACACCCCCACACTCAACATCATTCTTGGAGGCTCCCGAGCATCACTGGATCCCTCTGAGCTTGGTCTTGGAATCCCTCGAGAATCCGTCTCGGGGTCCCCGAAAGTTCTGAACATCGCTCTGGGGGGCGAGAGTGGCGAGACCAGGTTTTGGGGGTCCCGGAGCGATTCTCGGGGCAGCGAGGCAGATATTTTGGGCCCCCAAAGCGATGCTCGTGGGGTCCGAGACCGATGTTCGGGGGCCACCGAGACGGATTCCCGGGGTTCCCGGAGGTCAAGTTTGGGGGCCCCGAGACCAATGCGTACGCTTTCAGGAACAAGGTCAGCTCAAAGCAAGTGAAGTGCTCGTTCAGTGAGCAAGTCAGTTCGAGCATCGCGCTCAGAAGCCATCGTGAATCGGTCTCATGGACTCCTGAACACTGATCCCGAGCAATGCTCTCGTTGTGTCTCCCGAAACTGCTGCACGAGAGCAAGCTGGGGGGGATCTGAGAGATGTTTATGAACATCAAGTGTGCAGCAGTCTCGAATTTGTTTGTTTTATAATGTCGTGACTGTATGAACTTTAAAATATCACAATCATATATTGCGTGATAATATCTTTCTTCACGGCAAATATTCAGCGGTAACACTTAACTGCTACCCTCTCGCTGCGAGTTTCTTTATCTATAATTTTCTAAGAATAATCACTGAAGTGACATTGGAATATTTCGCTGCTCAGCAGGAACAAGTGCGTGTGGTGAGTGGTGAGAGCCATTTGCTGGATGATTCTCCACCAGCAATTCCTTCCTCATCTGATCCCGTCCGTCCAGAGCGGTGAGCTTTTCTCCTTCCTTCCTTCCATGACATGTTCGTAAGATATCCAGATATCACAATTCTTTTTAAATATTAATAAAGTGCGCCTTTTCCAATCCTTAAAAGGAAAATCCTGGGTGAAGTTCACTGTGCTTATTGGAACAAATATTTACTCATTAACAGGTGGGTATGAAGGGAGGCATTAAGCTATAAAGGGTCCATTCTGGAAGGTTAGGCTCCAAGCCAAATCCTGGTCGCGCCACCTGCCTCCGCCGTGAGGGGTCCGTCGGAGTTGGCTGCGGGCATGCTGGGATCGTGCGAGCCACAGCGCGCAGCCCCCTATCGATGATGTCGACAGTGGCCGCGGGGAGCCATACTGCAGCTGCGAACTCTGTCACTTCGCGGTTGTAGCCATTAGCGACTGGCCGCAGCTTTAGCTTCCGCTTACCCTAGGATCTTTCGGTCAGCTGTGTAGCTGCGTTACCCCTGGCTTGACATTCGTGCATGAACGATCAAATGCAATTTATCCTATGTATGGTCCTGATTGCCAGGGGCGTATCCAAAGGGGGAGCGATCGGCCCCACCCCCTTGGGCTGACCTTAAGCACTGGAAAGAAACGCCTCCCGCCGCAGCCGCTGGGCCACCGCAGGGGGAGCCCTGCGGCTTTAGCTAGGCCCCGCAGGCTTCCAAATCAGGGGGAAATAAAAGTCGATTTACGCCGAGAAATCACAGCGTAAAATTTGAAAGCTCCGGCCATATGGGTAAATTTCCCACTCCGGAATACATACGCAAAGATGCGTACAGAACAGAGCGGTGACGTCGTCGTCAAAACACACAGGACGAACCAGTCGAGGCCCTCCACGTTTCCCCTACACTTTTGGGTATAAAGTGTGCAAAAATTCGTAACGTAAGATGGGACTACTTTGAAATCGTGGAAAACTTCCAACAGTGTTAAGGATTGATAAAAATGTTCTTTGATTCGAAAATTTTTCTGTGGAAAGTGTTGCAGAATTATCAAGGAAAAAATATATATAAAGGAAGCGTATTTATTTGGTATTTACAAAAAAATTCCATGGATTTCTAACGCTGCATTAATATTCTAGTATGGCGCACGGCGAAAATTTGATAATTGTCTGAAAGTCCACTGTGTAAGAATCCTCACCCAAGTATTATCTTACCCCTGTTCCAAATGTCACCCGAATTCAGGTCTAGGGGCGCATTTTAATGTATTTCGGGGCCTATGAAATCGATCTCAGGGCTCCCAATGGTTGTCGTTTTGGATCTCCGAGGGCTGCTGTCGCACCCCCCCCCCGCCCCCCTAATGCTGGTTTCCGAGTCTCCAGCCTTTGGCCTCGGAGGCTCCCCGAGTGTTTCTTTTTTTACTTTTAGGCTCCTGGCCTTTGCCAATATCAGAAGCTACTGCCCAATTCCCCGCATATGCGCAAAAATTCCTGGAATTGATGACTGTTTCCCTATGTCCCACCGTGCCGCACAAGACAGTTGGCAGTCATTGCCAGGACAAGGCTACGGTTAAGCGCGAGAGCCAACCCTGCGCCCAGCGGGTCCCGGGATTTGAACCCGAGACCCTTATCTCAGAAAGCAGGCGCGTTACCCCTGAGCTACACTGGTCTCTACACTGGGCCCCTGAAAAGCTTCTGGGCCTCCTTTGGTTCACTTGGAACCTCTGAGTCTGCGACGGGGGCCCTCACAATTATCCCAGGCCCACTGCTGCCGAAGTCGGGCCCCTATTCTCAACAGTTGCAGATAATTTCCCGGTTTTCCACTCGGGCTCCCTGTGGTAGAAGCCGGGCCCCCAGCGGTTGAGCTGAGCCTCCTGTGGCTATCCGGGCAGCCTGACATGCTTCAGGGCGCCCTTTAGTCCAATTGGAACATCTGAGTCTGCGACCGGGCTCCTCCGAATTATCCCCCGCCCACTGCTGCCGAAGCCGGGCCCTATTATCCGCAGATGCAGATAATTCCCCTGTTATCTACCCGGGCCCTCAGTGGGTCCAGCCGGACCCTTTGCGGTTCACCCGGACCTCCTGTGACTGCAACCACTAGAAACACTATTCATTAGGGACACATCACCTGTAATCAACATACATACCAAACAGCTCACACAGCTCCCGCTCTAGGATAGAAGTATCCTGTTTTAGTGTGCTTACTTGTGTGTTTTTGTGATAGGTGTTGTGTTGACTTGCCTTTAGTATACTGAGGCTACGTTTTGTCGCAACGAAGGTTTAGAACTGCATATATTTTTTAATTTTTGTTCAAGTTGTTCCTAGTACGACTGGTGGAGTCGGAGTCTCACTAAAGTCATCAAGGGACTTGTCACGGAGACCCCGACCCCACCACCCGAACGAGCAACTCCCTCAATGGAAGGTTAATTTAGAAGCCAAAGTTTAACGTCCCACAAAGCACAGGGACGGCCGCCCCGCTCAGGTCACCCTCTCACCAGTCAGTTGCCAGCCGACCTGTACGTCGGGTAAACTATTGAGCGCCGGAGCGTCTCAGGGGAACCGATCCCAAGCCTGGGCATGCCCTGCCACTGCATGCTTCTGAGCAGCGGGCCGGAGCCCAACGCTCTACCAACTGAGCTACCGGGGCGGCATATTATGTGTGTGCTCGCTGTTGAGATTAAAAAGACTAATTTGAAGTGTTACCGAGTGCCAATGCCACACCGTATGTGATCATGCTTAAAGTTAGGCGAAATATTATATCTTATGACTTTTAACACATGTCCTTTGCCTCTGTTCTCCATAAACATTCCGAAAATAATCGAAAACTGATAAGAAAACTTGAATCTACATCTAAGAAACTTTCCGCGGCACAGCAATCAATCATATTCAATACCCAGTGAATATATATATATATATATATATATATATATATATATATATATATATATATATAATATTTCGAAGAGCAAAAAAGCCTTAACCCCCGTTTTGGGAGGCAGACAACTTCAAGAACTCTGGTGAGTCACAAAGCTGTGCACCGGCGCTAAATTCGCTGAGGTCCGCTCAAAATTGGATTGGATCTCCACAAATACAGGGATTGACCAAATGTCCGCTAGGATCAGTGATATGTCATGAGGTCATGGCAGGTCAATCAGTGATATGTCATGAATATGCCTGTCTCCTACACTCGCCTTTCTCTCCTGCATCCGCCTCTATCTCCTGCATGCGCGTATGTCTCTATCTCCTGCATCCGCGTATGTCGCCTGCATCCGCCTTTGTCTCCTGCATCCGCCTCTGCCTCTTTATCCGCCTCTGACCTCTCCAACCGCTCTGTCCCTGCATCCGCCCTTGTTGCTCTATCCGCCTTTTTACCCATCGTTCCGCTCTGCCCTCTGCATCCATCGTTGTCCCTGTATCCGCCTCTGCCGCCGAATTCTCACCTGTCTGTTAAAGTACCTTGGCCCGTACACCCGCCTATGCCATCTGCATTCACCTCCGTCCTCTATCTCTGCATCCAGCTCCCTATTCACTGAAGATAGAATCATCAAGGGCGATACTGCCCCCGGAATATGTTGAAAGTCGGCCTAAAGGGAAGTCTGACACGCCCCATGATTGAGGCCTCCAGATCAAAAAAGTTCGTCTGTCTAGAACTATTTGAGGTCAGTTTTAGCAAGAAAAATGTTACAGCACCACGCTGAACAAAAATCACATCTCTAAACGGTCGATAAGTATTTTTAATATTTTCTGGAAAACCACCTTCCTGCTATACCTACAGCGCTAAATGCACTCGGGCATCCTCGGGGTGACGTAGGCAAAGGGGTTGCCAGACTAGTATATACTAAACTTGAACCCCCTGGGGCTGGCTGCCCGCTGGCAGGGTTGGTCTGGATGCCTGATGGCAGAGTCGGGCTGGCTGCCCACCCACAGCATGAGAACCTGGGTTATGGAAATGGAGCATTGTAGACGACGGTTTGGATTGGTTTTATATATGTAGGTTGTATTGTAAATCATGTGGCGTGTTTGGCTCTACAATACAACTGGCAATAATATATCAATTCTCTAAACGGCACGACTCGCAACACATGCAAGCATGGATAGGAGCGCTACATATTTCCTGCTCTGAAAAACGACATGAGAAGTTTGCTTATCCGGCACGTGAATAGGTCATAACTTTTATTTTTACGTTTGATCTTATAAGATAGCCCAGGGGCGGCGATGGTTACTGGGATTGGTTCAGAATTACCCGCTGGATCGGCCGAGTCACCATATTAATGACCTGATTATCATGGTGAATCTATTTTCATGTACCAGCAGGGGATGGAAAAAGGACTTTGGCCAAAACACTGCCCACAAGCTTATACCCAAACTAGGTAAGGGCAGCCAGTAGAAATCACTGTGAATCGGGCATTGATACAAGGATAAACGTACCCTTCCCCCTTTCCGTTTCCCGGAGCCATCGGATGCTTCCGATCATGTCTTACTCACTGCTCTGCTCTCTTCTTACTCTCCCTTGCTCTGCACGGTGGCGCCTGGAGCTCCCTGACGTCTATAAAGCTGACATCGTGCCTCCCGCGTCTGATCGTAAATCAGGGACCGCACTGTCCGTGAGGGATGCCAAAAATTTGCCCACGTAAACTCAGGCGGCGCCGGATATGCGTGGTACCAGAAGCGTAGCAAGGATTTCGCTCAGGGAGGGGCGGCGCCCCGAAAAGGGCCCCTGCGACAACGCAAAAGGGCCCTGATGGGTAAAAAGGGCCCTGCTTGTTACAGAATTGTGCTGAAGAGGCCTTAAGAGGGCCCTGTCTGGTATAAAATGCCAAATTTGGCCACAAAGCATAGTGCAGGCGAGCCGCGCTTCGCGCGGCTCGTGTCCTCAGGGGGACCTTCGGGCCCTCAGGGAGGAGCAGCTGTCCCTGCCGCCCCCCTTGGCTACGCCCCTGCCTGGTACCCTGACGAGATGGGGCTTAGTTAATCTGGATTGTGAGTGACTTTGCTAATCGCTCTTTGTGCCATGCGTGGTATGTTTGTCGAAAGCATAGCTGTATGTTGTCACACCTGCGACACGAAGGCTCGGCCGGGCCTCCAATGCTTTGACCGCATCAACTCCGCATCTCCACTTCGTACCCTCGCATAACGTTAGAGGTGTTAAGGGAAACAATTTCATTGCCGGCAGCCATATTTTTATTCCTCCGGATTGTGATCATGACCCTAAAGATTGACGTACTATAGATTTGGTAGCACAAGCACGAATGTACAATCAACCACGTGCATCGTCTCTCCTATTCCAAACGGTAGAAAACTCGTATTTGTTTTGACCAGCGTATCTCGAACTGCATGCGGGTGGCCTACCAGTTTGACGGCTCTACTGAACTAGTGCCGTCACGCCATGGAATACCCACTGGGTTAAACTAGTACAAGCTCGGAGGGGATAACGATTTGTCATGCCTAAATAGCCAGAGAGGGAATGGATAACCCTTCCGGTAGTCGGGACTTACATCGTAAGGTTGGATGCTAGTACCGGATATCAGGCGCTCCACAATTTGGAGGCGTGGAGATGGTCAGTGACAGTAGGCCGTCGGGCAGCTGTCTCTCCGCTGGGCGGCGAAGCTGCAGCGATGCTATCACACTGTTGTCTTCTCTTCTCCTCCCCGGGCGTCGTCACTACTCTCCTCTCGCTCTTCTGGTCAGCCCTTTTTTTAAAATTGGTTTCAGCCGCCAACGGGCACGCCTTCGGCGGGTCCACACCTTATCACGTGCCTCTCCCCAAACATGGACTGCTCTCTCTCTTCTCCCATCTCCCCTCCCCTTTCCGTTTTTCTCCACCGCGAAAGGGGCGCCGGAGGCCGGGATGCGGAACACCGCCGCAGGCTTCACAGGTCTCCACCCGCGCCTGGGGCGGGTCCACACCTCAGTGCTTCTCCCTTCCCCACCGATGTGCTTCTCTCTTCTCTTCAGCTGTCCCCCTTGCATCCGGTGGAGTGACAAAAGAGGGGGAGGTGGAAGGTGAGGTGTCGGCTGTTACCCACCCGTGCCTGGGGTGGATCCACTCTCTGCCTCTCACCATCCCTGTCATTAAGTCTTTTCTTCCAAACGGGTTTTCCGCCGTCCGGCTTGGGCGTGCCGCCCCGGCGATGCCTCCAGCATAGGTTGACCGATGGTGTTGACGGCCAGAACATCTCATCGACGTTGCGTTGTCCTTGTACTGGCTCGCCGGAAATTACTGCGAAGGCGCCGTTCATCCCTTCGCCGTACCCTTTGCCGTCCTCAGCCGTAGAGCCATTGTTTGGAACACGTTTATGTGTGGTCACACTGTACGGGTTTTGCGCGTTGCGTCGCTGGGTGGCATTCCGATACGGAGACCGGCTCTTTTTCAGGATCAGTCTTACAGCGGCTGAAACGAACCTCCTTTGCCGCTGTTCAATTTTCTGGCGTTGCTGAATTCTGGTGGAAATGGTCAGGGAACGGGAAAATGGGTGATGATAAGTCCCTCCCCTTTTTCATGGTAGTCCCCGAAACCAAATAAAAAATGAACCCTATTCCGAGATTGCGCAAATGTACATTGCCTCTCGCTCCCAGTCCCCCTGAACACACACTAATCAAAAGAAATAACATCATCTTCTCTTTCCATACACAGCACTCCACCTCACCAAAACAAATGCTGCCCCAGTAGCTCAGTTGGTAGAGCGTTGCGCCCCGGCCCGCTGCTGCCACCCCGGTAGCTCAGGTGGTAGAGCGTTGAGCTCCGGGTCGCTGCTCAGGAGCATGCCTTGGGAGAGCATTTGCACATTGTGCAGGCTTGGGGTCGGTTCCCCTGAGGCGTTTCAGAGCTCTATGTTTAACCGACGTAGGTCGGTTGGCAACTGACTGGTGAGAGGGTGACCTGAATGGGGCGGCCGTCCCTGTTCTTTGTTGGACGTCAAACTTTGGCGTCTAAATTGACCCTTCATTGCGGGAGATGCTCGTTCGGATGGTGGGGTAGGGGTCTCCGTGGCAAGTCCATTGATGACTTTAGTGAGGCTCCGACTCAAATAAAACTTAAAGAAAACTGTCACCGTCATCAATAAGACGCATTCAGGCAGTAGGGATATTTTATCAATGCTAGCTATAGTTCAAGACCCTAGCTGATCACACCACAGAGGGCACAGCATACATGTATGTTTCTCAGACATACATCACGGTCAAACATCGATCATGTTCTCCGAACAGATTCTTCATAATGTTTCAACATTACCTGGTGTATCAAACATGATCCTTTATTTCACACTTCCGTCATTCATTGAGGCAGTACCCCATCTACCAGTTCCAGTTCTTCCACTAGGAAAGCAAATCAATCAGTCAAACAATTTGGCGGGAATCAAACTAGCGCGAAATCGAAATGTTCGTAATAGTCAATATGCGGACGACACCATTCTGTTCTTGGGAAGTACAGACAGATCAATGAGAGTTGCTGTTAATAAGCCTACTCAATTTTGAAAATCTTCTGGTTTGAAATTGAATAGGAATAAAACATTTTACTTGCCATTTGAAGCTATGTAGGGAGACTAAATAGCTAACCAATGCAACTTCAGTTGGGTGGAAGAAATGAAAATTATCCGAATCACATACAGTCGGACTAACCATAACCTTATTGAGCTTAGCTTGGACAAAAATTTCCCTGCTCTGGAACAATAAAATAATCAATGGAATAGACGGAACATTACACTGTCGAAAAAATAGTCGTGATAAAATCATTGCTTCTTTCTAAGCTGGTTCACAATTTGACAGCACTGCCAAGTCCACCATTGATGTATGTGAAAAAAATAGACCACATTCTGTTCAAAGTTTTATGGAGTGGAAAGCCAGACCGAATCGAGCGATAAAAAACTATAAAAGAATTTTCATCCGATGGTTTGCAAATATCTGGTTTAAACTCGTTCATATAGTGTATTCTAACACCATTTTCAAGCAAGCAACGATAACACTAGTTTTAAAATGACTGTACAATCTAATTATCTCTGTTTCACACACATATATGTAAACAAGACACATATTCGTTTCCTATCGAGGGTCAGAAATATCTGGTACTTTAAAACACTGTTTCCACGTATATGTATATATATATATATATATATATATATCTTGAAGTTAGCATAGTTTGGGAGCAGGTTTTTCTCGATACATGTTTCGCTAAAAATGACAGAGAACTTAGCGTTCGTTCTTTTTGAGTTCAGAGACTCAAGCTTGCGAATTAATCGTCTATCGTCTTGGTCAAATTGATGCAGAACTGAACTAAAGGCCATTGCATGCGACATTTCATTGTTACGAACAACATCTTCAGGCATAAGTAATACATATAGCACTAAAGTGATACATATATAGTGATAATAATAGCAAAATACAGTTCAAAACACTCATCGTCTCGGATCGAAAATGGTTAAGACTTCTTTGAATCAGTGGTTTAGAAATTTGAATTCAATCACACGAAATCAAACGGAGGGCGCTTATCATTAGAAGATCAATAATTATCAATGAAAACTATCCAGTGCGGCATAATTATCGATAGATCAGAACATTAAATACTAGCCTAGCGTCGTTACCCATAAAAGTCCCCCCCAACACTATCACATTATAACCTAGGCTCAAGAGGGGCACTGTCAAACACGGATAGCGCCGAGGCGATGTTCATTTGCCTATTGATTGTGGGATTGATGTCCCTGATGTATACTGCCTCCAGCACTTGGAGCCTTTTCTTATCATGGCATCTCGCTAGGATGTCCGTGTTTTGGACCAGCATGTCTCTGGTTAGTCGTTCACCATGTGAGCGGCGCATGTGCTTTTCTGGAGCTCCATCTTGCAGGTGCATGGTCAGTCTTCTCGAAAGCGTGGTGGTCGTGAATCCAACGTAGCTACAATCGGAGTGGTGCGCGCAGTCACCAGCAGGGCAGTTGAACTTGTAGACTACGTTAGTGGCTTTCAAGTCAAATTGGTCTTGAGACAGGTCATTCTTCATTATAAGGCTGGATACTCGTGGGCTTTTGTAATATATCACCAGATGGAGACGGTCACTTTGTTGGGTTGGTTTACAGTTGTTGTGGATGATTTCATGCAGGGCCTTCTCATCCTTCAAATGTGCTGAAGACATGCTGTTCTGATAGAACAGCTTAATCTTTGCCCCTGTTGTCGTTGTCTGTGTTCCTTGAGGTCGGCAGGATTTATCGAGTTGTTTCCAAATAATCTTATCGATGTCATTTATGCTGTAGTCGTTGCAGCGTAGGATGTTTTTGATGCGCTCAAACTCTTGGTGCACTAAATTCCAGGAGGAACAATGTGTAAGAGCGCGGTGGACGTAAGCTCGAATAACACTCTCCTTATAGCGTTTCGGGCACTCGCTTTTCCCGTTCAAACAATGTCCGGTGTTCGTCTCTTTCCTGAATACTTCTGTCTTGAATTCCCCAGTAGAGCCGTCGACGAACGTATCTAGAAACGGTATTTTATTGTCCTCGCTTTCTTCAGTAGTGAATTTCAGTGTTGACTCTTCTTCGAGCAGAGTTTTGAGTTTCTGGAGCTGGCTGCTATCGTGAATTTCCACCCATATATCGTCAATATAACGGAGACACTTGAAAGGGGGAATATCCATACAGCTTAGAGCCTTTTCTTCCACGAAGCTCATGTAGCTCTGGGCGAAAAGTACTCCCAACGGGGACCCCATTGCCACCCCATCTACTTGGTAAAACAGCTCACCCCTGGGACAGCGGAAAGGGGCACTTTTAGTGCATGTAGCCAACATATCTTCGATTATTTTCTTCGGTACTCGAGGAGGCGGCAGAGTAGGATGGTTGTAAGCATAGTCGAGGATAATACGTATAATCTAACGTATTACCTGTTCAAGTTCAAGTTCAACTGCCCTGCTGGTGACTGCGCGCACCGCTCCGATTGTAGCTACGTTGGATTCACGACCACCACGCTTTCGAGAAGATTGACCATGCACCTGCAGGATGGAGCTCCAGAAAAGCACATGCGCCGCTCACATGGTGAACGACTAACCAGAGACATGCTGGTCCAAAACACGGACATCCTAGCGAGATGCCATGATAAGAAAAAGGCTCCAAGTGCTGGAGGCAGTATACATCAGGGACATCAATCCCACAATCAATAGGCAAATGAACATCGCCTCGGCGCTATCCGTGTTTGACAGTGCCCCTCTTGGGCCTAGGTTATAATGTGATAGTGTTGGGGGGGGACTTTTTATGGGTAACGACGCTAGGCTAGTATTTAATGTTCTGATCTATCGATAATTATGCCGCACTGGATAGTTTTCATTGATAATTATTGATCTTCTAATGATAAGCGCCCTCCGTTTGATTTTGTGTGATTGAATTCAAATTTCTAAACCACTGATTCAAAGAAGTCTTAACCATTTTCGATCCGAGACGATGAGTGTTTTGAACTGTATTTTGCTATTATTATCACTATATATGTATCACTTTAGTGCTATATGTATTACTTATGCCTGAAGATGTTGTTCGTAACAATGAAACGTCGCATGCAATGGCCTTTAGTTCAGTTCTGCATCAATTTGACCAAGACGATAGACGATTAATTCGCAAGCTTGAGTCTCTGAACTCAAAAAGAACGAACGCTAAGTTCTCTGTCATTTTTAACGAAACATATATATATATATATATATATATATATATATATATATATATATTAGGGTGGTCCTTAAAAACAAAAGTTGGAATTGTTTTATTCCTAACCCGGGAATTTGTTACCATTCAAGTGGAAATCACCCTGAAAAATTTTATGGAATTCGGCTCGTAGGAAGATGTTGCACACATGACCTGAAGTTTTCCCTCTGTGACTCGTTCGACTGGTCACGGTGTTATTGGAACATATTCCATTTCCTCCTCCTATTGTCACAATATTTTGCTTCCGAATTCGATTCTTCTTGTCACAAATTGAGTTCTGAACATATTCTCCCTTCTTTCCCAGGTTGATATGGCGACTAGGAGCAAAGATTTTCTTGTGGTTCCCCAAACGGAGTTAATTGGCTCCAAACTCCCTTCCAACAGGGAGGTTCTCGGAGTCGTTCTCCACCGTCTACAGCTCAAAAGACGACTCTCCGCGATGTCACGTTGGCTGTGACCCCCATGGTGGCTCAGTTTTGGGATATGGCGCGGATCCCAATGATCCGAAAAGACAACATTGTCAGCAAGATTGAGAAGCTCCATCGGGAGTACGAGCTCCTCAAGAAAGGTCGCTATCGGCGATCGGAGGCTCAAATCTCGAAAGAAAAGGATTTTGAGGTACGTCTCGACAACCTCTTCGACGTGGCACACGGGAATGCGCTGACCATGATGACCAACCAGGAGGACAAAGAGTTCCTCCTCGCCCAACGGGAGCCAGGACGTCGAGGAAGGATGGGCGGCGTCGATTCCGTCCTTGCTGCTCAGGAGGCGAGGCGATCTCTTCGCTTGGAAAAGGCCGCTGCTTTCTCCGCCCGCAAACAAGAAGAGGCTGCCGCTTCCTCATCTGTGGCGCAGCTCGAGTCCTCGCCGTCGTCCAGCTCCAACACTTCAGCTGTTGCCTCAGATGAAGAATACGGAGCAGTTGGAGGAGCGAGTCCTGCGAAGCGGGCGAAACGGGCCACGAAGAACATCGTCTCTCCAGCACTGGCGGCCACGCTGGATCGAACCAAGCTGACCGATCGTTCCGCGACATACGTGCTGACTGAAGCTGCACGTTCCCTAGACCAGAACGTCGAAGAGCTCAACATCAACCGCTCATCCATCCGACGCCAACGCTTGAAACATCGTGCGGCCATGGCCTCAAAGATCAGAGAGGAGTTTCGGTCAGGAACTCCGCTGGTGGTCCACTGGGATGGTAAGCTCATGATGGACCTGACCACGAAAGAACATGTGGACCGTCTCCCGATCATCATTTCCGGGATTGGAGGCGCCCAACTGCTCGCCGTCGCCAAGTTGGACAGTGGCACGGGAGAGAGCATGGCGGCAGCGGTAGTCTCGGCCCTGGAGACGTGTGGGGTCGCGGATCAAGTGGTCGGGATGTCCTTCGACACCACGGCATCCAACACCGGCCGCAGAAACGGGGCCTGTGTCCTCATCGAACAGAAAATGGGGAAAGACCTGCTGCATTTCGCCTGTCGTCACCATATCCTGGAGCTGGTGGTACATACTGTGTTCGTCCGTGTTCTTGGGTGTTCTTCATCGCCCGAGCTTCTGCTCTTCAAACGCTTCCAAACCTCATGGGAGAGCATCGACCGAGAGGACTTCGGCACGGGAATCATGGTGGAGGAAGTGGCGACTGTTCTAGAGGACGTCAAGGATGAGGCTCTTCGATGGACTCATGAAGTCCTTCAAGAGCGTGAGGGGCTTCGCGATGACTACCGGGAATTGGTCGAACTTGTCGTCATTTTCCTCGGTGGTGCCCCTCCCGGTGGAATTCGATTCCGTGCTCCTGGAGCAATGCACCATGCCAGATGGATGTCAAAAGTCCTCTACTCCTTCAAGATTTGGATGTTCCGGGGCCAGTTTCGCTTGACGAAGAAGGAGGAGCGTGGACTCCAGCGGATGTGCCTCTTCGTCGTCCGAGTCTACGCAAAGGCCTGGATTGAGGCTTCTTTCTCGGCTCAAGCCCCTCGACTCGACCTCGAACTCATCAAGGCCCTCGGCACCTACGACAAGATCGACCCTGAGATCGGAGACGTCGCGCTGTCGAAACTGTCCAGCCATCTGTGGTACGTGTCAGAAGAACTGGTTGGCCTGTCCTTCTTCGACTCCGACGTGTCCTGCGAGACCAAGAACGCCATGGTTACGGCCCTACGACGAGAGGAAATTGACGGAGAGGACTCGGCTCCGAAAGAGTCACGCTTCCGAAGAAGTCGGTCCGAGATCTCCACCTGGAAGACTTCGTCAGTGGACGTACGCTCCACTTCTTCCGGAAGCTACACCTGGATGAAGCCTTCCTCGATCTGCCACCGGACTCGTGGCAGATGGACGAGGGGTTCCAGCGGTCCTCTCAGATCGTCCGGAACCTCGCTGTGGTGAATGACCACGCGGAAAGAGGAGTTGCGCTCATCCAGGAGTTCAACGGATCCCTCACAAAGGATGAGGAGCAGCTTCAGTTCCTCCTTCAAGTGGTGGCGGACCACCGGAAGGCCTTCCCGGACCCGCGGAAGCGCACCCTGGCACAAACCAGGCCACAGTGAGGAGCCCGGCAAGCACGATACCCCCGCCTTCGAGCGGCTAATACCTCAACTGAGGGGGACCTGGAGCCAGGGCCAGGGTGATATTGGAGGAGGCGTGTGCAACATCTTTTCGTGAACCGATTCGGCTGAAAATTTACTCACATGGTATTCTCATAACATAGAACATATTTCCGGGTTAGGAACATAAACTTTCTCAAAATTAAATTTTACATATGCACTAAGGACCACCCTAATATATATATGTATATATATATATATATATATATATATATATATATATATATATATACACATGTACACGAACAAACTACAAGACAAAACGCACACACAGCCATGTTTATGACTGGTTTATACATAAATGTAGATTCTCCTGGCAGCGACGATACCTAACCTATTCTGCAGATTGGGCAAAAGTAAGAAGACTGAAGCTTCCGGAACCATCGCAACTTATCACATACGGAAAGAGCGGGCTTAAACAAATTAAGAATCGAGTGAGAAAGCGATTCTGGTTAGACGTATTGCAATCTCTAATTCAATTCAATAGGATCTATCATATATTACGATGGAAAATGCTGACAAAATCAATATGGAATTCTGACTTAACTAAATTTAAAACTGCATGCATGAAGCAGCGAGAATTACAGGGAGTTAGATTCATAGGAGATTTATTCAACCTAGACAATGGTAAAATAACTTCAAGGGAGGAAATTTAATGTCATTACAGATATTTAATGATATTCTTATACTATGAAGCTTTGATTCGTAGCCTACCAAATCAGTTGAAAAATTCCACAATGTAAATCCTTTCGAAAGGCCAAACATTCCGAACAGGCTTAACACGCGCATTGACGAGGGTTTAAGCCACCTTCGCTCAGACGGGGGGGACGGGTGCCCGCCCCCTCTAAGATCTCTAGAACCACGCCAGATAGTGAAAAACGGTGAGCGGCATTGAGTAGCCCATTCACTTCTATATCGAAAATATTTGAACGATTTTTTTTCAGGTCATATTTAAGGTCGCTAGAGGTCAAGTCATGCCACCATAGGGATAACATGTAGATGAAGTTTTTCGGTCATTACATCTGAACAAGGTAGAGCAAAACAATTTACACCATTGGAATCCTCGCCGTAAGCCGAATCGACTGATATTTAATATGATATTGCGAAGTCAAAGAAGGTTAAATCAGGTCAAAATGCATGTCATCAAAACAGAAACGACAAGATAAATTTATTGCAGTTAACACGCGCGTTGACGGGGGTACTCCCCTCGGGTTTTTCGGAGAGAGGAGAAAAATGGCGGTGCGTAGCGCCGCCGTACTTGGCATTGCTTTTCCCTCATCATTTTTACAACTTTTGTGAAAATTTTAAGGTTAGGTCATCTCAGGTCAGGTCACCAGTACAGGTCAAGTGACCTGACCTCAAAAAAGTTTAAGATAGCATAAGTCGGAGCAGGGTGCACTTATCCGATTGAAACTCATATCACACATTGGGCCCACCGAGTTCTCTAAAATATGTTCCGTTATTTTTGATATCGATGACTTAAGGTCAGGTATGAGGCATGACCTCTCCATTGGAAATACATGAAAAAAATGTTTTTATTGTATAACTCAGTAACGGATAGTGATAGAGCGTTTATTTTAGCTGCATTAGACTCTCCTTGGCTTTGCGGTCCTAATGATATGCATTTTATATAATTTGAACCTGACTTGACCTCAGGTCAGGTCAAATCCTTGATTTGACCTAGCAAGGTCAAATTATATATCATTCGATTCGGCTTGCTGAGAGGATTCATACAGTTCAAGTCGTTTTTCTCTATCTTTACTTGTTCAGATGTAATGGCCAAAAAACTGAATTTACATGTTATCCGTATTACGGCATGTTTTGACCTCTCGTGACCTTAAATGTGACCTGAAAAAATGGTTGAAGTATTTTCGATGGAGAAGTGGATGGGCTACCCAACACCGTTTACCGTTTTTCGCTACCTACCGTGGTTCTCGAGATCTTAGGGGGCGGGTATCCGCCCCCTCGTCAAAGCGAAGGTGGCTCAGACCCCCGTCAATGCGCGTGTTAAAATAAACGCTCTATCACCATTCACTCTAAGTTATTCAGTTAAAACCATGTTTCCAATGTATTTCTAATGGAAAGGTTATGACTCGTACCTGACCTTGGGTCATCGATATAAAATATACCAGAACATATTTTAGAGAACTCAGTGGACTCAATATGTGATATGAGTTTCGATCGGATAAGTTCATCCTGTTATGACTTATGCTGTCCTTAACTTCTGTGGAGGTCAGGTCACCTGACCTGAGCTGGTGACCTGACCTGAGATGAACTAGCCTTAAAATGTTGACACAAGTTGTAAAAAGGATCAGAGAACGGGTATGCCAAGTACGGCGGCGCTACGCTAAGCCGTTTTTATGCTATCTCCACAAAAACCCGAGGGGGCGGGTACCCGCCAGCCCCCGTCAAAGCGCGAGTTAAAACTTTTACGCAGGAAGATAATCTAAATAGGTAGACATTGCTGCAAAGTGCTCGCTAGGCAAAAGGATACGAGGGATAATGTGACTTCCATCGAAAACAAATGGGACACCACACAGAAAGCTAATAACACCCTAGCATTTCTTCGGGGGAATATTTCTTCCTGTTCCCAGCACGTAGGGATGTCTGTATAAAAATTCTCGTTCGGCCCCAGTGGGAATATGCAGCGACAGTGTGGGAAAATTCAATAAAATGCCTAATATCTGCAATCAAGAGGGTCCAAAGAAAAAAGAGTCCAAAGCGCGCTTCATCACATCGGATTAGAGCAGAAATAGCAGCGTCAAATTCGTGCTCCAAACACGTCTCCTTCAAACGCTCAAAACACGAAGAGTGCGAGCAAGAACGAGACTGTTATTCCGGTCAGTGAAGGGTTTAGTAGACCTGCCAACTCTTCATCTGAGACCAGTCAGCACTAACACAAGAGGCCACACTGAAATATTTGTTAGACCGATGTGCTACGTAAATACGTGATGTGTACGTACAGACTCATTCTATCCTGCAGTGATCGCCTCATGGAGCCAGCTGCCTCAGTCTCTGGTGGGCTCTGGAAGCTTAGAAAAATGTTTGTTAAATACAATAGGCTTGGCTAATTCAGGCCTTTTTAAATTTGCTGTAGCGAAATCGAAACTATAAAACATTGGTTCTGGCAGCTCCCAATCGTCCAACAGCTTATATCTGACATGCAAATCAAACTTGAACCCAACTTTAACACGGCACTTTTGATAAATGCTCAATCCTGGTTCCTCCTAAATGATCTAAGCCCACTTAAAAACTGATAACAGTATCAAAAGCCGCAACATACAGATCACGTAAGGAGTGAGGCCTGACGGAAGTTGCTGTATGAACAGCTGAAAAATAGAAGCTTGGAAAGATCAGGTTATCCGCCGTTGGGTAAACAGCCAATAACTGTTTGAAAATAAATGGGGTAACCTAAAAAAGGTCATCCCGAACTAAACTATGTTTTATTTTTTTCTTTTCTTTACAATACACTACACTATGTTTTCACTGTTTTCTTTCCTTACACTAATACACTTTGTTTTTTTCATCTGTTTGAAAATGGTAACTGCACGCGCAATGCAGCAGAGGAGGACTGCCAACCGTTTTGTGCACACGTACACAGACACAAGTCCTGTCATACCTGTCTGTTTATTCTCTCGCTCTCGCTTCCTCTCCAGCCCAGCCCAGCCCAGGCCGGAATGTACCGCTGTCAATAACGTGACAGCCGGTAGGCATTGCTTATTTCGATACCGCTCTATGTGCCATATTTCTGGGAAATGTAGACATACAATATCAGGGGCGGATCCAGGAATTTTCGCTAGGGGGCCGCAGCGATGGGGGCGCCACTTTCATGGCCAGGGGGCGCCATTTTTAGGCCGGCTGGGGCGCCAAATTTTATGTTCTTTGCCCATTTAAAGTATTTTTGTGAACTGAATCAGTTAACCTGCGCCCCGGTGGGCCTCCGAGTCACCTTCGCCCTGGTGGGGGTGTTTGAACACCCCTCTCGAACTCGTCCCCTATGCAGGATAGCGAAAAAAACACGAACCCTGGTGGATAGCTCATACAAATTCATGAAGACACTACATCAGTCACTTTTTGGCTCAGGTCAACATTGAGGTCATGGCAGGTCAAAGAAGTTGGCATTTTGAGCAAAGTCTAGCGTCTGACAGCGTTGAGTTAGAATAATTTTGTAGACACTGTTCGCTCTCTCTCGTCACGGCGAATCGAATGATGTATAATATGAGCATACTAGGTCAAAACACAAATCACCTGACCTCAGGCCAGGTCAAGGTCACATTTTGACTTAGCATAGTCCATATGCCTATCAATCGACTGGCAATAACAATCCAAACGCAATGGTATAAACATAAAAGCTGTATCATCATTTCATGCAAAGTTATTGACCTAAGTCTGAAAACTGCTTAAGTAGCTTCGGATGATCTCTCAGAGGTCACAGGTCAAAAATTGCAACATGAACCTAAAAAGGGGCCTTAGATACTTCGATTTGGAGAATATGAAGGTATTATCACCTTTATCTACACAAATACAAACCATTTTCTGTTTTCCTCTGTATTTCCAATGGAGAGGTCATAGTCCGTATTTGACCTTATGTCATCGATATGAAAAATCCCGGAACTTTTTGGAGAACTCGGAGGGGCCATTATGTGTTATAAGTTTCAATCCGATAGATGCACCCATTGCCTACTTATGCCACCTTAAACATTTTTGGAGGTAAGGTCACTTGACCTGCACTGATGACCTGACCTGAGATAACCCAAGCAAAAATTTTTCGGGGATTCTTGCGGAATCGATCAAGAATAAGGTGTGCCAAGTACGCCGGCGCTCCGCGTCGCCGTTTTTTTCTTGCCGCCCGAAAAACCGGAGGGGGTGTTCAAACAGCCCCCACTGGGCGAGGGTCAAAGAGGTAATTAGTTTCATATTTTCTTTTAAAAAAATGAGGAAAGATCATGGCTTTGAATGTATCTAAAATACACCTCAGGATTGGTAAAAAGTGAATGTATCTCTTTGGCGTTTGTTTTATTGTGCACTGGAACCCACGGTTAGTAAAGACACTTTGGGACCCGGGGAGACTGCATGGGGACTATTTTCTCCCCAATCAGTGATGAAACTTATCTTCAGAAGCCTTAAACAGTTTGCAGAAGACCAACGAATATTTCGAATAGGCCCGTCTCGTTCAATGAGCCTATGTTTGTCATTGGGGATTAGGTTTCTACAGGACATGTCAGATCAAATCCCGATACACTTTGCTTATATGATGATAATTAGCACACAGGGCCTTAACTAGCCATAAGGGTCTAATAAACCACTAGGTCAGAGCAGTGATCCCAGTTCCCTTCAATCTGAGCTAGCCAGCCACGAAGGATCTATTACTTAAGTTCATGGACCTTGGCTTACTTCAAGACCCCAGTTATTGTAAACCTTTTTAAGGCTATATTCTAATATAATGCCCTCCTAAGACTTGACTGAGACAAGCAACTTGCCGTATTCCAATGTGGTATTTTGACCTTCTTCCATGCGTAGCCACGCTCGACGTAGGACAAGCGTACCCGGGATGCACAGGGACCAGTACCGACCTAGTCTACGCAGAATATCAGCATACCGATCTAATGTGCGCACTACGATCACGATGCTGATTTGACCCCACCTGCGCAGTGTGGGCGCAGGCTGGAAATCAGAATAAAATATCGACGTGCGTGCGCCCATTCTTATGTACTCTCTGCATCAGAATACGGCCCCAAGCAAAGGCCCAGTTTAGGGATACTCCACATCAGCGATCAACTCGGAAAAATGTGTTTGTGTCTCCCTCAACGGCATCTACCTGAATTTTTGCAGGAACTATAACTAGCTATAACCAGAAGTTTGGCCGTTGGCCTGTCTTCGCTGTGCTATGGCAGCCACATAGGACCCTCGACTGACCAAAGTGAACTCAAAGTCGTTCACAGTATACACTTGTACACTTCCCGGCTTTCTCCAGGGGTTCGCTAACTGGCAGATTTAGATCCTAATGGATTTAAGGGTCCCACCAGTCCCACTCACAGCAGTCAAAGACCGTCATGGATGGTTACCCGCCTGGATGCAGGGGGCCCAGCGACTTCCCGATTAGACCTCAGGTCACCTCATGACCTTCCACAAGAATATGGCAGGCCTTACTGGGCACGGAAAGACCTGTTGGTCCCGGAGTGCCCTTTTTATAGACTGTGCGTTCAGTTCCAAATATATATTTACGATACAGAGTCCTCTTATGGTCACCAGGGTATCGCCCTGTCCGACGAAAAAAACATGCTGGCAAGACATGGCCCTGACTGCGACCGAAAGATCTGTTAGTTACAGAGATCCCTGTTGACCTAAGATTGCCCTATTGATAACGAGGAGACTCCTGGTCCCAAAGGACCTGCTGACTGTAGAGGGCCCTACTTGTCACAGCATCCCCGCTGGCACAGAGGGCATTCTCGGTGGCAGACAGAAGGCTCTTCTGACTGCATTCGGCCCTGTGTGTGTGTTGGGTTTTTTGGGCGTTTTTAGCATCTTGGCCATATCACGCCCATTCGGCCCTGCCGACCACGGAATGATGTACTGGTCATGCTTGTCACAGAGGGCCCTGTTGAAAACAGGTGACCCACTTGATTAAAGAGTGTTCTTCTGCCCCTAGGGGACCCTGACGGTCACATATAGGGTGTCGCTTGCCGCAGAGGGTCACGCTTGTAACAGCAAGTCATGCTGGTCCCCGAGGTTTACGGTTGGTCATAGATTGGCGTAGCCCGGCTGCCCTTTGCGCGATCTTTTCCCTTCTGGTGCCTCTCATGCGACTGTGCTAGCCGCCCCACCCCTTTACTACGTTTCTGTTCCTCCCTACTATAGTTTCATCACCCAATCAACTCTCCTTCCCCCATCACCTAGGTATTTTCCAGCTCTATCAACCGGCCGCAAACTCAGCCTATCCAAGGTGATGATGTTAGAGATTGCACCTGACCAACACTGACCGAGCTTATCTATCACTGATCAACAACCGAGAGGGCTGGGTACATGGACGATCCAGGATTTCGATAAGGGGGAAGCGAAGTCTCCAGGGGCGGTCAGACTACCATTTGGGGGTCAACCTTTGGTATCATGGATCTTTGTGATGCTAATTTTGCGTATTTGTGATGCCATTTGAAAAAGTGCCGATTAAAAAAACACGTTGCCAAGAAAAGGAAGGATTTCTCAAAGTGCCTCTAGTTAAATAAGCAACAATTAAACAGGGCAACTTCTACCTGGATTACGTTTTGAAGCAGAATTTACGCAGAGACGGCCTTTGGAGATTTTGCGAACCAGTCGTTGCAGTTTACCCTGTTTGCGCGGAGTGGATAGTGATAAATCCATAATATTCTTCACAAGGCGAAACTTTTTGCTGTTTACAAACATGTGGGAGAGGACGCAACCAAAATTATGCAGGTGCCTCCTGCCGAGCTCTTAATATTTTTCTTACACAGATGACGAGGGAATTTCGCATTACTATTACTGGCTATTACTGTCTGGACACAGCCTTTCATTAGTGGCACTGCGAAGAAAACACCTCGGCAAAATAAGTAAATGATCAAAGTCAACAGCTTATAGGGTTATCAATAGATCCGGAATGTTTTTTAAACACATTTAAGGGATATTGGTATATGTGCTCAAAATTTGTTCACAAGAAACATTACTTTTACCAGTCCCCTTTATTCCATCGTATTCTGTATTCTTATTTTTTCATAGCACGAGTCCCATCCAGTTATTTGGTTTTTCAGGTATCGTTACAAATTCCATCGCTATATATAGGTATTCACAGATACCACACATTCGTACATCAGGTGTCGTAACGCCTTTGACACACAGGTGACAAGCAACACACATAAAATACACGCTATAAATAAGCATACCGTCCAAGTTATTATTCATCGTCTAGTTTTCTGTGGAAATACTTCTTTATTGCGTTCAGCCTATGGATCCGAGTGACATCCCTGGGAAGCGTGTTCCAGTGGGCAATAGCCCTGTACGGAAAGGCACGCTTCGTACTCTCCAGTCGACATCGAGGCAGTTGGAGCTGGGTGTTTGAGTTTCTAGTCACCCTTGTGGAGACACTTTCCCTTGGTGGTAGCATTGCCTTTAGGGCTGCTGGAGAGTGGTCGAGGTGAGCTACCTTAAATATTTTAAGGCAATCGCGTTCGGCAATACTGGTTTCGATATTATCCCAGCCAAGGCTCCTGAGAGCTGGTGTGATGTGTTGCCTTTTTCGAGTGCCGGTGATAATTCGAGCTCCAAAGTTGATGGCCTTTTGCACCCTTCCCAACTGGCTCTTGGTTGCCCCTCCCCAAGCCGGGAGGCAGTATCCAACATGTGGAAGGACATGGGCCTGGATGATTAGATACAGGGCTTCGGGTGTGAAGTGATGACGAAATCTGCTAAGAGCCACCAAGGACCCAAAACATTTTTGAACGACCTTTGAAATGTGATGTTCCCAAGAAAGCGTTCGGTCGATCACAACACCCAACAATTTGATGGTTTTAGATGGAGGTCGGAGAGACTCAGATATCTGTATCCGGAAGTCAGCTGTCTGTTTCAGAGTGGCTTTGGTTTCAATGGGGATGAAATCAGTTTTTGACGCGTTCATTTTCAGTGAATTTCTTCCGAACCAGGTTTGGAGGGCATGTAGCGTTTCTTCAGCTCGCCTCTTCAGTTCAGCTAAGCATAGGGGTGTCGGTGTGCATTCATCAATGATCGGGGTGTCATCGGCGTATGATATCAGCTGGCCATATGGTACAAAGTTCGACAGGTCATTGGTGAACAGGCTGAACAACAGTGGCCCAACCAATGAGCCCTGTGGCACCCCGTGGGTCACTGGTAGTGTACCAGAGCCCCCTCTTACTTTCTGCCTTCTCTGATTCAGGTAGCTTCCAAACCAGTGTGGGGATATTCCATACCACCCCAGTTTCTCCAGCAGAAGATCGTGATTGACGCTGTCGAAGGCCTTGCTGAGATCGATGGCTGTTACTGAGGTGACAAGGCCATCATCCATGTTTTTATGGACGTGATTGATAAAATCGAGCATGACATCTTCTGTTGAATGGTGAGGTCGGTAGGCATACTGCGTATCAGCCAGGATAGAGGTTGAGCTGAGATACTTCATAAACTGCTTGCAGACAATTTTTTCGGTGATCTTTGACAGCACACTGAGTAGAGAGATGGGTCTATAGTTTCCAGGTGAAGAAGGGTCTCCAAGACATATATATAGGGACAACGCATGCTGTTTTCCACAAGTTTGGGAAGATGCCAGATGATAGGGACTTGTTTATGATACGCAGTAGCACCGGAGCAAGCGATGGTAAGCACTTGCGTACCGCCATCAAAGGTATGCCATCAATACCGACTGCGTTAGAATTTTTCATGTCTCGTACTGCTGCAGATAGCTCAGGAATCGTAGCTGGCACCAGGTGGAATTTTGCAGCACACACTCTTGTTGGTCTGACCACTGATGTTAGATTGGTATCATTAGTGAGGAGGCTGGCAGCAATGCGAGCTCCTACGTTGGCAAAATGTTCATTCAAGACGTCAGGATCTATGGTTAGCTGATCGCTGTCATCAATGCCGCTTCCTTTGTAGAAATTGCGCATCGTAGCATGTTCTTGTTGGAAAAGACGACACAACCACATATCGGACGGGCACACGACCACACATCGGATGGGCATGAATGCACCCTGGGGGATCCTGCGTGGTAACAGAGCAAAATGACACCAATCGATACCCAAAGCATACATTAAAAGAACTCGGGGCAATTGTTACCACTCAAAGCTGAGAGCTGTCCATGTGCCATGGTAGTGCCATGTTGCAATGGGATGCCCTAAGGCTGAAAAAGAGCGGTTAATAGTGAAATTGGAGCACCTGAACACAAAGTAGAAGACATCCGAAGTTGAAGGCGGTACACGTAAAAGTGGGGCGCCCCAAGGCTAAGAAAGAACAGACAATTGTGGAAAATGGGCGCGCAATCGTGCACTAGCGGGCAGTCAAAAGTGGATCAGAGCGATCAATTTTACTGTGGGCCGCTTTAGAGCTAAAAGGGACGGTCAATCATGATATAGGGGTTCTGAAACACAAAGCGGATGGAGGCCAGAGGTGAATGAGGGCAGTCCACGGTGAATTGGGGTGCTCTAAAGCTGCACAAGATCGGCCAGCAGTGGAGAAGGTGCGCGCAATCATACAGAAGAGAGCGGCTAAAAATGGATGAGGGCAGTCCACGTTGCAGTGGGGCACCCTAGGGCTGAAAAGCGGGTCAATTGTGAAAACGGGGAGCCCAGTCACAAAGTTAAGGGCGCCTGTAGGTAAATAACGGTGGTCCACGTCGCAGAGGTCCGCCAAGCGCTGAAAAAGGGTGGCCAAACGTGAAATATGGGGTTCCCAACCATAAAATAGAGGGCGTCCGGAGGTTAATGAGGAGTCCACATTGAAGTGAGGCGCCCTAGATCTGCAAAGGAGCGGTCAATAGTGGAGAACAAAACAATCATGCAGAAGAGGGCGGCCAAAGGTAGGCACGGGTGGTCCATGTTGCAGTGGGGTGCTCTAGAGCTGAAAAGGGCGGCCAATCGTGAAACATGGGCGCCTAACCACAAAGAAGAGGGCGTCAAAAAATCGATGAGGGTTGTCCACGTTGAAGTGTGACGCCTATTAGTGACCCGGGGGCATGATATATGCGGGAGTGCTTTGGTATATAAATGAGTCCAGCGGTGACACAGCATGGCGGCGGCTACCCAGCCACAGAGGGTGCTGTAACCTCACCTCCTGGTTGCAGGATAAAGACCCGCGGCATCACGTCATGGTGCTTGCGGGTGTTTCTAATTGCCCAAAATTATTATTTTGCAATGGAGGAACTCGAGTAACGTAAGCAACACGGTCATTCGATAACAAGGAACCAAATAAAAAAACTAATCTTTACGCTGGCAAGCCTCTTCCCGTACCCTTTTAAATCCTACCTGTGCCCCAGGCTCGGCATCTCTGCCGTAGCAATCCCCTTCCCTCGCAAGTGTTGCTACACTTCGCGACCCATTCCTTGAAATAAGATTCGCCCCTTTGTTCTGCGACATTAAAGTAAACACCCCTCCCGGAAAATTCTCCCCACACTTTAGAGGCGGGCAAAGGTGCTTTGCACAGAACGCCTTATAAAAAGCCCTTAACTAACTAACTAACTGATGCAGCATGGGAGTGCCAAAAGGCCGGTGGTCTATAGCCGGGGGAAGTGTGGTAAGTTAGTCAGTTAGTTATTTGGGCTTTCGGGCGAGGGATGGTAATGGTGATAGTGCATCGGGGAGACGCTGATACTTCACCGAGGCGATAACGAGACTTGGAGTTATGGATACCGGTGGTGCAGGCAAGGGGCGCCTGCAGCACATAGGCGTGGAACCGTCAGTGGAGCGTCTGTGGGAGAAAATAATCCATCATAGGGACACTGGTAGGGTAACAACAGGGCAGAAGGGGGGTACACGAACAGGGCACTGGTTGGGCAACAGGGAGGAGAAGACAGTGCATGGGAAGAGCGCTGACGGCACAATTTGGTCATCAAGGAGACACCGAAGCTGAAGTTTGGAGCTTCCGGTGATACAGCTTGGGGGTACTCGCATTCAGTGAAATTTGTGGGAGCTGTCAAGGGGAGGCGCTGGTAAGACAACGGGCCACGTTTGGGATGCAAGAAATTCAAAGTAAAGAGAAGCTGCATGGGGTTTCTGGCAGGGATGTGTTGGTGCGTTCATGGAGCTAACGATAGGCGCCCATCATGCACCATGAAGGCACAGGGCATGCTGTCAAAAGTTGGGGCCGCCCATAGTGGCACGTGGTGGGGGGATGTGGTTGGGCGCCGATAGAGCAAAAGTAAGATACCAATGATTCATCAAGCACTCAGCAGAAATATGTGGGCGCCTATAGTAAAGTGTGGGGGCACCAATGGAGCGAAAGAAAAGCACCAATGTGTACCATGGGTGCCGCCAGACAGAGCGGTTTGTCGAAATGTGGGGGCGCTCCCGATGAGCCCACGGCTGGAAATGAAGGCGCCGGTGGAGCAAAGAACAGGCACCAATGATTCATTATGGGGGCGCCAGTGATACAGAACGATGTGTCAAAAGATGGTGGAAAGAGGCGGGGGAAGGCGCCCATAAAGCTAGAAGCAGACAACAATAATGCATCATAGAAGTGGGGCTCGAGTGGTATAGGAGGGGCTGTTGAAAGGTGAAGACCCCCTCAATGGGGCATGGGGGCGCCGTTTGAGATTAAAAAAGGAAACGCACCAATTATGCACCATGAGGGCGCCAGAGGTAAAGAGCGGGTCCAAAAAGCAGGGGTCGCCCACAGTGAAGCGTGGGGGAGCCGGTGGAGTGCACAGAATACACCAATGATGCGCAATGGGAATGCCGGTGGTACATGCGGGGTTTCAACACATGGGGCGCCCACAGTGACGCGTGGGGGTACTGTTGGAGCAAAAACGAGACATCAGTGCTGCACCATGGATGCGCCAGTGGTATAGAGCGGATTTTCCGAAGGGGGGGTGCCCGTAGTGAGGATTGGGGCGCCAATAGTTTATAGCGGGATTTCAAGACGTGGGAGAGCCCACGATGAGGCTTGGGGGCGCCGGTGGAGTGAAACGAAAGCACCAATGCTGCCCAATGGGGGCGCCGATGGTACATTCGTGGTTCCAAAAGATGGGGCGCCCACAGTGATGCGTGGGGGCGCCGCTGGAGCAGAAACGAGACATCAATGCTGCACCATTGAGGCGCCAGTGATATAGAGCGGATTTCTAGAAGATGTGGACGCCCGTAGTGAAGAGTGGGGCGCCGGTAGTATATAGCGGGATGTCAAGAGGTGGAAAATGCTTGGGGGCACCAGTGGAGTGAAACGAAGGCACCAATTATGCACCATAGGGGCGCCGGTGGTACATGCGGGGTTTCAAAAGATGGGGCGCTTACAGTGACGCGTGGGGGGCGGCGTTGGAGATCAATGCTGCACCATGGAGGCGCCAGTGGTATAGAGCGGATTGTTAGAAGGTGGGGGCGCCCGTAGTGGGGAGTGGGGATCCAGTAGTACGTAGCGGGGAGACAGAGTGGGGGCTCACTGGTATAAAACGGGCTGGTAAAGGGTAAAGGCCCCCTCAAAGAGGCATGGGGGTGCCATTTGAGCAAAAAGGCACTAATGATGTACCACGGGGGCGTCAATGGTAAAGAGCGGCTCTAAAAAAACAGAGGCGCCCATGGTGAAGCGTGGGGGCTCCAGTGGAGTGCACAGAAGACATCAATGCTGCACCATGGAGGCGCCAGTGATATAGAACGGATTTTTAGAAGATGGGGGCGCCGGTAGTATACAGTGGAATGTCAAGAGGTGGAAGAGGCTTGGGAGCGCCGTTAGAGTGAAACGAAGGCACCATTGATGCCCAAATGGGGGACGCCGGTGGTACATGCAGGGTTCCAAAAGATGGGGCGCCCACAATGACGCGTGGGGGCGCCGTTGGAGCAAAAACGAGACATCTATGCTGCACCATTGAGGCGCCACTGGTATAGAGCGGATTGTTAGAAGGTGGGGGCGCCCGTAGTGGGGAGTGGGAAGAGAGAGTGGGGTCTCCACTGGTATAAAACGGGCTGGTAAAGGGTGAAGACCACCTCATTGAGGCACGGGGGCGCCATTTGGGCAAAAAGGCACCAATGATGTACCACGGGGGCGCCAATGGTAAAGAGTGGCTCTAAAAAGCAGAGGCGCCCACGGTGAAGCGTGAGGCGCCAGTGAAGTACACAGAAGACACCAATGATGCCCAATGGGGGCGCCGGTGGTACATGAGGGTTCCAAAAGGTGGGGCGCCCACAGTGACGCGTGGGGGCGCCGTTGGAGCAAAAACGATACATCAATACTGCACAATGGAGGCGCCAGTGGTATGGACCGGATTTTCTGAAGGTGGGGGCGCCCGTGGTGAGGATTGGGGCGCCAATAGTTTATAGCGGGATGCCAAGAAGTGGGAGAGCCCACGATGAGGCTTGGGGGCGCCGGTGGAGAGAAACGAAAGCAACAATGATGCCCAATGGGGGCGCCGGTGGTACATTCGGGGTTCCAAAAGGTGGGGCGCCCACAGTGACGCGTGGGGGCGCCGCTGGAGCAAAAATGAGACATCAATGCTGCACCATGGAGGCGCCAGTGGGGAATATAGACCATATAGCATATAGAGCGGAATTCTAGAAGATAGGGGCGCCCGTAGGGAAGAGTGGGGCGCCGGTAATATATAGCGGGATTTCAAGAGGTGGAAGAGGCTTGGGGGCATCGGTGGAGTGAAATAAGGAAAACATCCCCACCAATGATGCACCATGGGGGCGCCAGTGATGCAGGGCTGGTTGTCAAAATGTGGTATTTGCATGCAGCGGAATTACCAGGGGGCGCCAGTATTTCCGTTTGGCATGCAAATGTGGAGCAAATGGAGGCGGCCCCCAGGGGCGCCTTAGTGCCGAGGGGCGCCTTACCGGCGAGGGGGGGTGCGGCCCCCGCGGCCCCTGGATCCGCCCCTGTACAATATGACGTTGAAGGTAATTATGTAGTAAAAGAGTGAAAAACACATTTGGCGAGCTTTTGGAGCACCTTTCATCCCATGACTTCTTGGCGAAATTCCAAAACAGCTTAACACGCGCATTGACGGTGGGGCGGGTACCCGCCCCCCCGCGGTTTTTTCGGAGATAGAAGAAAAACGGCGGCGCCAGCGCCGCCGTACTTGGCATGCCTTTTCTCTCATCATTTTTACAACTTCTGTGAAAATATTAAGGTTAAGTCATCTCAGGTCAGGTCACCAGTACAGGCCAAGTGACCCGACCTCAAAAAAGTTTAAGATAGCATAAGTCGGAGCAGGGTGAACTTATCCGATTGAAACTCATATCACATAATGGCCCCACCGAGTTCTCTAAAACATGTTCCGGTATTTTTGATATCGATGACCTAAGGTCAGGTACGAGGCATGACCTCTCCATTGGAAATACATGGGAAAATGTTTTTTACGGAATAACTCAGTAACGAATGGTGATAGCGTATTTATTTTAGCTGCATTAGACTCACCTTGGCTTTGCGGTTCTAATGATATGCATTTTATATAATTTGACCCTGACCTGACCTTACGTCAGGTCAAATCCTTGATTTGACCTAGCAAGGTCAAGTTATATATCATTCGATTTGGCTTGCTGAGAGGATTCATACAGTTCAAGTCGTTTTGCTCTATCTTTACTTGTTCAGATGTAATGGCCGAAAAACTGAATTTACATGTTATCTCTCTGACGGCATGTTTTGACCTCTCGTGACATTAAATGTGACCTGACAAAAAATGGTTCAGATGTTTTCGATGGAGAAGTGGATGGGCAGCCCAACGCCGTTTACCGTTTTTCGCTACCTACCGTGGTTCTCGAGATCTTGGGGGGGCGAGTACCCGCCCCCCGTCAATGCGAAGGTGGCTCAGACCCCCGTCAATGCGCGTGTTAAGTAACTTAAGTAACTTAAGTAGACACTAGGTGATGGTGAAGTTATTGTTGTTTCCGACTTCTCCGAAAGTTTTACCACTGTAACACAAAATGAAATTCAAAGCCATCATTGAAACAAACGCCAGGTGACGTCGCACCCCTTCGTGGGCTACAGGCGTAGTGGTACAGAGCAGCTGTAACTGGCCCAATTTTCATACACTGCAATATTACACCTCACGCATGACACTGCGGCGGCTCATTTGTTTCCAACGGGAGGCATTGCTGAAGTGGAAAAGAAGATGGGGCACTGTCAGAGCAAAAAACGTATTACTTTTCTGATAGAGTTGTGTCTTAATGTAAAAACTTCAAAAACGTCCAACGTGTTCAATCATGAAACAGGTTTTGGGCCTCACAATGACACTTTTTTGCTACCGCGCACCAGGGGCGGATCCAAGGGGGAGGGGGGGCAATGGGGCGAGCGCCCCCCTTTGGCCGACCTTAAGCACTGGAAAGAAACGCATCCCACCGCAGACGCCGGGCCCCACTCAGGGGGCTCCGGGGGCTGCGGCTGTACCCCGGCCCCGCAAGTTTTCTTCCAAATACCACCCGAAGGTAGGTCTAGAGGCCCCTTATAATGTACCTGACAAGGTGCCTGACAATGACCTGACCTTGGATTAATTTCTTCAAGATGTATCGAATTGATTCTGGTTTGCACTTGCCACGCGGCATTGCGCTAAATCGAGCCGTTTTTCTCGCATCGCGAAAAATTAAGGAGGGGTAGAATCGACCCCCTGACAAAAGGAGGGTTAAGAGGAAAACCAAAATTTGGTGTACTTGTTTGAACCGCCTGATGGAGAGCTCCACAGTGAACCGAAAAACATATTTCTATCATTATTGTTTATTGAGCTATGAATTTCGTTCTGTTTTTCAGGCCTCCTGCATCACTGTGAGGTGGGGGCATGGTGGTATAGTGGTTAGCAACCTTGCTTTCCACCCGGCCGACTCGGGCTTGAGGCCCGGTAGATTCCTTGAGCAAGAAGCAATTCGGCTCCCAAGAAACCATTCCATCAGGCAAAGAGCGACGCCATATAACCGTGGCAGTTGTTGCGTCGATAGGCCCCAAAAATTGTTGTTATTATGCCGAGGAGGTCCAGCTTGCTGTTGATCTTTGGCCAAGTTTGATATGCTAGACCCTTCGCATTGGCAGACGCAGGGGTATCCATTCCAGCCATGCCCCCCCCAAGCGCTGGAGGGGAGCCAAACTATCTTTTGCCCCCAAAGGCCGGATAATTTAAAAAAGGTGTGGTCACTAGGCCTGTAGAGCAAAACAATATTCGCTCCCACCGCCTCCCCCTCCCCGAAGAGCTCTCATGTACTTGGAGCGAGGAAGGCGTCTCGAAGATATAATCAACTACCACGACTTATGTATTATGAACACAGGTCAACAAACGTACATCTCTTTACCCTCAGGCATAACATCGGCAATCGATTTGTCCGCTTGCTCACCATCGCTGGTGGACCATTTTAGATGGCGAACACACTCCTATCCGTGGAACAGTGACCACTACCCCATTTGGCTGCTGTCCGAGATCCCACACCCAGGTAGGAGAACACCGCAATGGAATCTGCGTAGGGCGGACTGGGAAGACTTACGGAAGACAACAAAGTAGCTTCGTTCCGACACTGGCCCAGCCATTGATCCATCTATGTTAAGTTTCCTCTACCAATTCAGAGTTATTATTTCTTTGTGTTCTGAAAAAGCTCCTGTTTTGATGGAAGCTATCGCTAAGATGTTTCTTTTCTTTGAATGTGACCAGCTATTCACCATTTATGTCATATTTCCTCTACCAACTTAGAGATATTTCTTTGTGTTCTAAATCATTTGTTCTAAAATTTGTGTTCTGATAAAGGCCTTGTTTTGATGGTAGTTCAATTCTCGAAATTGTTTCGTGATGAACAGCAGTATAGTGGTATTCAGTATTGATCTCTAATTTAGCATTGTTTGTGAAAGCATGATTGCCTGATGATATATCGGCCGTTATCACATGTTATTGTTTGTTGTCAGTGCCTGCTGAAACAACGCCAGCCGCTCAGCCCCCTGCCTGCAATTGTTGCGATCCGCGGCCTAGCCAACCGACCTACTGCTGCCGCCGCCGCCTCTGCCCGGCCCAGGAGACCCCAGTCCGGATAGTATCGATTATGAAAACATGAAAATTCCAGTATGAATATAAACAGCATCACTGCAGCAAACAGGATGGATAAGTTAGAAGAGTTTGTCAGGCTAAACAATATAGGAATATTTGGTCTAGTTGAAACAAAGCTAGATGGTTCCGTTCATAGTGGCATATACAATTTAGAACACTTTCACAGTCCACTCGCACGACACAGAAACAGGAAAGGAGGAGGGATTCTGCTCTATTGTCATTCATAATTTGCAATCACTAGGCTTCACGATTTAGAATTGGGAAATATTGAATGGGTGTGGGCAAAAATTCAGTTAGAAAATATTATATTAATATTATGCTGCACTTACATTCCTCCAAACACAGACTCCGAAACTAAAGATCAATTTCTTGAATATCTTACGGAAGGTGTAGAAAAAGCTAAAACATTCAACCCCACGACTATTATAGTAATGGGAGACCTAAATGCTGGAAATACGTACTTACGGGATAAGAACCTAAAACACTCACCATTAACCCCTTTCGAACGGAAACTTGAAACAACTGCTGACTCACTAGGACTACATCAAGTCAATTACAAACCTACTAGGATACAAGGGAGAGACGCAAAATTTACGCGACCTTTGTTTTGTTTACAATGAAGGCCTGATTTCAAGTCGTGGCGTACTGTCCTCGTTTTCAACCCTCGACCATTTCCCGGTTTATGTGTCTTTGAAAAAACGTATCACTGATTCAACACCATACGTTAAAACTATTTGGGATTACAGCAAGCTGGACGTACAACGACTAACTCACATTCTAACGAAAACGGACTGGCAGGACATTATAGACAAAGACACACACTGCAGTAAATCTGTTCACGGAGACATTAAAAAACGCAGCTTTAGAGACGATTCCCTTGAAAGAAATCACTATTAAACCAAATTCCAAACCATGGATAACAACCTCTGTCAGAATAGCAATGAAAAAACGAGATAGATTATTTAGGCAAGCTAAAAAGAAAGAAACCAAGTATTGTGACGAAATCCATCCAGAAGTTAAACTCGCGTGGCAAAAAATGGTGGGCACAAAGAAATAAGGTCAAAAGTGAAATACGTCACCAAAAAAATCAATATTATTTTTTGAAAACAAGCCAACTTCTTAGAAACAAATGCTATCCACATAAGTATCACTCAACCTTAAGCGAACTCACTGGACGAAGAATTAATAGAAACATTGTCCCTTTAGTAATTAATAATGGAGTTTCAGTTGATGACGATGAGCAAAACGCCAATCTGTTAAATAACTTTTTTGCAGCACAATCAACTCTGGCCATCGAGGAGCCAGAAACAATATATACAGAGCCTAGTAACTGTACTAACCACATCTAAGACTAACAACTAACCAACTCACACCCCCTCCCTGACACTCTATCTGTTCTATTACCCTTCTCTCTTCCTCTAAGCGGCGGCTACCCAGCCAGAGAGGGTGCTGTAACATCACCTCCTGGTTGCAGGATAAAGACCCGCGTCATCATGTCATGGTGCTTGCGGGTGTTTCTAATAACCCAAAATTATTATTTTTCAATGGAGGAACTTGAGTAACGTAAGCAAAACGGTCATTCGATAACAAGGAACAAAAGTAAAAAAAACTAATCTTTACGCTGGCAAGCCTCTTCACGTACCCTTTTAAATCCTACTTGTGCCCCAGGCTCGGCATCTCTGCCGTAGCAATCCCCTTCCCTCGCTAGTGTTGCTACACTTCGCGATCCATTCCTTGAAATAAGATTCGTCCCTTTGTTCTGCGACATTAAAGTAAACACTCCTCCCGAAAAATTCTCCCCCACACTTTAGAGGCGGACAAAGGTGCCTTGCACAGAACGCCTTATAAAAAGCCCTTAACTAACTAGCTCATTCACAGCAGCTCTGACTATATCTGGAAACAGTTGTGCAGTGGAAATGGTAAGCTGGAAGGACAACACCGTATCGATCACCTCTTCTGCTCTACTGCTTTCGGCTAGGGTTCGGTCGCCTCTGTTGACCGATACTCAAAACAGGACTAAGAGTGAACTCAACTGCAAAGGCCAAATTCTGTTAAAAGTTACGAGACAATGGGAGGCACAGATCAGCAGAAGCAGCATGTCAACAGCTACCGCGCTTTAGCCAGAGGAAACAAATGGTGTTTTCCGACATGGGCGGAGACTAGAGGGGGAGGGGTGGGGAGTTGGAGGTCAAGATCTCTTCCTCAACAGGCAGGTACATACATCATTTACAGAAGTCCTGATGAGTTAGGTACTGTTTGGTTTGCAAAGCTGCTTACTCCTTCTATGTGTGCTTGTGATTTCGGGCTGAAAAACCATATATTATGGATACCTCAATTACCTCTTCTCTACTATACTCCTCGATTCCGGGTTTCTCATAGGTTTTGTACCCTCCCCCTTCCCCCATAGGTTTGTACTATTGTTCCAGCGTTAACCCATCCAGGAACCCCCTGGGTCGAGAAGAGATCTCCAGCCTTGGTTTCCCATCTTTGTGGTGGTAGTTTCCAATGAACTTCTACCTGGGTCAGCTTGCAGAGACACCCAGGGGTTCAGGTAGACCTGTCACGAGCAAGCCTGGGGGATACAGAGTGCGCTTTTTGCACCCATTGGAATAAAGATATGGCTCTGTGATCCCGATTTTGTGAGTTTAGTCCATAGTGGATGGAGGTTGCTGCGATATTTATTTCCAAAGTTGGAAATTTGGCCCGTTCCAAAGCATACTGGTCCTGCCCTGTTTTAAATTGAGTAGCTGACAGGTGGAAATCAAGCTTGGTCAGTCCTGTCGTCAGCACGTCCGCACATTCTATGATGCCTGCGATTTACTTGCGGCCCAATTATGGACTAAACTGTTTCTGTATGCTTGTGGAATTATTTCGGTACCGTTAGAGAGGACCAACACATGCAATCAATGACATGTGGGCATACAAACCTAACTGACGGATATCCTCCTAGTGGTCGAGATCTCGACCACCTCAAAATTCCAAATTTTGGGAGGGAAGGGGGTCGGAAGTAAAAATGGGGTATGACACTGTTAATTACTGACCAAAACAAATCTATCTGTAAAAGGAATTTGAAATCCTAGCAAAAAAATTAATTCAGTAACGAAAAGATTTCAGGACCCTAGAACATTTCATGCTGCCCAAACCATCTCAGGTGCGCTCAGTTTAGCTCAAGGGGCCCAGATTAGTTCGTATAGCATCAGAGGCCAGGTCAGGGGCCCCGAACAGCTCAGGGGGCCTTCAAATCGACTCATAATACCTCAGATCAGTTCAGGGGCACAGGTATGTTTAAGTTTTTCAGGCAAGCGATCGGTTTAGTTTGGGTTTTTTGTTTGATATTATAGCTGCCAATATTTTTATCTCCGTTGCGGGCGGCCCACCACAGAAAAGTGGGGGGGGACAGTGGCCCCTCTGACCCAAACCCCCACCAGTTCCAATGCCTATGGTTGCACGGCAATCGTGTGCCACGCAGCAGTCAATGAGAGCCCAACCCGCCGGCGCGTCAGGTAAAGAGAACCAATCACGTTGCAGGACTCTAGCGTCCCTTGTAAACGAGGGCCGAAGACCCAGTAGCGTCCGAGGAACATGGCATGGTGTTACTGGCGAATCTGCCCTTGTCATGGCTGCGACAATGCCGAATCTGCTAGTAAACTAGCGTCCTCCAGGCGACACCAGTAAATGAACCACGGAACATAGTGGGTGGTTTGTTTAGCAGATTGCTTTCAGGGTAGGGACGCTTGTAAAACGAGACTGGTCAATACGATCTTGGGACTCGTGAATTTTTTTAGTGTGAGGGCTCTGGCAACTTGTACCTAGGTACCTATCTCCCTTAGGTCATGGAGTGTCTATTGTTTTGGGTCATGGGTCTCTATGTTTTGGGTCCTGGGTTGAAACCCTGAGGGGATTGGGGGTTTGGGCCTCCCATTGGCGGATCCAAGAAAAACTTTTGGATGGGCCAAATCTACGTTTGGGGGGTGGCTAAATCGGGAGAAATGCATGAAAATATAGGTTGTATTTTAAAAGAATGACCAAAGTTTGGTTCTTTGGGGAGGGTCAAAATCAGCTATTTTAGGCTTTAGTGGGCAACCGTCCCATTGCCCCCTTGGATTTGCCAGTGGACCCCCGGGATTAGGGTCTCCAGGAGAGAAAAATCCAGGGGACCATCTCCCATATACTTTGAAAATGACTTCTAGTGTTGTGCCATTGTTAATCCACCCAGGACCCTCTTGTATTGAGAATAGATATCCAGCCGTGCCTTGGGCAGTCCATACTTGAAGAAGGAAAATTCATCATTGGAGTGTGTTGGGCATCATTATCTATATTTTATAATTGTGAAACATCCCACTTCCAGTCGATAAAAAAAGTTGTGGGTTGCCACCATGAAAATAATAAGAACTTGTAGTTTGAGTTGTTTAGAAGGTAGCCTTGAGGGATGGCTATGATCAATGGGGGCAGGACCAGTAGGTAAGCATATTGTGGCAGATTTAAACATCTCATTTGGGTGGTGGTTGGGCATGCTGATCAGTTTTAGTACCTGCTTAGCTCATATCATGATAAATCATGTGAAGTGTTGATGTTCGTATATGGATTCAGACCTACCATCTTGAGATAGATTTTTCTGTCTGCAGGGCACCACTAACTCGCTCTGAGTGGTGAGTACCACCACTAACTAATGGAAGCACCAAGACGATAAAATCATTTAAATGGGACTTAATTTTTTTTGGTCTTTCCGTGGTAAAGGTACATACAATTAGCAGAAATATAGGTATTATTTATAGAATTAGATATTTCATTACCGATCGGGTTGCATTTCTCCTTTATAATGCATTAATTCAACCATATATTAACTATTGTTGTCTCATCTGGGGTATAAATTATTCCTCGCAACTCTACAGAATCACCATTCTTCAAAAAGGGCTGTTAGGTTAATTGATCGGATTTATCTGCCTAGAAGTTCGGAACCAGCCTTCAAAAAGTATTCAATCCTCAAAATTACTGATCTTGCGAAAACACAAATGCTAATTGTAGTACACAAGTTTCTTATTGGTTTACTCCCCGATGGTATACAAAATTTGTTTCACGTTAGGGAAATAAGACCATATGATACGAGACGTGTTCTCATGTTAGAGCAACCATTTTCAAATCGAAACTACCGGCTTTTTACTACGCCTTGCTTAGCGCCCAAGTTGTGGAACACGATTTTCTCAAACAAATTTGAAACAATTGCGGAAATCCCAAGAAATAAACTAACTATAAAAAAACTGTTACGTGATCATTTCATTGGGTAAAGTAATGATGAAAGCGTGTTATAACAGTGGTAGCGAAGCGCGTTATCAATAACGTATATTAGACATGTCGGTGGCTCAGCACCTGTGTCGAGTCACACCCTGGTGCTCCCACACGTGACACACATGTAAAAAAGAAAAAATCGAATCATGCTCTCATCTTCAGTCGCTCGCACCTCATCATCATCCGATAAAATGCAAAACAGGTGAGTAAAGACTCGACTTTTTTCTTTTCTGTTTTTGACATGACATTTGGCTCGACAACTAGACGAGAATATCATTTATTCTCTTCGTTGCCCTTGGGGGCTGGTGAACAACAGGTTTCACCTAGCTTGCTGGCCCGACGGGGCAACGGAGGGAATATACTCCCTCATGCTCACATTTTCAGTCTCTCTCACCTATCATCATCCAAAATGTATGCAAAACACGTCGATGTATGACGGACATTGAACCTGTCTGTGGCTCATCACCCGGTGTCAAGCCGCGCACTGTGGTGTTTCCGCAAAAGACAAACATTAAAAAAATACAAGAAAATATATGTGCCATTAGAGTACAATACTGCCTGAAGGGCTAAATTTCTGCCCAAAATGTCTCCTTAAGAAGCCTGCCAAATTTTTCAGACTGGGGTCAGCAACCCGAACTTGTAGTGCCAGGGCAAGTATCGGTGAAGAACAAGATACATATTTTGACATGTTAGAAAGGTGAAGTATGTTCGTGGTTCTGGACATTTGAGGACCGAGTGCGTGATAATTGTGGCATTTCATTTGCGGGTAAACAGCACATGTGTATTGTTCCCTGTAGGAAAAAGGAATGAGTGCTCGCTGCTTCAGTTTTAACGGATGTGCTCCTTCAATATCCCTTGGTTAGATGATGGTGGTGAACAAAAAGGATACAGAAGTCTGGTATGAAGAAGTGTTTTGGAAAATTGAAAGTTTTTCTAGCAATGATTTGAAATGTTTCACAAATGTGACTAACAGATTAAACAAAATGTTTTAAAACCAACATAATGAAAACTGTTGGAAGTTGTGCTGTGAGCAATCCTGAAGGCTCTGTGTAATTTATCTTGATATTGGTATAAATATTATTCTAAGCATTTAGAAGGAGAAATTTTACCAAGGTACCTAACAAATTTTACTATGTGATTGCATGGGACTGTAGCACATTTATTAGATCATAAGTTAAAACAGACTCACTGTAATTGGCTGATGAATGGCCCAAAAATAATTTCATTCAGCATGACTTTACATGCAAAAACCCTCTGATGTGTCTCCTGCCTTGTCTGGCAAGCACTATAGGTGCAATTATTTTTGGCTGAAACAGTAGATTTTCATGCTTGGAGTGGACTTTATAACTGTGAGAGAGGTTGTGAGGGAAGTCACTTAAACTTTATCAAGTAAAAGTGTTTTTGTGGCAGCTCTACGAAAGCTGTCTAGATAAAGATCTGAAGGGAATATTCACGGCTGGATTGGAAGTAAACTCACCCATATGTCTGGCTCAATTGAGGCATTGTGCAGGATGTAAAACTATTTACTTTTTTTTGCACGCTTGCACTCCATTTTTGGAATGGTCGGGCACAACGCTATTCCAAACAAAAATTAATGTTCTTTCACATGTGGAACTATTATTTTAACTAAAAATTATGTTTAACCTGGTGCCTAATCACTTTCCTCTAAGATGCCGACAAATGCAGAACATGGTGGATTGGGGCCTGCTTTAGTTTGATTTGGGTGGGGCTGGGGCAATGGCGCAGCCAAGGAGGTCCGTGGACGTCCCGTTGGGCTGACCCTGTTCACTGTAAAGCACGAATATGGATTTCATTGCCCTCCCCCGAGTCTTGGGGTCCCTGATCATCAGTGTCGGAGGGCCCCAAAGAATCGCTCTCGGAGGCCTCCGGGCATCGGTCTTTTGGGTTCCTGAACATTCCTGGGGCTCCGAACATCGGTTGTTTGGGTTCCTCAATATTCTTGGGGCTCCGAGCATTGTTCTCGGGGCCACCGATCTTTAGCCCTCGAGAATCCGTCTCGGGAGCCCCTGAACATCGGTCTCGAACATCACTCCCGGGCGCCCCGGGCATCGGTCTTGGGGGACCCGAACATCAGTCCTGGGAGCCACCGAATATCACTCTTGGGGGTTCCGGGACCACTGCTCGACACCAAGATCGGAGGGCCTCGGAGATCGATGCTCGGGGAGATGTGCCTGTGTTGAGAATACGTTGCTCGTTGAGGTGATGTTCCTGGAATTGATAGAGATATACATTTTCGGGGCCTCAAACATCGGTCTTGGGACCCCCGAGCATCGCCCTTGACTCGGGGACCCTGATAATTGGTCTCTTGAACCCCCGAACATAGTTCTCGGAGGCTCCCAAGCATCTCCATATCTCCATGAGCCTAGTCTTGAAAGCCTTCGAGAATCCGTCTCAGGGTCCCTGAATATCGGTTCCGAGCACCGCTTTTGGGGGCCCCCGCGGGGGCCCCGGAGCGATTCTCGAGGCTCGCAAGGCAGATGTTGGGGACCCCCAAAACGATGCTCGTGGGGTCGGAACAGATGTTCAGGGGCCTCCGTGAGTGAACCCGGGGTCCCCTGAGGCCAAGCTCGGGGGGCCCCGAGACCAATGTTCACGCTTGCAGAGACCAATGTTCACGCTTGCAATGAACAAGGTCAGTTCAAAGGAAGTAAAGTGCTCGTTCAGTGAGCAAGGTCAGTTCGAGCATCGCGCTCAGAAGCCATCGTGAATCGGTCTCATGGACTCCTGAACACCGATCCCGAGCAATGCTCTCGTTGTGTCTCCCGAAACTGCTGCACGAGAGCAAGCTGGGGGGGGGGATCTGAGAGATGTTTATGAACATCAAGTGTGCAGCAGGTTCGAATTTGTTTGTTTTATAATGTCGTGATTGTAATTGACCTTATAAATATCACGAGTTGATAAGGTGATGATAAATTGATAAGGTGGCCTGTCCAAAAACACTGAAGATTATATATTCGGGCACAGCCCTTCATCAGAATCGTGTAGAAAATCTAAAAATTTTCGGTCATAGCGTAGCCAGACCTCGAATTGAGCTTCACACAAATGCCTTTTAGAATGGAAAAATGGATGTCGTGACAACAACGATCTTGGTAACTCTAACCTAAGAGTAAAGTCGACAATGCAACAACAGAAGAACCTGCCTTATCTAAGAACTTGCCATTTATAAGAACAGTATGGACAAAGAACATGCCTTGGCCTTACTGTTCTTAGATATGTTTGAAACCAATACGTTAGCCACATGTCCTGTCACACCAGAGTTCTTGGTAAGGTACATTGACGATTATGCAGGCATGTCCTCGCATGGGCAGGAAGCTTTGGATGAGTTCCTTAGCTACATGAACAGTAGACATCCACACCTAAAATTTACCATGGAGCACACGGGTAGTGGAAGTGGGGTGCCCTATTTGGATACATTAGTCAAAGTAGAAACACATGGCGAAAACACTATGATAGAGACAGAGCTCTACATCAAACCAACCAACTCGGGTATCATCCTCGATCGCACATCTGCTCATCCGACGTCTACGAAACACAATATTATCCGAAACATGCTTCACAGGGCTATGTATAACTCATCGGGCTCAGAGAAAGAGAGAAAAAGCGTAGATAAGATTTGGAATCTGCTTCTAAAAAATGGGTATGATGCAGGGCTTCTCAGGCGTTTGTTGAGGGAAGTTAGATTATCTAGGACAGATTGCGGAAGGTGCAAGAAAAAGAAAGAAGGCTCAGAGTCTTATGATGGGTTCTTAACCTTGCGGTACGTAGACGAACAGCTACTCTGTAAAATAAAAAACGTCGGAAAGAAATCTAACCTAAAAGTACATATAGCCTGGAAGAATAACAAGAAACTTAAGTCGTCATTGGTTAGGTCGGCCATTTCTAAGCCTAAATGTCCGGGGGTCAGAGGTGTCCTTTATGCAGGTCTGGTTTTAAAGGCGACTGCACACAGAAAAATTTAGTGTATCAAATAGAGTGCAGACTGTGTAACCGGGGTCAAAACAGGGTCCAATACGTAGGAGAGTCGATGAGACCCGTCCGATTGCGATTTAACGAGCATTTGCGGGACGCAAAAAATAAAACTAGGAACACACCTCTAGAAGATCATTTGCTCGAGAAACACACAGCACAAGACACTCAGGCTATATCAGAACCACTTGAGCTAAAAGTAGTTTATCGGGCCCGTGATCATCCAGATAGAAAGATAGCCGAATCCATAATCATTCAGGATCGCTTAACATACAAGGAACGTCCTGGCCTATTATGCGGGTCTAAGATAGGCTATCATCTAACAGCAGTGGTTTAACCCCCCCGGGGGTTGAGAGAAAAAAAAAAAGGGGGGGTTAAAAAATTTTTACCCCAAAAAAAAAAAAAAAAAAAAAAAAAAAAAAAAAAAAAAAAAAAAAAAAAAAAAAAAACAAAATTTTGGGGGGAGGAAAAAAAAAAAAAAAAAAAAAAAAAAAAAAAAAAAAAAAAAAAAAAAAAAAAAAAAAAAAAAAAAAAAAAAATTTAAAAAAAAAAAAAAAAAAAAAAAAAAAAAAAAAAAATAAAAAAAAAAAAAAAAAAGAAAAAAAAAAAAAAAATTATATTTAAAAAAAAGAAAAAAAAAAAGGGGAAAAAGGGGGGGGGAGGAAGAAGGGGAGGGGGGAAAAAAAAAAAAAAAAAAAAAAAAAAAAAAAAAAAAAAAAAAAAAAAATTTTTTTAATAGAAAAAAAAGGAGGGAGAAAGGGGAGGGGGGGGGGGGGGGGGAAGGGGGGGGGGGGGGGTTAAGAAGGAAGGGAGGGACTAGCGTAAGAATATGTGTTCTGGGGTAGGACATCCATACATTATTGATGATGCTTTTGATGCTAGACGTATATGCATTTGACGTTTAACTTTGGGCCAGATTTACAGGCTGGAGAAAAGGGCTGTACTTGTTGAATTAGTTTACCTAGTCGGTAGTGATGGGCTTAGGTGAAAGGTGCGGCTCAGGTATTGCTTTTTTCTTTTTTAGATAATGATGCTTTTCTGCAGCCAGATGTATACTCTTTCGACGCTTAACGTTGGGCCAGAGGTGCAGGCTGGGAAAAAGGTTTTACCAACTACACACCGTATTAAGCAATATTACGCAATGGATTGAGTTTAGGGATAAGTTGACCCGGACCACGAAGTACAATCTTAATTAAATGATTCGAGCGAGGCGTTTATAGTAAGATATAACCTTAGCTGCATTAAAGGGGAAAGTTTGCAGTCATTACACCGATCTAGTATCACGTGTACTAATAAGTAATTATTGTTAGCATTTTAGCTGCGGTCAAAGAACAAAAAAAAATATATAATATATATAAATATTATATATAAATCTATATATATATATATATATATATATATATATATATATATATATTTATACTTTGGCAACAGGTTTTCAATCAAACATTGATGGTTGAATGCCCGAGCATATGATGCTTTTATCGCCTGTTTTTTCGTTTTTGTCCAGTTCTCTGATTAGTCGCTTACTATTGTTGGAAAGTTTATGAACAAAACACCCGTATGTGGAATTGTTTGACATGTTTCGAAAGATTCAACTTTCATCATCAGAAATACAATTACACAAAACATGAAAACTAATCGGATGTCGTTCGAATACTGTCCACATTACAAAAAATCTAAGCTTTTTGAATTATTCACTAAAAACACTGCAAATGGTTATGGGACACTTTCAACAAGCTGAAGTTAACTAGGCTGGAGAGAGAAGAAACATGTTTAAGTTGATGGGTTAGATCTCTTTTGCGAATATAGAAATTACACTAACGGTATCGCAAAAATTAAAATACCATGTAAGGTTACGATCAAATTCATACACAATTCATAATGACAGCTAAATACAAAAGCACAATGAATGAAGGAGTGAATGAAGATGAATAACTTAAAGTGAAACTGCGAGACATCATGCGAAATACAGCATTAGAAGGCGCTGCCGAAAAGGCGTGTCTCAGCAGTAAGCTTCAGCTGTTTGTTGATCACTGGTAACTCTTGGTTTACCCAGAGAGCTTCCAGGATCCAAAGCTTTTGCTGGCTGGGGTTTGAGTCTAGGACTGTCACATTATCCTCTAAGTCTTGCCTAGATATTTGGTGTTTGTGTTGGTACATCATGTGCTGGTACGGGGCGTGTCCACCCTGGAGGTGCATGGTCATGCGGCGAGATAGCGTTGTTGTGGCGCCTATGTAGTCTACAGGTTCTGGACGGCGCTTGCAATCGCTGTGGGGTCAGGAGAACCTATAGACTACATTTCGTCGCATGTATCCATTCTTCGGGTGCAGGTTATTTCGCATCACCAGATTTGATACTTTCCGACTCTTGTAATAGATGATGAGTTGGAGATTGGATCTTTCTTGCACAGGCCTGACGTTTTCTCTGATGATTGATTTTAGAACTCGCTCATCAAGCTTATAGGATGGCGATATTAGGCCTTCATAGTAAAGCTTGATTCGCACTGTTGTTGGGTGTGTCGCGTGGTTCTCAGGCTGCTGTTGATGGTCAATTAGGTCCTGGGTCTCCTTATCGACTTCTGTGTTAGAAAAACCGTTGTTGATCAGCATTTGCTTGATGGTGTTGAGTTCTTCGTTGCAGGCGCTCCAGGTGCTACAGTACTTCAGTGCCCGGCGGATGTAGGCTCTTATGGTACCTTTGCGATATCGTTCAGGACATTCACTTGCGCCGTTCATGCACCGTCCGTTGTTGGTGGGTTTTCTAAACACTTGTTTGAAATTTTCCGCTCGAAGCATCGATGTCGAGGTCTAGAAATGGAAATTTTTGGTTAACACCGTACTCAATTGTGAATCTGAGGACAGACATCTCTTCGAGTGCACTTTGAGGGCTTCCAGGTCTTCTTTGGTTTCTGTTTGACAGAATATGTCGTCTAAGTATCGGCAGTAGATGCTGGGTTTCTTCTCCACAGATTCGAGCACTCTATTTTCCACATCACACATGTACGCGTTCGCAAATAAGTACCCCAGTGGAGAGGCCATGACTACCCCGTCGATCTGGGTATATAGCTGCCCACGGGGGCTCAAAAACACAGATTCAGTTGTGCATGCGTGCAGCAGATTCCTGAGGAGCTCGGGTGGTATTTTTAGAGGTGGAAGGCGCGGGTGATGGAATATATTGTTTATGATGATGTCGATGGTCTCACTGACAGGCACGTTGGTGAAAAGACTCTACGTCCAGAGACGCGAGGATGCCTGTGGGTTGATTGCTGTGAATAGTGTCGACGAAATCAGTGGTGGACTTAGACAGTACTTAGCTGGTATGTATGGAGTGATCAGCTGGTTCAGTTTCTTAGAAAGGAGGTAGGTGGCAGTAGGAGTCTGGGAGATGATTGGGCGTACCGGGTTCCCGGCCTTGTGAGTCTTAAAGGGAATGGACCAGTTTGTCGAAGTTCCAAAAAGCATAATAAATGAAGAAAATTGGTCCGAAAATCAGGAAACCACATTATTTCCTCACTTTGATACGCTAAAAACAGAAATATTTCTTCTTTTCTACTGATTAATGACGTCATCAAAAGAGCAATTTTTATAGTCAGTAAAATCCCGAACCTTGATTCTGCTCGATCGTAGACTCGCTGTGAAACTGAATTAAAGGTCAACCGATTACTGCGCATATGTAGCATTCCTTCGACGCGATTTTAGCCCTGTTATTCTGCCGTGCAGAATGCACAGTAGTGTGCCACACGCATGCGCAGTAGGGTATCTGTGACTTCATGGTACAGTACTGCGCATGCGTGCAGCACACTAGTATGCGTTCTGCCGGCAAAACAACACTGCTTTTGTCTCTGTTGTTTTGTAAACCAATTACCCAGTGTCCGTAGTATTATCAAGGTAAATATCTAGAAATATATGGGTAATATTCTTCTTAGGGCATTGGCTTCCGTTGATGCTAACTCATAAAACCGTGTTGTGTATGTATAATTGGTAGCATCATTGAAAATTGTTTATTTCTTATGTACTTTAAGTTTCCAAGTTAACAAAGTAGCAGAACGAAGGAAGAACTGGTGAGGTCATACTGTTCACAATTTGACAATGAGGCTGGGGGGAGGCAAAGTAAGGGACCGGCCGGCTGACAAGTTTCCATGGACAATTCCAATCAGGGTCACATGCTTTTTCCAGATGCATTTGCAATGCTGATACATTTTTGGCAGTGGAAACAGTGCCAATCTGATTCTCGTCAATCCACATCCAACAAGATTTGGTAGGAGTTTGTGCAGTGTTTGACTGATGTTAAATATTTTTTTACAGTGTGAGGCGAAGGAGAGTAGATTGCAGGAGGGTAAATATTTCTATGCTATTAAAGGGACATTGTCGCAAACATTTTTATTGTGGTTTTTTAATATTTGAAAAATCCTGATTCTGGTAAAGTCAATCGTTTCTTTATCTTAAGCTAAATTTTTGGAGGCCACTCAACAATTATTCAAATTTGTTAACAATACCAATAATAGGTTGTAACCTGCTTTTACCTCTATTCTATCAATCAAAGTTTTAAGTTCTAGAAATGATTTTTTTGCCATAGAAAATGTTTTTATGATGTATTATTATTCAATTTATTTTTATTAAGCCCCAAAAATACAAGAATTACATAAGTTTGCCCAAAACATTCAGCTTGAGAAAACTATTCAGGGAAGTTTTAAACTCGGCCAGATGTCGTGCAGCGGGGCTGGTATAGTGGCCTCCATTCCCGACTCTCACACGGGTAGTACGGGTTCGAATCTAGGTAGTGAAAGTTTTTACTGTAAAAACAATTTTTCTGGTTTTCTTCTTGATTGTTCATGCGTACTAATGGATGAAGCATAGTCAGATCCATAGTTTCCGATCGGGGGAGGGGGCTAACTTCCGGGGAGGGCACCATCCAGACCGGGGGGGCCCAAATTTTGACCGGCAAAACCTATCAGATGGACGCTAAATCCTATCGGTGTGCGCCGATTTTTACATTCTGGGGGAGGGGATGGGACGCGACATTTTAGGATTCACCGAGAGTCGATCAGAGAGGGGGGACACGTGCCCCTTTTGCCCTCCTGGATCCTCCTATGGGATGAAGTAGCTATTCTAAGGACAATTTCTTCTGGTTATCCCTCCGTCCGGGTAGTTGAGGAAAGGGGAATATTAGCCCCAAATATTTTTCTAATCTGACCGGCGTACCAAACTGGGACCGGCTTGTCTCCAGCTCCCTCCAATGGTTCTCAGTCCGTCGGATTTACCTCTATTGGATACCAGTTCCCCTGTTTTCTGACCACCGTGACACGCTGTCTGCCATTCGGAAATGTCTTTTGTGTCCTTTGCTGAAGGCAATTCTTGAAGCCTGACCGGTTTTGGTGCAAACCAGGAACCAGAAACCGACCCAATAAAAAAGCGAGGGTGTCTATTTGAGATTAAATGTGTTAGTCCCTAAATTAATGTGCCTCGAGATTAATTAATCGTTTTAACACGCGCATTGACGGGAGGAGGGTACCCGCCCCCCGTCTGGTTTTTCGGATAGAATATAAAAACGGCGGCGCGTAGCGTCGCCGTACTTGGCATACCTTCTCTCATCATTTTTACAACTTTTGTCAAAATTTTAAGGTTAGGTCATCTCAGGTCAGGTCACCAGTACAGGTCAAGTGACCTGACCTCAAAAAAAGTTTAAGATAGCACAAGTCGGAACAAAGTGAACTCATCCGATTGAATTGATCTGACAAAATGGTTAAAATATTTCGATGGAGAAGCGTATGGGCTACCCAACGACGTTTACCACTTTTTCACTACCTACCGTGGTTCTCGAGATTTTAGGAGGGAGGGTCCCCCCCGTCAAAGCGAAGGTGGCTCAGAGCCCCGTCAATGCGCGTGTTAATCTGGTAAAACAACGGTATAAAACGTTAATCCGTACGAGATAAAACGTGTTCGAGATTAAATGTGGCGGTGTCCCAGGACGGACCACCCTGAAAGACCGTCTGGGCCTTTCACGGCAGGAGAGTGTGGAGGCGGGGGCCTGCGCACTGGCCACTCCTTTCTCCTGTGCAGCTACCGAAAGAGGATCGGCCTGGACCCGGAAGTCACGTGCCGAGAATGCCACGACGGAGAGGACGAGGCCCTCCACCACCTTCTGACCCAGTGCCCTGCGTGCACTGACCTGCGCTGGGACATATTTGGACGGGACGACCCGCCCATCCGGGAGGCGCTGGCGGACCCGCAACGGCTGGCGATGTTCCTGCGGCGGTTGGGGCGCTTACAAGGGCGCCCCCCAAATGGCCGGAATACTCAATCAATCAGATTAAATGTGTCCGTCGATATCTAAATATTTGATATAATTTTAATACTTTGGGCACCGGAGAATATAAAACACTTAGTCTAGAGAACCGGAGAATAGCTGAATGTAATAAGGAAGAATAACTCTTGATATGCGTCAGAACTGTGGAACCAAAGAGCAGCCACCATGATCCTTGGATGAACTAACGAAAATATGTGCAGCCACCAAGTGTGGAACGCACCACCAACCAAAACCTGATCACTTGTGGTTTCAGGGGGAACGTTTGTTGTGTTCTGCAGGCTGGAGATGGACTGACCACCTCACTTCTCTGTCCGTGGTGGTAGCTCGTTCCAATTTTTGTATATAGATATACACGATTTAAGAATACATCCTTTTTGACTTCAAGTTCTAGCCTGGAACAGTTCGTATTAAATAAAAAGGATTCTACAATTAATCTAAACATTGGTAGTGACGGTGTCTAAACCTAAGAACACGCATTGCGGCTTTAAGACAAGCAAGCTGCTGGCCTCTTGAATGACATTTGTTTATGAAAATGATAAGCTTTTATTTTTAATACTTCGGAGTTTGGAAACGGTCCTTTCTCATAATAGTCGCAGAAGCACTTCATATAACATCATATTATTATATAAAATAGTATATTAACCGTTATTTTTATTAGATTGTTTATTAGATTATCTACGTTGATAAGATGTTTCATGACCAGCCTCCTCGAATCATGGTTGCAAAATGGGGCTAATACACTGATAAATATTCAGGTACATCCCTTCACCACAATTTTCATAATATAATAGGTGAACACATAAATGTTTAGTCAGAGTGCTAGGATAACCTCGAATCGAGTTCCAATATTCGAATATTCCAGTACTGAACTACATTATTTCAGCAACCGAGTTCCATATCAGATCTAAATTTCAAGCCTTGGCCACACTATGACCACAAGCTTTCGCTTATTGTATTATGAGGATTCTGACAAGGGGCTGTGCCCGAATATGTGATCACAGTGTGATCACAGGCTCCATTATGCACCAGGAATTCGAGAGGCAAAGCCATGAAACATCTTACCAATTTATAATCATGCTTCTCGGCTACGCAATGCAAAATTCATCTACTTTTAAAAACCAACAGATATCAGTTGATCAATGAGGCTTATATTCAGACTCACAAAAACATGAGAAAATATAGCCTACCAGGAAATTAAAAGCGAGTGATAACCCTCGGCAGGTGAGAAACGCGTGCAACAATCAGGTCTGCGAGTCCCCATAGAGCAATCTTCCGAGTGCAACGTGAACTAGAGGATATAACTCAGTACGTCAGTGACGGATCCAGGCCAGTGTTTTTTTGTTGGGGGGGAAACAGGGTCCAAAACCGTGAATAAACATTTTTTAAAGATCGGAGAAAATCGCAGAGTTTGGGAGGAAAGTACATTTTTCCCTGAACCCACCAGTGGGTATGCGGCTTCTAGCTTCCAGTCCTTGAAGTGCATTCTAAGAAGGGTGGGAGCGAACCAAAAACTGAGCGTACATCATAAGCATAACAGATTTTGCATCTGTCCACAATAAGTGCTGCACGATTTGATAAAATTTTCACCGCAATAGTGTGAGCCCAAAGTAGTCACTTATCATTTTCGCCGACTTTCACACGTACGCCCACCAACAAAATCTGACCACTTGATTTTTGACTATAAAGACCTGTTGCATTACGTGTTTTTTTACCTTGAAGCTAAAAAGTACTTTTAATGGCATGTTTTACTGAGGTCCTCAGAGGATGTGCCTTGATATACGGCGATAAATACCACTTACGCACACACATTAACGTATACTGCGGGCACACAGGCAGACGACCGAGGTGCACTCAGACAGGTTCGTGTTCAATGCAGAAAACTGCTGGCTGTGGTACTCTGCCAACTCTAGGATTCCATTGCTCGTCCTCTGAAGCTTGTCTTCCAGCAGCGGGCGTAATTGGCGATAGTCACTGTCGAGGGCCAGCACCAGATTATTTCTGTTTTGCGTTCAGCTTTCTGGGGTAGGCTCTTTTTAAATTAGAATACATTTTCACAGCAGGAACAGATCGGACCAAATAAAGGGTACAAATAAAATATCACAAGCCCACAATGAAAGCAAACAAGATATCACTGCATCTTTTTTTGAACATATACAATATATATATATATATATATATATATATATATATATATATATATATATATATATATATATATATATATATAATATATATATTCAAGAAGAAAGGCGTCCCCAAAGACGATCTATAACCTAGATCATGGATTTCTGGAGGGGTCGGGTGGAACCATGCAAAATCATATTTTTTTAATAAATCATAATACATTATTTCCAAACTGGCCCACAATAGAAAACAAATATTTCAAATTTCAGGTCTATGGAAGAATCAGTCTGATTGGGTTCATCCCATTCAAAGTAATAAACAAAATGATCATACACAAGCTGGTCCATTGATTGGGATGATAGTTTGATGATACACAGCAGCTACAAAAGACAGGTTTTCTAGTAAACAAATTTTATATCTGAAGTGACCAGCCTAATATTTCACATATTCCTCCAGGAAAACACAAAAAAATGCATCAGCCAAGATTGCCCTCCTGTCATTCCTATATGTCTATCTATACTCTTTGTTCACAATTATCTTTTTGTATTGGCTGGGTACACTCCTAGTGTTTCAAATCATAATACATCTTATCCTAGTTTTCCTTCAGTTTATTTTAAATAGCAATTATAAAAAAATGCAGATGGGCATTTGCAGAGGGCAAATGGATGAATTTATGCTACAGTCACTTTCATGTCAGGAAACAAACAGTAGCACTTGAAATATGAGTAACTTCATCCGAGAAGTGGATAAGAGTACACAAACTATTATGTACTGCATGGTACCAAAATAAATGGAAAAATCTGTTCCAATCTGAAAAATTATCAAAAACATTTTCATACTTTAAAGGAAGGTAAACTAAGCAGAAAATGCACTAGCATGCACACATTGTGCAGAACTAGTATTTGTAACAGGTAGAAATTTGTAATTGAAATTGCAGGCTTGATATAGACTTTTACTAGAGTGCACATATATTGTAAATAAAAAGTTAGACCAAAAAGAGAGCAAATATGGGACATTCAAAAATAATATGCCTAAACAATCGTTGGAAAATTGTCATCGCCAATCATTTTCACCCATTTTGGTACACAAGTTGACCTGTGCAACAATAAAATGAGGATTTTTTGGCATTGATACTACTTATAAGCCTTATAAGCCTTGTTTTTTTATTTTGTTCCTTGTTATCGAATGACCGTTTTGCTTACGTTACTCAAGTTCCTCCATTGAAAAATAATAATTTTGGGTTATTAGAAACACCCGCAAGCACCATGACATGGTGACGCGGGTCTTTATCCTGCAACCAGGAGGTGAGGTTACAGCACCCTCTCTGGCTGGGTAGCCGCCGCATAGAGGAAGAGAGAAGGGTAATAGAACAGATAGAGTGTCAGGGAAGGGTGTGAGTTGGTTAGTTGTTAGTCTTAGATGTGGTTAGTATAGTTAGTAGTCCTTAAGTTAGGGTTTGTTGGTTTAGGGTTAGTTGGTTAGTTGATTTTTTTACTATGGTGGGAGCTATTCTGAGTCTACCATACCTTAGGACCAGACAGTTAAAGCCTAGTTTGAAGCACCTATTGTTTAAATTTGTCAGAGGGACGTTTACAGTGTAATTTTTATATGAGGGGTGCTATTCGGATGCAGGTATTTTTCATACCTGCCACCATAGACGTTCAGATAAAGCTCTCGAGCCTGGTAGCCTTCAGGAATGTAAAGAGCTTGTCTAGCAGCTCAGGGTGATCAATGCCGAGAAGAGTGGAAAGGTTTACTGGGATGTTTCTGATGCAGCAATAATCTAGCATGGGCTGCCTATGGGCGTCGTGCTGGGGACAGTCGATGAGGATATGGTAGGGATTTTCCATGGCAGAGCAGGTACCACAGGTACCTACACGCCCATAGGCATTTAATTTGGTGTGTCCGCTCCTGAGTCTGGTCAGGATGACCTCACGCGACGACTGTTTTGGTTGGAGCTGGGCCAGTAGCCAATGTTAGGCTTTATATGGAATAAATGGGCGCTGTGGTTAGTGGTCCAGTCATTTTGGATGTACTTCCGGATATGGTTCTGGAGGAGAGCTTTGCTATCGTCTCTGGACCATTTGAGAGGTGCGACCTCTCTAAGTTCTAGAGACTTTTTTGGCCTGTTCGTCGGCTTTTTCATTTCCGAGAATTTTGCAGTGGCCTGGGATCCAAAGAAAGGAGACATCTGGGATATCGTCGATACCCTTCTGGATGTCTGCATTTACGTGATGGCTGGGGTTGACTACGTTATTGATGGCTTGCAAGATAGATTTAGAGTCTGAACAGATGACGGCTGAATTAATATTTGGGGTTCTAATCAGGACTAGTGTATCTAGAATGGCGACAGCCTCGGCAGTAAAGATTAAGCAGTTGTCCGGAAGTCGTTTTTGGAGGCAAATATTTTGCCCCCAGATGCCGAGACCTACTTTTTCGCCTATTTTAGAGCCGTCGGTGAAAGTGAAGGTTTTGCCACTGTTGTTAGACTGGAACTCTAAGAATTTCTGGGAGATCTCCTCTGTGGTGAGGTTGTCTTTGCGTGTGGTGAAAAGAAACTCGACTTTGGGCTGTTTGCGAGTCCAAAAGCGGGAGAATGGGGGTTTGCCTATGGCTTCTGGGATCGCAAGTTTCAGGGTTTCCAGAGTCTTAGCTACTCTATTCTTAAATGGAGGCCAGGTTGTCCGATTAGTTTTTGATACACGTCCAGGGTGGGCGAAACATTGTTTCGCCGGGTGATTTTCGGTAGATTGGACCTTGATATAGTAAGAGATAAGCTGGGAGTGGCGTCTTGTTTGGAGAGGGCACAGCCCACTGTCCACTAACAAGCTGGTGATGGGGGATTCTCTGAGCACGCCTGTGGCTGCCCGGATACTTGCGTTTTGGATGCGCTCTAGCTTTAGCTTATTAGTGTTGTTCGTTGAGTCAAAGACGAACGAATTATATTCGAGTATGGGCCGGATCAAGGACTTGTAGAGCATGAGCAGGGTCTTTTGATCCCCGCCGTACTCTGTTCCGCCGAGCATGCGGAGGATATTGACTCGTTTTTGACAGCTAGAGACGACTTTGGTAATATGCTCGTTAAAACTAAGGTGGGTATCAAGGATGACGCCTAAGAATTTGAAGCTTTTCGCGCATTCAATGGGTTTGCCTGAGATTTGGAGCTGAGGAACAGCGTGTCTCACACCTGGCCTGGCAAAGACTACGACTGATGACTGATCGGCCGAGAGTGATAGACCCATTGAATTGCACCAAGCATGGATGTCGTCGAGACTGCCCTGCAATTCGGTAGTCGCGGTTTTGAATTCTGGTTGACTGCACCGCCTGGTGTCGACCGGAGTGGATTTCCAAATAGCGACATCATCTGCAAATAGGGAGTACTTAACTCCAGGCGGTAGCTTTTTGGAAAAAATGTCATTGATCATGACTAGGAAGAGGGTCGGAGATAAAACGCTACCCTGGGGTGTGCCCTGGTCTTGAGATGTCATATAGGAAAAGGTGGTGCCGCAGCGCACTTTGAATTTTCTGTCCCTAAGAAAGTTGTCAATGAATCTAGCAAGGTGGCCATGGACTCCCAGTTTACAGAGTTTATACAAAAGGACGTCTTTTTGTACACGATCAAAGGCCGACTTGATATCTAAGAATGCAGCAATTGTGACTTGCTTCTTGTAAAAGCCATTTTGGACGTCACTGACCAGTTTGATCAGATTGTCAGTGGTGGCTCGCCCGCGCCGGAAACCCGATTGCATAGCATCGAGTTTCTTTTCGAGAATTTCGTGAAGTCTTACGTTGACCATGCGCTCTACAAGCTTGCTAGCACAGCTAGTAAGCAAAATGGGGCGGTAACCTTTAGGGTCCGTTTTTTCTTTGCCAGGTTTTGGAATGGGAATTATGACACTCTCCCGCCACATAGTGGGGAACGAGTCGCTAAGAAACATGTTGTTAATGGCCGAGAGAAGATATTTTAGTGCTGTCTGGCTGAGGTGCCTGAAGAAAGAGTAGTGAATTTCATACGGGCCCACTGCAGTGTTTCCACACTTGCTAATGGAGTAATTTAGTTCGGTCATTGTAAAAGGTACGTTATAGTACTCCCCATTACTAGAATTGAAGAATATGCGGCGTTTGCGCCATTCGGCCTGGTCTTTTGAGCGCTGGTTGTAGGAACTGTTGGCTGCAACGCCATTGTAATGATGCTAATAAGTCTTATAGAAGTTGTGTTCATATCTCCGTGTTTGCCGCGGCTTTTGAAATGGTAAATATCGATAACTCGTTGAAAGCTGTGATGACATCACATTGATGTAAGATAAGCCCACGTGACCAGATCCTATAAGGCCTGGGCTTCTGATTGGTTGATGGTATTTCTTTAAAGTCCTATATTTCCTTTTCAAAAGCGTTTTGGAATGTTATCTTTATAAAATAATTCTTTTATGTCTCAGGTTTAGCTACCAAATGCTTCGATTGAATTATTTTAGATTCTTTGGTATAGAAATTGAAAGCCATAGCACGGACTACGTCATTTTATCGATACCATAAGGACTCGGTAAAGTCGTCTGTAAATGTTGACTTTGAGGCATTTTGAGCCTGAATTTGCAAAAATGAGAATATGACTTCTGAAACAAATTTTTGCAACATTTTGATCTAGCCAATAAAAAATTTGCGACAATGTCCCTTTAGATAAAATAGTATCATTTTAGACAATACTATTCATTAAACAAAACTATTATTCATGAAAATTTGGCTGCCTGCACAGTGCTTTATGTTACTGCTATTCTGGTTTGCTCTGACTTGTGTCATGCTCATTATAGCATAAGTGTTACCACCGGAAAAAGTGGGGGGGGCAGCCAAACTTCAACCTGATGCTGACAAAGTTTCAACATCAGGGCCAAAAACTGTTCGAATTTGGGCTCCTCATTGCCTTCCGCAGAGGCTGGATATAAGAATGTCCAGTTTTCTCTCATCTAGACTGAGATCAGGAAATTTTTGGGCAAAGAGTGGGGGCCAGGCCCCCTGGCCCCCCTTTTCCGACGTGTATGCATTAAAGTGCCTTATTTTATGATTTTGTTATGCCTGCTCTTCTTCGTTTGCTTCTTGTTCCTCGTTTCTGCTGCCTTTTTATTGTAGTTAAAATAAATGAATTGATGATGATGAACAAAATTGTGAATTTGGGTGAAGAGAAGTGAAGGTCGTGAAATAATACATCTATTGTGTGCCAGGGATGCAGACAAAATTGAGATTGAAGACACTTCCATCTGCTCGAGCTGTATCCATATCCAAGCTTAATCACCATGGAACGTGCAGTTGCTGTATTCTGACACTGAACTATTTTCAGACTGGCTTATTGTGCAGGGAAACTAGGTTCATTTTTCATTATTTATTTTTTTCATGTTTCCATTTTCTCCGAAACTGCAGTTATAAGAAAAACAACAGCGACTGTGCTTTCATTTGGTAAGCTTTGACTAGGTGCTACAGAAGTTGTGAGTCAAATCTTTTTTTTTACATTTTTCATTTTGTTACACCTCTTACCTGAAATGCACCATACATTATCCTAGCAAGTTAATATTTTTGCCATAAAATAAAGCCATTTATCTATAAAGCACATGCTGCTTCCTGTAGTCCTAAAATTATAGCTCTCTTTATTAATATGCAGTATGCATAGTGGACCATCTCTCCCACCATAAGTTTTGGCAGAGCACCCCATCAAAACATTTCCATAAAAAATCCAGCATTTTTTGGTGGTAGACCAAAGTTGCCCCCATGGACCAAAGATGTTCAGTTTTACAGTACCTAAATTAAAGGGAGATACGCGAAAAATTATTATTGTGGTTTGTCGCTTTTTGAAAAATCCTGATTATGAAACTGCCAATTATTTTTGTATCTTCGGCAAAATTTTGGGAGGCCACTCACTTATTATCGAAATAGTATGCTCCAATAAAATGCTGAAACTTTCACCCATAACTTACTTTTCAAAAATTATTTAAAGTTGAAAAGTAATGTATTTTTTTGTAACAAAAATGTCTGTTCTCCTGTATTTGTATTTGAATTAATTTTACAAAGCCTTTAAAAATAACAAAATTAATTAGTTCGACCTAGAACCGGAAAAAAACATAATTACTCAAGTCTTCTGCCGTTTCGTGCCTTCGGTCTTGTGTCGTCTTCTGCTTTAACCCCAGGATGACGAAGCTTTTGCGTCAGAAAGGTCACGTGACCCCCTTTGAGGTGGCTGTACGTTTTGATTGGCCATTGGTGATTTCTTAAAAGTCCTATACTTATGTTTTAATACTATTTTGGGCTGCAGCTTTTAAATTTTTTTCTTTAACAGTTCAAAACTTTCAAGTCGCTGCTTAGGAAAAATAGGATCGTTTTTTAGAGCGATAGCCTTAGCCGGGGGTACGTCATTTAAACCAATATGAGGTGTACCGGTAAAGTCGTCTAGAAATGTTGACTTTGAGAGTGATTTTAAGGCATTTGCAGGCCGAATTCGCTAAAATGGGAATGGGACTCCTGAAGTAACTTAATGACCTTTTGATCTAGCCAATAAAAATTTTTAGAAACACTTATTTATTTTTATATTGAAATTCATCACCAACAGGCTTAGAACCCACTGATAGGTGAAGTCATCGGTTAAAACTGCTGATACTGATTATCCACCTATCAAGACAGTTTTCAAAATGATTCTGCAAAAATTCCTGGATCAGTATTGAGGCATGAATGAGACTGTTCTACCTTCTTGGAATGGCATTCAAAGACTACCTTCAGGCTTGTTTACTGTGTGTCTGACTTCTCTGTCTCTGCTCCTCGCAGACCACATTCTCCGCGGCGTCGACAGTCCGCTGCTGAGTGCAGCGGTTGCCGCTGTCTACGGTGCTAGTGTGTCCTGCGAATCGAGAGCGCATTCACCACCTGGCGTCGCTGCCCCCGTGTGCCACCGAGGTGTGGGCCGATGACTCGGCTAATGAGGGCGTTCGAGATGAAGGCGCGGAGCGCTCATTGTCTTCCCAGACGACCAGTCCCAGGAACTGCGCGCCCCTGCCGGCAGTCCATGCTCGAGCTTCAGAGCAGAGATGACGGCCCTCCAGACCGCCCTAACTTCTTGAGCACGCACCCAAGTTCCTAACGTCGATCCCGCCCGCCTGACAGGAGCACATCAGCATAAAAAGTACTCAATACCCCAATACCGTTGGCTAGCGGTCGCGTGCGGAATTGGTTGCGGCCCTCTGCTCGGGAGGTGCGTCGTCATGGATGGTTACAGTTGAGTGAGTCCTGCTGACGTGTCCTCGCGGGGACATGATAATTCTGCCGTTGTGCCTCTACCACTGTTCTAAACTCTGTGTTTTTAGATCTTCACCTCGCGCTTCCAGACTGACCGGTCAGTGTAGTCGCAGTGAGTGCATCACCCCACCTTCTCAGCAGCTGGCTCCAACGCTGCAGACGTGATGGACGGGACGGACTGCAGTACCACGTGGGTGTTGCAGCTTCACATATCTTTAACTAGTCGCTAGTCGTGAAGCATGCGTTTCTGCCCTACATGTCATAGGTTTTAATGTGTGTGTAGCCATATTCATACGTTTGGACTGTAAATAGTCCATTACATTCGTCAATTTGGTAAATGCATCGCATACGCTACTATAACTTTCATACGCATCTGGTGTATGATATTCCGGTTTTTTTCAATTCCGAAGTGTAATTGCTGTGTGCTGGCAACTAAGACCGCCGAGTTTTGCGCTGGTGTATCTTTGGGGTAGGCAGTTACAAGTACGTTTTCATATATTTGGTGCTTTTTCGATGTGGCAATAAGCACTGAAGTTCAACGCATTATAGCTATCTATGGTGTTTTATAGCAGAAATTCGTACGAACTCAGCTCCTTTTTGTGGTGTTGAGATCTTAAAACGAGCAAGCCGAGGCGTCCTGACCTAGCGCTTAGGGGTTGAAAGCTCTCATTGGTAAATGACTGTTTTGGCAGCAAACCCCATTTGTGAGGCTAAATTTTCTTGTTGGAAATGTTGCGTTGTGTTGACCTGCAATTCCGGTAATTAATGCCCGATACCACTATTTCATTGATAATATGTTAAACAGCTGCTTTCAGTTTGATTATATTGCCAGTTTTCATAGCTGCTTTATAACATTGGCTGTAATAAACCAGTGACGTTAAGGTAATGCCTTTTGTGGGTTGAGTGTGGAGAGCGACGCAATAACTAAGGCTTCGTGCATACTTAACGTATTCTAATGGAACCAAATTAGGGTCGAAAACGATGAAGCAACGGAGATTAGCAGTTCCAGGTGGCACCAGTATGAATAAAATTTTCCAAAGCTTTCCGATATCCTAATACCGAAATGGTATGTATGAGATCTAATGAAAACGAACACAACCAAGTTGTAGCCATTTATATTTGTTATACAGCGAAGCGTATTTCAGTCGACCAGAGTTGTCCTTAAACTCCACCATCAGAATAATATTGCATTGAACTCTGCTGATTGGAGCACTGTCATCACACGATGTGCATTCAGCGCTCTCCACGTTCCGAACGTTACTCAAAAGAAATATTGTGAAAATGATTGTAAGGTGCGTTGTTTGCAACTTTTTATATAAAATACAGGTTGAGGAGCTTCCAAGAGTAGATCCAACTCGGGTTTTTGGAGCTACTAACAGGAACCAGGTGCTGAAGACTCCATCGGCGCGTCCAAAGCGTGAGATTGGAATGACGCCTGCCGCCATCGGCACTTCCAGGCCAGCACTGGGGCAAACAGTCACAATACACAATTGTTAGGCAGGTCGATAATTTTGGGTTTGGGGGCTGATCGACGCACCACCTGCCAGGGTTATGTCGCATTCCTAATGTGTTTAAGAAGTTAGAGAGAGAGAGAGAGAGAGAGAGAGACAGAGACAGAGAGAGAGAGAGAGAGAGATTCTCAGACTCCCCGTCAGAGAGAGTGAGAGACAGAGACAGAGACACACCTATATATATATATATATATATATATATATATGTATATATTCTAGCAGGAGGCCAAAGACAGAATTTGTAGTTTAGTTCTGCGGTAAATTTTGGACTAAGGCGAGTGAGCTGAAGTTCCCCCTCTAAGAAACCCGATGTACGAAAGGTAAATGTACGAATGCTTAAATACTGATCAAGAAACATCTTAACTACTTTCTTAAACGCGCATTGACGGGGATCTCAGCCTCCTTAGCTTGACAGGGGACCCGCCCCCTAAGAATTCGAGAACCACGCTGGACAGCGAAAAACGGTAATGGCGTTGGGTAGGTCATGTAACACGAGCATTGACGGGGGAGGGCGGGTACCTGCCCCACCTCGGGTTTTTTGGAGACCGAATAAAAACGACGAAACATGAGCCGCCGTACCTGGCATAACTTTACTCTGATAATTTTTACTGCTTTTGACAAAATTTTAAGGTTGGGTCATCTCAGCACAGGTCACCAGTGCAGGTCAAGTGACCTCACCTCAAAAAATGTTTAGGATAGCATAACTCAGAACAGGCTGGACCTATCCAATTGAAACTCGTACCACATAATGGCCCCACCGAGTTTTGCAAAATTTGTTCAGGTATTTCTTGTCTCGATGCCTAAGGCCAGGTACGAGTCATGACCTCTCAATTAGAAATACATGGGAGAAATTGTTTAAATTGAATAACTTAGTAATGGATGGTGATTAAACATTCATTTTATTTTAACGGTATTAGGTTTGCCTCATCTTTGTTGTTCTAATGATATGTATTTTGACCTAATTTGACCTTAAACCGACCTCAAGTCGGGTCAAATATTATTTTTACCTTATTTGACACAGAAAGGTTAAATCACATATCTTTCCATTCGTCTCGCTGCGAGTATTCCGATGGCCGAGATTGTTTTGCTCTATCTTTGCTAGTTCAGATGTAATGAAAGAAAACTTTCGCCCACATGATATCCCTATGGTGGCGTGCATTGACCCATAGTTACTTCAAACGTGGCCTGACAAAAAGTAGTTTTTTTCTATCGAGAACTGGATGGGCTATCCATTGCCGTTTAACGTTTTTTCGCTATTTAGCGTGGTTCTCGAGATCTTTATTTATTAACAATTTAGACCCAAAGAATCTTTATAGCAAGCCGAATCGAATGGTATAAAATATGACCTTCCTATGTCAAATTGGTTCAAATTTAGGATTGCATTTGACCTGACCTGAGCTCAGGTCAAGGTGAAATTACGAAAATACATGTCCTGAGAACCGCAGAGATGAGGCAGGCCTAATGCCGTCAAAATAAATGCTTTACCACCAACCATTACTAGGTTATTCAATCTAAACCATTTCTCCCCAAATATTTCCAATGGAGAGGTCATGGCTCGTACCTGACCTTAGGTTATTAATATCAAAAATATCGGAACATATTTCGTGGAACTCTGTGGGCTCATTGTGTGGTATCACTTTCAATCGGAAAGGCTCAAATTGTTCTGAATTATGCATCTTAAAATGCATTTGAGGTGAGGTCACTTGACCTGCACTGGTGACCTGACCTGAGATGACCCAACCTTAAAATTTTCCATAAAGTTGTACATATTACTAAAGAAAATGCATACGAAGTACGGCAGCGCTACGCGCAGCCATTTTTATTCTATATAAAGAACAAGGAGGGCGGGTACCCACCCCGTCAATATGAGTGGTAAGGAATGTTTTGATCCACGGTACATAGTTGACATCTCTAATATTCAATGCTACATTTTCATTCCTCACGTTGGGCATAGGCAGATCCAGGGGGCAAGTGACCCCCACGATCAACCCTCAGCGCCCCCTGAAATGGCCACGGCAACCCCCTAAAATGTTCTTATCCCCACCCTCCAGGATGTGAAAATCGGCGCACATCGATATCACTTGGCCAGATAGGTTTTGCCGGTCAAAAGTGGTACCCCCTGGTCCGGATAGCGCCCTCCAGGAAGGGGCCCCTCCCCCCTGATTGACGATCCTAGGCTCCCCTGTGACTTTGGGAGCTGAAAGAAAGAGTAAAAATGTGTAATAAATAAATGCAACAAATTGGATATCAAAATGTTTGGCTTTTCCTGCCCTCCTCTCCCCAATGGGTGTGCCATAAGGGAAATTTGGTAGCCACTGGCTTGGGCAGGGTATGGTTCATGATAGAATGGAGTTTTGTTTGTGAAAACTTGACAATATTAATAATTTTCTGCAGACCAGATTTGTTAAGATAGGACTTGATGGGGCTAGGCGATCTGATTGCTCTAAAATTCTTACTATTTTCCTTTGAAGGGATTTAAAAATGATAATAAGCAAACACCAATATTTTATACAAAAACACACTTTACCTTAAAATTTGGCCAAAAATGCAGATAAGAGTAAACTTGGTAAGTATACCATTACCAGTTTCAATCAAAGTATGCCAGCGAGAAATTAAAACCAACATACCACATACAAAACCTGCAAACAGGAGCCTCATGGAGGGATCATAATAAAAATGGCCAAACTTTATTGAACTTCATTTGCTTTTTAATTAAATTTGGGTATTTCTGAGCCTTTTTGAAAGTCACGTATTCAGATGTGGATCATAGAAGCTCACACATCTTAAAAGGGAAACACTGCTCCCTGAATCCTGGACATAAAACATCATTGAGATTATATTTTTGGGCACAGCCTTTTATTTGATATGGAGTAATAATCAGAGACATGCCAGAGCAATCAGACATGTATTCTATGTCTAGCCACATTATGAATAATAATTTGGCTTGACCTACCTGATCCTGATGGACTGTGCCAAAATACATAATGGGCTCAAAAATACAATATAATGTATAATCATCAAGTGGTATTTTACATCCAGGATTTGGGGAGGCAGGCCAGTATATACCTGTCAACTTTTAATCATGCTTCTTGCCTCAGTACTCCAAAATTTATCAACATTAGAAATCACTTCATCAAAATATGTTATGCATGTATCAAAATATTTGCAACTTTTGTGAGACATCCAAATATTGATAAAAATTTTGGGGCTTATCCACAAACCAACTGCCAGGGTCATATGGCCTTGCCTACTCTTTTCCTGTTGGAAGGGTTTACAGGGAGCCAACTTGTTCAGGGAAGCTGCAGGCGTGGGTGCCGAAAGATGGGGGACAGGGGGATGCATCCCCTGTTGACCAACCAGGGGGACATCCCCCCCAAAAAAAATTGGGCCAGTGGTCATAAAGGTTGTCAGGTACAGAATATGCTCAAAATTCGCCTCCCCGGTCAGCACCAGCCCGGGCCCATTCCCCCTGTGAAAATTCTGCTGCAGCGTCCCTGGCTGCAGGGCCCTGAACCCGTGTCAGCTATAAAAATATTGATATCCTAGCATGTGATCTTCATGATGAGATCATGCCATCCAATCATTTTTGCTGTACTAAACAATATTGAGGATATACCTTCATTTTTATAGCTAGGATGTGTTGAGATTCCATTTATTTAGTCTTTCTATCATGCAATATCTTATTCCTTCATTATGGGTTTAGAACTTAGATAGCCTGGTTTCAAACTGAGATGGACTGCATCATCAATTACATACAAATTTATTGTGCCCAATGTCCAGTTCAATCACTTTTGAATTGTATTTTAAGAACCCTCATTTCAATGGGATTCCAGAAATTCCCCCTCTCCGAAACTAAGAAAGAATACTGTACCCAAAGATGGCCATTACATTATTATGAAAAGGAGAACTTTTAATTTCATTTTTTTACTATTTCATTTTTCCATATAAACAGGTGAAGAGAAGCAAAGGACATGAACAGCAGACAAGAAACATGAGAGAGACAAGCAATACATAGGCGGATCCAGGATTGCCGATCGGGGGGCACCTTCCCGGGGGGCGCCATCCGGACCAGGGGGCGCCACTTTTGACCGGCAAAACCTATCAGGTGGGCGCCAAATCCTATCGGTGGGCGCCGAATTTCGCATCCTGGGGCGGGGGGTGGAAGCGACATTTCAGGGGGCGCCATCAACCTTTCAGGGGGCGCTGAGGGTCAATGGGGGCATGTGCCCCCTTGCCCCCTGGATCTGCCTATGAAGCAATAGTCATACAGTACAGTACAAGTGGGGCAGGTGAGTATGTTGTGAATTTAGTATGTTATGAGATTCGGACAAATAATAATAATGCTGGTCAGTAGAAATAACACAAAAACAATGTGGAAAAGCAAAAAAGAGAAGCAATAAAAACAAAATGAGCAGACAGATAATCCAAAACTCCCTAAAAAAAAAAAAAAAAAAAAAAAAAAAAAAAAAAAAAAAAAAAAAAAAAAAAATTTACAAACAAATAAAACACCCAGGTTCACATACATTGTGCAGGATAAAAACAAATGATAGTGGCAATTAATGAAGCAAAAACAAAAGCAACAAGCAGGAAGCCAAAAGTGCAAAAACAGGACGAAGAACATAACCAGGCGAAATGAGAGCAAAGATGACACTAAGTACACCTAAAGTAAACAAAAAAGGATAAACAAAAGTTTGAGTTAAATGGAACAGCACAAGGCCAGAAAGAAAAAGCAAAAAAGAGCAATACAAGAACGAGATGAACATAGTGACTAAATGAGCTCATGCAACATGGCGTGATGCTTGATAATAATAATGTTTAATAATAATTAATCATGCTTAGGTAACCCAATGTTCAGTTCATCATCATCATCAATCCATTTCTTTCTTTTTAATTATGATAGTAAGACAGCAGATATGATGAGCAAGAAGCAGATAGAGGAAGAGCAAGCAAGACAAAAATCATACAAAAAGCAGCATAATAAGCGGGACCACATGTGATATTAACTTTATTCTAGAAAATCTTGGTCCCCAAAAAATTTCAGTATCTCACTACAATCTGCAGACATGTCAAGTTAATAAAACTATAAGCATCAATAGAATAAAAAGTGAGTAGGTACGTACCTTCTCTTTTCAAGAAAGTCTTCGCTAATTAGGTAGACGTTTTGTGCACGAAGGAAACGAATGTGTTGCGCCATCTTCGTCGCACCTTCAAACGGGCATATCGCAAGCTGGCTCACTGGTTAGCATGACATTTCCCGCTAGTGGGCGGGGCTCAGGCCTGAGGACCAATCAGATTGTTGCAACCATATGGAAGGTATTCATTTAGGGTTTGAAATAAGCCAATAGGCCTCTTTATTTTGATATTTAAAGTGTGCGGAAATTTTATATAGAGAGCTTTGAGTAAAACTAAATATGCCAAAAGTGATTCCTGCACACGCTCTACAAAACTGCTATCTCAGTTCAAAACACGTTATAAAAGTGGGACACTCCCTTTAATGCTGCCATATGCATAGCCAGGATCATATTCACCTAGCATTTCAGCAAGTTTGATGTCATCCTGCTTACTGTTGACGGAGTGGATTATACGGTTCACTTTTTGCCTTGTGGGACTTGATGTTGTTACACGTTCGTTTGAACTTCGTTGTGTCGTTGAGGACGGCATCCATCTTGCTCAGGTAGTCTGCTTTATTCATGATGACATACGATGACGACTTGTCAGCCCTCCGCACCACGATTTCTTCATTTTCACGGAGCTCCTTCGCAGCGTTTCGTAAGTCCCGGTTTTTAGTGAATAATTCAAAAAGCTTAGATTCTTTGTAATGTGGACAGTATTCGAACGACATCCGATTAGTTTTCATGTTTTGTGTAATTGTATTTCTGATGATGAAAGTTGAATCTTTCGAAACATGTCAAACAATTCCACATACGGGTGTTTTATTCATAAACTTTCCAACAATAGTAAGCGACTAATCAGAGAACTGGAAAAAAACGAAAAAACAGGCGATAAAAGCATTTTTAAAAAAAAAAACCACCCCCGCCCCCCCCCGTTTTTTTAATTTTTTGCACCTGGTTTTCCCCTCGCAGGGAAAAGGCGGGCGAGGGGGGGGAGGGAATAATAAGTATGGAAACCCCTTCCTACTCCTTTGTTTAAAAAAAAAAAAAAATAATAAATTTATTTTCTTGTTACTTTTTTCTTTTTAAAAAAAACAAATAAATTATTTGGGTGTGGTGTGGGGCGCCCTGGCCTTTTTGTTTTGTTGAAATAAAAAAAAAAAAAAAACTTTTCTTTTTGGGGTGGGGGAAAAGGGCTCCCAAACCACCCCCCCCCCCCACACTCCCGCCAGGAACCGGCAGCAAACCCGACAGAAAAAAAAAAAAAAAAAAAACCACGCTAAAGTTAAATTAAGTAAATAAAGATTAAACAAGAAAAAAAAAAAAAAAATAAAAAAAAAATAAAAAAAAAATAAATAATATTATATTTTTTAAAAAATATTAATTAAAAAATTTGGCTATAAAAAACAGAGAAAAAAAAAACTTAAAAAAAATAAATTTTATATTTATTTATATTTTTTTATAAAATTACCATAAAAAAAAAAAAAAAAAAAAAAAAAAAAAAAAAAAAAAAAAATATTTAAAAAAAAAAATAAAAAAAAAAAAATTTAAAAAAAAAATATAAAAAAAAAAAAATAAAAAAAAAAAGCATCATATGCTCGGGCATTCAACCATCAATGTTTGATATGATATATATATATATATATATATATATATATATATATATTAGGGTGATCCAGAAAAATGGCACCCCAAGCTTTACCTGTCTATAAATTCCTTTTTGTGAGGTTGAATAACAAATTGAATGAACCTTTGAAAAGAACTTTCAATTCTCTACAGAATCATGTTAAATGAAATTCAGTATGTTTTCAAATCTTACCACAGGAAACAATCTTAGAATAACTGTCACCAAATTGAATGAAACAAAAAATCCAAGCTACCGATGCATTATTACCCGTTAGCTCTCCACCATGTTGTGCTTTTCAAATAACAATATTGCATTCCATTTTTTTATGACATCCAAATTGAACCAGCACTAAATAATAAAACAGATAACACACAACATAATGGAACACTGCTCAGCCAATCTTGTGCTCGAACCGAGCTCCGTGAGCTGCCACGCAGGCCTGCAGTCGCTTGGGGGTGGCACCTACTGCTCGGGCAAGCTGTCTCTGGGACAGCTGGCTCCAGCACGCTGTCAGCCTTGCCCTGAGCTCTTCGACGGTGCTTATTGTCTGACCTCGGTACACTTGTCGCTCCAACTCACTCCACACGAAGCAGTCCAAAGGGTTGAGGTCCGGACTCTTCGGTGGCCACGCATCCGGCTCGATGAAGGCCGGGCAGGCCTGCTCTAGAAACTCGACCACTGAGTGGGCCGTGTGGCATGGAGCGCCGTCTTGCTGGAAGGTCCAGTTGGAGCCAAAAACCTCCCTGATGTCGGGGAAGTAGTGATGATCCATTATTTTTCGATAGGTGTGCTGGTTCAGGCGCACATCGGAGTCGATGAAGACCAGGTTGGTCCTCCCCATCGTGCTGATACAGCCTCCGACCATAACTCGGTCCCCATGGGACCTCGAAGAAACTTCAATTATTTCAGGTGTGACATCTTTGCGTCTTGATTTTGCATTTCTTCCGTACACACGGTCATTTTGGGTGTTCACGCGTTTGTTCAGTGTGAAAACGCTCTCGTCAGAGAACCAGACACGCCGCAGTGAGGCGGCGTCCGGGTAGCGCTGCAAAAGTTCCGTCGCTCTCTTCTCTCTCCTTAGCTTCTCGCCCGGCTTAAGTTCTTCGACACGGAACTCCTTAAAGCAGTGGAGCTGAAGGCTTCTTTCACAATTCTGTTCACAGAACTTTGAGCCACGCCAAGCTGTCTCCCTATTTCGCGCTGGGAGAGATGCGACCCAGGGTTGTCTTCTTGGCTCAGAATCAATTCTTCCGTATCACGGATATTTTCCGTGGTTCTTGCGCTTCTTGGTCTCCCACTGCCGGGTTTTCTTTCTGCTGTGCCACTATGGTCCACTTTATTGATGATGTTATTTACGGTTTTTATGCTCCAAGCCTTGTTAGGGAATTCTCGCTCGATTCTTTTTGCACCCCACTTTTTCTGTTGTCTGAGAAGCTTTATCAGACACTTGTCTTCAGCTGTTGGTTTCATGATGATTTGATAATGAATGAACTAATTTCATTGATTTTGCAAAAATTTAAATTCATAACAATACCACCACGTGATCAAGCCTTTTGATCAACAAACCATCAACTTCAAATAAAATCAGAAGAGAAAAAAATCACATGTCACTGAATATTCGGAAATTGTTTCACTGCACTTCGTAACACAAATTTTATGAACACATTATTTAATAATTTATTTAAACAATATTCAATTCCACATAATATGATTATATAGAAAATTCAAAGCTTTTTCCAATGGAGTAGGCAGTTTGTCATTCAACGAAGTAAATTTGAAGTTACGGACACGTTTAGAGCTAATGGTGCCATTTTTTGGGATCACCCTGTATATATATATATATGTATATATATATATATATATATATATATAAATGATAAGAACAGAAGCTTGCAAATAACCGATTAATATACTTCAGCGAATTTTTCATTGTTATTGAGAAGCTAGTGTTTGGCTGAAATAATAGAAAAGTCTGTCACACAAATACTGGTCTACTGTTGTTGCATTGTCGACTTTACTCTTAGGTTAGAGGTACCAAGATCGTTGTTGGTCTCAAGGGGCCCAGGCTTGGGCTCAGGGCCCCCCGAGCATTGGTATCGATGGGGCTCCAGAGTACTGAACATTAGTCTCGGGGGGGCTCCGAATGTTGATCTGGGGGCCCCCGAACATCGGTGTCGAGTTACTCCTGAGAAAAGTGCAAGCTTGGGCCTAATGGTGCCCCCTAGCCTGATCTAAGTGGGACCCCGAGCTTGGTCTTAGGAGCCCCGCGCATCAGTATCCATGGGCTCCGGAGTATTGGCAATGGGGGGGAAGCAATTATTTCAGGGGCCTCCAAATTCTGATCTCGGCAGGCCCCCGAATGTGTGGATGGAGCAGCGTAGTCAAGGGGCCCTAGGAGTCTGAGGACCCCCTGGGGGCAATCTGAACCACTGCAAATGATTCTCTGATCACGGGGCCACCAGAGTCAGTCTCAGAAGCCCCTGAAGATTCGTTCTCAGGGCGTCCCGAGTCGGCCTCAGGGCCCTGCCCTGACAGTCGGTCTCAAGGCCCCCGAAAGTAGATTTCAGGGGGCCCTGAGAGTTGGTCTCAGGGCACCCCAAAAGTCGGTCTCAGGGGGCCCCTGAGAGTCGGTCTCAGGGGTGCCGAGCTAGTCCAGGGGCCCCAGAGCGTGGTTCTCAGGGCCCCGCGACAGTCTATTTCAGAGGGCCCTCTAAGAGCCAGTCTCAGAGAACCCCAAGAGTTGGTCAAAGGGATCCCGAGAATCAGTCTTATACGACCCCGGAGATTCGGTCTCAGGGGGCCCCATAGTCTTGCGGAAGTCTCTCTAAGGAGTCAATATTTACTTTCCCCGAGAGTTAATCTGGGGGTCCGAGAGTTAGTCTCATTTGATCCGCAGAGTGCTGGTCTCAGGAGGCCTCCGAGGGTTAATCTTGAGGGCCCTCGAGATTTAGCCTCAGGCTGAGCCCCCTGCGTTTCTGCATAAGGGGCCTCGAGAGTCAATTTCAGGGAGCACCCAAAAGTTAGTCTCAGAATGCTCCCGGGAGTTAGTCTCAGGGACGTCCGAGATCTAATTTTGGGGCTTTGAGAGTAATTCCCAGAGGTGCTCCAGAATTTTGGTCCTACGGACCCCGGAGTTAGCCTCAGGCCTCTGAGGGCTAATCTGGGCTTCCGAGAGGCAGTCTCAGGAGTGCCTTGCCAAAGACTCAATCTCAGGGGTGCTTCCATACCTCCCGCCTCGAGTGTTAGTCTCAGTGGGCGCCCCAGGGTGAGTCTCAGATAGCCGTCGGAAGTCATTCCCAGCCCCTCCCCACCCCAGAGACAGCCTCAGGGGACCCCCGAGAGCTTATCTGGATGGCCCCGAGAATCAGTCTCAGGCCCCCTCTCTCAGAGCAAATCTGGGGGACCCGATAATTAGTCCCAGAGGTGCTGCCGATAACTAATCCAAGGAGCCCCGAGCGATTCTCAAGGGCCCCCAATTTTAATCAAGAGGCGCCGTGAATCAGTCTCAGAGACCCCCTGAGATCTAACCGGAGAGGGGCCAGAAATTAACATTGTGAGTGCCGCCAAGTGTTGGTCTTAGGCGGCCCCAGAGCTAGTCTCGGGTCTCCAAAGAACTGATCTCGGAAGCCCGAGTTATTTTCAGGAGACCTCTCAGTGCTAGTGTAAGGAGGGCCGGAGAGCTAATCTCAGAGATCCGACAATTAGTCTCACGAGGTCTCCAGGAGTTAGTCTCAGGGGTCCCCTGAAGCTACTCTCAGGTGTCCCCGAGAGCTAGTCTCAGCGAGCATTCCTTCCCCTTGCTCCCCCCAGCTCAGAGTTATCCTCAGGCCCCATGAGAGTAAGTTCCAGGTGGTCCCAGTAGGTAATCTCATGGTACCCCCAACTGCTGGGTTTGGGGGCGTAAGTACTGATTTGCGGGAAAAGTGTTGTTTTTGGGGGTCCCCAGATACTGGTTTCGGCGCCATGTGAAGTGCCTCGGCCCCTGGAGATATCTGCTCGGTCCAGAGGGCAGGGGGAGGGGGCGGTGAGTGGTGGTCTTGGATGGCTTAACACTGGCATAGCAATAAGCCCTGTACAAAGCCCTGTACAAAGACCCGAAGTCCAAGGAACAAAGTTCCTCAAAGTCCACCGACCAGAGACCCAAAGTCCAAGGAAGTACTCACCTCCCCAAGCCCCCGGGATCTCCAACCAATGGCTAAGGAGGAGTAAGTGAGTGGTTTCATCAGAAGGACCGTCCAAGGAATAGGTTGTGTATAGCATATAACACTTCCAGGTAGTATACGGTACTTAAGGTAGTATGGTACACAAGGTAGTATATAGCACTTCTATATCCCTTTTATTGAGCGCCCTTTTTCCTTTCCATTTCTTTTAGATTTTAGAATACAATCCAGAGATGTCGCTTGAGATCCTAGGCTCAAAGAAGATTTCCGAAAATCATATGCCTCGGAAAAATGTATCTATGCCCACTGCGTACCAAAAAATACAAATTGAAACATGTCGACCAAGCACCATTACCGAAGGAAAGGCAAAATTAATCTAGTTTTAGTATCCATAATAGCAAATCGAACAGGGAATTTGGCACTTCAGCTGATTTTCAATCTATTCGCTTGATCCCAATAACTATCGTCCTAATTATTCTGAAATAAACAAATTTCAAATATTTTCGAAGGAAACCAGACAAACAAGGGCAAAGAGAGAAATTGATTAGCATAATTCCAAAAAAGAAAAATAGGTATTAAGGGTTGAAAATAGCAATGACAAAGTCATCCAAGGCGATAGATGTCTCAGGCGCCTATTGTTTTGGTAATTTGCTCATTTACAACATAGCAAGTGTAAGAAAGAAACTGTGGTGAGTTCATCAGGCTCTTTCCGCGGGATAGACGCTATATGGCGTCCGAAACACACTACCATATCCCTTGTACTTTTTCTATTTCTTTGGAATTTTTCTGATTAAAGAGTTCATGAATTCGACACCCGGAAAGAATTAGTAATCATTTCCTGTAGAAGACCATTTTTCGTGCTCAAAATGACTAACCTTCAATAACTTCATGCCTGATTGATAGCCTGATTTTTCTCGGATCGAGAAAAATCAAACTATAAACAAAAGAATAACAAACACTTAAAAAGGATAAAACGATTTCCGTCGTGTAGGTAAATGTGCTACTAATATATAATAATAATACTGATATAATATACAGGGTGATCCAAAATGGCACCCCTAGCTTTAAACGTCCATAAGTTCAAATTTACTTGTTGAATGACAAATTGCCTACTCCATTGGAAAAGCTTTGAATTTTTATGTAATTATGTTATGTTGGATCAAATATTCTTTAAAACAATTCTTAAATATAGTGTTCATAAAATGTGTGTTACTAAGTTCAGAGAAACGATTTTCGTATATTCGTGGCATGTGATATTTTTCTCTTCGATCATATTTCATGTTCAAGGTTCGTTGATCAAAATGCTTGATCACGTGGTGGTATTGTTATGAACTTAAATTTAAAAATCAATTAAATTAGTTCATTCGTTATCAAATCAACATGCAACCAACAGCTGAAGATAAGTGTTTGATACAGCTCCTCAGACAACAGAAAAAATGGGGTGCGAAACGGATTGTACGAGAATTCCCTCACCCGGTGTCCTAACCAAACGGTCGCCGACCGTCGCCAACCATCGGCGACCGTCGGCGTCAGCTGCAGAGCGGTAATTTTGGAGGTTTGGCCGACAGAGGAAAGGTTCAGCTTTGGTAGCAATCTGGTACCTCAAGTTGCGACAAACTGTTGTTTACCAACAATCAAAACTTGGCTGGCATCAAGAACTATTAAAAGAAGGATTTACGATAAAAGTTAATTATGTCCAGTTCCCATAGATTTTTTTCAGCATGGATTCCAATTTGAATTATTTTTCTAAGACATGCATCACATTTAATGACTAAAACCAACAGCAAATAACACGGATATCGGCTTTTGACGCAGACCGGTCGCATCTCTCCCAGCGCGAAATAGGGAGACAGCTTGGCGTGGCTCGAAGTTATGTGAACAAGATCGTGAAAGAAGACCTCCAGCTCCACTGCTCTAAGAAGTTCCTAGTCGAAGAACTTAAGCCGGGTGAGAAGCTACGGAGAGAGGAGAGTTGTTCCACACAGCCCACACAGTGGTCGAATTTCTGAAGCAAGCCTGCTTGGCCTTCATCGAGCCGGATGCGTGGCCAGCGAAGAGTCCGGACCTCAACCCTTTGGACTTCTTCGTGTGGAGGGAGTTGGAGCGACAAGTCTACCGGGGTCAGAAAATAAGCACTGTCAAAGAGCCAGGGCAACGCTAACAGCGTGCTGGAACCAGTTGTCCCAGAGACAGCTTGCCCGAGCAGTAGGAGCCGTCCTCAAGCGACTGCAGGCCTGCGTGGCAGCTCACGGAGCTCGGTTCGAGCACAAGATTGGATAAGCAGTGTTCCGTTATGTTGTTTTTGATCTGTTTTGTCATTTAGTGCTGCGTCAATTTGGGTGTAATAAAAATAACTTTGAATGCAATATTGTTATTTGAAAAATACAACGCAGTGGATAGCTAACGGGTTGTAATGCATCGGTAGCTTGGATTTTTGTTTCATTCAATTAGGTGACAGTTATTCTAAGATCGTCTCTTGTGGTAAGATTTGAAGACATACTGAATTTCATTTCACATGATTCTGTAGAAAATCGAAAGCGCTTCTCACTGGTGTATTCAATTGTCTATTCAACTACAAAAAAAGAAATTTTAGACGTGTAAAGCTTGGGGTGCCATTTTTTCTGGATCACCCTGTATAGTACTATTATATTATATTACATATTATTATATATATTATTATTAGTTTATGATTATATATTTTTATATTATTATATTATATATAAGATTATAATAAAATAATACATAATAATATATCATAACATATTATATTATAATAAATAATGCCAAAATATTATGCAACAAATATAGGAGATGAGCCCCGGATACTAAGGGGGCCCCCCGGCCTGGGGGCCCCCGAAGGTAGTCGGACCCCCTTGCCTGAATCCTGGCTACGCCACTGGCCTGACTACACAACAACACGCATCATCTAGGATCAGCCCATTGAACAATAATGCACACATTACTTACCCTCCGAAATCCTCTTTCCTTCCCCTCACCCACAAGACATTTCAAACAAACATCAACTGAAAATTTGCTACCGCTTAGCTTTCCTTCTCTGGGACTTCCTTTGTTTTTTTCCCACTTTTTGGTGACGGAGTTTTGAACACAGACGCGTTTTTCTCAGTCTGATCACATGATGGTGTGTGTAGTGTCTCATCTTGGCTGTCGGACTGGCTCCTTTCATGATCTCGTTCCCTGACTTGTGTTTTTGTCCGCGATTTTTCCCCTACCGGGTTGTGTTTGGAATCTAGTGTATCTTTTTGGTCATTCAAGACTTGCTGGTTTCCTACGCTTGCAACGTGTGATCCCCTGGGGACATGAAGGTTCCCTTTATCCTGAGCCAACTCCAACCCACGAGGTCTCTCAGCACTGCATAGACGCCCTACACTGTGTGCATCCCCTCAGAACATGATCCCGCAACACACTGAGCATTAGGGTGTGTCGTCAATCACAAATGCAGTTGATAATATATAATTGTTATGCGCAAGACTCTAAAATGAAGATGCCTGAAAGAATTTCGGTTCAAAATTAAAATTCTAGCCTGCGCAAGACAGGGGCGTAGCCAAGGGGAGCGGCAGGAACAGCCGCCCCTCCCTGAGGGGCCCGAAGGGCACCCTGAGGACTCGAGCCGAGCGAAGAGTGGCTCGCCCGCACTATGCTCTGTGGCCAAATTTGGCATTTTATACCAGACAGGGCCCTCTTAAGCCCTCTTCAGCGCTTTATTCTGTAACAAGCAGGGTCCTTTTTACCCATCAGGGCCTTTTTGGCGCTGTCGCAGGGGCCCTTTTCGGGGCGCCGCCCCTCCCTGAGCGAAACCCTGGCTACGCCCCTGGCGCAAGACACTTTCCTGCAATCCACTAAATATGCCACCTTTGTCGATCGAACCAAAGATGGCGCTGACCTCGGAGCACTTGATGTGTAAGCTACGCGTCGAACCGTGCATATTTTAATGCTGTAAAGGACTCTGTGTGCATGGTTTATCATTTCTTAATCTCCCTGCAACCTAAGCAGGAGAGAATATTCGTCTCTGTTTACACCAGAAACGAATTTGAGATAGAAGTTTTTTAATAGATGTAATGTATTAATGGTATTTTCCTATATAATTTACTTTACCAGACCTCTATACCTCTACTGGCATCACAAATATGCTCATATGTCGTAAGCATTACATTTGTTAGTGGACATGACCCTACGCAACATAAATTGACCTCTGGAGGTCGAACCATTGACCTGAATGCTAACTATGTAAGGCAAACCCATATCGAATTCACACAAGCTTTGCAATGCACTTCGCAGATTTGCGCTAACCCCAACATTTTCAGAGTTAAAGACGGGCCATTGATGCTCCCGGTGGGCGAAGGTGGCGCCGGACTCCGGTGGAGGTGCGGGTTAAAAAGGCCCGCGATGGCGGCGTCCCTACCTACCTCCGCGGAGGTAGGTAGGTACTTGCGCCTTACCGGAGCTCCGGTAAGGCGAAAGTGGCCATAGAATCCCGTTGAGGCGCGAGTTGGAAGGGGCGCAAAGGAATGAAGAAAATAATCGTTATAATTGTGTTTTTCGAATCTGTGGTTTGAAATTCTACTACAATGGGACATAAACTCTTCTGGAACTTAAAAAGGACATTTAATCTCCAATGTAATCTATGTATATCCAATAATCTCCAATCTCCAAACACTCTATCCATCGGGCATACCGATTCTCCGATCGGAAAGCAGAAACACTCGGAAGAGTGACACCTTCTTGTGCCTGATTCGCTTGCAAGCGTTAGCGAGAACAAACCTTTGCGCTTCCGAACACAAAAGGGTACGATTTCATCGGATATTTCCGCTTGCGAACATAAGTTCTGCTAGACTCAGCCCTCAGAAACATCTCAGTAAGATTACTATCATTTCATAAGATAAGATCATAAGATAATTATCATTTCAAGGGGTCTTTAAGGGACTTGTCACGGAGACCCCAACGCCACCACCCGTACGAGCAACTCCCACAATGAAGGGTTAATTTAGAAGCCAAAGTTTAACGTCCCACAAAGCATAGGGACGGCCGCCCCGCTCAGGTCACCCTCTCACAAGTCAGTTACCAACCGACCTACGTCGGTTAAGCATCAAGTGCCGGAGCGTCTCAGGGGAACCGATCCCATGCCTGGAAATGCACTGACATTGCATGTTTTGAGCTGCGGGCCGGAGCCAAACACTCTACCAACTGAGCTACAGGGGTGGCGCAGTTGATATCACGCGTAAAAACTTTTCGTGTTAATCAAAATTTACTTGTAATGCGCATGAGAGAGATACATACTTACAGTCCAATAGATCAGATGTCCGTCATATAATGATATTCATCAAACAAATGCGATATCATTAAAGATTCTAACTCTTTAAGTTGCAATTAGCGGCCTGCTTTTAGGTACTTTGTTCTGGAACACTGTCTTGAAATATCCAAATGACTTTCGGAAACTTCCTTTCGTCTAGTTAAACGCCCTCCAAGACTACGGATGCCGGATTTTCCGGTTAAAAATGAAAGCAAATCACGAGTCCATATGTTTTTTTCTACTTACGCGCTGTTGCCCTCCTGTATAAAGTATACAATACTTAACCGTAGCGGCCGAATGCTCGAGGGGTGGAGGATTTACACCATTCCGAAGCTCGTTTCTTCCTTCACCCTCGCATGCATGTGTAAACCGCCGAACGTGATGTGTTCCCACACCCTTTCTCAACTTTGACCCTCTTTTGGAAGCGTGGTCGTCGTGTTCGGCCCCGTGCAGCCAGTCAGTGGAATTTTGAACGGACTTGGAGTTCCATGCGACTCTAAGCCGTATTTTAAGTTGGCAGACGTGTCAGGCGCGGAAATTGCCGAAAACTGCCAATTTTGATACTGCGCAGTCAGAATTTCACCAACGAAACACCCAGACATAACACACAAACAAGATGTGTTCTTCAATTGGGAGTTAATACCTTAATCACTCTACTGCTATTCCTCTATAGCCATTTAGATTGCAAAAAAGTGCAAATGTGAAGTGCTGTTCAACTGAGGCCTATTTATATAATCACATTGCCGCTTGTGTTTTACGACGATTTAGGAATATCACTGCAAAAAAATCGAACGTATTGCGTATTAGACGAACTGTGGTGTCTACGAGGGCGACCTTGCGGCTTCTCTACCGTTTTTCTCCTTGCGGTACGTCTATTCTACACCCGTCAATAAACTCCCGGATCGCGAAGCTGGTCTCACATCCATAAGATGCCGTTGTAATATTTATTTTAGCTTAACCTGGGTAGCACCCGCTAGTTCCGGACCCTTTTGTTAAAAGATTAAGTTTAAATATGTGCGATCAACCAGCTCGGATACGGAATTTTGCCTCCAGGTGAAGAATTGATTAGCCTGAAGAGTGAAAGCTTAAAATGCATTTTAACATTTATTCAACAACGGCGAAATGAGTTGTGGATTTTGACGCGATGGGAGTGACATCTCTGCGCTCCCTCAGCGCACCGCGAAGCGGCTCCTCGTTCAAAGAGAATATACACATTGTCACTCCCTGTCTTTTATAATGAAACCACCCATCGTGTCCCCACGCTCTTAAGATGTGCACTCCCCGCCCAAAATTGTACACACGGTCGGACATGCCTCATGCGCGCACGCACGCGGGCGCACGTACGCAGGTACCACTGCTTGAATTTTGAGTGCTCATTAACTTGTCTTACAGGTTCATACGCTGCTAACTGCCTACGATGTTTAGGTATTTCCCCTGAAACCTAGGGATAGGATGTAGGTCAGGCACATACTAGCACTATACCTATAACTGAAGTGTATTTGTTCACATATTCCCGTTCTTTAAGCACTTCTTTTGGTCTTTGCTTGAAATTATAGTTCGAGGTGCTCAATTCACCATTGGGGTGACGTGGCACCCCCGAACAGATAGCAATCCACGCCCCTGCTCACCACGAGTTCGCCCTCCGCGGTTTGGTACGCGACATTTCCGGCACGGGTGCCCCAGCATTGCACATGCCACCGGTATGTCTTGAATCGACATAGTTGCGGAGAATGACTAGCCCCACAACGGTGGCATTCCCTTAGCTCGTACATTTTTGGTGTCTGGGCTCCTGCTGACCAGGGAACTCCCAACCGTGCTTCGTGTCCGGCTCGACGGACTTCAGCTGGCGCGTCAGCTGTCCCTCACTCCCACCTTCACTTCCTGCTCACATGACAGAGTATCCTCAGCTGTCCCTCACTCCCAACTTCACCGCCTGCCTACATGGCAGAGTATCCTCAGCTGTCCCTCACTCCCATATTCACCGCCTGATCACATGACAGAGTATCCTCAGCTGTCTCTCACTCCCACCTTCACCGCCTGCCCACATGACAGTGTCCTCAGCTGTCCCTCACTCCTACATTCACCGCCTGCCCACATGGCAGAGTGTCCTCAGCTGTCCCTCACTCCCGCATTCACCTCCTGCCTACATGGCAGTGTCCTCAGCTGTCCCTCACTCCCACCTTCACCGCCTGCTCAGATGTCAGAGTTCCCTGAGATGCGGGCAGTCTCTTCTGAAGAGAACCATCGTTAACTCCACATACAAATGTATATATTAAGGTAGCATCTAATGCGCTCCCAAACTCGCACAGTACGTCGATTTCTTCAGCTCATGTAAAAATCAACTGTTCGCCCCATAGCTTTTTTCTCGTGAAAGTTGAAACGACTTACGATGACTGAAGGTTTTGGCTCTAAAGGCTGGCTGACTGCTGCAACAATAGCGTCATACCCCAAAGAGCTTTGTTGGAACAGTACAATCATTGTATTTATCCTGCTATATGCATCTGAACCAGCCCCCGATAGAAGAAGTGCCCTCTTGCAAACATCACACAGAATCCCTTGTATAGTGCAGAGAAATGCAAACCCCTCAATATAAGCAGTCCAACGGCCGCTGCAATCCCTAAATTCTCCAATGTTCGGTACCCGTTCTGTTGACTGACTGTAGTGCCGAAGGAAGGCTTCTCTCCGGCCATGTTGTTATGTCGTCATCACCCGGTGGCCACTGTTATGTCTCGGCTATATACACATATTGACATTCTGCCTGTAGGTACCGCTCACACGCACCTCGGGTGGAACCCACAGTATATGGCAGTGGCACCACCACCAAACAATCAATCGCAGCAGTTCACTAACCAACCACTACCAGTCAGAGTCACAGGGTCAGACTGCCTGATACATCACACCCGCAACTTGAGCTGTCCACTTTTTTTGTTACTGTCTTCAAGTCCCTGTCGACAGTGGTCTCCGCCCGGCCCGCTTTTTACTTAGAAAACAATACGATGTCAGAGAAATAAGCCAAAAAAATAATGGCCCTTAGTCAATTGTGCACATTCCTCCAGCAAGAGATTGAAGATATTGTTTTTGGGCCGATGCGGGCAGCGCCACTTATGATCTTCTTGAATCTCTTCATTTGTCTTCTCAGCCCATGTGGCAGGAAGACAAGTGCAGTTTGAGTGATGTCTTAAGCAGACCGGAATGGACCAGCATCGTGTGCTTGTTTGACTCAAAAGACCTTTACTTAAAGGTACGTTCAAGAGGGATTCCTTCACGCCCGAGTGACGTCACATGGGCGTGGAGGAATTCCTTCACTATTGAACCGTGTGTTAAACTGCTGCTAATGGTGCTTCCCGCATACGAATTTGTGAGAATACACGGTAATCAAGTTTATCCCAAATGCAATAACTAAGCATGTTATTTTCGATTCTGGGCCCCTTTTGTAAAAATTTGAATATTTAATCGTTTAATTTTCCCATGTTATTTTCTACGAGGTGTGACGTCACATCCGGTAATCTGCCCTTGCTGTTGGAGGGGGGCTGTGTTTGACTGGCTTGTTTGAAGCGGTAAATGATCAAGTGGCAGGAAGGTGGTGCCATCCATGGAAACGGGGGAGGTCATCAGGTATGCCACGGTGCCGTGTATCTGTACGCGGTGGTGGCGTTCCGGCTGGAGATGTTTCACGTGAACTGGTTTGTGCCATTTAGTGGCACACTAGGTCCTGCTGGTTGTGCAATGGCGGGGACGGGGTTTTCGGCCGCCAATTGGCACTTATTCTTTCTACAAGGACAAAGTATATCGATGTAACGTCGGCGCAGCTCGTCGTTGTAGAAACCGAAAAGCCATCCGTCGAACGAAAAGAACAACATGACAGAGCACAAGGCTATGCTGTTGAGAAGTGTGATGGTGGTATCTCCGGTGATCTGCTGATACACACTGAAGATGTTACTTGGTATCTGCGCGACCAAGTAGATGCTGATAACCTTCAAGATGCCATAGTAGGCCTTCAGGTCGTGGTTTTTCGGCTCCAGTCCTACACTGCGACGCTGCTGGTTGATGACACGCATGTGGTGGACTGCGATGCGGCAAATGATGATGTTGACGATGATTATGAGGATGTAAAAGAAGAGGCAGCCAACCGTCGAAATCATACGTGACCATATTGGTATTACTTCCATAAACTTGCAATGTGGAAGGGTAGTAACATTTGCATAGACGACGTCGAAGTGACTTTTGTTGGCAAAGGCGATGAAGGCGGATAAAAAAATTCCTCCGACCCATGAAGTTCCTAGCAGGAGAACCAGGCGCCAGCCGCCCAGCTGCATTTTCATGCCGTAGATAACTGTTAGAAGACGTTCGATCGAGAGCGTCAACAGGGCTATCGTGCAGGCAATGCCCATTCCATTGTTATGGCCTTGAACAATGGCGCATTCAAGGGGAGACATCTTAACCTTCGCAACGTTAATCGCCCCCACCATAGAGCACGCAACCAAATAGTAGGTTTCTTGAGCGGCGAGATTCGCCATAGTCTTGAACATCAGACGTTTTCGTAGCTTGCGGCTGGTTACAATACATATGAGTGGTACAACTGACATTAATGACCCCGCAAAACCACCTATAGTAGCAGTGTAGGGCATTATGGACTTCTCCATCTTCTACGGCTTTCACGAAGGCGGTTGAAGTGCAGTTTTTTGCCTCAGTTTGCGAGGGGGCTTGGAGGAAGCGAAGTTACCTACAAAGCAGAAATTATTTTAGTTGGAACGCAGAAGTAAGAAGGCGTGTATCTGTTGCACACACTGGTCAGCGGTTCTAATTTTGGTGCTGGCTCTCTGACACCGGGACAAGATACGGGTCTGCGGCGGGACTTTTCCACAACAAGCTGGTTCTACGCTGGGACTTTTTCAGCGGCAACTGGGCATTTCCATGACAGATTGACCAAGCCTTAACACCCTGCATCTCGGATTTTGATATCTTGTCTGGGGCGTAGACTCACGCTGTGTCGCTGAAAAGGTCACATGGCTTGCGGCTTAAGGTCCCCTATGGCCATACCGGGGTCCTGAAGCAAGCCAAGGCCCTTGAACTTAACTTGATTGATGCTTTGTGACTGGGGCTAGCTCAGACTGAAGGGAAGTGGGATATCTGCTCTGACCTAGAGCCTTATTAGGCCCTATGGCCAGTTAAGGCCCTGTTTGACAATCATACAACATATTGAGAATTCAGCAATTCATGCATACATCTGGGGCTTCTTAAAGTGTATCAAAATTTAATCTGGCAAGTCTCCTGAAAACCTAAGCCCCATTGGCAATCATGGGTCCTTTGAACGAGACGGACCGATTCGGAGTATTTGTGGGCTTTCTTCAAGCTGTTTCAGGCATCTGAAGCTAATTTTGATCACTCATAGAGAAGCGAATAGTCATCATGCAATCTCCCGGGTCCCAGTGTCTCTCCTAACCGTGAGTCCCAGTGTCCCAGTGGCCAGCCTGACTGGCTTGTTTATTATATGACACCAATAAGACAAGCGCTTAAGAAATCATTCACTTTTTACCGCTCCTGAGATCTATATTGCAGACACAGAAAGTTAAGGCTTTTCCCCCATACATTTTAAAGAAAACTCAAAACTCGTATTCCTTTCTTTACTAATTCGGTTCGCAAAAATAAAATTATAACGAGCTAAGAATATAAAATTAGGCGTCTCCAGCCGGTCTGAAAATGGCGCCCCCAGCGCTGCGGCTTTCTTAGTGAAAATTCCTGGATCTACCCTGTGCCCAGAGGCCAGATTTCGAGCCCCACCCTAGCTGAAGCCTAGCTTGCTCCCCTTCCCGCTCCGACACCATATGAACTTATCAGCTTGGGGATCGCTACACCACCCCCTCCCCCCAGGGAAAATTTGGCATGCGATACACCTCCTTCTCGCAGCCGCATCTTCGCCGCACCTTCCAACGGCTTAGATCTCACCGCTTGGATCGCATACATGTTTTTTTACGGCACTTCCTTTTGTTCCTCATTTCATTGCAGAACTGTGGTACCCGTTTCCCTTGCCTTTTACACGTTTTAGTTATTCTGGCACACCACGGAGGGAGTAAATTATAACAACCCTGATATTTACTGTACTTCCAAGAAAGGGGAGAATATTATTTTACCAAAACTGCTGAATTGAAAGGAAGGTATCCCGATAAACTGTATATGAAATTGAAATGTTCGGCGTTTAGCATTTGCCTACACAATTGTAAGTTGAAAAGCCCGCAAGTTTCAACAGCAAACCTATTGAAATGAAATTTATTTGCGCATCTTCCCCTCTCCGTATCTCATTTCCCAGGAAAGCTAAAGAAAAATTACGGGGGCGTTCGAAAGCTCTTGACGAGACGAAGAGAAGTTTTAAGAAGATTTTTATGTTAGGTCATATATTGAGGTCAGCATAGGTCAAAGTAGCGATAGCGAAAGCACCATAGGCTTACAACAGGGCAGTGCACGTTTCCCTCTCTAGATATTTACTCAGGGGAGCTAAAGAAAATATTTATGCATCATTGAATTCCTCTCATTATGGCAAATCGAATGATGTATAAAATATGGTCTTGCTAGGTCACATTGTGAAAATGACCTGACATCTCGGTAGGTCAGGGTCACAGAGTGACCTAGTAGGGTCATGTTGCATATCAATCGACCCCCCGTGACAATATAAGCACAATGCAAGTAAAATAAAAGCTTTATCTCAATTCAGTGAGAAGTTATTTGCAAAACAATCACTGTATGCTCATGTGACCTGACCTGACCTTTGAGAGGTTAGATGGTTAAAAACTCAACTTTACGGTCAAGATCGTGGTAAGAATACACGGTGTGAGGATTTTCAGCTTTATCTATCATGTATTTACTGAAAACGGGCCCTTTCAATTTTTCACCATATACTTATAATGGGTGACCAAATATTGACCCCACCTTAGGTAAAAATATCAAAATTCCGAGATAGCAGCTTTGTAGACTATCATAATGACTATCATATCGCAAAACTTTCAAACTGATCCGTTGGCAGATGTTCCTTCGGCACTGCTTAAAACCCGTGATTTTAGGTTTTGAGGTTTTTTTATGTCTTATATTTTTAGCGCAACGTTTTAGCTTTACGTGTTTTATCTATACAAGTTTTGACATATTTTTACTTCTTAACTGAGCTGTTACTTCTACCTTATGCAGGGTTGGCACTGTTCACTACCCACTGCCCGGGTTTTTGGTTTGTTTTAGTAGCTTTTTAATGGATAAAATCCACTCGGGTTTTTCATAAATCATTTTCTAGATCACCCTGAGTAAAAGTATTCCCTTTTTTGCCATTCACATCACTTTTAAAGCTACTAAGCCTTGATATGTGTAGAATATGCCAACGTTTGGCAGAATTGGTACAACCCGCTGGAATAGTGCATTAAAAGTGCATTTGGAAATTCTTGCCGTCTTACCAGGGAAATCATTCCCAAGAATCCACATGCCGTCCAAATTGCACATTGTGCAACACAAATTTCTATCATATTTTGCCACAGGTAAAAGTCGCTAGATAAGACCAATACTGTCCCTGAATATGACGTTAGTTTTTGTGTTATATATATATATATATATATATATATATATTATATATATATATATATATATATATATATATATATATATATATATATGTTACAGGGAGAGTGCGAAATCCGGGAGTTCATGAACTCCCTAGGGATTTCGCGAAATCACTGACCAGCCAGGGAGTTCGCGAAATCCCTAGGGGTTCAGCGAAATCCCTGGGTGACCAGGGAGTTCGCAAAATCCCTGGACTTAGAAGTCAGGGAGTTCGCGAAATCCCGGATAAACACTCAGGGAGTTCGCGAATTCCCTGACATTTAGTCAGCTCAAGGATGACTAGCTAGGATTGCGGACTATTGTTCTTATGATTTATTTCAAACAGTAACCGGACATTTTCCGTAAAAATCACGTATAAGGGAGGTTTTAAGCTAAATATTAGGAAGTTTTTAAGCTAAATATAAGGAAGGTCATAATTGTATTGTTGAGGTCGTAGCGATTTATTTATCGAGTTTCGCTTATCAATATTGTACTGCAATGTAAAAGTTCAGTTGCTGCTGATTGCAAATGTGGATCACGGGAGAGAAAGACACTGGCCCCTGGCGGTTCCAAAACGCCCTGGTCCACTCCTGAAATTTGGTTCCCACACACTTCCCCACAGAATACACCTTCGCCTTCACTGTGATTTGGTACTTGGTTATTTTATATTCATGATATATTTTATACGCGGATTTAGGGGAACAAAGGGGGCAGGTGCCCCCCCGATCGACCCTCGGCGCCCCCTGAAATGGTCACGGCGCCACTCTGAAATGTCGCTTTCCATCCCCCGTCCCTAGGGATGTAAAAATCGGCGCCCACCGATAGGATTTTGCGCTCACCTGATAGGTTTTTCCGGTCAAAAAGGCACTCCCCTGGTCCGGATGGCGCCCCGCCCTCTCCCCCCACGGGAAGATGCCCCCCGATCGGCAATCTTGGATCCGCCTATGATAGATCTGTATATTTAATATTATACATATGCAGTGCATGGAGTCAGCATAACTACTTAAGTATTCAATAAAAAGTGATCTACGCTATCACCACCTTTCATAATTATGTAATGCTACGGTTATTTTGTGTCAAATCTACATCACAGAATAGCGTTGCGATATGTTATGTAGGTTGCATTATTATGGAATTTTATCTACGGATACGATAAAGAAAATGGTACGAAATCCATGGCTTGATCACTAGAATAAATCTGGGTGTAACACAGTTCAAGAAATGGCAGAAATATTTGCGCTACTGAAAAATGGTATAAATGCTCGGCAATGGCGCAACGCACTTACTTTTGAGCAAACCACGCCATCCGGAAAAAGAATGTGCCCGACGCTCACATTTTTGACAACTCATCACGTGTCTTTTGGCTGGTGGTGTCGATGAGGTGCCGGTCACCGAGAGCAATTGCGAAGTCTCTTATGACTATGCCTTTTGATAATCTTAAAAATCATCACAGTCAAAAACGTATGGTATGAGTCTCAAACTAGTTTCGCGGGATGCAATTTTTAAGACGTGCAATGCCAGGGGCCTGAGCCACCTTCACCCTGACGAGGGGTGGGCTACGCCCCCCGCCTAAAATCTAAAAACTACGCTAGTTAGCGAAAAAGTAAATGGCGTAAGTAGCACAACCTAAGCTTTAAAGAAAGTGTTCTATGCATTCTTTTGTCGGGTAAAATCTGAAGGCATTGGAAGCCAAACAATGTCACAATATGGATATGCTGATGTAACTGAAATACAGTTCTTCAGTCCTACTATCTGATGTAGAAGAGATACAATATATAAGGATTCACTATCTGAAGCTTTTCTGCAAGCGACGTCGAATGATAAATAATGTGACTATTCTAGGTCAAAGCTAAGATTTGACCTGACCTTGGATCAGGTTAATATCGAACTGGGTCAGAATGCATATCATTAGAACTGCAGAAACAAGACAACCCCAATGATGCCAAAATATACAATTTAGCTCCGTTTATAACACAATTATGATGTTTAAACCATTTACCGATACTTTTCAAACGGTGTCATCATGACCCATAATTGACCTTAGGTCATCGACTTCAGAAATCCTAAAAAAACTGTGTACTCAGTCGGCCCTTTATTCAATACGAATTTTAGATTGATAAATTAAGCTGTTCCTTGCTTATGTTGTTTTCTTCTTTTTTGGAGATGATGTCACTTGACCTGCACTGATGTCCTGACCTGAAATGACCTGAACCAAAAATGTTGACAGGAGTTGTAAAAAGCTTTAGAAAAAGACTGTACTGGGTACAGCAGCGCTGCGCGTAGCCGTTTTCAAGACTTTGCGAAAAACCCAAGGGGTATGGTTTCCCAACCCCGCCCCGGCCATGCACGTACTCGGTACGAAGTCGGTCAGGTGCACCAACTTTGAGTACCGTTAGAGACAAAATTCTGAGGCGCTTCTTTCCAACTCACTTATCCAGCATCTGCAGAGAGATCATTATCATATCACAATCCTCATTACTACACAAAAGAGAAATGCTGCTTATCTGATGGCCATTTCGTATTATTTTCTGGGTAAGGAAAATACAATAATGTTATATTATTTTTTGCATTAAGTTCATTAATGTATTCCAAAACTTTGGCCAATCTTTACAGGTACGGTACGGCTATACTAAGATAAATTTTCAGAGCTGGAACAACGAAAGAATTATTCTGCAAATTAACGTAGTCCATATCTCTGTTTTCAGTTTATCAGTGTATCAGAAGTGTTATACAGTTTCAGCTACAGCTGAACATAAGCCGACAACTATAGTTGTCGGCATAAGCAGGACACGGAATAATACAATTGTTACGCATATTTGCAATGTGCTATCTCATTGCCTATTGTCATGAACGTGGCTGGAGCACCTAAGCTTGAAGTGCATGTGCTAGCCCGCCGGAATCGACAATAAAATTTCTGAAAGCCTTGGCAATGGTCAAAGGATGACAGGCGTGCCGCTTCTTACACCGAGAGCTTTTTCGAGGCCGACGCTTCCTCCAGGGGCGCAACTTTATGTTTTCGATTGGGGGCACCCGGCTCGAAAGGGGGCCCGTACATTATGGGGGCCCGTACATGATGGGGGGCCCGTACATGATGGGGGGCCCGTATTTTTTAATGAAAATGTGACCGAAAAACGTATTTTCGACCGTTTGTTGTCGAAAACTGACTGCAAAGGTTAAATAACAATTTTTAGCGCCCTATTCGTCACTGTTCCTGATTTGCACTATTTAGCCTAAAAAGTAGACAGAAGACCCAATCTTTTGAACGAGCTGCCAAACTATGTAAGGATATTGGACAAGTAGGTGTCTACTTACCGTCTTCGTCGTCCACGCGGATGCTCTCCTCCGGAGGTACAACGGGATCCAAAAACCCTTTATTAAAGGGAAAATAAAAAAGGATTCCTTCCCCCCCAGGACACAAAAAAGGGGGGGGAGGGTTTTCCCCCCCCCCCTGGCCAATTAAAACAAATTTTATAGCCCCCCCCCCCATTCAAAAAAATAAAAAAAAAAAAAATTTATTTTTTAACCAAAAAAAAAAAAAAACAATTTTTTTTTTTATTAAGGAAACATTTTAATAAATTTTTAATTTTTAAAATTTAATTTTTTATTTTTTATAATAAAAAATGTAAAAAAAAAAAATAAAAAATTAATGTTTTTTTTGGGGGGAACGGGATCAGCCCCGGACGACGCAGGAGGGATGGATGCTGGAGGGTCTTTTAGCAAACGGGATCCAGCTGGTGGCCTGGCCGAGGAAGGCAATGATCAGGAAAAGAAGGATTGGAATTACAACCTTTCTTTACCGTTTTGCTGGAAACTATACACATTGCACTTTTCCGAGTTAGTTTTAAATTGGGGTTTTAATTTTTGCGGTCGATAAATGAACGTAGCTTGCAAAGTACCAAAAATAGTAGTGATATGAACTACTTTAAGTGGACGCGTACGTTGCAAGAGATTAAATACAAATATGATCGGGGTCATTTTGTAACAGTTTGCAAAATAAGCAAGACGATTCTAGATTCATAGTTTACCTGAAAAAAGAACAAAGTTTGGGTAGTTTTGCCAGAGCAGCCCCTCGGTATTGAATGTTCTTTGTTTTACGCTTTTGTGCACCCGACTTATGTTTATACTGTCCAACCATTTTAACATTCACACCTGGAACAAAACCGCATTATCGCGAATAATTTGATACAAATGAAAGGTAGAGATTGAAGTACGAAATTCCTTTATCAGCGGGGAAATCGAACCTACTGATATTTATTTTACATGATCAAGACACCTTTTTCTGATCCATTCACCTTGCCAGTTCATGACATTTTACAACACTGGGTACTGGTCAAGGGGTACTATGAATAGGTGGTACTGCCTATTTCCCTTTACAATCCTCATATAGGATCAGTACAAAAGGAATGGGGGCCTGACATTTTTCCCCGAATGTTCCAAGAGGCATGGGACCGGCCGCACGTTGCCCGGGAAAACCACAGGGGGCCCGCAAGCATGGCAGGGGGCCGGTTTCGGCAACAGGGAGCACGGATACACCATCTGGGGCACGAAACTGCTAACAAATAAGGAACTCCTGCAAATACGCGACTAACACAACAGCTTCAGTTTCTGCACGATATTCTTAGACCACAAGGGGCCCAGACAGACCACAGAGGGCCTGAGTACACCAAAGGGGCTGGGCAGACCACAGGAACCCAGAAAACCATATGAGCCCGGTGAGCCCACAAGGGGCCCGAGCAGACCACACACAGCCAGCAATTTGGCTGGGCTCTGCCCGATATGTGCTGGGCGTTGACTGGGCAGAGCCCGCGTACATGGGCTCAGCCCAGGTCCGGCTCCGCTGCGCCTGGGCAGAGCCCATGGTCAAGCAAGACCGGGCTCTACCGCTCGGGCAAGTTGTCATCCCCCGACCTAATGTCGGGCTCAGCCCGAGTCTATGTGGCTCAGCTATGAGTCTTAGGGCTCGGGCAGGGCCCGGCCCAGCCCGCTCTGGGCCCGGTCGGAATTGCTGGCTGGGCAGCGGGCCCGGGCAGACCACACGGGGCCTGGACAGATGAAAGGACCCGGACAGACCACAGGGACCCGAGCAAAACACAGGGGCCGGGCTAACCACAGAGGGGCCCCAGTTTGGAAAGTATGGCAGCAGACCCGACGAGTCCGCACCAGCCTTGTAGATTTTTCGCACCACCAGCAGCCTAAAATTTACACCAAGCATTGGTGAGAAATTTCACTGACCCGGAAATTTCGACGTTTTTACCAGTTTCTCCCTTCTCAGACCTCTGTGGGTGTTTGATTTGAGCTCCCTCGCACCATACAGCAAAAGTGGGCATTTGTTTGCTCCAAAGTTCGAACCACCTGAAGGGTGTCCGCACCACAAGATCTCGCCAAAAGTGCCATACTTTGCAGACTGGGAGGGACCCGGGCAAACCACAGAGGGCCCGCGCAGACAAAAAGGGGCCCGAACGGACAAAAGGGGGTCCGCAGAGACCACACAGAAGCCCGGACAGACCAAAAGGGTCCCAGGAAAACCACAGGAGGTCCGGGCAGACCTTAAGGGGCTCGATCAGAACAAAATGGGCACTAGCAGACAAGGAGTCCGTGCAGACCAAATGGGACCCGGCCAGTCTGCAAAGTATGGCAGCAGGCCAAACGAGTCGCACCACCAGCCTAAAAAAATTCGCACCAATCTGCCATATACCAGGGAGAAAAACGCACACATTCCTACCCACACGATGCAATACTACCTCTCTTATTAGTTAGTTAAGGACTTTTTATAAGGCCTCCTCCTGTGTCTCCCTAACTATTCAGTCATTTTTTTCAGTGCCAACGTCCTCGCACCAGTCTGATAAAATTCGCACCACTCGCTCCTGTCTCCAAGGGCACTCGCACCGACGAGATCTCGTCGAAAATGCCATACTTCGCACTCTGTGGCCCGGGCAGACCACAGGGGCCCAGGGTACCACAAGGGCCCGCATGGCAAGCATGGCAGAGGCTGGTTGCAGTTACACGAACCGCATCCATGGCAGGCCCGTCTGCATCCACAGGGTATTAACTACTGGGAGTAGGGACCCGGCTGCAGCCACCAGGGGGCGGGGCGAATGGGGTGGCCACCAGGGGGGGGCGAATGGGGCAGCCACCCCTTAAACCCAAGAGCCTCTGAGGACAAAATGCCGCCCCCAAACTCTCCCCTCCCCGGGATGCGACGATTGGTCGCCCTTTGGGTGAAAAGTGCACCCTTCGGGTGGCTAAGTGTCACCCTGTCCCCTGAGGCTTTGCCCTTCCCCCTTCCCTTACCCAAATTCTAGATACGTCACTGGCGGCCATAGGGGGCAAAATATTCTCCAAGTCTTCGTATTTAGCCATCAGGGGAGCCAGACAGGGGATCATCACTCATTAGTGATTTAGCCCGACAGGAGCTAATAGCAAACAATCACTTCACTTGCCATTCAACACTGCGCATCGGAGCACGATTTGGATTGACACGAAAAGCCCAAACGTAAAATCCAAATCAGAGGCTAAAGAAACTTTTCCAGAGTAGACACAAGCCGATTGAATCATAAGCATGCCAATTTTACTGTTCAAGGCAAACTTTGTGCAAATCATTCGCCTCGGCGAATGCGACAAGAGAGCCAGGAGCATGCCTTAGCTTCCTTCGCGCTACGCTGACAAGCCCGGGAAATTAATAGGCTACCATTCGCCGGCGGACGCACATTATTTGACCCAGATTTGACGACAAAATATGATACACTTTTTGACAGACAAATTTAAGAGACTTAAATTTGTCTGTATTTAAAATTCCACTAGAACAAACAAAAATGGAAAACTTTATGCACATTTCTGACAAAAATGCCTAGAAATATATCAATGAAGAAAAGTAGTGCCGGCGGAGAGATGCCAAAATAACAAACATGTCAATTTATTAAACCAGTACTTATCGGAAGGGGCCCGGCTGCGTACGGTGGGGGGCGGGGGGTGGTGAACTACGGGGGTCGTAAGCAAGGCAAGGAGCCCGGCTAGAGCCAGAGGAGGCCTGGGTAGCCCAGGGGGAGCCTGAAATTATAGCACGGGTTCCCGAATACAGCGAAGTGGGAGGGGTGGAATTAGGGGCGGATTCAGGCCGATGGTGGAGGGAGGGGGCAACGGGGCCCCAAATCGTGAAAAACATAAGGTTTTTGTTTGAAGAAAATCCGTAAAAATCGGTAAAATCGGCGAATTTGGGGAGGGCATCAAATCCCCCGATTTTACCTTTACCCCCCGTGGATCCGCTAGTGCTGTGGTTCCTTGCAGACCACAGGGACACGGACAAACCATAGGAGCCCGGGCAAATTGCAAGGGGCCGGGCAGACCGCAGGGGGGCTGGGTAGACCACAGGGGGTCCGAGCAGACCACAGAAAGCCCGGGCAGACTAAAAGGAGCCCAGACCGCCCACAAGGGGCGCAGGCAGACCACAGGGGCCCGGGCGGACCACACAGGACCCAAGCACACTACAAAAAGCCCAGACCACCTACAAAGCCCCCGGGCAGACTAAAAGTGGCCAAGGCAGTATACAAGGAGCCCGATTGCAGTCACAGAGGAACCAAAAACGTCCCGAGACTGCCAGAAATAGGGCCCCGGATGCAGTCAAAATGGGTCTGAGAATATCGTTAGGGGCCCGTTTGCAGACACAGCGATTATGGGTAACCCTAAAGGGGACCGCACCCAAGCAAGCATGCCAGGCAAGCATACCAGGGAGGCCGACCGCAGCCACAGCAAGCCCAGATAGAACACGGGGCCCCGCACTCATGGCAAGGGCCCGTCCGTGGCATTAGAGGACCCGCGCCTCCTGGACCACAGGGAGCCCGGTTGCAATCACAGGTCCCGGTTGCAGTCACAGGGGGCCCGAGTGGATTACAGGGGGCCCGGTTTCAGTCACAGGGGGCCCGGGTGGATCATAGATGGCACGCTTGCAGTCACAGGGGGCCCGGTTTGCAGTCACAGGGGCCCAGGTGGATAACAGGGGGCCGGGTGGATTCCAGGGGCCCGATTGCAGTCACAGGTGGCCCGGTTGGACCACAGGGAATCCGTTTGCAGTCACAGGGGGCCCGGGTGGATCAAAGGGGGCCCGGTTGCAGTCACAGGGGACCCGAGTGGATCACAGATGGCCCGGGTGGATCTTAACTGGCCTGGTTGTAATCACAGTGGGGTCTGGTTGCAGTCACAGGGGGCCCGGTGGATCACAGGGGGCCCGGTCGCAGTCACAGGGGGCCTGAGTGAATCATAGGGGGCCCGGTTGCAGTCACAGGGGCCCCGGGTGGATCACAGATGGCCCAGTTGCAGTCACAGGGGGCCCGGTTGCGGGTGGATGACAGGGGGCCCGGTTTCAGTCACAGGTGGCCCGGTTGAACCACAGGGAATCCGTTTGCAGTCACAGGGGGGCCCGGGTGGATCTCAGGGGGCCCGGTTGCAGTCAACGAGGGCCCGTGTGGATCACAGGGGCCCAGGATGGATCACATGGGGCTCCGGGTGGATCACAGGGGGCCCCAGGTGGATTACAGGGGGCCCAATTGCAGTCACAGGGGCCCGGGTGGATCAAAGGGGGCCCGGTTGCAGTCACAGAGTGCCTGGTTGCAGTCACAGGGGCCCCGGGTGGATCACAGGGGGGCCCAGGTGGATTACAGGGGGCCCGATTACAGTCACAGGGGCCCCGGGTGGATCAAAAGGGGCCCGGTTGCAGTCACAGAGTGCCTGGTTGCAGTCACAGGGGCCCCGGGTGGATCACAGATGGCCCAGTTGCAGTCACAGGGGGCCCGGTTGCAGTCACAGGGGGCCCGGTTGCAGTCACAGGGGGCCCGGTTGCAGTCACAGGGGGCCCGGTTGCAGTCACAGGGGGCCCGGTTGCAGTCACAGGGGGCCCGGTTGGATCATAGGGGGCCCGGTTGTAATTACAGGGGGCCCGGTTGGATCACATGGGGCCCGGTTGCAGTCACAGGGGGCCTGGGTGGATCATAGGGGGCCCGGTTGCAGTCACAGGGGCCCCGGGTGGATCACAGATAGCCCATTTGCAGTCACAGGGGGCCCGGGTGGATGACAGGGGGCCAGGTTTCAGTCACAGGAGGCCCGGGTGGATCATAAATGGCCCGGTTGCAGTCACAGGGGGCCCGGGTGAATCATAGGGTGCCCGATTGTAATTAAAGGGGGCCCGGGTTGATCACAGATGGCCCGGTCCCAGTCACAGGGGGTCCAGGTGGATGATAGGGGGTCCGGTTGTAATCACAGGGGGCCCGGGTGTATCACAGGGGGCCCGGTTGCAGTCACAGGTGGGCCGGGTGGATCACAGATGGCCCGGTTGCAGTCACAGGGAGCCCGGGTGGATGACAGGGGGCCCGGTTGCAGTCACAGGGGCCCGGGTGGATCACAGGGGCCCGGTTGCAGTCACAGGGGTGCGGGTGGATCAAAGAGGGACCCGGTTGCAGTCACAGGGGGCCGGATAGATCACAGGGGGCCCGGCTGCAGTCACAGGGGGCCCGGGTGGATTACAGGGGGCCCGGTTGCAGTCCACAGGGGGCCCGGGTGGATCACAGAGGGCCCGGTTGGATGACAGGAGACCCGAGACTGCCGGAATTAGGGACCCGGCTGCAGTCAAAGTGGGCCTGAGAAATATCGTTAGGGGCCGGTTGCTGACACCGAGGTTAAGGGCGGCCCACAGGGCACCCGCAAGCATGGGAGGGAGCCTGGCCTCAGCTAAGGCTAGCCCAAGTAGACCACTGGGGCCCAGAATCGTGGCAGGGGCCCGGCTCTGTCCGCAGGGGCCCGCAACTTGGGATTGGGGGGCTCGTCGGGTCATTGGGGGGGCTTCTCCGAGCATTGGGGGGCTCGAGCCCCCAAATATATGGAAACTTGCGCCCCTGGCTTCCTCCTGTATCAAAGTATTGTTATTGGAAAATTTGTTGACGTCCGTAGTACATTCCAACATAGACATAGCCAAAATAGACCTTTGTGAAAGTATATCAGTTCTTTGTCCGTTTCTTACGGCACAATACTTCCCATCAGGAGTCTGTTTTGTTAAGAAATCAATATATTCATTACAGATGACAATGAAAAAGTAGTGGCATCTCTAGTTTGTTTTGAGCCCCGCCCCCCTCCACACCTACGGTTCACATTGCATAAACCATGCACCTCGAGGAAGGCTAGTGACTCGAATAGTTCGTCAGCGGGCACAAGGACCCGGTGTGAGGTAGAGCTGAGGGTGTAAAATTAGTTAAAGAAAAATATCAGGCCGACATACATAAAATCAAGCAAAATACAACATAGAAAGAGAAAACATGGACGGGGAGTGTAAAACCAGATCACTGAAGGATCATTCTTCGGATTTAAGCTATATGACATATTGGCATGTTAGGGATTTCGCGAAATCCCTGAGAAGCATTCAGGTAGTTCGCGAAATCACTGAAGTTTCAGTGAGTTCGCGAAATCCCTAGGGAGTTCGCGAAATCCCTGGTCGGCCAGTGATTTCGCGAACTCCCTAGGGATTTCGCGAACTCCCTGGCTGGTCAGTGATTTCGCGAAATCCCTAGGGAGTTCGCGAAATCCCGGATTTCGCACTTTCCCTGTAACATATATATATATATATATATATATATATATATATATATATATATATATATATATATATATATATATATATATATATATATAGGTGGAATTCTGTTGAATTCAACTGTTCTGAACAGCTGAATTGTGTAAATGAGGGACTTACTCCACTAGGTAAAAATCGTTTTCGGAGCGCTTTCGATATATTTTATACATCATCGTCAGCGAGTTGGTACAGGTCATGAATGGTGATATAAAAAGGAATGACGATGAGTAAAACTAAAAAGCATAGAGATCTACTATAAATAGAGCGGACATCCTGTACAAAACGGCAATACCCAGACGTCAAAATTGAAAGTTTTGTTAGTACAAATCTTGGCCAGGTTAATTTGGAGAATCACGTGCGAATTTCAACGAGAGCCTCTGGATTTAGCCCACCACTAAATAATTTTCGCAGAGAAAGCCATTATTCATTAGGAGGATTAGTGGTACATTAGATCGTTGTTATAGCAACCGTTTGTTGAATTAAGCTGTATTAGGCTAGGGGTGGGACGTATTTAATGAAAAATGAATTTTCCTATATTTTCGGGCATTTTCCTATGCTCCATCATTTGTAGAATCAGAAAATGGATTTCGTTTAAGCAAATTATAGGGTTTTGCCCCTGCTACCGGGCAAATTACTTTTACCCTTTTTGGGCAGAAATGACGGTCCCTCTAGCCGATTGAACCGAAACACAACAACCAGTGCTAATGACTTTGATACCGCTGATCAGTGGCCGTTGCTGATCAGTGCTGATACCTGCACGTGCAGTGCTCTCAGACTATCATGTGTGTATGTATGTGATGGAGGGTAGGGGTGCATACTATTACATATCCTTACCTCATCCTATGATAGAGTGCAATGAAACCCTACGGAAATGGAAATGCAAAAAGACAGCTTGTGCCTGAAGTCTTCAAAAATAATAACAACGTCCTCTGGTTTAATGAGCTTGAACCATAGGTGGATTCAGGCGAGGGGGGGCTAAATTGTTCACTCCCCTCCCCTGTTGACCTTCGGCCCCTCCCTTGAATGGTCACGGCGGTCCCCCAAAGGTCAATGGCGTCTTCTGAATTGTCACTTTCCATCCCCCTCCCAGGATGCGAGTATCGGCGCCCCCGGGGATAGGATTTGGCGTCCACCTGAAGGGTTTTCCGCATAAGAATGCCGCCCCCTGGTTTGGATGGCGCCTCATGACTATACCCCGCCCCCGCCCCTCTACTTCACCCTTTCCTCTCGATGATAGGAAATTCTGGATCTGCCAATGGCTTGGGTCGTCTGAACATTAAAAAATGACCAGCTGGAAGCGGAACAGAAGTGCTTCATTATGTAGGTACTGCCATCTGTCATAGTCGTATACATAGGGGTGCGGTTTTATGTCCCCCTCCAAAAACAGTCAGAATAGACTGCTCCCATAGAGAAATTTAACGTTATAATTCCATCAATAGCACAGATCCAACACTAACACAAACTACCGCTCCTTGTCCCTCTTAATTGGTTCGGTGAGTGGCCAGAACAGATACAGGTAGGTAGACAAGGCTCTGTGAGGCGCGCAGTGATTGAGTGGCTAGCAGGCTCGCTTTCCACGTGGCCAGCCCGGGTTCAAGGCCCGGCGGATGCCCTGAACAAGGAACAATTTGGCTCCCGAGCAACCCTTTCAACTGGGAACGAGTTGGTTAAACCATAAAACCTTGGTAGTTGGTGCGATGCACCGATGATACCCCAAAAAGAAATGTCTGGAAGCATTTGCCCTCTTGACAATCATAGAGTAGATGATGAAGAGCGGACTAGTCCCCGGTAGTTTATCACGATGGTAGATTAAAACCCAAGGGGCTATATCGCACTCTGTTCAGGTGTCACTATAAAGGGAAAGTAGGTGTCACACCTTCTAGACGTTTTTGCTGCCTAGGGCGATCAGAGACGACCTCTAATCGCTGAATATTATCATCCTCAACATCCTGAGCGGTTGACGTTCTGTAGTCCAAGATTGGCTTTGTGACGACGGATGCAACCTCCCACAACCTGCTGGTGTGTGGCCATATGAAGAGCGAGAACCTGTCGGAGTATTTGCCGTGCCAGGTGCACCCTGTCCTGAACTTAACCCAGAGGCCCCAGGACCTCTGAAAAGAAGTGGACACATTCAAAGGACTGGAATACATTTTTGCTGGCTTTGCAGTTTCCGTCTCTGACCAGCATACACAGCACAAATCCATCACTCAGCAGTGGATGGACTGTGCCACGAGGCTGGCAACACTGGGCTACGACCAAAAGCCGTGGAACAAGGCCTAAGAGTTCGTCATGCTCATCTTCACACTGGTAATCCCTGGCAGACATCTGATAAAGGAAAGGTTTAACAGCCTACCCTACATCTGCCTGATCACGATTTGGCTTGGCCATCACGTCCAGTGTTCCTCTCCTGGTACAACAACGTGACCAATGGTCTTACCGGCCTCATCAAGAGCTTCAAGGATATCAAGTACCGGCATGCCTTTTATCTACTGTCGGCGTCGTCTTGGGTGGTTACTTGATTGAAAGGCACCTCGACTCTCTTCCTCTAGTAAACCAAGGTGGTAGAAGCTGGGGTTGGCATGCCCCCGGCTTTACGCTAACCTAACAACGGTCAAGTTACAACTTCTGCTGGACCTGAACAGCTCAGTCTTCACGTTCATCTCCGATAGATTCAAGGCCTGCCCCTACTCAGCCGAACGGTTGGAGCCTGCCCTGCTACTGATTAAGGGGAACATGAGCGATCTGGTCACAACCCTCAAGGTCCTGATCCCCAAACGGGCCCTGCGCTGGGCAACATGTTCCATTTCAGGAGCAATTTGGATGCCAGCTGTAATACCAAGGTTGCCGAAAATGGTCAGAAGAAGTCCATGTCTCTGCCGATGTAAAATGTGGATCCTGAAAATAGTGTATATACGATAATTATGAGCGGAAGATCGGGAGAGCAAACATTTGAAGGAGGCGAGCACCTAGCATGTGAAGAGAAAGCGGAATGCTAATTAAAGGCAGGGAAATGGATAGCCGGTTTATGAGGCTGATCATGAAGGCGGGGTGATCTACTCCAAAGAGTGAAACGTTGGAAAGAGAAACAGAAGAAGCTCAAGAAGGAGAGTCTGAAGGTAAAGGAGGTATAGAACATAGCTCCTGACTAACAGAGAATATCTCTGGCCAAGTTCAAACACCAGGATGGACCGTTCACCAGTCCTGAGGCTGTTGATGAATATCTTGCGCAAGATGATGTCACTGATGTGAACAAAACACAGTGTACTTTGAGATTTGCCACGCCAAAAATGTTATCTTGTTGCCAAAGTAATCTGGGTTGTTGAAACGGGAGAAAGGGGGGAAGAGCCTGATCACCAACATTTACGGCAGGATCCTGACGGCCCACTTGAGACGGATCACTTGCCATGTCAACTTCAGCTCAGGCGACTCCAGAGATGCCCTCCTTAAGCTTTCCAACAAAATATGTTTAACGAACCAATATTTGCTAGCTTTAAAACAAGGATCTAACAAAACTGAAATGTTTCCAAGCAAATGCTGAAATCGAATTACAATACAGGATTCCTGTACTACTGCAGCATAGCGGCAAATAGCCCGTTGCATACAAATTTTCAAGTGCCCGGTAGCAGGGGTAAGACGCCAGTTTCTACTCACGTCAAAGGTATATTCTGGAGGAGGTTATAGTAGATATCTATGCTAAAAAGACATGGCACGAGGGAAAACACATTATTAGATAAACATACGATCCTGCTTGATAAAGAATGGGAAAGGGATGGTAAGTATAAAAGGGGGGATATATAAATAACAGGTAACAGGTACCCGAAAGAGGGGAAGTATATGGTAAATAGCAACGTCAGCTACCAAGAAAGGGAACATTTTCTGTAACAGTATGAAAAACAATTATACAATACAAGGTAAACATAAATAAATTGATAACATTTCACAAGTTACAATGATGGAATAGTCAATTTAGCTTGCAGTTGTCACGAATGAGATGGAGCCAGCGTTCTGGAAGTTTTTAGCTGGTGTTATGATTTAATCTGGTATCATTGGGAAACGTGATGATGGTGTTCGAGTTGTCACTGACTGGATGAATGCGGATTCGAGTAGAAGTCGGTGTAGGCGTCGTGGTTCGGTGGCTAGAATTTTGGGGTTGTTGAAGTCGGGGGAGCAGTTCTTGTGTTGTTGGAAGGCTGATACTGTAGTGGTGTTGTTACACCGCCAGGCATCTTGATGTTCCCTGGCTCTGGTGCCCAGCTCCCGATCAGTTTCACCGACGTATAGCCGACGGTTGTCACCGTCTGTGCAGGAGCACTAGCCCGCAACACCTTTGAACGTGTACGATCGCCGTGTTCACGGACGAAAGAACGAAAGTTCCATCAACTCCTCTTTGAATCGGGAAAACTTCACTTTCCAAAGCAGGACATCCAGAACTTCAGCGAGACCCATCGACACAGTCGTTAACTTGACAGAAACGCCGTTGACAGAAGACGAACTTCAAGTTTTACGACTAGGCCCAGTGGCGGATCCAGGGGGGGCAAAAAAGACCATTGCTCCCCCCAAACGGAAAAGCTCGGGGCAAAACTATGTTTTTGCCCCCCAAAGCAATCGACCTCCTTTTCCCCGGCTCCTTTTTAGCTTGTAAGCAAGATTTTGGTGCTTCAACTCTCAACTTCAAACAGAATTAGTGATGTTCAGTGTAAATATTGGGGCTTGGATAGGAAAAATATCTTGAGCCCATATTTTTCGCCCCGTGTCGTTTTTTTCGCTTTTCATCTCCAGTTCCCAAAATCCTACCGAAAAGGCATATTGTAGCGCAATTTTGCACTGCGTGACGTTTTTTTTTTGCTTTTCGACTTTGGTTTGCCCCTCCCAAACCAACCGGCTAGATCCGCCACTGACTAGGCCCCAAATACGCACCCGCCACAGGTAAATTACCAGTCCTTCAACTGGTTGCTACTTGCCAAGCAGCCTCAGAATTAGCTTCAAACAACGCACAACGTTTCAAAATTCAAAATCAAATCTATTTGTTCCAAAACCGAGCTGAGAGCATTCTCACCAACACCCGATACCAATCTCAACCTAAACATCCTACCACCATTTTGAATATCATCAAGAAGCTACAGAAGGACCAAGAGCGAGTCATCATCCCGGCCGCAAAAGCCAATCCCTTGTCGTGTTATCAAAACCCGACTATACAGCAGCCCTACTCAGAACTCTACAGCCTCCACTCTATGAAGAGCTTGCTTAAGATCCAGCACCAGAATTTGCTCGTATCTTTAACGAGAAGCTTTTGACTATTCTAGTAGGTCCTGCACGGACTGGCCTCAAGGCGAGACACCGAGCTCAAGAAGAGGGATCCCGACACCTACCATCTATACCGTCGCCCGTCTAAAACGCACGGACGCAGGGGGCCCTTCTACGGTCTGGTCAAAACGTATAAATACCCTGGGCCCCCAAAATGCGAGGAGGACAGAGCAATTTGGCTCAACAACCTTCAACTCCGACCGATCTGCCCTGCCCACCTCACTAGGGGTAGTCTATGAGCGCAGTCACTACCTCACCCGTTGTTTGCGAATCATTCCCAAGCCACCTTACTCCATCTCCTCACCATCTGAAGTTTTGACTCTACTCCAAGAACATGCCAGCTCTGCTAACAACTGCCACCTCCTTTCACTCGACGTGGAAGCGATGTATCCTTCCATACCGACACCTCAGGCAGTGGCCATCGTCCGGGAACTTTTACTAACCTACAGTGACGCTCTCTTGGAGGCTACCCCTCTGAGTCCGACGGCGGTAGCTGACCTTCTCTGATTCTCCATTGACCACACCCACGCCGTCATTCAGGACAGTAACCAAGATAGATGGTTTCGACAGACTCAAGGCCTAGCCATGGGAAAAAGTTATTCCCCCGTTGTTGCGGACCTATATATGGGAAAATGGAACGAGAATATTGGAACACTTGCACAACAGCACAACATCTCAGTTTTAGCCATATGCAGGTATGCTGACGACTACCTCATACTCTTTGAAGGAAACGACACCGCCCTGAACAGTTGGATCACCTGCCTGAACCAGAAAGACGCCAACATCAAAGTGGCTTTAGAATTAGAGTCCAGCGGCTCACTTCCTTATTTAGACATAGAAATCAACCGGAAAACAGACGGTTTCACGACTTAAGTTCATCGTAAGGCCTGCAACACCCTTCAGATCCCAGCTTTCCATTCTTTCACCGAACAACGGTACCTCACAGCCGCCATCAGGTCAGACGCCATCAGAGTGTTCAGATACTGCTCTACGTCTTTGGACAGGAAAGCTGAAATTAGCTTTGTTCGACGCCAATTCGCAGCATACAACTACCCACCATCTCTCATTGACTCCACCATCAGCCGTGCTCTCTCTGACATGAGAAGGGAGCACCTAGCTTCTCCACAGACTCAAGGGACGCCTTCTCCGTCTCCAATTCGCCTTTCGATACCCTACAGTGGTAGATCCTTTTACCAACTCAAACGAGCGGCAGCAAGCATCGGGATCCATTTAGTATCCAAACCCCAGAACACCCTGCGGTCCATCATCTGCTCCACAGCGAAACATCACCTCCCCATAAAACAAAAGAGCCAGTTGGTGTATATGATTGAGTGCTTCTGCACAGACGGTGATAACCGTCGGCTATACGTTGGTGAAACTGATCGGGAGCTGGGCACCAGAGTCAGGGAACATCAAGATGCCTGGCGGCGTAACAACACCTCTACAGTATCAGCCTTTCAACAACAGAGTGTTGTGGGAATGACCTAGGACCCTAAAAAGATGATACAGATGACAGTAAAAGCGCTAAAAGACTGGCAGCCTAAAACGCCAAAGTCCAGAAACTAAAACGTCTAAACCCTAAAAAGCCCAAAAAGGCTACGTCAAGGTAAAGATAAGAAGAAAAAAGGCGTGGGATGAGGTAAATATGTACAACGTTTCGGTCCTGGACCGTCGTCAGGCGAGGGGTGAAAGATGGAGGTGGCTAGAGGCCTGAGGTAACCTTTTTCCAAATACCGAGTGACTGGAGGCCTAAGGTAAACTTTTGGTCGAAACAAAAAGTGTCGGCAGTCCCAGCACCCTCTTGCCGAAGGTGAAATGGAACAATGTGTATGGTGTGTTATGTCTGAGCATGCGTCTGAGAAAGTGTCCCCGTATGTCGAATTTACCGCAAGAGTGGCCAGGAAGATGTTTGCGTGTTGAGAGTAGGTCTGTAGCGCCGAATGAGGAATGATTCTGCGATTTTTCTGTTTGGGCCATCACTGGCGTATTTTAGAATTTTGATGCTCAAGTTGTCTGCTGTCAGCATGCATCCATGCATCCTAATGATGAGCTGACAGCAGACAACTTGAGCATCAAAATTCTAAAATACGCCAGTCAATTTACCGCAAGAGTGGTCAGGAAGATGTTTGCGTGTTGAGAGTAGGTCTGTAGCGCCGAATGAGGAATGATTCTGCGATTTTTCTGTTTGGGCCATCACTGGCGTATTTTAGAATTTTGATGCTCAAGTTGTCTGCTGTCAGCCATCATTAGGATGCATGGTTAATCTGTGTTGGCCGAAAGGTGTTTCCTGCCTCTTATTAATAAGAATGAGAAATGGCCTCTTATTAATAAGAGGCAGGAAACACCTTTCGGCCAACACAGATTAACCATGCATCCTAATGATGAGCTGACAGCAGACAACTTGAGCATCAAAATTCTAAAATACGCCAGTGATGGCCCAAACAGAAAAAATCGCAGAATCATTTCTCATTCGGCGCTACAGACCTACTCTCAACACGCAAACATCTTCCTGGCCACTCTTGCGGTAAATTCGACATACGGGGACACTTTCTCCGACGCATGCTCAGACATAACACACCATACACATTGTTCCATTTCACCTTCGGCAAGAGGGTGTTGGGACTGCCGACACTTTTTGTTTCGACCAAAAGTTAACCTTAGGCCTCCAGTCACTCGGTATTTGGAAAAAGGTTACCTCAGGCCTCTAGCCACCTCCATCTTTCACCCCTCGCCTGACGACGGTCCAGGACCGAAACGTTGTATTTACCTCATCCCACGCTTTTTTCTTCTTATCTTTACCTTGACGTAGCCTTTTTGGGCTTTTTAGGGTTTAGACGTTTTAGTTTCTGGACTTTGGCCTTTTAGGCTGCCAGTCTTTTAGCGCTTTTACTGTCATCTGTATCATCTTTTTAGGGTCCCTAGGCCATTACATTCCCACAACACTCTGCGGTTTATGGCACCCTATCTTCAGCAGGCCTTCCGAGAACTTATTCCTTTCAACAACACAAGAACTGCTCCCCCGACTTCGACAACCCCAAAATTCTAGCCACCGAACCACGACGCCTACACCGACTTCTACTCGAATCCGCACTCATCCAGTCAGCGACAACTCGAACACCATCATCACATCTCCCAATGATACCAGATTAAACCATAACACCAGCTGGGTCATTCCACCATAAATCGACCAAGGCATAAAACCCTTCGATTTTTTAATTTCCTCCCAAATTGGTATACGGGGACTCACAAGGGCGTAGAATCCACCCATGACACCCAAAAAAATTATTTAAAAATTGGTTTCAGAGAAATGGCCTCCGGAAATTTCTGAAAATCATTATACAGGCATTTATTAGAATGCCTATAGCTCCAAAAGTTTTCAAGAGATTTATGAAATTTTTATAGTTTTAGGATGTAAATTCTACAGGAAACATTTTGGCTATCTCTAATTTTGAAATTTAAACAAAGAATGTTTGGTGACCTCATGACCCAGTTTTATAACGGTGACCTTGACCCATAGTACAGTGAAATTCAAAAATTCTCTTGAAAACATTGTGACATATGGTAGTAGTCTTTCATATTAAATAAAGAAAAATGGCTTTCGAAATGCATATACTACTTTTAGCTTCATCTATATAGCACTAGGTGTCACTGTGGAGCTATGCTATCGTAACTCATGTCATAGCCACATGACGAAATCCAGGGAGCGAAGCGGATTGAGATTTCTCAAGAGGCTCTATTCTGGACGCTTGGCGGTTCTTGCAGTTGATTCCAGGGCTCTGCAATTGTGTAGGGTGATAGCTCTTTTACGCCAGACGCCTAAACGAAGGCCGCCGAATCTAAATTCAAAATATTTTTTGAGAAATTTTGGAACAAATGTTCTCAATTTTGCATTTTTCTCATTTTTATTTCTTAAGCGACGAACTTGGAATTTTGCTCCTTTTGAATAAGCAACAGAGGCCACCTAAGACAAAAATTTCAAACTGGTCCGACACTATCTTTTACGCCAAAACGTAGTATTTCTGATACAAGCAAAAAGGTATTGAAATTTGACGGCTGATTTATAAGCTCGAAATGTCAGAAGGCACGCTTCACTTAGTTTAAAGACAGCCACCTGGAGGCAGCTAGGTCAATTCTATTGTGCTTAGGCATAGTTTCCAGTGGAAAACGTAAAATTCTGACCTAGTTTTTGCCATTCTTCCGGAGGACTGCATTTTTGTTCTTTTCATTCAAATATTAATATCTCACGGATTAATGCACCGATTTGAATTTTCATTTCTGATAATAAAAGAAAATTGCTTCTGCCAGACAATATTTGGAGATGGATATCGTGATATTGAAATTCATTGTTTTATATGTATAAATATAATTTTAGTACAAAACTTTTTATTTGTAGCTTTTCAGTTCCGAGCACATGTCACTCACGAGCTCAAAATTGACATGTCTGAACAGGAAAGTTAATTGCAGTCATCTCACTCATAAACACTACCCACTTATCTCCAACGGCTTTCGAGTAATTATTCCGAAAATGTATTACAAGGTGCTAAATTTCTCGGACCAGCTTTGTTTCTCACCATGGTTTCAATTCCTTAAAATAAATTGAAGTGGATTAAATTTGGCATGAAGCTAGCTTACGGCCCTGGGTCACCGATACAAGTAATTCCAGGCCAACATTATGTTTGGTTCGTCTTCTAGAAGCAGCTTTATACCGTGCCTTTTCTTTACGAACACAGTACCCGGCGCCACGCCACAGCGTTATCCTCAGTTGAGTGATACCAGCCAGTGACCTTCTGACGGGTCACAGGTTTTCGGCTAGTGGGAAAGTGCAGAGTATGGCACAGTGTTATAGTGGTTAGAGGCCCCGTCGCTTGATCAGGGATGACCGGTTCGAATCCGGAGTTGACCGCGCGCGCTTTATTAGTTATTTCAAAGAAAATAATGATAATACTGACCTACAGGCTCATGAAGAGATACATTGAGACGGAAATATGATTTGCTTTCAGCACATCGTCATGCGGCTCTCCTGCGCCAGTGGGGCGTTGGCCCAGGTCGCAGACCGGGTTTCTAATTGACTTGCAACTTTAAAAATAAAAAAACATTTGAAGAATCAAAATCAAGCAGTCAACCTAGAGTTGAAGCATTTTAACACAAGCACAGGATTAGGGGTTACCCTCCATTTTGAATTCACATTATTGTCCCTTTGGGAATGAACTTGGCTGTTGTAAATGTCATGTATGGTTGTTTGGATCATTGTACATTTTTTGACAATAAATGTGTTCCCGTCACATTGAATCACCGAAATATGATGTCATTTCCAGAAGCTTTATTTAACCCGCGCCCCATGGGGGTCCAGCGCCATCTTCGCCGCACTGGTGGGCCATCAATGCCCCCTAACTCCGAAAATATGGAAGTTAGCGCAAAGCTGCAACAGGCATTAGAAAGCTCATGTAAATTCAGCAAGATTTTACTAACACGTTTAAGCGCTCAGGTCTATGTTTTGACCTCCAGAGGTCAAGTTATGTCACGATAGGCTATTTCCTGTAAAACATGTAATCCTTATGAAACCTGAGCATAGCCATTAGAGCTATTGAGATCTAGCAAAAATCACTTGATAGGAAAATGCCAGAGCTTTCTCTGCTATGTGGAACATAATGGCCTCCCGCCAGTGGTTTGACCTCCAGAGGGTACCTCGTGACTCAATATGACCTGAGGTCTGGAAAGGTAAGAAAGTAAATGTGTTGTATATAAAATGAAAACTAGTGACGAGATATACACGATGACCTTTGATTCAGTTTTGTAGCTTAATTGGGTCAAAAATGTTTCGTCAAAATGCTGTTTTTGCCTCTGGTGACCTCTGATGATCTCAGATAGGTCAAAGGGCAATATCGTCCCTGGGATCCATGAAAGGGTGCCCAAGAACACTTGTCTGAGCAAATTGAGCATTTACGATTATTTTGTGACTTTTAGCTCATAAGACAGCTTTCCCATGTTTTTTTCTATGGAAGAGGTTACCTGGTGACCTGACCTCAGGTCACCAAATGGAAGAACCCCGAATATAAATTTTGTAGACTCCGGAGGGGTCATTAAGTGTCGAAAGTTTAAATCGATCGGCTTAGAAATGTAGCTATGGTAGAGCTCAAAAGTTAAAGTGAGTTGACCTTGGTTGACCTCGCCTGGTGACCTGACCTAGGGTGACCCGGGGTAATACATTTCAGGGATGATGGGAAAATAATGGGGTAAGAGGTAGAACCCTCAACCGCAGTGCTTCCCCTTGTTGTTTTTCTGTTGTTCCGAACAAACCTTAGGGAGACCATCGATTTCCTTATTCTAGGTGGGCCGAGGGTTAAGGAAGATTTTTGGATTTTGAGGCTTTGTGTCGCGTTCCGTTCCCGCGGACGTAGCTTGAATTTAAAACATGTTATGACCTCAGTTTGGCTTTTATAGCCTTTGGTAATCTCTTGTGGTATTTTCAAACGTGTTTGAACTTGACCTATGGTAATCTCGTTGTGAATTTTGCTCAGCCTACTCATTATTTTAGCTCTTTTATAATGAAGAAGTTTTAGGCACTAAAACAAATCATTGGTGATATTTAGTGGTACATTGCATTGCATGGGACTGGTTCAGAGCTCAAGAGTACTCCTTAGAAGTGAAAGTAACTAGTTTAGAGTCAACATCATTTAAATGGACTATTCACAAGCCATTCTGAATCATTTACGCCAATTTAGTGAGTTTCTAATTATCTGTCACTGCTTACACCCCCTTCAAGGTCAAATTAGTTCAAATGTTGAAGAAGGTCAAGTCCGTTTTGGAAGAAAAACGTCGTGTTCAGTGTCATTTTCACGCAAATTGACTATTCATAAGAAATTTTGCATCAGTTACGCCAAGTGCCTGCTTATCATCTGTTATTGCTTACACCCCCTTCAAGGTCAAATAAGGTCAAATTTCGAAAAAGGTCATGTCCATGTAATATGCAAACCAACTAGTTTAATGTCCATATCATTAAAATTGACTATTCATTAACCATTCTGCATCATTTACTCCAAGTAAGTTTGCTTCTTCAATTGCTATTGCTTACCACCTTTCAAGGTAAAGATGGTCACAGGCCAAAAAAGTTTAAGCCCGTATCGGACGCAAGTCAAATAATTCGGTGTTTAGAAATAATTCTCATTTAGAAATACCGAATTCAAACACGCATCTGTAGTCGATATTCGACAGAGAGTTATCACTGAGGTCACGCAAGGTCAAATAAAGGACATTTAATGTTAAAAAAGGCCATAGAAGGTCTAACCTGGTAAAAATGAACCTCGTAGGCTGGAACAAAATATCCTGGGACAGTTCATGAGCAAACGATGCAAAAGAACGATAAGAGTCTGGGGCATTTACGTGAAAACGGGTACAGGCGCCCAAATGACCCCAACATGCCTCCACTCTTGAGGTAATAACTCCGTGACCTTGAAGGGTAGGAACAATTCTTTACAAGATGTCCCCAATGAATGCATCAGAGACTATACAACATTTCAAGACTCTAAATTAAGAAGCTCGTTTTCAATTCTTGAAAAACCTGAGGGGTTGCAACACCCCCTCTTCTGTACGTGTAAGGGTTAAATCCCCTATGGCGTTGACGGGAAAGAAATTGGTCCATGGCTACCCTCTTAAATTCGGACGTTCCGTCGTCATTGGCATTAACCATACCGTGAGTTACTATGGTACAGCTCCACAGTGACACCTAGTGTCATGTTTCGGAAGTAAGAAGTAGTATATTTAGTGCGAGAGCCATATTTCTTATTACTTTACCTAAAATATTATTTCCAAAGGTAAACATGCTTTTACACGAATTTGTAAATTTCACTGTACTGCGGGTCAAGGTCACCGTTCAAAAACTAGGTCACGAGGTCATGACGTCAATTTTGCAGAAATATAAAAATCGAAGATAGCCAAATTGAAATATGCTAAATGGTTAACAAAAATGTAAAATATCGTTACAACCATAAAAAATGGCAGAACTATAGGCGTTCAAAACAATGCCTACATGATGACCCCAAAAAATGCCGGAGGCTATATTTGCCATACTAAATTTTCAAATAATTTTTTTGACGCCATGGTTAGATTCTACACCTTCGAAACCCCCTTGACACCAATTTCGGAGAGAATCAAAAATAGAAGGGTTTGATTTTACGAAATTTTTGGTCAATTTATGGTGGAATGACCCAGCTACAAACTTCCAGAACGCTGGCTCCATCTCATTCGTGACAACTGCAAGCTAAATTGACTATTCCATCATTGTAACTTGTGAAATGTTATCAATTTATTTATGTTTACCTTGTATTGTATAATTGTTTTTCATGCTGTTACATAAAATGTCCCCTTTCTTGGTAGCTGACGTTGCTATTTACCATATACTTCCCCTCTTTCTGTTACCTGTTACCTGGGGCATTCCAGGACAAAACGCCAAAAATATTTCAATTTGACACTACCATGTCTAGAAAAATCTGAAACTTTATCTCCGGGGTAGTCCTGGGCCAGGAACACGCCTGTGAGAATCTTTGCCCCTCCGACCAACGGAGACCGAGATATAGCCCGAGGCATTTTCGGGAGGTCACCTTGTAGACTAATCTTTGATGCTTCATAACTCCAAAACACATTGCCTGATTAACAAATTTTGTATATCATTGAACTCATCTTGAACTATACATTATTTTGGAAAAAAGAAAATTTCAAAATTTAAAAAAAATTTACTTTTAATTTGTTTGACCTTTTCTTTTTGACCTAGCTTGACCTTTTCGCAGTTGAAATTGCCCCTTTTGACACCCTAAAAATTTTGCTTCATAAAATATATTTCGATAAAAAATTTAAAATGCGTTCTTGCTATAAATTCCAAATTTTTAGCACCTAAGGTAGGTATGCAGACGGTTTTTGACCACTGCGGTGGCACAGCCTTATGTTTAACACCGCAAACAAAGCGATTGCTTTTGTAATCGGTTGCTTGCAATGATATTGCATTGTCTTTACAAAATTTTCATCGTGCAAGTGTCAGAATTTATGAAAATTAAAACGCGCCCACACGAGGGGGCAGGCAACCGGCCTCCTCAGGTTTCTACAGGTAGTAAAAAAACACCTTCGCGAAGCGCCACTGCACTTCATCTACGTCTAACTCGACAATTTTCAACTTCTGGAAAAAATAATTTAGGTCAGCTGGCAGATGGTAGGTACCGTAAATACCGTAGGTCAACTGGCAACTGACTGGTGAGGGGGTGACCTGAAGTAGATGGCCGTCGTTATGCCTTGTGGGACGTTCAACTTTGGTTCCTTAATCAACCCTTCATCGTGGGAATTGCTCGTTTGGGTGGTGGGGTCGGGGTCTCCGTTGAAAGTCCCTTGATGACTCTAGTGAGACTCCGACTCCTAAAACTGAATTGGCAAGAACTTGGACAAGATTTGTAAAAAGAAAAATAGCACCCATTAAAAGTGATGAAAGGGATCCATTGTTTCAACGGAGACAAGGGCAAAGGAACTTATTAGTAATGGGTTATCTAGCCTTGCACCCTTAAACGAAAATTTTCAAAGATGTCGCGACTTTATCAATAATTGAAACAAGTATAACCTATCCTATAAGCACCACTAACTCACACAATGACATCGTTCCCGGAGATGGAAAAATAGTATCAAGACAAGGTGACCCAGTGAAGCACAGCATACGTTTCAGAGGATTCATACAATGTAAAAAAACGTCTGAAAGGCTTTCATTCCCAGGAAGTAATTTCAATCTGCCCATATATGCGAAAAATGCCCTGAAATCATAACGCATTCGCCTTGGTCACTTGAACAGGCTGCCTCACATGATATTTTTAAGAGGTGATCATTTCATAGCTGACGCAGATCCCAGTTGAAACGCCACTTCGAAAGGCTTTGGATTGGTGTTTTTTTAATGATTAGGGTTGGGAAAAATTTGAAGCAATATCGAGAGCCACTACTTAAAATAAATAGCAAAATGTATCATGTGTTTAGCCCTCTCACAGGCCTGTTTAACTACATTGCACCAATAAGTAGTATTTAAAATGAAAAAGAGAACATTCAAAGGATGTTTTACTCCTTTTACCACGGTTTCCACGGTTCATTGGACGTGCTCGGGCACCCACAAATAGATATAATTTCACACTCCTGGTGCCTTGTATAATCATTGAAGAATAAGGGAAGAACAGGTCTGTTATTTATATATCCCCCCTTTTATACTTACCTTCCCTTTCCACTTCTTTATCACGCAGGATCGTATGTTTATCTAATCATGTGTTTTCCCTCGTGCCATGTCTTTCTAGTTTCACTCATCGTCATACCCATTCATGACCTGTACCAACTCGCAGACGAAGATATATAAAATATATCGAAAGCGCTCCGAAAACGATTTTTACCTAGTGGAGTAAGTCCCTCATTTATACTACTTCATCCTCCACTCATCATGTCATTTCGCATACAGTTCAATTCTGTTGAACCGACCTATATATATATATATATATATATATATATATATATATATATATATGTATATATGTTACGGAGAGTGCGAAACCGGGGTTCTAACTCCTAGGGATTTCCGAAATCCCTAGGAGTTCGAAATCCTGGGTGACCGGGAGTTCGCGAAATCCTGACTTAAAGTCGGGAGTTCGCGAAATCCCGGATAAACACTCAGGGAGTTCGCGAATTCCCTGACATTTAGTCAGCTCAAGGATGACTAGCTAGGATTGCGGACTATTGTTCTTATGATTTATATCAAACAGTAACCGGACATTTTCCGTAAAATCACGTATAAGGGAGGTTTTAAGCTAAATATTAGGAAGGTTTTAAGCTAAATATAAGGAAGGTCATAATTGTATTGTTGAGGTCGTAGCGATACATTTATCGAGTTTCGCTTATCAATATTGTACTGCAATGTAAAGTTCAGTTGCTGCTGATTGCAAATGTGGATCACGGGAGAAAGACACTGGCCCTGGCGGTTCCAAAATGCCTGGTCCACTCCTGAAATTTGGTTCCACACACTCCCCACAGAATACACCTTCGCCTTCACTGTGATTTGGTACTTGGTTATTTATATTCATGATATATTTTATACGCGGTTTGGGGACAAGGGGGCAGCCCCGATCGACCCTCGGCCCCCTGAAATGGTCCGGCGCCACTAAATGTCGCTTTCCATCCCCGTCCCTAGGATGTAAAATCGGCGCCCACCGATAGATTTGCGCCACCTGATAGTTTTCCGGTCAAAAAGCCTCCCTGGTCATGGCCCCCGCCCTCTCCCCGGAAGATGCCCCCTCGATCGGCAATCTTGATCCGCCTTGATAGATCTTATATTTAATATTATACATATGCAGTGCATAGTCGTATTACCAGTATTCAATAAAAGTGGTCTACGCTATACCACCTTTCATAATTATGTGACGCTGTTATTTTATGTCAAATCTACATCACGAATAGCGTTACGGTATTTTTGTGGTTGCATTATTATGGAATTTTATCGACGGATACGATAAAGAAAATGGTACGAAATCCATGGCTTGATCACTAGAATAAATCTAGGTGTAACACAGTTCAAGAAATGACAGAATAATTTGCGCTACTGAAAAATAGTATAAATGCTCGGCAATGGCGCAACGCACTTACTTGAGCAAACCACGCCATCCGAAAAAGAATGTGCCCGACGCTCCATTTTTGAAAACTCATCACGTGGTTTTGGTGTGTGTCGATAGGTGCCGTCACCGAGCAATTGCAGTCTCTTATGACTATGCTTTGATAGCTTAAAATATCACAGTCAAAAACGTTTGGTATGAGTCTCAAACTAGTTTCGCGGGATGCAATTTTTAAGACGTGCAATGCTAGGGTCTGAGCCACCTTCACCCTGACAGGAGTGGGCTACCCCCCGCCTAAAATCTAAAAACTACGCTAGTTAGCGAAACGTAAATGACGTTAAGTAGCACAACCTAAGCTTTAAAGGAAGTGTTCTATGCATTCTTTTGTCGGACATTGGATATTGAGGACATTGGATCTGAGGACATTGGAAGCCAAACAATGTCCAATATGGATATGGTGATAGAACTGAAATACAGTTCTTCAGTCCTACCATCTGATGTAGAAGAGATACAATATATAAGGATTCACTATCTGAAGCTTTTCTGCAAGCGACGTCGAATGATTAATAATGTGACTATTCTAGGTCAAAGCTAAGATTTGACCTGACCTTGGATCAGGTTAATATCAATTGGGTCAGAATGCATATAATTAGAACTGCAGAAACAAGACACAATGATGCCAAATATACAATTTAGCTCCGTTCCCAACAAAATTATGCTGTTTAAACCATTTTACCTATACTTTTCCAACGGTGTCATCATGACTGATAATTGACCTTAGGTCATCGACTTCAGAAATCCTAAAAAAACTGTGTACTCAGTCGGCCCTTTATTCAATACAATTTTAGATTGATAAATTAAGTGTCCTGCTTATGTTGTTTTCTTCTTTTTTTGAGATGATGTCCTTGACCTGACTGATGTCCTGACCTGAAATGACCTGAACCAAAAATGTTGACGGAGTTGTACAAAGCTTCAGAAAAACTTACTGGGTACGCGTGCGCTAGCCGTTTTCAAGACTTTGCGAAAAACCCAGGGTATGTTACCCAACCCCCCCTGCACTACTAGGTACGAAGTCGGTCGGTGCACCAACTTGAGTACCGTTAGATACAAAAATCTGAAGCGCTTCTTTCCAACTCTTATCCAGCATCTGCAGAGATCATTATCATATCACAACCTCATTACTACACAAAAGAAATGCTGCTTATCTGATGGCCATTTCGTATTACTTTCTGGGTAAGGAAAATACAATAATGCTATATTATTTTTGCATTAAGTTCATTTATGTATTCCAAAACTTTGGCAATTTTAAGGTACGGTTCGTATACTAAGATAAATTTTCAGCTGCAACAACAAATAATTATTCTGCAAATTAACTTAGACCATATCTCTTTTTCATTTATCAGTATATCAAGTGTTATACAGTTTCGCTACAGTGAACATAAGCCGACATCGTTGTCGGCATAAAGACACGGAATAATACAATTGTTACGCATGTTTGATGTGTATCTCATTGCCTATTGTCACCGTGGCTGGGCACCTAGCTTGAGTGCATTTGCTACCCGCCGGAATCGACAATAAAATTTCTGAAAGCCTTGGCAATGGTCAAACGATGACAGGCGTGCCGTTTTACACAGAGCTTTTTCGAGGCCGACACTTCCTCCTGTATCAAAGTATTGTTGTTGGAAAATTTGTGGATGCCCGTAGTACATTCCAACATAGACATAGCTAAAATAGACCTTTGTGAAAGTATATCGTTCTTTGTCCGTTTCTACGCACAATACTTCCCATCGAGTCTGCTTTGTTAAGAAATCAAGATATTCATTACAGATGACAATGAAAAAGTAGTGGCATTCTATTTGTTTTGAGCCCTCCCACCTACGGTTCTTTGCATAAACCATGCACCTCGAAGGCTAGTGACTCGAATAGTCCGTCACGGGCACAGGACCCGGTGTGGTAGAGCTGAGGGTGTAAAATTAATTTTCAAAAAATAAATATCAGGCCGACATACATAAAATCAAGCAAAATACAACATAGAAAGAAAACATGGACGGGAGTGTAAAACCAGATCACTGAAGGATCATTCTTCGACTTAAACTATATGACATATTGGCATGTTGGATTTCGCGAAATCCCTGAAAGCATTCGTAGTTCCAATCACTGAGTTTCAGTGAGTTCGCGAAATCCTTCGGCCAGTGATTTCGCGAACTCCTGATTTCGCGAACTCCTGGCTGGTCGTGATTTCGCGAAATCCTGAGTTCAACGATTTCGCCTTTCCTGTAACATATATATATATATAGATCCTTAACATTCGCTTCTTCCATGGATACATTTTCCAGCATCTGTCTTCTTGCGATGTATGTACATCAGTGACGTAGCTGAAATCGGAGGCATCGATGGACACGTCAAGGAAACATGTTGTGATTTACGCTTTCTTCGACGGTGAATGTCAGGCCAAAGACATCAGATCAGACAAAAATAACCATCAATAAACCTTCAGACTCACGCACGAGGTATACTCACCTTATATGAAGGTAACAGATTGAGAGTGTGATTCGTGATATGTGTTAGTTCATGATTCGTATAAATACTTATTGTGTCAGTTGTTAGTTCGTATCTTAAAGTTAATATTTGCGATCTGTTACAACTGAAAGTGCCGTGCGGAAAACATGTTAACATTTTGAAGGAATAATTTTCAAACTTCGAAGAGATCATAATATCAGAGACGGCGGATTCCATTTTGAGAAGGGGTGCAAGATTTTCGGGAGGGGGCGCCTTAATCCCCAGGGGGCGCCTTTGCTATCCAAGGGCGTTCTGCAGAAACTCTTTGGACTCGGCGTGCAAGGCCACTTGCGGTGGTTTATTTCTAATATTCCGAAAAAATAGGTATTTTAGATTTCGCGTAAACTCAGTCCTTTCGGATTGGTATCAGCAACAGAGCGGCATAGCCCAGGGTTCTGTGATTTTCATTGCCTTGTTTGCAGTTATGACCAATGATATTGCAGACACTTCCCGCAAACATGTACTTTCATGCACATGTACTTTCCGTTGAAGACTTCACAATATGGGCGACAGCGTCTACTACAGCAGCTGCGCAGAGGCGGCTGCAGCTTGGCCTCGACACACTGCAGCAATGGGGCACACGCGTAATGGACTAAAATTTTCAAGTTCAAAAACAAAGTGCATGCACTTTTATAATAGAGACTGAATACCTGATGTTGTAAATTCGCGAAAATCCGATCGACGTTGTAGCGGAAACCAGATTTCTCGGGCTCACACTCCATAAACTTTCATATGTGCCTGACCTGAAGAAACTCCGCAAGAAATGTTTCGATACGCTGAAAATACTGAAGGTGTTGACGAGGATGAGATACAGTGCGGATAGAGAAATGCTTCTCATGATATACACGTTATACGCTTATCGCTTATACATACGTTATACGCTTATACGCTTATCGTTATATGCTACGATATACGCTTCTTATGCTATGCAGATCACTTATTCCTTCGAAGATCGAGTACGGTTGTGTTGTGTATGAGGCCGCTCTTTAGCCCGCAAAAAGATTATCGATATGTCCATCATCACGTTATCAGAATAGTAACAGGGGCGTTCCAAGCTTCACCCATAATGAGTATGCTAGTGGAAATTAACGAAATACCGCTACAAATGCGCAGTCAGATACTCGCTTTGAATTATGCCATTAAAATCAGTCACCAACACGCCCCACGTACCAAACATTTTTTGGCGACGCCCACCTCTGTCAGACAGACAGTGGCTCGCGTGTTGCAACCCGTCACCCGGGAGTGAGAGTCCGTGCCTGGCTGGCAGAGGCTGGTATCGAGAGCAGCCTCGTAGAACCACATGAAGCAGCTGTTTTTCAACCATACCTCATCTCGACAGTTAACACGAACACAGACCTACTCCAACAAAGCAAAAATTTGCCTGCTGAACCGACGCGCCATTTATTTATGAACTTGCAGGTGGAGCCGTTCGAAAACCACGTCTGTTTCTATACAGACGGTTGCAAAAGAAATGACAATGGCACAGGGCGTGCATTTGTTGGCTACGATGTTGAGAAGTTTTTTTTTTAACTAAGTATGCGGAGAACAGTTGGCAGTAGCATTGTTATTATGAGCTTAGTGGTGTTGAAATTGACCATTATCTGCCAAATTATTATTTTTATTTTAGATCTAAATTCACACTGAAACAAAAGATACAGTAATAATGGGAGCTTTAGACTTCAAGTCATCTTCAGCAATTATACATTTTTGAGCACAAAAATAAAAAACAAGCACACGCTTAGGAGCAACCACTTCTTCCTGCAGAATTAAAAACATGCATTCACACACAGTACACATATCAATATTTTCTTTCCTAAAACAGTTTATAATTATATATATATATATATATATATATATATATATATTCTTTCAGGCAGATGTTGAAAAGAATAGCGTTTCGAGTTTTGAGAGGTTTTGGTTGAGTTCCAGTAGCTTGTTGAATATTTTTTTGTCTGGTTCGGTAATGGTGTTAAGTACTTCTAATTATAGTCATAAGTCGTTTTTCCGACGCGTTTCGATTGTATTATACCAATCATTATCAAGGACAACTAACACTTCATTTTTAGTTTGTTGCCTACTGAGGCTAATCTTAGTTTACAAAAAGCGAATATTTTCAAGAAGGAGCAGAGGACAATATCTTAGCAACTTCACTGAGCAAAACCACAAAGCATAGTTTTAACGCATTCATAAATCACAACCATACTAATTACATTCTAATGCATACTATACCACATACTATTCAGTCACAGTTCACACACCCCACAGTGCTAGTGAAATGTGTGTATGTTTCTGTATGTTGAGGTGTGGTTTCTGTCGTGTGATGTGTATGGCTTCATGAATGAACAGGCGGTGATGGTCGTGGGCGGAGTCGATGATTTTTGTGTTGTCTTTTAGGAGTTTGTGTGTTGGTTTTCTGTGGTGTTTGTGTCGCCAGTGTTCTACGGGGCCTGTGTGGTCTTGTAGGTGCATGGTGAGGCGGCGTGATAATGTCGTCGTGGTCGCACCAATGTAGAGTCTATCATGAGGCCTGCAATCCTCATGCGGACATTCAAACTGGTACACTACATTGGTGCGATTGGACTCTTTTACTTTGGTTGGATTGTTTTTCATGACTAGTTGGCTTGTTTTTTTTTGTTTGTTCTGATAGTATATGTTGAGCTGTAGGCGTTCACCATCTGTGTTGCATGATGTGGTTTTTTTGACGATGTCTTTTAGGATTTTTTCATCTGATTTATGGTGGGAACTCATGTGATTTTTGTAGTATAGATGTGGACTTTGTACTGCTCTGGTTGTTGCTGTTGTATGTGCTGATTGTTAAGTTGTTTGTGGATCTCTTTGTCAGTTTCTGAGTTGGTAAAGCCGTTGGATATTAGTAGCTGCTTCACTCTGCTGAGTTCGGTGTCCATGTGTTCATATGACGAGCTAGTGTTGATAGCTCGTTTTATGAATGCTCTCAGTACGCTCTGTTTATACTGTGATGGGCATTCACTGGCAGCGTTCAGCGTTTTTCCTGTGTTCGTGGGTTTTGTACATACGCTGGTGATGTATATGGGAAACCCACAAAACCCCGGATCTTCTTGAAAGTTATATATATATATATATATATATATATATAAATGTATTTATATATATATATATATATATATAACTGTTTTAGGAAAGAAAATATTGATATGTGTACTGTGTGGGAATGCGTGTTTTTAATTCTGCAGGAAGAAGTGGTTGCTCCTAAGCGTGTGCTTGTCTTTTTGAATTTTTGTGCTCAAAAATGTATAATTGCTGAAGATGACTTGAAGTCGAAAGCTCCCATTATTACTGTATCTATTCTTTCAGTGTATTGTATTGTATTGTATTAGCTGCACACACTTCCACACAGTTAGTGGCTTTTCAAGTGCTGTCGCAATGAACATGAAACAATGGAAACTATGGCACAATGAAAACAATGAAACCTCCTTCAGTGTGAATTTAGATCTAAAATAAAAATAATAATTTGGCAGATAATGAAGTTTTTTTTTAGTTTGCCTTACGAAGGATCTATTTTTACTTGAGAGCTGTGTGCCATTTTTTGCTGTTTGGTCGAGGTGTCTATGCTGATGGTGACAAAGTTTGCGATTTTTACCGATCCGCTGTCTTATCTACAGACATTGAAGCCATTTTATTTCAATAATGCGTCCATCATCTTGGCGGGCCATGCTGAAGATGACCGGATCTTCTGTGTGCACCGAGTGGTCCAGTAGGAAGACACAGGCAGTTTGGAGGGCTACCATAACAGCTGGACAACTCGAGCAGAGCGAGCCTGCTGGTCGCCTGGGGAGGGGAGGGAGATGCCTGCTTGATCCCACCTGCCGCCACCCGGTCTCCGAGGAGAGTCGAGAAGGCGCTGTCGCCTCCCCACGTCTTCACAGAGGGTCTCCAGGCGGCAGTAAATGGACTTTCACCAGCAGTCGGGTCGCAAGTACCCTCCTTCTGGCCGCTACGGGGGAGTCTTACCTCGGCCATCAGCGCATGGCTGGGGTGGGCGGGTGCATACTGTGATGATACGCGCCGACGCTCTCATTTTGCGTTCCAGCAGCTCGACATGAAATGGCGGTGTGGCGTGGAGACACGCTTCGGCCGCTTGCTCCATCGCTCCTCTCACGTAGTCAGTAGCGACAGTTCGGAGGTGCTGTTAGTTCAGACCCCAGTTGCAGCCAGACAGTTGACGTAGGTGAGAGGTGCAGGGGTGAACCTTCTCCCACAGTCTCTTAAAGTGTGGACCGAAGTGGAGGAGCCGATCGATGGTGATGCCAAGCAGCTGTAGGGTGTCTCCAGCAGTGACAGACTTCCCGTCGACCTTAATGCTGAAGGGATCGGCGTCTCTGGCCCACTGGGACATCACCAGTACTTGGGTCTTGGCTCCTGATACCACTATTTTGGACTGTCGGGCCCACTTCACGAGGGCGCCAGCAGCAGCTTGCACCCGGTCCATGGCGACTTATATGTTGTTGCCCGTGCAGAGAGCCGCTGTATCATCGACGTACATGTACGGGGAGCATCCGGGAACCGCGCGGAGTGCGTCTACCAGCCGAGCCGCCCATAACAAAAACAAAACTGGCGATAAGACACTGCCTTACGGCAGACCAGTTTGGAAAATGCGCTCACTGGAAATTTATTTATTTATTTATTTAACTGTCTTAAATCTCCACAGGGGCGGGTATTACGATTTGCGTCAATACAGGTCATGCCAGATCAGAGCACAGAAAACAACAATGGTAAAAACATATGAGAACACGTCAAGTAAAATGAGCACTCGAATTCACGCATGAGAGTGATGTTACAACATAGCGAGCTTAAGGCTAGCGGTTGACTCCGGCTGCTCTCAGCTGGTGCCGACATGCGCGGATATTCACTGCTGATCTGACAGCTTCAGGGACAGCATTCCACTCCAATATGGCCCGATAGTTAAAAAAACCTTCTTGCCCTCTCCGTGCGCACACGCGGCAGCTGGAGCAGGCCTCGATCCACGGCTCGTGTGCGGTGGAGAGACACCTCACCGCGACATTTGAGGAGACACTTCAGGTTTTCAGGCGCATTGTGCTGATGTAAAAGTTTGTACACTGTGACAACATCTCGCTCAAAAATAAGGCTGTCCAGCTTTTGCCACATCAGCTCATCAAAAAGCGGTGTTACGTGGTCACGACGCTTAGAGCACATCACAATGCGGGCAGCGTGGTTGAGCACTTTCTGCACTCGATGCTTCTGACAAGCAGTGCAGCCAGACCACAGAGTGATGCAGTACAGGATGTGTGGAAAAACGAGGGCTTCAACAATCATTTGTTTCACAGATCTAGGGAGGCGATACGAAAATTTCGTGAGTCCAGACAGAGTGCTATAACAACGTCGTATCACCTGCGAAACATGGTCCTCCCATCTGAGTCCGGAATCTACAACCACCCCTAGAATTCTGATCTTTGGCGAAGGACTTATACGAGATGCCTCAAAATTTAGTGAAAATTGATCTTTTAAAACTTGTTTTTGAGATGAGAAAATTATCAGTTCAGTTTTTGTGGGGTTTATCTTAAGTCGGTTCTGACTATACCACTGTTTCACCACTCCAAGCATGCTCTCGAGATCCGCCATGTGCCCCTCTGCGTTTTCTTGGACGAAGCTGTTCAAAAACTGAGTGTCGTCCGCGTACATGACTATTTTTTTCACATGGAACGTGTGATTGTAAGTCGTTAGTAAAGATTAAAAACAAAACTGGCCCTAAAATACTCCCCTGGATCACCCCATGCGAAACTGGCCTCTTTAAAATGCCCCCTTTGACCACTTGTACGCGCCCCGACAGCCAGGCATCAAACCAATCACCCTGTATGCCGTACCAACCCAATTTCTCAAGAAGCCGGCCATGCTCGACGCTGTCGAAGGCCTTAGAGGTGTCTGTTGCCACTAGGGAGACGAATTTACCCGAGTCACGATTTTCTGAAATGTAATTTACTGCGTCGAGCAGAGCCGACTCCGTAAACTAAAGCACGCCATTTAGTTCCACCTTGACTCTTCGGTCCCGGAGCCACTGCCAAATCCAGGCCAACGTGCAGTTCGGCAGCCCCATCTCCAGTAGGCGAACGCGCAGCAGGTGGTGGTCCACTAGGTCGTACGCGTGCGCGAAATCAAATGCGACGAGGACGTATTTCTGCGCGGTCTGTCCATCAGGAGGGCGGATGCGTCTCGATTTGGGCATGCACAGTGCACACTCACCTCTTCTCTTAAACGATGCGTCCTGGACTTGGCCTGGAGACGATGGTTGATGGTTTAAGTGGATGCTCAGTGACAAAATATAACCGTTTTATCAATCTGCATGGTCTGAATCCATCTTAGATCTGACACTGCACATAACTTATCGTTTTAAAAGCGTTAGGTATTAGATGATGACCTAAAACGGATATCGAAATGATTGGTCGTTCGCACAGCGAGACAATGACCGCATTCGGGATTAGCCAAGGAACTGTTGAAATGCTTACTGGCAACTTCCTTCAATTAAGTGAAACTGCTAACTGATTTTTGTATAATTGTTGATCGAGAGAAATGCAGGCAACTTCCTTCAATTAAGTGAAACTGCTAACTGATTTTTGTATAATTATTGCTCGAGAGAAATGCAGTACGTATTGGAGAACAATGACTTGTGATCATTAAACGTGCAAATCACAGCCAATAAACGAAAACAAGGTATCAATTTATCAAGGGAGTACTTGGACACGTTGAAACTGTTTTATTTTGTAATCCAGTTGGCCCCATTTATGTCACAAATCATACATGCCTATTCCTGCCATGAACTATTTCAGCATTCAATCACATGGTCACTAAAATGTTCTTAAAACCTCTCGAAATTTCACGCACAAGAGCCCTTCTCCCATCCTGACGAATTGAATAATATAGATAAAGGACGATGGAAAATGCCCGCATATTTCATTCTGTGTTATCTTAACGTTTCAACTATCCTTATATCTTCTTGAGGCGGCCATCTGATTTAAAAATTATTTTTAGGAGCAATTAATAATGTGGGTTTAAGTCCGCTTTGCATTGGCTACAATGTCAAAGCTTTTCCGTTGGGATAATTTTTCTGGGACAGCGCACAGGTCAGGTTGACACTCGCTGCGATTATTTTCAATGTCCTCTCACCATTTTCTTACGAATCTGGGCCACGTGGAAGGCAAAATGATGCTTATCATATTTGATATTAAAATAAACTTACAACCCCTCTTCACAAATAGAAAAATCCTCAGATATGTACATTTATGTTCGGCTGTTGCATCTTCCCAAGTGTCTTGCATTTCTCCATGACCTAGTGGCGGTTATAATTTTTAAAGAGGTGCCAAAAAGTGTGGACTGAATTGTTTAGCAATTCATCGTTTCAAACATCACACCAAATAGGTATCTTACTTGGCTGGTACAAACTGTTATGGCAGAGGGAGCGAGGGACAGAACGTTGTTAAAAATACGATCCACAAAAATTACGGCAACCAAGAACTGAACGCGAAAGGTGCAATGCCACAGGCGCCCTTTGGGTGAAAAGTTGATGGTAAGTGCGCCCTCTGAGGCTTCGCTTCCCATCCCTACCAAAATTCTAGATCCGCCCATACGCGGATCCAGGAGGGAAAAGTGGGCAGATGCATCCCCCGATCGATCCTCGGCGCCCCCTGAAATGGTCATGGCGCCCCCCTGAAAGGTCGATGGCACCCGCCTGAAATGGCGCTTCCCACCCTCCCCCCAGGATGCGAAAATCGGTGCTCACCAATAGGATTTTGCGCCTACCTAATAGGCTTTTCCTGTCAAAAGTGGCGCCCCCTGCTCCGGATGGCGCCCCCCGCCCCTCCAATTGACAATCCTGGATCTGCCTACGGATCCATCATTGTTCAAGTGTAAACAATTCACAGGAAAAATAGCAAATGTTAGCGGGGAGTGGTGCGGCCAAGATAATTCATAATGCTAACAATTTTTTTTACTTATGTGGAAAAAATCATGTGGTGGCCACGCGGGATCGGAAGGGCACTCCTGGCTTCCTAAGAAATGGGCAGTGTGCTAAAAAAATATTTCGTCAAGTCAATATCAAACTAACAACATTTAGTTTTAAACAGTGCACTGTTCACTGCAGTGATACAAGAGTGCTCTGTTCTTTTTCTATGGCTTTCTGACAACCGGTAGAGGTCTTTTCAGCCTCAAATATGGCTTTTCTGGTATTTATTTGGCCATTTGGCCGCCCCGGTAGCTCAGTTGGTAGAGCGTTGGGCTCCGGCCCCCTGCTAAGAAGCATGCAGTGGCAGTGCATGCCCAGGCTTGGGATCGGTTCCCCTGAGAGGCTCCGGCGCTCAATTGTTTGCCCGATGTAGGTCGCCTGGCAACTGACTGGTGAGAGGGTGACATGAGCGGGGCGGTCGTCCCTGTGCTTTGTGGGAGGTTAAAGTTTGGCTTTTAAATTAACCCGTCATTGTGGGCGTTGCCCGTTCGGGTGGTGGGGTCGGGGTCTCCGTGACAAGTCCCTTGAGGACTTTAGTGAGACTCAGACTCCAGCAGCTGTACTGGGAAAAACGTGGACGAAATTTATTTTAAAAAATAGTGCAAATAAAATTTGACCCTTTTGGCCCTTTTTCAAACCCGGTTGAGCCTTTTTCCGTGGAAAAAACTCGCAGTCCTGGGCAGCATCTCTAATGTTTAGAATACGGAATAACAAAAATTGGGATACATTTTTTAACACTAGCAAGTCTAAATTGTATTAACATCCCCCTCCCTCCAAATAGGATTTTGATCCCCCGAAGACACTAAGGGCCAGCACAAGAAATGCCCCCCCCTACTGAGTTTTTCTATAAAAATGATCTGCTTTGCTCTCCAGGGGGCGCCTTTCCTGTCCAAGTGTGCTTATTCTTTCCAGAGGGGGCGCCTTTTCTCTCGGGCGGGGGGCCTTTTGCCGTCCAGGGGTGCCTGTGCTAACCAGGGGGCGCATATGATATCCAGGGGCGCCGTTTATCTTCTTTGGAGGCGTCTCTGCTGTCCAGGAGGTGCCTGTGCTATCCAGGGGTGGCTATGCTATCCAGAGGCCCGGATCCTTTACTCAGGGGGCGGTTGGCTCCTTTTGCTGTCCAGGGGTGCCTGTGCAAACCAGGGGCACATATGCTATCCCAGGGTGCCGTTGCTCTTCTTTAGGGGCTCCCCTGCTCTTCTTTAGGGGCGCCCCTACCGCCCAGGGGAGCCTATGCTATCCTGAGGGTGTCTTCTATCCATGGGGCGCTTCTGCTATCTGGGGCGCCTTTAGTATCAAAGGGCGTATTTGCTGTTTTGGGGGCACCTATGCTATCCAGAGGGCGCTCCTTCTGTCCAGGGAACGCCTTTGCTATTCCAGTGAGCTTATGATATCCAGAGGGGATGCCTTTACTCCATAGGGGAGGCGCCTTTTGGTGTACAGGAGTGCCTGTGCTAACCAGAGGGCGCCTATGCTATCGAGGGGCATCGTTGCTCCTCAACTGGGGGCGCCTTTTTCTGTCCAGGGCAGACTCTTCTGTCTAGGGAGCGCCTCTGCTATCCAGAGGGGCGCCTTTACTCGAGGGGGTGGACGACTTTTGCTTTCCAGGGCGCGGCTTTGATTTCAGAGGGCGCCATTCCTATTTCAGAGTGTATTTTATTTTACACAGAGGGTACTACCTCTTCAGATAGGCGGTGTGTCTGATTTTCTCTTGACCGGCCGGGGGCGCCGGTCAAATCCGAAGGGTGCCGCCCAAATCCGTGGAGGTGGGGCGCCTCTCCGGACCAGGTCAAAACCAGGTGCGCAAAAAGATATTTTTGTACACCATCATTTTTTCATGGTGTGCAACTGCACACCCTGTGCCGCGGAATCCGCCGTCCCTGCCGCCGTTGCTCTCCGGGGGGGGGGCGTCTTTTTCTCTCCAGGAGTCACCTCTGCTCTCCAAGGGCGCCTTTCCTATCCAAGGGCGCCTATACCATCCAGGGGGGCGCCTTTTCTCTGCGGGGGCGTCTTTTGCTGTCCAGGGGTGCCTGTGCAAACCAGGGGCGCACGTGATATCTAGGGGCGCCGTTTCTCTTCTTCGGAGGCGCCTCAGCTGACCGGGAGGCACATACGCTATCCAAGGGCGCCTATGCTATCCAGAGGGGAGGCTTTACTCAACGGGGCGAATTTTGCTGACCAGGGCGCGACTTTGATATCAGGGGGCACCATTCATATATGAAATGTCTTTCTCACAGAGGATTCTCTCAGAGGAGAGGGGGCGCCTCCCTGGACCAAGCCAAAACGAGGGGTGCAAAAGATACTTTTGCACCCCTTGAAAAAAATCAAGTGGTGCAACTGCACCTATTGCATCCTGCAATCGGGCGTCCCTGCATAATATGATTCACTCGTCACCTTTTCACCAAACCATAGACTAAATTTCAATGCCTGAGGATAAAAGTATGTAACTTTTGAAACGTCGGGCTATATATATATATATATATATATATATATATATATAGTTATTCATTCATAGTTATTTATATATATATATATATATATATATATATATGAATATATTTGTTATTTCATCTTCATAGGTTATCTTCATATAAATATATATATATATATATATATATATATATATATATATATATATATATATATATATATATATATATATATATATATATATATATATATATATATATATATATATATATATATATATATATGAAGATGCCGAGCCTTAACGACCAGATGGACCACAAGGGGATTATTACGATGCATAATACTTAAGTGCAATTTTGTATGCTTCTGGGTTGTGAGGCTTAGTACCCGGGGGGGCAAAGTGCCAAAAGCTGTCCGGCGTGTTGTAAAAGGTTGTTGCACAGAAATAAAATCCCTGAATATTCAGGATCATGACCTTGGGTGGACAACCGATACAGCGCCTACTCGTTGTCCGCAGGAGGTGCATTTGTCAAAGGATGCACGCGCAACATCGGCCCTTGCCTCTTGGACTTAAACGGCTTATAACTAAGCTAAAAAGACCGTTGGTGGCAAAAACATAATCTAATTTTCAAGCTCAAAATACACTGCTTCTATACATGTCGGTGTCTGTATTCTGGTTTGGTCCTATCACGTCATTTTTGGTACATGCAGCTCCGCGAAAGGGGTGTACGTCAACACCCCTTCTGGCTCAAAACCTGTATCTCTGTATGGGTTAAACGAACAGCCGTGAAACTTTGCACACATGTCGCTTAACATGTTCAGTATAATTTCTCCAAAAATTGTTTAGACACCTAGAAGAGCTATTGAGATATCACGTCATATCTGAGCGCGTGCAAATGCACTGTTTTCAAGCCAATTGGGGAACTTTGTCCGGGATGTTAGCTTCTTGCTTCAGTGCTGGTAACAACTGATTGGATAAGCAAATAGTTTCAAATGATATCTTCCTGATTCAAATCAACCATTGTTCTCCATATTATATAGCAAATTGCGCAATGGGTGTTCTGCCCAATACTCCAGCACGTGCAACATCGCCTGAGGGACATCGTTACACCCCTTTCAGTTAAACTCAAGTAGATTAAACTCAGTTCAGTTAACAAACACTAAATTTTGCAGATGTAATGCTGCACATGTTTGATATATTAACACAAAGTTTTGTGAGACTATAATGACTATTGCAAAAGTTATGGCCATTCGTCAAAACACATGTATATGCTTGGTCCAATGCAAAATGTAGGGCACTGCAATACCCTTACTGGCAGTGATGTTTGGGAGTAATTTTGTCCGCCTGTAGTTATTATGTGCTGCATTGCAGCTTCCGTCTGAAACCTGAAGAGGTATGCTGTGCGCCTAAGCATATGTTCCCTGGTATGAACGGTAGCGCAGGGTACCCCCGTGTTTTCCCAGTCTCTTCCATTGTAGCACCAAACCCTAGGAGTTGAGATCAAAAGATCATTACCCACATTTAATCTTCATAGCCCACGTGCAAATATATATTACATACAAATGCCAGGCCATGCTTGCTTCTGTCGTTAACTAAAGTGGACTTTGCACTTGTTTTTCCAAAAAAGGTTACCAAAAGAAATAGCGCGGGAAGCTTGCAAATGGCAAATCATTAACAAACACGAGAAATACGCCAGCGGACAATGCCGACATTGACCATCTCGTCAGTTAGGAAGTGAGACGTTAGGCTTAGAAATGTTGAAATATATTATTTTCTAGGTCATCTCCAATGGGGTTGTTAATGAGGCACCGCAAAAAGTGAATCCACGTGCACAGGGTTGATGTATTGTATACAAGTCTTACACGTGTAGCTCGAGGTTAGAATGGATTTGAAGCGAAGGAATGGTGTGTTTGCTGGTAGGCTTTGGGTCCTGAAAGATATTACATTGTGGGACCTGATTAAAGAATCATGATCTTTTATATTTTAGCTGCGCTTTTTTGTAGAAAGAGTCTTGGAACTAAGATGCATAGCCTTAACAAATAATGTTAATGTTCTAGCAGCTCTGATGAGCGCAAAAATGCGAAAAAAATGTCACTATTACCCGAGAAACGCAAGACAGATGCTCAGCACGCCAGCAAAAAAAGACTCGCAGTGATTTGAGTACAGAATATGCAGGGCGCATCATTTTCCAAGATAATATTGCAGACAATTTATGCTAAGTTGAATGGGAGATAAGATCAAATCTCACAATTTTGTGGGGTATTTATATATATATATATATAAACGAAATGGAACCATGAAATACCTTGTTTTTACCTTACTTATGTCTTTCCGATCGGTCCTTAACAATCTTAATCCAGAGGAAAGGAAACAGACAAGAGGTATCGAAAAACTCTCAAGAAAGCTCATGAACGCAAAAGCTGCTGTGACATTTAACAATATATGTTTAGATAATAACTTGCTTCCTAACTATTCACACACACACACACACACACACACACAAACACACACACACACACACACACACACACACACACATACACATACACATACACATACACACACACGCACGCACGCACGCACACACACACACACACACACACACACACACACACACATATATATATATATATATATATATATATATATATATATATATATATATCTTTCTTAATTAGTTTATAAACATATCTGCAAGGTCAAAATATTTCAAAGTGATAGTGCAGTCTCAGATTGTGACTCTAACTGAATTTGACCTGAGACACACAAATAGTTTATTCGTCCAGGTCATGGAACCTCTAAGGCTTATGGTGGTGGAGTCACATCGTGCTGTACTCCAGGCGCGCAGACAAGTTGGGGCGATCCCTCCCCTTGGCTGAACTTAAGTACTGTAAAGAGCTTCCCGCACGGCCTCCCGTCGTTGTCTGATTTCTGTTCCCCAAGTTGATTATAAGAAGACAGACACCATCACAATGTTTGTCTTGGAGACCCTCAATAGCAAGTCTCAAGGGCCCAAGCGTTGGTCTGGCAGGGCCCACCAAAATGTTTAATTGGGGCCCAGATTCGGCTATCGGGACACCAGAGTTTATCTCTGGCCCCCAGATTTGGTTTCTGGAGCAGCCCAAAGGTTTTTCCGGGGCCCCCAGAGTTGGTCTCGGTGGGCCCAAGAGTCTGACTTGGGGATCCGAAAAGTTTTCTCGGGAGCCCAGGGCTGCTCTCGGATGGCCTTTAAGAATTCGTCTCGGGGGGCCTCAGAGTTTGTCTCCAAGGCCTTCGAGGATTTTTCTCGTCGGCCCATAGAGTTGGTCTCGAACCTGGCTGAAATTTGGTTTCGGGGGTCCCTAGATTCGGCCCTTGGGGTCCCCAGAGCTGGTCTCGGGGATCCCCGTTCTCGGGCGATTCAAGAGTTTTTTTTTCTGACGGGAGAGGAGGTTGTGTCTCAAGGCGCCGGCCAATTTTTCCCAGACTGCCCAAAGAAATCGTGTTGGGGGCACCTCAGAGATGGTCCCGGATCACAAAATAATAAAAATGATACCACGCTTTATTTAGCTAGATAGGCAAAGAAACAAGCAAGGTAGGTAAAACAGCCAATAAAAGTCACACAAACCACACCGATTCACTCCACTATCACATCAGCCAACGCTGACGGTCTTTTTATTTTCATTAGCGATCTTTGCACTTGGGGCCCCGTGCATTGCCCCCGAGCCTATATCCACGCCCCCCTTCCCCCTGAGCAAATAATGGATACATCCCTGCTATGCTCTGAGAATTGTGATCTGGCCTTTATTGATGTACCGGACTAAGATGTTCATCGCTAGCATTTGTCCGTGAGGAATATGAGCTACTGATTTAGAAACAAGTGAAAGTAAATTCCTGTGGGGCGCGGTGGTGTGGTGCTTGTCACACTTGCTTTCTGCGGGGTTGCCCGGGTTTACGTCCGTTGGATTTCTTGAGTACGGAGAATCCGGCTCCCAAGAGAAAACAGTAACAAGAGTCGACGACGCCGTATAACCATAGCAGTGGATGAGTTGATAAGCCCCAAAAATTGTTATTCTGATCAAAAGTCGGTTCATTTTTCTTATCTATGGGTGCCCATAAAACTAGGAAGGGTTCTGCACGCTGCCGTCAATCGGGTGCTGCAGAACAGCTTGGAGAATGGGAGCTTCTTCTCCCCTCCGCCACCTGAAGCAAAGACTTATAGGCAACGATGATATTGAAAGCATCACAGTCTTAATGCGTGCTCAAGCAATGGCACTAATCTGGAAACCATGTGACGAGAATGCTACAAAACAAAAAATAAAAACCCGAAAAAAAAACAAAAAAACGCAAAGAACCCAGACCCGCGGGTTTTTACAAAAATACCGGGTTTTTTCCAACCCTGGCCTTATGTGCATCTTATGTGTGTAACACCCTCTTAGCCTATTTTGACATCCGATTTTTATGTGACTGCCTGTAAATGAACCTTGTTCTGTGGTCCATAAGCGTCGCCACCGGCCGTGGGGGGGAGGGGCAGGCCCCCTGCCCCCCCCGTGGCGACGCCCCTGCCGTGGTCAATATGATGAAGAAATGAAAATGAATAAATAAAATAAAAACTGCACATTCTTCCTTATCTGGCTTCGGCCACAGGTGACCAGTGGTTATGGTAAGCATGGGTGGAGATCCTGGGGGAGGGGGATAAAGGCCCCACCCAGAATTTTTAGTCTCCCATAGCCTTTGCATAGGGCTTGTATTGCTGTGCCAGCGTTAACCCACCCAGAACCCCCGGATCCAGAAGGGATCTCCGGCCCTAATAGTCAGGAGCCTGGTTGCGACCACAGGCCAGTCTACGAAACGTGGCAGATTTTGACGAGATCTGGTTGGGGCAGCCTTGGGACAGACCTACCGATTTGGGGCAGCTTTTGGTCGAGCTTGGGGCAGAGGGGGCTTTTGGGGCAGGTTCCAGTACTTGGGGCAGCAGTCAGTCTGGGTAATCACTGATGGAAGAAGAAAAAAGAAAGGAAAGAAAGAACAATCATTAGCTTAACTTGCGCCGGAAACGCTTATTTGTCACAAACGCGTCATATTTGTCATCAAGCGAAATATGGTTTAAAAGGTACCAGATGAAGGAAATTTCTAATCGACGTAAAGTTCCTGGAAGTGAGTAAGAAAATCAGGCAATGGGCGCCTTTCAGAAGGTAAATTTATAACTCTTTTCTAAATTTGTAATCCAAACTTAATTTTAGTTACTTAAAGTAATCTTAGAACTCGAAATAAAATTCCCCTGTATGTAGTTTTTTGCATTTCCTCCGCTATGTTTTCATCGCCAAAGGCCAGCAAATCATGCCAGCCCCCCTCCCAAGAACAAATGCCGGTCCATGATGACGTCACACTGTCGTAAGTTATCTTTCTTCTGCTGGGTCTTTTGAAAATTTCCAAATTTTGTGATGCTTTCATGCAAATGTGAGAAAACAAAAGAGAACTACATGTTTTAGCTGTGGAAAAATAATTTTATTCGAATATAGTTGTCAATTTAAATATTTCTAATAGTATTGATTGATACGTCTTGAAAGCAGGGGCAAATGACGTCACTAAGGCTTAATGACTTCGCTATCAAATATATCTCTGAATAAAGGTATCCTTGAAATCGTGCATCATGAATGCAAGATAGCTGCCGTACGCGAGATTATATTGCTTTGGTACGTGGAGCGTCGTGAGTACCTCGTCGTCGTCGGGTCGGATGCACGGTTTTATTTTATTTCTGGGCGTCTCGTTAAAATGGAGTAGATAAACTTGTATCGTTAAAAATTTACCCCCCCGTTGGAGGGGTCTGCCCCAGTAACCAAATTTCTGCCCCAATTGGGGCAGGCTTTTGGCTGCCCCAAACGTCTCGTCGAGTCGCCTGCCACGTTCTGCAGAATGGACCACAGGGGGTCGCAATTATGACAGGCGATCCAGTTGTGCCAAAGGGGATCCTCCATTATTTCAGGGGGGCCCGGCTGTGCTTACAGGGGCCAGTATTAGGATGGAGGGTCCAGTTTTGGCCACCGGGGCCCAAAACTACTGGGCATTAGGACCCGGCTGTAGCCCCAGGCGGCCTGCGATTATGGTAGATGGCTAGTTTGGCCACAGTGGGCCTATGATTATGATTGGGAGCCATTTGGGCCACAGTGGGTCCTTGATTATGATTGGAAGCCCGTTTGGCCACATTGGGCCCGTGATTCTGATTGGAAGCTCGTTTGGTCACAGTAGGCCTGTGATTATGATGGGAAGCCAGTTGGGCCACAGTAGCTCGTGATTATGATTGGAAGTCATTTGGGCCCGTGATTATGATTGGAAGTCATTTGGGCCCGTGATTATGATTGGAAGTCATTTGGGCCCGTGATTATGATTGGAAGCTCGTTTGGCCACAGTAGACCTGTGATTATGATTGGAAGCCCGTTGGGCCACAGTGGCCCGTGACTATGATGGCAGGCTCGGAAGTGGCCAGAGAGGGCCCACGAGCCCGCAATGCTGGTAGGGGACCCGGTTGGGCCACAGGAAACCAGCAAATATGGCAGTGATCCCGCTGAGGTCAGAGGAGCCTGCAAATATGATTGGTACCCGCAAATACTAGGTTTGGGGGCCTGGTTGCTGACACAGGGGCCCAGTTGTGCATACAAGGAGCCCGCGATTGTTATACAGAAGCTCTGGCCTGAGCTACAGGGGCCCCGGTTGACTGAAAGGCAGTCTGCAACAGCTGAGCGGCCCAGTGCACAGTGATGGAGCGGGCCTAAAAACGGGACTAAAATGCCAAAAAATGACTATCTAGAATTGATATAAAATATATTCGATGCGTTTGACAATTGTTTGGAACCCGGAAAACCATCATTATTTTCTTCCTCTAGCGCATTGGTTTCACATTAGCTAAGACTTGAAACGTATTCTGCCTCGCTGAATACGGGTATCTGATCAGGAATAGTAGCATGATCTAAAACGTTAATAACAGGTGCTCAAATCTTGCCATCCACAAAAAACGTATACTACCGTGAGGCTTGGGATGTTTGTAACCTTCTGGTTACAAAAACACGGTTCTAGCTGCCCCGGAAAATGCCGCGAGTTCGTTTTTATAAGCATTGTTTCGGGACTAGAATTTATAACATACATTATATTTTCTTAGACTGGAAAAAAGGCACAGTGATGATCCGCTAGAAAATCATACCATGTATTCTGGAAAGTGTATCTTTTACATTGGCGGGTGTATTTTTTACATTGGCGGAATTCATAGGTCAGCAACCGACGGCCAAAAATTGTTATGACAGTTTTAGTGAGCGTATGTTCTACTCGTAGTCGGCGGGTGGTTGGGGCAATGAAGCGCGCAGCATCCACCAATGGACGCGTATAATTTAATTTCTTCAATCAAATGGTGAATTTAAATGAGAGGAAGGGGGTCAAAGATCAGAAAATATGCGTAACGTTATAAGTGGACGGCCTCTAATTGAAAGAGGCAGTAAAGTTGAGAAGCAGAAGGGTAAATTAAGACAACGAAAGCATGTTGTTCAGTAGTTATTAGGGCACAGCGAGATCAGGGCGTGAATGAGCAAATTCAGATGTTGACTTCGGCTCACTTTTCCTCCTATGTAAAATGTTATTTCCAACCGATTTTTTATTTACGAAAAACGATTTGAGCCTCCTTCCGTTATACAAATACATATAAAATCATATACTACTAGTCCTGCAAAGGGCAGGCGACTGGGGCTATACAATTATCCATAGATGCCAAGACCATGAATCTGAACTTTTTCTTTTAGGTATGATTAATGAATATTGTTGCTGTCCTACTAGCTTCAAATCAAACCAACAGCAGCTTTTGTTATACATGATTACAAAGATAGGGGAGAGTGCCCATATTGCGCCACCTTAAGCAAGATTGCTCACTACTTGGAAACGATTAATAACTGAGGTTTGATATTGACACACTATTTTCCTGAAACATTTTACTAGCTTTTTTGGCCCCAACTATGTCCTAAATTTATCATTCACGCCCGCGGTTTTCGATTTAGCGCGATGCTGCAAAGGGCGCATTTTCAAAACTTGTTCGACAAATGCGCCCAGTGTATGGCGCAATTAGATTCAAATGCGCCCACCTAATTTGCATGCATTTTCAATGGATTACAAAAATAATATCTGCGAGTTAGAAAATTACTTACAGAGCGCCTGTTTAAGCCCGTAAAATAGCCATTTCCATACAATTTGTTTGATGCATTAACATTGTTCATTTTTTATCATTCTCACTGGCACTGGCGGATCCAGGGGGAATTGGGCAGTTGCCGCCCCACCCCAAACCCTCCGTTGTTATCCCTTTGCCTCCCGAATTTCTTCAAAAACCATATGTTTTCCATCCATGAATATCAACATCTTAACGGTTCGATTCCTAGCAACCGATGATGTCGTGTTGGTGTGATGACGATGATGTGTTAGAACAATCGGATCTAGCGGGCGTGGGCAAATCGGGAAATTGCCGCCCCCTTAACCCTCCGTTGCCACCCCTTTGCCCGCCCCCAATTTTCTTCAAAACATGTTTTTCACAATTTTGGGCTCGGTTGCACCCCTAAACCTTCGGGCTAGATCCAACGCTGTGTGTTAGGAATAGTGAGATACCCATATGGGTATTTCTTTGTTGATTTTTAATGTCACATCAACTGCGGCAACGTAGAGAAGACGCAGGATGAAATAGGCTGTGGCTAAGGCAGAGCGCCAAGTCCTGCCTCTGGGGAGTCCCCAGACCTCAATATCAATCTCAATCTCTGGGCGACCCCCTGCTAACCGACTGCGCCACCCAGATTTCTCATTTCGGTTAGATAAAACAAGAAGGTAGGTCATATGCACTAGTAACCTTACCCGTACGCAGTTGCAGCAGCTCTTACTGAGCGTCCTTCTTGAACAGCCTTGATGGCTACTCTGAGCCTTTCTTCAGTCCAGGTCATGGTTTTACTCAGGATGCCTGAAAATGGAAATGCTGGAGAGGATGAGGCGATAAGGGATCTGGAACTTTTATGCATCAAATTAATTGCGAAGCTTGGGATGTTGGAAGAATAAGGACAACAGTTTTGCTCGGGGAAGAAAGTTGTTTAGCTTTTCATGCCACAGCGTCATATTTGGGGGTTTAGTGCGCGCCGACAACGGAGGTCATTTGACGCCGATTTTCATGCCACAGGAGAGAGTCCACATGAAACACTGTAATTACGAGGATAAATCATGGTTCTCAGCTGGTGACGAGGATTTTTCACGGAGATTCATCGATTGCAGAAACATTACTTGTTCAGATATGCACGTGATGTTCAAATGCGCCCACCTTAGGCTAATTGCGCCCACGGGCGCATTTACCTATGCCGCATTTGAAAATATGTGGCTTTTACACCCAAAATGGTCTCAAGCACGCCATTTGAGGTAAATCTGTCGTGTGAAACCTTCAAATAAGAGTCAAATAAACATAGAGGCTGGAAATGCCATCCCCACATTCCTAGACCAAACCTAATTCTTATTTTTAGCCTTTTAAGGAATGCTATTTTGGATTAGGAATCAGTACTTTGAGAGAGATACGATATCGTGCGGAGCACATCCTTACCATGTGTGTGATAACACCGGAAAGAACGTTTTTGTAGAGGTGGGCACACTTCTTAATCAACATCTGGTACTTAAACTAAATAGCCTGCTCATTACAGGGGAGGGCCGCATTTATCTCAGCGGCGCAATTGCCTAATCCTCCCCTAATGGTATTTGTAGTTTGCCAGCTGGTTACCTTGTGAACTGCTTACCATATTTGGGACCATTCATATTTTATTTGAATACCATGTCAACACATAGTCTACAACTCCCAAGAGAGTTCGTTGATGGGCGAATGTTTGCTTTGTTTCAGTGTCGAGTATCGTCATTCACTGCTGTCGCGAAGTCGACAATACCCAGAAATGGAACTAGTTAATCTTTGGCCTCCGCCCCGTGTTTAAACTGACTGTCACGTATGTATGTACAGTCAGTTGCGAAAGCATCGTTCCGCTGCCGACCCACTAGTTTGGAAGTCACTGTATGTACAATACATACTGCCTATCTTGCTTTTCGAAGGAAGTCGCTTGTCGTGCATTTTGTTGCGTTTACCGGCTGTTGAAGTGTAACGGTGGTTATCTTCTGATGTTTTGATACCCGACACTCCCCTAAATGTGTTCCCAATGCTAATAAATAGTACGAGGTGAGAATGCATTTTTCACTTCCTATGTTTGCCGGCTAACAACTGGGGCAATCAAATCATTATATAAATCCTCAATCATATTAATTGTTTCCATTACTATTACCCTTATTCAGCTTATTGCATGGTCAGATTTGTGACTATGTAATTATTTCATAAATCTACAGTCACTGTCAGAACCGTCAAAAACCCTCGATAGCCTCTGCATGAAGTAGCACACTCAACGGGTGGCCAAGGGGTGCTCTGGTGCCTTCGTTATGGACCTGACCTCAAAGTGGATTTCACGCTCTAGATTTTCCTTCACAAGAGCTTTCGAATGATGCATAGAAACGTGATCTAACTCTTCTAGAAGCCGAGTTACTCCCGGCTTTTGTCAACCTTGTTTTGAGAACCAGCATTGCCTTGCATCGGTTTAGAAATTACATTATAACTCGGTGACCTGACCTGACCTTAGATTGACATTTCGTCAAGATGTATCAAATTGATTTTGGTTCCCACTTGCCACGCGGCATTGCGCTAAACCGAACCGTTTTTCTCCCATCGTGAAAAATAAAGAGGGGGCAGAGTCGACCCCCTGGTAAAGGGAAGGTTAAGAGGAAAACCAAAATTTGGTGTGCTTGTATGAGCCGCATGGTGAAGAGCTTCAATTTGAACCCATAATCATTGTTCTATCATTATTAGTTATTGAGCTATGAATTTCGTCCCGTTTTTAGGTCTGCTGCATCACTGCAATTCAGCACTGCACAGTGATGAATGCAGGCCTGAAACGGGACAAATCATGCTCAATACTAATAATGATAGAACAATGATTTTGGATTCAATTGAGTTTCATGGGGCTAACAGCACACCAATTGGTTTTGCTAACCTCCTTTACCGGGGTTCGATCTACCCCTTCTTTATTTTTGCGATGGAAAACGACTCGGTTTGTGATGCGCGTGGGTGTGATACAAATCTGATACTATTTATAAAATTTCATCCAAAGTCTCAGCATTACCGAGAGTATATATGATAGCTTACGATCTCTCTCCGTCTATGATGACATATCATTACCAGCTCTGACAAAGGCGGTGGAGTGGTAATACTGAATTACTTAGACTATAGATAAAAATGCTTACCATGCTCCACGACCCAATGGTATACAAAGCAGTGGCCAATGGAAGCGCCGCCAAGATAGCCGATCATTTAACCAAAAGTGCGCAAGATACTCAAGAGATCGGACCAAGGCAAGCGACTTCCCACCTTCTTGAAGAAACTCCGAGAGCACCCAACATGCTTCCAAAAACACACAAGGCAGGAATACCGATGGACCAATCCCTCAGGGATTGGCAGCGCCCCTCATCAACTTGCGAAGACACTGCAAAACCCGTCTCCCAATTCCTCGGTAGATAACATCCCATTTGAAGAACTCGGGGGACCTTTTGAACAGGATCTCAGTATAGATATGACCAACAAAAGCTGGTAGCTTTGATGTTAGGCTCTATTTACTAACGTTCCGATCCAGGGCTATGGATGCTGCATCCAGAGCTTTAGAGACGTGTCCGATGTTACGTTGCCTGTCCCAGGGCGGACTTATTAAGCTTGTACTGTTGTGCATCGAGTTCGGGGCTCTAGAATTTGGGAAATGGAGTTTAAACAACTGGATGGTTTGGCAATGGGTTCTCCTTTGGCTCAGTGCTGGCTTCTCTGTTGATGGAAATACTCGAGGCTGACAGTTTTAGAAACATTGTAGGACCCCAGACTATATGGCTTCGGTCGTAGACGATGTTCTAGCTATAGTTGATAAGAACACGATGTCGATTTGTCCTGTCTGATCTCAACAATTGCATCCTAAGATACTGTTTACAGTCGAAGTGAACAGGACGGGAAACTACCCTTCCTTGATACGCTGATCTGGAATGGAGGCGGTGGCAAACTATCGTTCTCCGCATACAGAAGGCAACTAACAAAAATGACTCATTCCCTCGCTCCTGGACACAATTTTAAGGTAAAAACAGGAGCGATATTGGGGTGCTACTTACGTGCGTTCAGAATATGTTCCGGCAGTTTCTTGCAGATGAATTTGAATATATAAAACACATCTTCAGGAACCATGGCTCCATTATGACTTCTAGTTCAACTACAGCAAACACCAGGAATATTAGGAATAGGTCAGCCGAAACAAGTCAAATAGTACCAAGAAAATTGTTGTATCAGTCCTAGCCTCACAGGGTACTGATAATATTGCTTCACTAGTCGGAAAAACTATGACGATCTGTTCACCAGTCGGACTTTAATTAAACATTTAGTTAAGAACAAACAGAGAATCAAGACTAAAAATAACAAAAATAGTGTCGTGTACAAAGTTCCATGTGGCGGCTTCAACAAAAGTTACATTGGGGAAACCTTCCAGGGAACAAAGCAAGTGTACAAGAACATAAAGCGGACCTCAGATATCACAGAACAACTAATGCCATGAAGACACGTTGAAAATGCAGGCCATCTCCCAAACTGGAACAAATTCTCGGAAAAAGAAAAACAAGAAAGACTAACAATAGAAGGGGCCTTTATAAACACAACATCAACGATCAACGGGAATATGGGGAAAATTAAACTTTGTGATACTGTAGCCAAAATAATAATTAAACAGTGTGTTAGGTAATTACGGTGTATTGTGAACTGTTTCTGACTGTTTTGTAAACTGTTTTCCGACGGGAGGTTTTCATGAGTATTTGATGCTCGATCTATACCTAGTTTTGAAAATTCAAGTATTCAAACGGTAGACACAATATTTTCAATTTAATGTGGGTTTGTTTTTCCATGTACTCAATGTGTATTTAAATTTATCTCAAGGCCGTGATCAAGGCGGAAGAGCCAAAACGTAGGTATGTCATTGCAACTTTTGTTAAAACTAAGACGTAATAAAGAATCCCATTGTAAGCAGTGACGGATCTAGGTTTCGTTAGGGGGGCCGGCTCGGGGGCGCCGAACCTGGGGGCGCCGAACCTAAGGGCGCCAATTTCGTGGCGGATCTAGCCGGTCGGTTTGGGAGGAGCAAACCAAGTCGAAAGCAAAAAAACGTCACGCAGTAAAGCTGCGCTACCAATATCCTTGCCCGTAGAATAATAGAATTAGAATTGCCCGTAGAAGAAAAAGAGGCGAAAAACCAAAAACTTCACGGGGTGAAAATATGGCCTCGCGATACTTCTTCCTATCAAGGCTGGCTATACTATGACGTGCTATCTATGGAGGTTTGGCTATACTATAACTGGAATTATTGATATTTACTCCATGATTCTGACGAAGGGCTGTGCCCGAATATATAATCTTCAGTGTTTTTATGCCCAGGGGTGGGGCATCTTAAGCCCCGGGGCGTTTACCCACCCGATGGGGTAAGACACCCCTTTGCAAGCCTCTAGGAAAATCATAATAGTTAGAAAATGTGATTATTATCAGCAATTTCATCGATTCTATAAGGAAGATAAATGATCATGCTGCGACTTGGCATCTAAAGCAGCGCTGTTAGTCTCGGTTATTTCATAATCGATTTTCCTAAACCCTGGGCATCTTCACTCCCTATCTTCGTGTTTGTACATTTGGTTCGGACAGGCGGGAACATCTTATCAACTTATGTTCTGTTTGAAGTTGAGAGTTGAAACACCAAAATCCTGCTTATAAACTAAAAAGGAGTAGGGGAAAAAGGAGGTTGATCGCTTTGGGGGTCAAAAACATAGTTTTGCCCCGAGCTTTTCCGTTTGGGGAATGCCTTTTTGCCCCCCCTGGTTCCGCCACTGGCCAATTTACCACCCAAAAAGCGGCCAGTGTCAATGAAAAACGCGTTTAAAAAGGATTTGTAAATGCTTATGTTCATGAAAGCTTCCTCTTAGTGAGGACATGTTCACGTTTACCATCAAGCATATTTCGGGCCAGCTAACGACTGGCACCTTGGTAGAAAATGCTGAAAGCACCCACTGGCACTAACTGAAGCACGATGAGCAAATAATACAGTTATCTTCGGTCATGGCGAAAACTAAGGTGTCGTGTCCACCACCTCCACTTATCACAGTTGTCCTGGCTAACGGCTCCATACTGAAATAGCCGATTGACGCTAACCTGAGCCTCATAGGTCGCAGAACCTCTGCGGGCCTGGGCCCGAGTTCTTGGTGACTTCCCTGAGTTTATATCGAGTCCCCTCAGCTGATCTGGGACCGCTTTAGTTAACCAGGTCCTCACACTGAACTTGAAACCTGTATGTCGCCGCTGAAGCCTATTAAGCTTTTTGGGGCCCTTTTATTGATATGGGGCCCCCTCAACAGGCCCTGGGCCCTCTGAACTAAAAGCTGGAGCCCTGAGCTCTGAGCCCTAGGCTGGATTAGTGTCCCTTAAGCTGGTCAGGGTCCCCTGGGTTGGTACCGTTTTCGTTTAACTGATATAGATCCTTTCAGCTTGTTTGGGGCCCATTGTGCGTATCTGGGCACTAGTTCGTCGAGGCACCCAGCTAGTCTGGCCCTATTAGTTTTATGGGCCTTCTGAGCTTCTGCAGGTTCCCCTCGGAGTGTCTGGGCCCCATGAGCTGAAAATTGGACCCCTGGGTTAGTTTTGGGTTCCTGAACTTATTTAGAAACCGTTTAAATAGGTAGGCACCCCACGCTGGCCTTGAGAACCCTGTGTTGGCGCTGAGGTCAAATGAGCTCGTCGGGGGCCCTTATCTGGGGCCCCTTAACTGGCACGGACACCTCAGCTGATTTTGGAGACCCAAAATCCCTCCTACCGGATTCCACCCACGCCAGATTTCCTGACTCCCTGAGGGCCCCTGGGGGCCATTGGGGATTTTTCCCGTGATCAGCGCTAGGGCCCCTCCCCGAGACAAAGCTTACAACATGTCTCTGTGTATATACTCTAGCATCTGCCAGAGTTGAGCTAGAATCATTTTTACGCACACTTCGCTTCCTCTCGTTACGGCGAATCATCAAATAATGCATAATATGACTATACTAGGTCAAAACATAAAAATTACCTGACCTAAGGCTAGGTCAAGGTCGTCATCTAGCCTAGCATAGTCAGTATGCATATGAATCAACTCACAATAGCAATAAAAATGGTATCAAAATACGGGTTTTATCAATATTTCCTGCAAAGCAATTAACCCAAGTCTTAAAACCTGCTTAGGAAGCCCCAGATGAACTCTCAGAGGTAACATATCTAAACTTGCAGCATGAACCGATAAAGAGGCCTAGGATACCATGATTTGGGGATTCCGAAGGTATTCCAAGCGGCATCTACAGACATAGAGCAATTTTTCGGCAAATTTCCGTTTTACCCCATGCATTTTCAATGGAGAGGTCATGATTCGTACCTGTCCCTAGGCCATCGATGGGAAAAATCCCGCAATAAATGTATTAGTACTTTTTGGGCCCATTATATGGTACAAGTTTGAATTCGATAGATTCACCCTTTTCTTACTTACGCCAACTTAAACATTTTTTGGGGTGAGGTCACTTGACCTGCACTGGTGACCTGACCTGAGATGACGCAACCTTAAATTTTGAGGGAAAGTTGCGGAATTGATCAATGATAAGGTGTGACGAGTACTGTGTCGCTTCGCGCCGACGTTTTTTCGTGCCACTGGGAGACCTCGAGGGGGTGTTCAAGCACCCTCCCCCAACGGGCCGGAACGGGGCTCAAATACTCTAGAACAGGGCTGAGGCCAAAATGGAAGGCTCTAAACAATGTCTGCAATTTTTGGGGTCAAGGTCCTTCAAGGTCATGGACCTATTACAGCACAACCCAACATATTATGCCTAATTTACGCTATAACTAGCGCTGTGCCCCAAGCTTACCAATGACCTTTGATCAAGACTTGATCATCAAGGTCAGTGACCTTTAAAATTGACCTGTAACCTTGATCTAAACACTGAATAACCTTTACTCTGATATAATAGCATACGTCATAATAAGAATCGTAACATTATGCAACGCCATTTAGGGGCTGTCCAGGAGTACCTGTGCTCATCAGGGACACCTATGCTCTCTGGGGGGGCCTTTGCTTCGATGAGGCACCTGTGCCACCCAAGGACGCCTTCGCTCCCCAATGGACGCAACCTAGCTATCCAGGGGCATCTTTGCTGTTCCGGGGGTTGCCTTTGATACCCAGTGCCCAAGGGGAGCTTTTTCTTATCCAGGTTCACCATGGTATTGAGGGGCGTATTTTTATTCAAGGTAACCTATACTACCCAGTGGCACCTACCCTATGCAAGGGGCGCTTAGGCTATCCAGGGGGCAGCAATTTGCTATGCATAGGGCGCCCTTATGCTCTCCATGGGCACCTCATTCAGAGGGTGCCTCTGATATTCAGGGGCGCTTTTCCTATCAACAGGGTACCTGTGCCATCTTAGGGGCTATTCTTATCAAGGGACGCTGCTGTTATTCAGGAATACCTACACCACTGCAGTGGGTCGCACCACTGTCGAGGGTCGCCTTTGCTACCCAGAGGCGCCTTTACTTCTTAGGAAATTTGGCGCCCGTGCTTTAAGGAGTGCTTCGGCATCGATTGATTGCTCTATCATTGGGCTTAGGTGCACGTGAACCTTGAGCTCATGTAGCGCCCATATTGTTGCTAAGGAACGCTTATGCTATCAAAGGGCGCCTTTACTATCCAGGGCCGCTGTTTTATTCAAGGCAGTCTATTCTATCCACGGGCATCTGATATTTCGGCGGCGGTGCCTAGGTTATTCAGGAGGCGGTTTTTTCTCCACAGGGGCGCACTATTGCTTTCCAGGGGCGCCGTTACTGCCCAGGGGTGTCTTTCTATCCAGGGGCGCATATGCTATCTAGGTGTATTTTTCAATCACAGACATGATTGAAATACATGCCCCTACGTTATCCTGGGGTGCTTTTTGTCTCCGGTGAGGCGCTATTTTTCTCTTCCGGGCACCAGTTTATCCAAGGGCACCTATGCTGTCCAGAGAACCTTTGTTATCAAGGGCTGCCTTCGCTGTTAAGGGGCACCTTTGCTACCCAAAGGGAGCATCTTACTTTCCTGGAGTGCTTATTTCCATCTAAAGAGGAACATATGCTATCTTGGAGCGCCTTTGCAAACATGGGGCGCATTTTTCTATCCAGGTGCGCCTTTGCACTTGAGGGGGCGCCTCTGCAATCCAGTAGGAGCCCAAAATAGATGGAGAATCAGAATTCTGAAATAAGGCGCTCGAACACTGAAATAAAGTGCCTAGTTATCAGAAAGAGGCGCTCATCTGCCGAGCGGGGAGGACTGCTGGTTGGTGAGGGCAGCGTTCTCGGAAACGGGGCGCACATACTGAAAAAGGCACCCGGTTGCAGCGATAGAGCACTAAGCCTTCAGTTATAGGTTAATGAAATGTGGTTAAAAGCAGTCAATGCTCAAATTGAGCGCTCGAGCCCTGTAACAGAGCGCGCGACTGTCAGACAGGTGTGCCAAACCATAGACAGTAGGGCAGCTGAAGATGGAAAGGGACACCTATGATATCCTGGGGGCGCCTGTACTCTCAGGTGAGGCGCTTGTTTTCTTTCTCAGGCGCCTAGTTTATCCATGGCCGCCTATGCTGTCCAGATCATCTATTTCAAGAAGGGTTAACTTTGCTGTTCAGGGGCGCCTTTGCTATGCAAGGGCGCATATGATATCTGTAGGGCGCTTTATACAGAGGGCGCCTAGGCTGTCCAAGGGCGCCGTCCTAACCAAAGTCCGCCTTTCACTTCCCTGAAGTGCCTATTTCTATTTAAGGAGTGCATATATTATCTAGGAGTGCCCTTGATATACGGAGACGCCTTTTTGTCCAGCGGCGCCTTTGCTCTTTAGGGGCGCTGCTCCAATCCAGGGTAGCTGAAGATGGATAAGGGACATCTATGTTATGCAGGGGGAGCCTGTACTTTCCAATGGGGCGCTCATTTTCCTTCACAGGCACCTAGTTTGTCTAGGGAGCGCATAGGCTATCCAAAGGCGCCTTGGCTTTCGAAGGGGTGCCTTCCTAGGGGCGCCTTTGCTATCCAGGGGCGCCTTTGCTGTCCAAAGCACTTGTGTTATCCAGGGTTGTCTTTGCTGTCCAGTGGCGCCTTTGCTATCTAAAAGTGCATATGATATCCGTCGGCGCTTTATCCAGTGGGCGCCTGGACTATCAAAGGGCACTTTTTCTATCCAAGGGTTGCATTTATTTTCCTGAAGTGCCTATTTCTATCTAAGGGGCTCCTATTCTGTCCAGGGCACCTATGTTTCCCAGATTTGCCTTTGCTGTCCAGGGACGCCTTTGCTATCCAAGGGCACCTTCCTTAACCAAGGGGCGCATTTTGCTTTCCTGGAGCGCCTATTCCTATCTAAGGGGCGCATATGTTATCTAGGAGCGCCTTTGATACCAGGAGGCGGCTTTTTGTCCAGGGGCGCCTTTGCTCTTGGGGGCGCTGCTCCAATGCAGGGCACCTGAAGGTGGATAAGGGACATCTATGTTATACAGAGGGCGCCTGTACTTCCCAGTGGGGCGCTCGTTTTCCTTCTCGGGCTCCTAGTTTATGCAGGGGGCGTCTAGGCTATCCAAAGGCGGCTTTTCTATCAAAGGGGTGCCTTCCTAGGGGCGCCTTTGCTACCCAGGGGCGCCTTTGCTGTCCACAGCACTTGTGTTATACAGGGTTGTATTTCCTGTCCAGGGGCGCCTTTGCTATCCAAAGGTGCATATGACATCCGTAGGCGCTTTTTCCAGTGGGCGCCTAGGCTATTAAAGGGCGCCTTTTTCTACCGAAGGTGAGCATTTTATTTTCCTAAAGCGCCTATTTCTATCTAAAGAGCGCTTATGCTGTCCAGTTCACCTATGTTACCAAGATTTGCCTTTGCTGCCCAGGGGCGCCTTTCCTAGCCAAGGGCGCATATGGTATCCGTAGGGCGCTTCATCCAAGGGGCGCCTAGGCTACCCAGGGGCGCTTCATCCAGGGGGCGCCTAGGCTACTCAGTGGTGCATTAGTTCCCCATGGCGCAATCTTGCTATCTAGTGGCGCATTTTCTTTGCCGGGGCGTTTTTGTTAGCTTTCTAAATTTCATCTTCAACATTTTATTGGGGCGCAAAAGACCAGTAAAGGCGTCTAGTTTTTGGGCAGGGCCGCTTTGCCATGGTTTTAAGGAGTATGTGTTCATTCAAGTGGAATAAGTGGTATCTACCACCTTGGCGTACGAAATGGGTACAGGCGCGCCGCTCATATCGGGCGCCTTAGGCGCCCGATATGAGCTGAGCTTTACTGGGGCGCTTCGGAGCTAAGGAGGGGGCCCGGGCCCCCTGGCCCCCCTTGGTTCCGTCACTGATTGTAAGCACCTGTTTTACCAAATATGATGTATGTAGGGTAAGGGCGGGTAAGAGTACACAGGAGATAAGAGCACGCAGCAGCTGTTTTCGTTGCTTAGCAACCACTGAGATGGTGGATACCCTAGTATAAAAAAGCAAGGTCAGTGCCTAGGTTGCACAGGCAGTGCTGCCACCTACACGGAGACGCTAACACTACGTTCTGAGCTCTGCCGACAGGTCTGGTTGTCTGGCGTCCGACGCCCGGCTGCCTATTACGACTGCTGTTGGCGGCTTCTGGAGTTCCTGTGACCACCTGCTCCGAGCGCTGTTGCTGGTACCAGCCCTGCCTATCGCTGTTTCCACAGCTGACCTGTAAATATTATCTCTATCGGACTAGGTGGTGTTGGTTTCTAGGATTCCGGCCACCTAGTACCCCTTTTCCTCAGTCCCGTCCCGCATCTTTCTCAACTATTATTTCTCTCTTCGGCCTGAAACCCGAGCGGTGGTTAACCTGGGTGACCTCACTTGTTGAACCTCTGGTTCTTGGGTGAGGGGCTTCCACTGGACCTATCGGTCCTTCATTGCCAAAATCCCTAAACGTACGGCCAGTAGACTGTCTTTCACCCTCGCTAATTGGCAGTGAGGTCCCACACATACCCTCCACGGGCTGCGTCTATGCAAAGGTGTCACGGCACCTGCCCATAAAACACTACCTTAAAATAACGTAGGTCCCAGTTAGGACCCTTTCGAGGCTAATAGCCACCTATGTCCCTGATAGGTCCTGAAGAGGCCCCCTGCCTCAGTGGCGGATCCAGGGGGGGGGGCAAAAAAGGCAATTCCCCCAAACGGAAAAGCTCGGGGCAAAACTATGTTTTTGCCCCCCCAAAGCGATCGACCTCCCTTTTCCCCCGACTCCTGTTTAGCTTGTAAGCAAAATTTAAGTAGGCATTAGTAAGCAAAAATTAAGGAGTTAGCGTGGCCGAGCGGTCTAAGGCGCTGGTTTTAGGCACCAGTCTCTAACGAGGCGTGGGTTCGAATCACACCGCTGCCAAATATTCTCTTTGGATAATTTTGCTGATCACTACGCCAGTGTCGCAGCTAATAATTCATACAGCCAGCGCTCCAAAGACCAGGCAGAATGGTGCAAAGAGCACACATTCATCAATTATGGTAATCGAGAGTACTATAACGTACCATTTACAATGACCGAGCTAAATTACGCCATTAGCAAGTGCAGAAACACTGCAGTGGGCCCTGACGAAATCCACTACTCTTTCTTCAGGTACCTCAGCCAAACAGCACTAAAGTACTTGCTTTCGGCCATTAACAACATGTTTCTTAGCGACTCTTTCCCCACATCGTGGCGAGAGAGTATTATCATTCCCCTTCCAAAACCTGGCAAAGAAAAAGCAGACCCAAAAGGATATCGCCCAATTTTGCTTACTAGCTGTGCTAGCAAGCTTGTCAAGCGCATGGTAAACGTTAGACTTCACGAGATCCTCGAAAAGAAACTTGATGCTATGCAATCGGGCTTCCGGCGCGGGCGAGCCACCACTGACAATTTGGTGAAACTGGTCAGTGATATCCAGAATGGCTTCTACAAAAAGCAAGTAACAATAGCTGCATTCCTAGACATTAAATCGGCGTTTGATCGCGTACAAAAAGACGCCCTCTTGTATAAATTAAGCAAGCTAGGAGTTCGCGGCCACCTTGCAAAATTCATTGAAAACTTCCTCAAGGACCGAAATTTCAAAGTCCGTTGTGGCACCACATACTCTTACCTGGCAACCCAAGACCAAGGCACACCCCAGGGTAGCGTTCTGTCCCCCACCCTCTTTCTAGTAATGATCAATGATCTCTTCGCCAAAAAGCTACCGCCTGGAATAAATTACTCCCTTTTTGCGGACGATGTCGCTATTTGGAAATCCACTGCAATAGATATCAGGCGGTATAATGAGCCAGAATTTCAACATGCAACTACGCAGTTGCAGGATAGCTTAAACGACATCGATAATTGGTGTAGTTTAATGGGTCTATCACTCTCGGCGGAAAAATCATCAGTCGTTGTCTTTGCCAGAGCGCATTCCAGACACGACCCTCCACGGCTCCAAATCTCGAGTAAACCTATTGAATGCACCAATAGGTTCAAATTCTTGGGCGTCACCCTAGATTCCCGATTGAGTTTCAATGAGCATATCACCAAAGTCGTCTCTAGCTGTCAAAAGCGCGTCAACATTCTCCGCATGCTCGGCGGCACAGAGTATGGCGGGGATCGAAAGACCCTGCTTATGCTCTACAAGTCCCTGATACGGTCCATTCTCGAATATAATTCGTTAGTTTTTGACTCGACGAACAAGACCAATAAACTAAGGCTAGAGCGAGTCCAAAATGCCAGTATCCGGGCAGCCATCGGCGCGCTCTCAGAATCCCCCATCTCCAGCCTGCTAACTGATAGCGGGCTATGCCCACTGCAGACAAGATGCAACGCCCAGCTTATTTCTTACTATATTAAGGTCCAATCCACCGAAAACCACCCGTCAAAACAATGTTTCGCCCATCCCAGACGAGCAAATAAAGCCACTCTACAGAAGTGGCCCCCCATTTAAACACAGAGTAGCGAAAACCCTGGAAAGCCTTAATCTTGCACTGCCAGCAACAATAGGCAAACCCCACCTCTCCCGCTTCTGGACTCGGAAAGAGCCCAAAGTTGAATTTCTTTTCACTTCCCGTAAAACGGACTTCTCAGAGGAAGAAGTCTCCCAGAAATTCCTAGAGTTCCGATCTTGTAACGCGAACAAGACTTTTATATTTACAGACGGCTCCAAAATAGGCGAAAAAGTAGGCCTCGGCATCTGGGGGCAAAATATTTGCCTGCAGAAAAGACTTCCGGACAACTGCTCTATCTTCACAGCCGAGGCTGTTACCATCCTAGATGCATTAGCCATAATCAGAACCCAAAATATCAACTCAGCCGTCATCTGTTCAGACTCTAAATCTGTCCTGCAGGCCGTCAGTAACGTAGTCAACCCCAGCCACCACGTTATAGCAGATATTCAGAAAGGTATCGATGATACCCCTGATGTCTCTTTTCTTTGGATCCCGGGCCACTGCAAAATTCAAGGGAATGAAAAGGCCGATGAGCAGGCAAAAAGTCCCAAGAACTTAGAGAAATCGCACCCTTAATGAGGTCTGGAGATGATAGCAAAGCTTTCCTCCAGGACAGTATCCGGAAGCAAATTCAAAATAACTGGACCACAAACCACAGCGCCCACCCATTCTATATCAAGCCTCACATCGGCTACTGGCCCAGTTCCAACCAAAAGAGTCGCCGGCGCGAGGTTATTCTAACCAGACTCAGAAATGGGCACACAAAATTAAATGCCTATTGGAACGCGGGTACCTGTGGTACCTGCGACGCAATGGAGAATCCCTATCACATTCTCATCGATTGTCCCCAGCACAATACCCATCGGCAACCCATGCTAGATTACTGCCGAATCCAAAACATCCCTGTAGACCTAAAAACTTGCTCGGTAACGACCATCCTGAGCTACTCCAAAAACTCTTTACATTTCTAAAGGACTCTGGGCTAGAAGTTTCTATAAATCACCCCTCCCAGTATATATAATGGAGGGTGCATGGTGCACCCTCAAAGTAGGACTTGCCTAATTTCAAATTAACCATTCATGTCATAGATGATCCACTGCAAAATTTAAGCAATAGTTGTTTAACCTTTAAATGGTATATCATAGGCTAAGGATAGGTTATGTTAGGCTAGCTTTGAAATCAGGTTAGGTTAAATAGGTTATATCTCTTCACCGCAGTGATACCTTTCACTGCGGCTCTATGCTAACCACACTCGTACTCTTACTAACACTCTAACTGTCCTCTCACACCTTTTTCCTCTGTGAGGCAGCTGCCCAGCCGGAGAGGGGAGCTGCAACCTCACCTCCGGGTTGCAGGGTAAATTTGCGGCACCCTGGCCAGGTGTTTAGCGCAGTTTCTAAAGTATGAAAATTATTGATTTAACGGAGGATTTCGAGTAACGTAGACAAGCGGACATTAGTAGCTGACACACAAAATTCTAAATTCTAAATTCCAAATTCTAAATTTAAGGTCTTCAGCCACAGAGATAACCTTCGCACTCTGCGGGTCTAATTTTATTAAAAGACCTCCCTTGGCATGGCTATGCCATTGCCACGACCGTCCAGTCGCAAGCTGAAACATCTTGCAACACATTACTTGAAATAACTCCCATTTCTTTAACAGACTAACGTAGCTTGCCCTCACGCAAAATTCTAAAATTCTCCCACACACTCCTTTAGAGGCGGGCAAAGGTGCTATGCACAGAACGCCTTATAAAAAGCCATAAGTAAGTAAGTAAGTGGATCGCCTTAACAATGCAAACCTGCCAAGCGGAGCTTGGCTGGTTGGTAGTTACGACTCCATCCACCAAAATCTTGCGAAGGAATATACCTTCAGTCTGGACAAGGCCATCAGCCGAAAGGTGAAAGGCAGCTATGAAATTATCCGGCACCAAAAAGACGTCCTTGTTAGAACCAGCAACGCTGCCTCAACCAAAGCCCGGCTTCATACCAAAACTTTCGGATCGAAACCGGTGAGTTTCGCCATTCATAAGTCTCTGAACTTCTACCGGGGCACAATTCGTGCGCCAGAGGCTTCCCACCTCTCTGAAGACGAAATCAAACGCAACTTTGATTTTGAGGGCCAAAGTGTGCTCATCATTCAAAGACTCGCTCTCCCCAAGCCCACCACCGAAAAAGCCCCTCACCGTTAAGACAATCGCTTCCTCGTCACCTTCGACACAAAGTGCCGAGATGACTGTGGCCGTGTCAAACTGGGCGACTGTGTCTACCCAGTGAAGCCGTTCTACCCCAACCCCATCAGGTGTCAAATCTGTCAAAGGTACGGCCACGTTGAGTCCAGCTGTAAAAACCCCGCCCCCCGCTGTGGCAAGTGCAGTGCTGAACACCGAATCAAAGACTGCACCGCCCTTAGCCTCCTGTGTGCTGCCTGTGGCGGCGCCCATGGGGCTACCGATCCTAAGTGCCCAGCCTGGCTCCGTGAAAAACATGTAAATATGGTGGCTGAAGACGAAAAGCTCCCCTTCGACCTGGCCCGCAAAAAGTGCGTGAGAGCGAAAAACGCCACTCCCTAACCCAGGCACGTGGTGGCAAGGCCACCGCGGCAGCCCCCAGCACAGCTGGCCAGGCCACTCCTCAGCTCACCGCCTCCCAAAAGCGTCCCCTTCGCCCCCTGATGGAGCCGCTAGTCATGGTACCCCTTCGGCTGGCCATCCCCCATGTCATGCAAAACACGCACCACAGCACAAACACCTTTTGGCGCGAGTGGACTCCCAACGCGGGCTGGACGGATCCCCCAGCCAACCCAGCCTGTTCCACTCCGGGTCTTCCGCCCAAAAGTACCGCCGCCCCCCGTCCCACACATGTCATCAGGAAGACCTGGAACCCAACCGAAGGGCGGCAAAGCAGCCCTCAGCAGTTGCCTAGCTGTACCGAGTTTCCCTCGCTCTCAGCCCCCTCCCACCCAAAAGTCACCGGTGCACCCCCTCCCAGGCGCCGCCTACGGCGGGCGCCGGGACGGAAACACCAGAGTGGCAGCTCCCCCCTTCCAGTAAGACAGCTGCCACTCAAACAGAAAAAGTCAGTGTAGCCACCCAAACCGAAACCTCTCTCACGGACAGCAGCAAAGCTCCTGCCTCTCAAGCACCGACGACCCGCCATTGTCGCTCTCAAACAGACCTGGCATGTCATTACATGCAATTCCAATTTGCCAGTGATTCCGACACGTCAGGTTGCAACAGCGAACCTGATAGTGAGCTGCCCGGGACCGAGTCTTACCCAAATGCTGATAGCATCTCGGTCACAGACTCTGTAGAAAATAGTTATCTCATGTCGGCCTCCCCCACCAGTTCAGTCTCATCCAAATCCCTCAGGCCCGGCAGCCCCCCGGTGCCGAGGAAACTCCGGTACACCCGGCACTCGTCCCCCGTTTCCACTACCAGCGACACGAGTAGCACACATTCCTATCACCTCCGACCCGCCCCCCGCAAACCCCCCCAGCATCTAAGACATTAAACCACCATGGGTTCAATTCTCCAATGGAACACAAACAGTCTAATTGGGAAATTCCCTTATTTAAATCAATCTTTGCTGAGAAAAAAGCCTGCAGTAACAGCACTCCAAGAAACCCTCTTTAATGATAATGATAGTAACAAATTCAAAATCTCGGGTTACTCTTGGTACCGCCATAATGTAAACGCTACTGTCCGTAAAGGAGGCACTTCTCAGTGTGTTTCCTTATTGAAAATAGCATCCCTCACAGCCAAGTGCCTTTGGTTACGCCACTCGACTGTGTCGCTATTAATGTAGAAATTCAGCACGTCAAATTGACGGTGATTTCACTGTACATCTCTCCAAGCGATCCTGACCCGTCGGCTCTGGACCTCGCCCAACTTTTTGGCACAAATTCCCGGCCCTTTGCTACTACTTGGAGACTTGAACGGTCATCATCCCTCTTGGGGCAGCGCCACCACCACTCGCAGAGGCGAAATCATCTATGACGCAATAGACTCTCAAAATCTAGTTATCTTAAATAACGGCGCTCCGACCCACCAAGCAATGCGCGGTGGCCATTCTGACACTGCCATTGACATGTCGTGCTGCTCTCCTAGAATTGCTTCGCTGTTCACCTGGGAAGTCGAAGACAACCCAGGAATGAGCGATCACCTCCCAATAAAAATTGGTATTCCCACAGGCTCCATCGACCATGTTACTCTTTTTACACCCTCATGGAATCTAAAATGTGCCGACTGGAACAAGTTTGAGGCAGAGGTCGACCTCACACTTGTCACCGGAGGTGACCCCGACTCGGCAGACATTGACTCGGTACTAAGAGCCATCAGCTCAGCAGCACATTTAGCAATACCAAAAAGTCAAGGCCCCCCGACAGAAAAAAGGAGCCCCATGGTGGAATGCAGAGACGGCACACGCCAAAGCTCAAATGATTAGAGCCAGGAAAGCCTACGAGAGGAGGGCACACAGCCCTACTCGCAATGCCCTCCGGGCAGCCAAAGCCCACTTTCAAAACACGTGCAAGCGGGTCCAAAAAGATAGTTTCAACGCCTTCGTTTCTCAATTCAATCGCTTCACACCCATTTCTCAAATCTGGAAAACCATTGGAGCTTTCTCTGCGAAACGACCGCCCCGTGGACCCTTCCCTCAACTGACAATCTCCGGCCAAAACATCACGGTACCCACGGAAGTCATGGACGCCTTTGCTGATCATTACAATGGCGTTGCAGCCAACAGTTCCTACAACCAGCGCTCAAAAGACCAGGCCGAATGGTGCAAACGCCGCACATTCTTCAATTCTAGTAATCAGGAGTACTATAACGTACCTTTTACAATGACCGAACTAAATTAGTCCATTAGCAAGTGTGGAAACACTGCAGTGGGCCCGGATGAAATTCACTACTCTTTCTTAACGCACCTCAGCCAGACAGCACTAAAATATCTTCTCTCGGCCATTAACAACATGTTTCTTAGCGACTCGTTCCCCACTATGTGGCGGGAGAGTGTCATCATTCCCATTCCAAAACCTGGCAAAGAAAAAACGGACCCTAAAGGTTAGCGCCCCATTTCGCTTACTAGCTGTGCTAGCAAGCTTGTAGAGCGCATGGTCAACGTAAGACTTCACAAAATTCTTGAAAAGAAACTCGATGCTATGCAATCGGGCTTCCGGCGCGGGCGAGCCACCACTGACAATCTGATCAAACTAGTCATTGACGTCCAAAATGGCTTTTACAAGAAGCAAGTCACAATTGCTGCATTCTTAGATATCAAGTCGGCCTTTGATCGTGTACAAAAAGACGTCCTTTTGTATAAACTCTGTAAACTGGGAGTCCATGGCCACCTTGCTAGATTCATTGACAACTTTCTTAGGGACAGAAAATTCAAAGTGCGCTGCGGCACCACCTTTTCCTACCTGACATCTCAAGACCAGAGCATACCCCAGGGTAGCGTTTTATCTCCGACCCTCTTCCTAGTCATGATCAATGACATTTTTTCCAAAAACCTACCGCCTGGAGTTAAGTACTCCCTATTTGCAGATGATGTCGCTATTTGGAAATCCACTCCGGTCGACACCAGGCGGCGCAGTCAACCAGAATTCAAAACCGCGACTACCGATTGAGGGTGTCCGACGACATCCATGCTTGGTGCAATTCAATGGGTCTATCACTCTCGGCCGAAAAGTCATCAGTCGTAGTCTTTGCCAGGCCAAGTGTGAGACACGCTCTTCCTCAGCTCCAAATCTCAGGCAAACCCATTGAATGCGCGAAAAGCTTCAAATTCTTAGGCGTCATCCTTGATAACCGCCTTAGTTTTAACGAGCATATTACCAAAGTCGTCTCTAGCTGTCAAAAACGAGTCAATATCCTCCGCATGCTCGGCGGAACAGAGTACAGCGGGGATCGAAAGACCCTGCTCATTCTCTACAAGTCCTTGATCCGGCCCATACCCGAATATAATTCGTTCGTCTTTGACCCAACGAACAACACTAATAAGCTAAAGCTAGAGCGCATCCAAAACGCAAGTATCCGGGCAGCCACAGGCGCGCTCAGAGAATCCCCCATCACCAGCTTGTTAGTGGACAGTGGGCTGTGCCCTTTCCAAACAAGACGCCACTCCCAGCTTATCTCTTACTATATCAAGATCCAATCTACCGAAAATCACCCGGCGAAACAATGTTTCGCCCACCCTGGACGTGTATCAAAAACTAATCGGAAAACCTGGCCTTCATTTAAGAATAGAGTAGCTAAGACTCTGGAAACCCTGAACCTTGCGATCCCAGAAGCCATAGGCAAACACCCACTCTCCCGCTTTTGGACTCGCTAACAGCCCAAAGTCGAGTTTCTTTTCACCACACGCAAAGACAACCTCACCACAGAGGAGATCTCCCAGAAATTCTTAGAGTTCCAGTCTAACAACACTGGCAAAACCTTCATTTTCATCGACGGCTCTAAAATAGGCGAAAAAGTAGGCCTCGGCATCTGGGGGCAAAATATTTGCCTCCAAAAACGACTTCCGGACAACTGCTCAATCTTTACTGCCAAGGCTGTCGCCATTCTAGATACACTAGTCCTGATTAGAACCCTAAATATTAATTCAGCCGTCATCTGTTCAGACTCTAAATCTGTCTTGCAAGCTATCAATAACGTAGTCAACCCCAGCCATCACGTAAAAGCAGACATCCAGAAGGGCATCGACGATATCCCAGATGTCTCCTTTCTTTGGATCCCAGGCCACTGCAAAATTCTCGGAAATGAAAAAAGCCGACGAACAGGCCAAAAAGTCTTTACAACTCAGAGAGGTAGCACCTCTCAAATGGTCCGGAGACGATAGCAAAACTCTCCTCCAGAACCATATCCGGAAGTACATCCAAAATGACTGGACCACTAACCACAGCGCCCATTTATTCCATATAAAGCCTAACATCGGCTACTGGCCCAGCTCCAACCAAAACAGTCGTCGGCGTGAGGTCATCCTGACCAGACTCAAAAGCGGACACACCAAATTAAATGCCTATGGGCGTGTAGGTACCTGTGGTACCTGCTCTGCCATGGAAAATCCCTACCATATCCTCATCGACTGTCCCCAGCACGACGCCCATAGGCAGCCCATGCTAGATTATTGCCGCATCAGAAACATCCCAGTAAACCTTTCCACTCTTCTCGGCAATGATCACCCTGAGCTGCTGGACAAGCTCTTTACATTCCTGAAGGCTTTTAGGCTCGAGAGCTTTATTTGAACGTCTATGGTGGCAGGTATGAAAAATACCTGCATCCGAATAGCACCCCTCATATTACAAATAACAATTACACTATAAACGTCCCTCTGACAAATTTAAACAATAGGTGCTTCAAACTAGGCTTTAACTGTCTGGTCCTAAGGTATGGTAGACTCAGAATAGCTCCCACCATAGTAAAAAAATCAACTAACCAACTAACCCTAAACCAACTAACCCTAAACCAACTAACCCTAACTTAAGGACTACTAACTATACTAACCACATCTAAGACTAACAACTAACCAACTCACACTCCCTCCCTGACACTCTATCTGTTCTATTACCCTTCTCTTTTCCTCTATGCGGCGGCTACCCAGCCAGAGAGGGTGCTGTAACCTCACCTCCTGGTTGCAGGATAAAGACCCGCGGCACCATGTCATGGTACTTGCGGGTGTTTCTAATAACCCAAAATTATTATTTTTCAATGGAGGAACTTGAGTAACGTAAGCAAAACGGTCATTCGATAACAAGGAACAAAATTAAAAAAAACTAATCTTTACGCTGGCAAGCCTTTTCACGTACCCTTTTAAACCCTACCTGTGCCCCAGGCTCGGCATCTCTGCCGTAGCAATCCCCTTTCCTTGCTAGTGTTGCTACACTTCGCGACCCATTCCTTGAAATAAGATTCGTCCCTTTGTTCTGCGACATTAAAGTAAACACCCCTCCCGAAAATTCTCCCCCACACTTTAGAGGCGGGCAAAGGTGCCTTGCACAGAACGCCTTATAAAAAGCCCTTAACTAACTAGCCTAGGTTGCACACCAGAAGTCAACGTTCTTCCTGTTCTTTCCGCGGGAGTGCAGAGCAAAATAAGTTTATGGGCACCCTTGAAGTAATATTTCTTAACTGGGTAAACTTGGAGACCATGCTTCAATGATCAAAAGTAATGTATTACGGTCTGTCTTCAGTAAGAACGCTGAGCTGGGAGTGTGCTCCAGGACCGGAGCTCACGATAAAATGCCTGCCAGCATGTTTATGAAGACTTTCTTCCCAAGTGAGCATGTCCGGCAAGAGTACGCAGTAGACCATTGGGCAAGAGTGCGCATGCTTAAGAGATAGGAAAATTTGATTTTGGCTCGGAACAGATTCCGTCATTCATATTTGGAAAACCAAACGTTGCAACATAATTCTTGTATATTCAGAACGATATAAAATCATACAATCGCCTAGTTTGGCGACAAAAAACTTCGCGATATGGCCTATGCACCTAAAGCACAGCGGGGCATCAGTGCATACCCCAACCTCCTCTCTTGCGTACTCTTACCGACCCACTCCGGCAAGAGTACGCACGGACTTATTATTTTTGATGGGCTCGTGGCGAGTTCCTTTCAGAGACATCGAGTTGAAACATGGACCATACATAGACAATTTTTCGGGCTAAACAACAACATAAAAATATTACCTGTTAGACTTATAGGAGAAAAGTCAAAACCCTTAGAAAGTTAAGTGCGTACTCTTGCACGGACTTCCCCTAATACATTTTAGTTCTGAAACATATGTTTATTAAAACGAACTCACTGCATTCTCCAGAGCAGCTAGAACCGTATTTTATGTAAGCAAAAGGTCAAAAACATTCCAAGCTTCACAGTAGTACCCGGTTTGTATGGATTTCAAGGTGTGAGCACCTGTTATTAACGTTTTAGATTACGGAACTATTTCTAGCCAGATACCCATATTTAGCGAGACAGAATAAGTTTCAAAGTTCCAGCTCCTGTGAAACCAATGTGGTACGCTAGACGAAGAAAATAATAATGGTTTACCGGGTTCCAAACAATTCTTAAACGCATCGCATACATTTGGTATGAATTCTAGAAAGTCATTTTTGCATCTCCGTCACGTTTTTTAGGCCCGTTGCATCACTGTGGATTGGTGGGGCTCGGCGGCTCATTGGTGGAGCTTTCGCGAGCATTGAATGTTCTCGAGCGCTACCAAAGATATGGAAAGAGCGGACGCAGTACATATTGAATGGTAATGCATTCAGGCCCCTATAATCCCTCCAAATCTATGTTAGGTCGATCACCGAGTTGGCAACTGAAGGCTGCCTTCAGAGGATCCAGAGAGAGTTGGCCAGTCTTACGGTGCTCTCACGTTAAAGGCATGCTTATTGTTTTGTTTTTGCAGGCATCTCCCCTCCCGCCCCCACTGTTGGCTGTGCGTCCACTGTAGGACCTCGCCCTACATTTTTTCCGTCCCTCCCCGAACGGTCGGCCACCTCTAGCCAAACCCCAATTATGTTGTTCCCCGATGAGACCCGGAACCTTTGAAAACAAAAAATTGGCCCCAGAAGGCTCCATGTATAAATTTTCCAAAACGGCCCGATGTGTTTTTTTTTGACGAAAGGAGAATGGGAGAGATACAAACGGGGGCGTGTCGATTGCACATGAAGGTGCCTTCTCGTATATACAGGCAGGTGTTTCAGCTATTTGTCTACACTGAAGTTTGTTTTTGCTTGAAGGATGGAAACGAGCTGGTGAAAAAGAGATTGAAAGGGTGTAACAGTGACAACATTAAAGGTAAACAATTGTTTATGAAAGGAAAGCAATTATTCTGGGAGCCCTCTTTCCACAAGCACCCCTAAAGATGTGCAAATAAGTTGACATCAACATTTCATTTTTACTAATGCCACTACCAATGATGGAATCATGTTTTCGGTGAAATAGTACTCCAATAATGTCACAAAAGAGGAAACGCAATATAATTTTGTTGATAAGCCAGACTGTACATACATGTCCTTGTACCTTGTACTTGGGTAGGAGCCCTCTGACCTGTTGTAGCTGCCCAGTAGCTAGCTAAAAGTGTTGGCAGGGTGGCTGATTATATTATTTTTATTGTGATTTTTTTCGGTTCAGTCATTAGCTAAGGAAACATTACTGAGGACAGCATTTCACTACCCGGAGCGACGAGCCCTTTCTCCAGTTCGATAAAGGTATAGCTAAAGAACCGAACGTGCCCCACCTGTCTTTGGATGGTCGGATTCTTACTTCGCCCTCAGCCGGCTGCTGCATTTTACTGAGGCAGACGCCCCAGGGTGTAGTTTTATATTGTTTCGTTGTCATGGTTAAAGCCCAAACAAGCAGCGTGAGCACTGGGGGGTGCAGAGGCGATGCCAGGCACGAGGAAGTGGGGGATCGAGGGGGTTTACCACCGGAGATAGAGGACTCACAAGGGCTGATACCTTCTTTTATAATAAATGTTGGAGTTTAACGACCCACCAACTGTCAAGGTTATACGACGCCGCCAACTCTCATCATTTGATTCGGGGGATCAGATCGACTTAGTCAGAGGCCACGCCGGGACTTGAACCCGGAACCGGGGTTTAGGAGACTTTGATGCTATCCACTTATCAGTCATCGCCCATGCCTTCATTTGTAGACTCTTGAAAGCAAGTTCTGAGGATCTGCTTTGTGCGCCTGGATTGGAGCGTTGATTGGAATGGTGTATGTGACAGCTGTGCGCGGACTTATTACTATTGAATAGCCTTGTTACTAGAACACCGCATGTATGCACCTGTAGGAACGTCTTCAATAAATGTGGGGACGCATAAGCGTCGGAAAGGGGGCCTGAAGGGGGGCTGGCTCACCTTTTCTCGGTGGGGGCCAGTGAAGATACGTGCCCCCTTACTTTTCAGAATACGAAATATATGTTGTGATATCCCTTATACTCAGGGGTGTAATTTTCCAAAAATCTTTGGGGGTGCTGAGCCGGTGAGGGGGAGGGGGCATCCCATAGGGGCGGCGGCGCGGCGGGGGCGGCACCCCTTCATTGCAAAAAATATGTTATTTATCGTTTTTGCGCCTTTTATAGCACAGGGAACATTGTATTTTAATGCTGGGCAGATATTCTACAGCTTTTGGCAAACGTGTTTGCTTTTTAGGCGACATCCCAAAGCTACATACACGTCATAAAATAATCCAATCTGAGTTTTAAATTTATGCACGATCAGGGGCGCAGCCAAAGCTTTCGTATGGGGGCACACCACCTTTGAGGGGCACCCCGAGAGAAAAAGGGCACTTTTAACGTAACCTAAAAAACTTAATATATCTTAGTTAATATCAACTTTTGGGGTACCTTTGGTACAAAGGAAAATGAAAATTAAGCATTGACGGGAAAGGAAAACTGAATTAAAACCGGAAAAGGAAAGAATTGTTACCGAAATCTCATGAAAATAGCCAAAACAGGATTATTTAGGATGTATTTAAGGACACATCAGCCAACTCATGCAAGTACTCGACATCAGAGAAATCAGTGGAGCATGTGATATATGCTATGTCGTCTATGTGATATATGCTATGCAATACGTCTTAGCTATGTGCAGCTAAGACGTATTGGAGTCGAAAATTCATTTGTTATGCCCACTGGTTTTGTCGTGACGAATGAGGCCTGGTTGAACGCGGATTAAGTTCCCCGGCTACCACAATGGCCGTGGGAGGAGGTGTAGCATAGTGACATTGCACGAATACAATTTTTGTTGCCTGAATAATTTGGGAGATACCTTTTTAACGCGTTTAAAAGTTCCATATTTTCAAGGATCGGTCCCAGTTGGAGTAAAGAAAAAGTAAATGGGCTGTTTTTTTGGATGGGGAAGATGTGACAGGGCTGAAAATTGTGACAAACTAGTTCTTGATTCATTTAAATTAATTAATAGAAGTCCTGGTTCAGGGGACTATGCTCTGAGCTCAGGGGCACATGCCTTTGTATCACTCTTCCCCAGAATCCACCCGTATAATAAGCAATTTATTTAACCCGGGGTGCCTAGGCATCACAAGCCTTTTTAGCGATGACGGCTCATTCCTCGTTAGCTCCATTTTAGAAGGGGAGTTTGCACTGTGTCCTTATTCCCCATCTATTCAAGACCAGCTCAGGGGCCCCCTAGTGTGGATCAGAGTCCTCCAGGGCAGCTGCCCCTCATTCCTACAGTTGTGCCTCCTGGGATTAGACTAGCCCCGTGACCCCCGAGGTGATGGGAGTTGGCCTTGTGTTCTTATTCTCTGTCTATTCAAGACCAGCTTAGGGGGCCCCTGGTGTGGATCAGAACCCCTCCAGAGCAGCTCATGCTCGGCCCAGGCTAGCATATTGAGGCCAGCAGTACCCTAAGTGCGCTCTGCGATAGTGCTTTAAACATACATTGTGAATTAAATCCGGTCCCTCGGCCACAGGGTGGAGCCCACGAATGGCTGCCGCTAGCTCATGCAAGGTGAAGGGCTTATTGTATGACAGTGTGCTGGTGGTTCTAAAATGTATACTTTTCTGTTCAGCTAGGGCTTTATATCGCATAAATGAGACATCCTCCCTAACTGAACTACAACGCTTCTGATGGATTGAATATACTCCTACCACCAATCTGCAAAGTTGGTAGTTGTGTGGAAACCGTCCTGCCTTCGATACGGCGGATTTGAGCAAACACTTGGGACAATGGCGTAAATCGATTCAGTCTACCTACGTATTCTCTCCAACATTTTCTCTTTGCTGTTTTATTGTGCACCTGCAGGCGGCTCGAGATTTCCGATACATATTTAATTTTGCTGAGTGGAATTTCGTTTAAACTGTCTGTAAGCGCGCCGCCGCTCTCGGACAGCGTCACGACATTCCATGCTCCACCACGGTACCGGTGGTCGCCGAGGGTTTTTTGATGTTCGCGGTATAGAAGCATAAGCAGCGTCTCGGAGGATAGCTGTAAACTGGTCGACTGTGAACGGTGTTTGGGTTGAAAAGGTTTCCAAATAGTCATCCACGAGGGAGCTAAATAAGGACATAGCAGCATTTTTCATCTTCCAACGTTGCGGTCTCGTGCCTAGAATAGATGTGTTGTCACAAGTCACTAAAACAGGGAAATGGTCACTTCCCATGGGGTCATCGCACACAGCCCAGCTAAACAGAGCAGATAGCTCTGGACTGCAAAGGCTAAGATCCAATGCCGATTCCCGACCGGATGGAATAGTAAGATGTGTTGGTGCTCCGGTGTTTAAAATACAAAGGCTCACACCCTGGATAAAATGATCAAGGTGCCGACACCGAGAGTTAATATCTTCACACCCCCAAGCGGTGTGGTGAGCATTAAAGTCTCCCAAGAGAAGGATGGGCGGTGGTAGCTCAGATATAAGCAAATTTAGTTCACGAGTGGGCAGGTCTACCCCAGGGGGTAGGTATATAGAGCAGAGCGAAATCTGCCGTCGAGCGATATATATACGTGCTGCCACGGCTTGCAGCCGTGTTTGGAGTGAGATTTGCTTTACAAGTATATCATTATTGATTGCGAGAAGAACACCACCGTGGGCGACTGGGTTACGTTGTAAATCCTTTCAAAATATTGAAAACCTGTAAGGGAGAATGGGATCTCAGCTGAGAGTTTAGTTTCTTGCAGGCATATAGCTGCCAGTCCCCTGGATCTTATAAAAGCCTGGAGATCCCCGGCGCTAGTGCGAATTCCACGATAGTTCCACTGCAAAAACGTGTTAATGATGGGGGTGGAAGTTAGGGTGAGCGCCTACCAGAGGAGCTACTTGCTATTTCCAGTATGAGCCTCCTGGCCCATAGGTTTTCTTTGGGGGCCCAGAGGGCATCCCACTTTGCCTGGGTCGAGACGATGCCCCAGGCCTAGATGTCCCTATTGATGCTGCTCGGGCTTTAGAAGGTTGTGGCTGGCCTGGAGGAGTCCCGGATGCCACACGTTTGGTGGGAGATCTTCCCCTAGTGCTATCCTCCCTCCGTGATCCCTCAAACTGCCTCCTGACAGCCGCAACCGACGTCGGCGGCGGTGGGGGCGGCGGAGGAGGCTGATTATCGGACAGAGGAGAAAAGGCAGGAGTAGAGGGCTGACCGTCAACAGAGATTTCAACGGGGGCTGGACTGGGGACGGCAGTTGACGTCGCTTCCCACCCTTGCCCACCGTCGTCCAACCCTCGGTCGCTTGAGGGGGTCAGGCTCCGGTGCCGCCAAGGGCACCCTTTGCCTCGGAGTGGCGGGAGTCTCAGACGGAGTGTTGGGGGCAGGAGTGGTCCCCTGCTCCCCGCCCCCATCCCCAGCCGGGGCCAGAGGCGGCGGGGGAGGGGCGAGAGGCATGGGTGGAGGAGGTGCCGCCTCCGGCTGCGATGTCGGGGCGGCGGAATGGCCAGATATGACCAGCCCCATCCTCCCTGCCAGGCGGATAAAGTCCGCCAGGGTCAGGGAACGGATGACCTCCTCCGGGGTCATCCGCGGTGTCGCTGGCGTCCTTGAAGGCGCCGCTACGGCGGTCGCTATTCCGCCCACTGCCTCTGCATATGATCTCTGAGGGTAGGAGGTCTCATAGGCTTCCCTCGCAGCCCTAAATGGAATACGTTTCGCGACCATGATAGAAAGAATCTCCTTTTCTGTCTTCATACGTGGGCAGTTTTTAGCATTTGCAGAGTGTGATCCTTTACAGTTTATGCAGTAAAGTGCTCGTGCGTCACAGTCCCTTCCATCATGTTCGTTTGATCCACATCGCTCACACACTTTCTTTCCTTTACAAAATCTGGCTGTATGACCATAGCGTTGGCAGGAAAAGCACCGCATCGGGTTGGGAACATAGGGCCTGACCCGAAACATCACATATCCGACATTCACGTCCGCCGGCAAATCTACACTATCAAAGGTTAGTATCACAGTGTCAGTCTCCTCGAGAATCCCTCCTACTTTTCGCCGCACTCTCTTCGCCTCCACTACACCGCTCTCCATGAGTCCATCAACTATCTCCTCATCCGGAATCCCTTTCAGATCAAAACATGTAATGACACCCGTCGAAAAATTCTTTGTCTTGTGTGGTACAATCGTGACATTTACCTTTACTACTTTCCTCTGCTCCGCTTCTCGCTTCGTGTATCGCAGTTCTGTCGTTTCGAGTGCACGCTGTGCATCTGCAGGGCTACTGAGCTCCACCTCCAGGACGCCGTCCCGAAGGCAGCTGCACCTCATCACCTTCCCAAGTCGGTCACCTTCCTCCTTGCGTTGAAATGGCGAAAGTGATGATAGGGGGCTGTCTACACTCCGGATCATTACAACACGCGGGCGGGAGGGCTGTAAAGTGGCCCTTTGAGAGCCGGTAGTTACGTTCCCACCACCCTGAAGGGGGAGGGGAGGGGTTTGCGGTGTTGAGTGAATCCATGAAAAAGTTCTTAAATTCAACCAGCCACGTGCGCCCCCTTCCGACGAGGGTGCTACGAGGCGAGACGACGCACGGGCTGGTTATATGGGGGGAGACGCCGCCGTCACAGAGGGGGGAGAGACTCACCAAACCCCCTGCCCCGACGACGGTCCCCCCTTGCACCTAGCCTGAACGACCCCGGGCGGGGCACGGACACCCCTCCCTCCCCGGGTGAAGTCGGGACCTCACCAAAGGAGGGAGGGACAGCCGAGCCCCACCAAAGGCCGACAGACTTTTACAATGCTGCTACTCTTGTCGATGCCTTCAAGAGTTCCCCGCCCTTGCGGAAATCCAGACCAAAGTAGAGTGTTGCTGGAGGCACACGAACCGACACAGCGCATACCTCAGCTCAGCTACCAGGACTCCTTCATCCCGGGGTACGGGTCGGTGCGCAGCTCACCTTAAAAAGACAGGCGCCCCCACATGGCCTCATCGGAGCAGGCGACTACCACCTGCTCGTCACAACTGATCCCCGGCTGGTCCGAGAGAGCGAGCCCCCGGCCCGCAGGGTCGGCAATTAGGGGATCCAATCGTCAGCCACACGAGCCGGAGGCCCACATCCACCCAGACCATCCAGGAATCATAGGCACGTGCGGGGACGCCCATGACACTGGGAGAGGGTGGATAACTGGGAAGTTATGAGTTGGAAAAGGAAGTGGATCGGTCTGCGCTGTCTAACCCAGCCACGCGCCACACGCGACCGAAATGCCCACAATCAAGACGAGCAAGAGTGCACACATCCCCGCCACCCACGGAGACACGCGGGGCCAGACGTAGCAGACAGTGGATAGGAGGGGTATTTAGGAGTGGACAGAAAGGATACGGATGGAAAGGCATGGAGAGACAAGGAAATAAGGAAAGAAGAGGAAAATGAACAAGGAGTTGGTGGGATTTGAAGTTAGGAGGGCTGGGAGAGGATGAGGATGGCAGTCTCGATTTGGCCCATCACCCAAAGGCGGGGGCGAAACCCATCCTGCCAACTGGGGTCGCGGGTGTCGTCACATCCCGTACCCAATTATCCATGTGCAGGACCAGTCAGCAGGTACCAACAAGTCCGGCAGATGAAAATCGGTCCCCTGCGGGGGCTGTTTGAATCGGAGCGGCAGTAATAAGTCAGGGTTGGCAAGAATCAGGGTGGCAGTGATAGGTGGGAGGCGTCAGTGATGAACCATGGCGGCATAAACCAGGGTGGTAGTGATGAACCGGGGGCGGCATGATCACAGTGGTAAGACGGAGGCGGCATGAATCAGGGCAGAAATGCTGAGCCGAGGGGCGACACATGTATTGGGGGTGCTCTCATTGTGATTATGGGTGCTCGCACACCCCAAAGAGATAACAAATTTCTGTCCTGGCTGTCACTAAAAGAGTAAAAGCACGGCACCAGCAGTCTACCCTTTACTCGGCTCGGATAATTCCTCCAATAGACAAACAGATAACGATTACACGATTGTGGGCTGCTGTTTGCTTTCTGGAAGGGTGTTAACCGTGAAAAAAACTGTGCAGAAACTGTGCAGACAGCAGGGCCTAAGTTTGACCGGCTTTGGGGGCCATGGCCGGACTGGTCTCCTCGGCAGTGATAAACCAGGGGCGGCAGTGATCAGCCGGGGGCAGCAGTGAAGATTCGAGGGAGGAAGTGTCTAACCAGACGCCGCTCATATATGGGTTAATAAAAAAACAGGGACAGCATTTATCAGCCAGGGGCGGCGTGAATCAAGGCAGCAATGATTAATCTAGGCGGAAGTTATGAACCAGGGGATACAGTGATCAGCCAGGGGGCGGCAGTGATGAACCAGGGGCGGCAGCGATGAGTCGGAGCGGCGTGCAATTGGGTCAAAATATGTCAGGGACAGCGATGAGCCAGAGACAGCATGAATTAGAGCGGCAGTGATAAACCAGGGGCGGCAGTGATCAGCCGTGAGACGATCCGTCATCATATTTGAGGTTTCAGAGCGCTCCGAAATCAAGGGTCATACGGTGCCCATAACACTATTAAAATACGCTAATAGAACATTTCCGCACGAATTTTAACAAGTCAGGTGGTAAAACAGGCCAGTCTGTGAAAGTTGTATCAGAAGATTATATAAAACACAAAAGATGAAATGAAATACAAATACTGAAATTGAGGCAGGCCATGCGGCCTCACTCAATGCGCGGCTCTCACGGTGTTCGGACGTTTGTTCCTCTCTGTGTGTCAATAAACAAGAGAATTTTTATTATTATCATATACAAGGCGCGGCTCTCATGGTGTTCGGACGTGTGTTCCTCTCTGTGTGTCAATAAACGAGAGAATTGTGCTCATGATCCAACGTCTAAAATATCTTGACGCCCACACTTCACTTTTTTGCTGAGGAACTGTCTGTGGCTGCCGAAATTGCAGTACATCCTACGGGTCTCGCCTGTTTATCAAGTACCAGAACTACTGCAGGCTCTCGACAGTAGCCTTATGTCTGCCGTCACTGATATTACCAACACCAAGTTTCAAGAAGCTAACTGGACTCAAGCCGTCCTCCCAACACGCTACGGTGCACCTGGTCTTCGCCGCACAGAAGACGTCGCCCTCCCCAGCTTTATTGCATCCATACATGGTTGCTGCCAATTGATATTGTCTTTGCTCCCGTGAACGCTTAGCACAGATATCCATGCAGGAGTACGGGACAGCCCTAGAAGCATGGGAGCAAAATGCGAACGGGGCAAATGTTCCAGAGGAGAATGCGAGGAGTAGTCAAAAACACTGGGATGGAATCCTTTCCGAACAAACATTCCAAAACTTCTCCTCGGTGCAGACCAGTTCACCCGAGCCCGCCTCTTGAGCGCCTGCACCTCTGAAAGCGGGGCCTGGCTGCGTGCTATCTCCTCATCCAGCATCGGCACGCTCCTTGACGATGCCACACTGCGAATTGCGGTAGCGCTACGCGTTGGCGCAGATGTGAGCATCCCTCACCAATGTCGTTGCGGCTCCACGGCTGACACCAAAGGCTACCACGCCCTCACATGTCGCCTCAGCGCAGGCCGCCTTCCCCGTCACGCAGCCCTCAATGACGTCGTAAGGCGATCCCTACAGACTGCAGGTCTTCCATCCATCCTGGAAGCTCCTGGCCTGGATCGCGGGGATGGTAAAAGGCCAGACGGCATGACGGTGTTCCCATTCTCCCGGGAGAAGAGCCTGGTGTGGGATGCAACTTGAGTTAACACGTACGCCGCAACAAATATCGGGCAAGGAGCAACATCGGCAGGAGCCGTGGCAATAGAAGCCGAAGAGAGGAAAAGGAAAAAATATGCGGATCTAATGCAACGATTCAAGTTTCTTCCAGTTGCATTTGAAACAGGTGGAGCCTGTGGCCTAACCACCAAAGCCTTCATCCGGGAGCTAGGTTCTCGCCTCGCAGCTGTCTCTGGTTACCACCGCGAAACTGAATGGCTGCTCCAACGGTTTTCTTTGGCCATTGCTCGCGGGAACGCCGCCTCAATTATTCTCGCACCGCATTCCGCTGCATTGCCAGGAAAACCAGAGCACACCAGGCCAGTGCAGGTTCAGGAGAACCAAACGAAGGATGTACCGAACACGCAGATGCCAACCTGCTCAGGCGTTTCTTGGTCATCTCGCAAATTAACAAACATTGGAAGTTTCAGAGCAGTTCCAGGAGAGCCAACAGAAACCCAGTGGCCACTGCAAGAAAAATCCGACACCCCCGCGAGCCGACTAGAAAAATACCGTCGAGTATTCGAGGAAATTACAGGCAGGTCCCCGGGAACGGAGGCCGAGCACGCGATGGAACAGCTTCCGGAAGAAGCAGGCCCTAGTCGGGGCCCGATGGCGGATCCAGAGTTGGCTAGGTACCTCAAGCGGGTGAAGGGGCAACAGCACACTTTCCACAACGAGAACAATGACGGGGATATGATTCGGGCCTCCTGCGGCCGACATTCAGAGTACGCAGCCTACCTGCAGCAGCTTTCTGCACAGCCGGAGGCTGACTTTCGTCTCCGTGATCCTCTGTCCTCCGGGGCGGCAGCTGAAGCGCGCGAACTACGCCCCAGTCAGTATCCCCGCATATACGGCGACTCCCAGAACAGCGGCAAGGAGTGCCGGTCGCCGCCGGTGCCGGTGGTGACGCCATGCACCACACCCCGCCGCTGCAGCCCTCGGTCCGCGCTGGAAGCGTGATGCACGCGCCGATGCCAATGAAAGCTGAAATCGCACCTGATTGCCAGTTTGTCTTCACCTGGTTCGCCTGTCAATGTCTGTGAATATTTGTAAAATACTTTTCTGTATGATAAATATAATTTTTATAGAGGAACTGGGAATGGCCAGATCATCCCCTTTGGGACATGCATTCCCCTTCACTGGACACTACTTTTCATTCCTATTTTTCGTTAATACTGAAATATGACACAGACAATTTCAAACGGTATACTAAAGTCAGAGACTATAAGTAACATGAAACTCGACGTTATATAAAACCTGAAAGACTACTAGGATGAATATAAGACATTAAAACTAACGCTCCTCAGATATAACATGATGTTAGTGATATCCACAGAAGGATGCTCCCCCAGAACGTTCACCACCCAGATATCCCCAAGATGCTCACTGCCCCCCGGGAGACGGCAGTGATGAACCAGGGGCGGCAGCTATCAGTCAAAGGCGGCAGTTATCAGCCAGGGGCCGCAGTTATCAGTCAGGGGGCGGCAGTAATCAGCCAGGAGCGGCAGTTATCAGCCAAGGGCCGGCAGTTATCAGTCACGGGGCGGAAATAATCAGCCAGGGGGCGGCAGTGATCAGCCAAGAACGGAAGTTATCAGGCCGGGGGGCGGTAGTGATCTGCCAGGAGGCGGCAGTTATCAGCCAAGATCCGACAGTTTTCAGTCAAGGGGCGGCAATGATCAGCCAGGGGGCGGTAGCGATCAGCCAGGGGCGGCAGTTAGTAGCCAAGGGGCGGCAATAATCAGCCAGGGGGCGGCAGTAGTCAGCCAGGGGCGGCAGTTATCATCCAAGGGGCGGCAATTGTCAGTCAAGGGGTGGCAGTGATCAGCCAGGGGCGGCAGTTATCAGCCAAGAGCCGGCAGTTTTCAGTCAGAGGGCGGCAATGATCGGCCCAGGGGGCGGCAGTTATCCGCCAGGGGTAGCAATGACCAGTCAGGGGGCACCAGTAATCAGTCAGGGGGCGGCAATGATCAACCAAGGGGCGGCAGTTATCTCAGTCAGGGGGCGCCAGTGATCAGCCAGGGGCGGAAGTGATCAGCCAGGGGGCGGCAGTTATCAGTCAGTGAGCGGCAGTGGTCTGCCAGGGGGCGGCATTGATCTGCCAGGGAGCGGAACCTATCCGCCAGGGGCGGCAGTTAGCATTCAAGGGGCGGCAGTTCGCAGTCAGGGGGCGGCAATGATCAGCCAGGGGGCGGCAGTGATCAGCCAGGGGCGGTAGTGGTGAACGAGGGGCGGGAGTGATCAGCCGGGGGCGGCAAAGATAATTCGGTGGGCGACAGTGACTTACCAGGAGGGGAAAGTATATGGATGTTAAAATAAACCTGGGTGTTTAGCCAGGGCCGGGAGTGATAAACCAGGGGTGTCAGTGATCAGCCAGCTGATCAGTGATGAACAAAAAGGCGGCAGTAACCATCCGGGGGGCGGCGGCAGTGATTAATTGCTGGCGACAGTGATCGGGCGGGGGCGGCAGTGATGTGGCGTCATAAATCAGGGGGAAATGATAAGTCAAGTGGCATTGATTAGCTAGAGGTGGAACCAATCAGAGTGGAAGTAATGAATCCGGGACGGGAAAAACTTGTGACGGGCGGCACGAATCAGGGTGGCAGTGATGAGATAGGGTGACATTCTTTAGGGTAGCGGTGATGAGCCAGGGGCGGCACATGTATTGGGGGTGCTCAGCACATGATTGGGGGTGCTCGAATTACGATTGGGGGTGCTCGGGCACCCCCAAAGAGATAGAAAATTACACCCCTGGTGTCAGCTACTAATGTCCGCTTGTCTACGTTACTCGAAATCCTCCGTTAAATAAATAATTTTCATACTTTAGAAACTGCGCTAAACACCTGGCCAGGGTGCCGCGAATTTACCCTGCAACCCGGAGGTGAGGTTGCAGCTCCCCTCTCCGGCTGGGCAGCCGCCGCACAGAGGAAAAAGGTGTGAGAGGACAGTTAGATTGTTAGTAAGAGTATGAGTGAGGTTAGCATAGAGCCGCAGTGAAAGGTATCACTGCAGTGAAGAAATATAACCTATTTAACCTAACCTGATTTCAAAGCTAGCCTAACATAACCTATCCTTAGCCTACGATATACCATTTAAAGGTTAAACAACTATTGCTTAAATTTTGCAGTGAATCATCTATGACATGACTGGTTAATTTGAAAATAGGCCAGTCCTACTTTGGGGGTGCACCATGCACCCTCCATCATATATACTGGGAGGGGTGATTTATACAAACTTCTCTAGCCCAGAGTCCTTTAGAAATGTAAAGAGTTTTTCGAGTAGCTCAGGATGGTCGTTACCGAGCAGAGTTTTTAGGTCTACAGGGATGTTTTGAATTCGGCAGTAATCTAGCATGGGTTGCCTATGGGTATTGTGCTGGGGACAATTGATGAGAATGTGATAGGGATTCTCCATTGCGTCGCAGGTACCACAGATACCCTCGTTCCAATAGGCATTTAATCTTGTGTGTCCATTTCTGAGTCTGGTTAGGATAACCTCGCGCCGGCGACTCTTTTGGTAGGAACTGGGACAGTAGCCGATGTTAGGCTTGATATAAAATAGGTGGGCGCTGTGGTTTGTGGTCCAGGTATTTTGAATTTGCTTCCGGATACTGTCCTGGAGGAGAGCTTTGCTATCATCTCCAGACCACATTAAGGGTGCGATCTCTCTAAGTTCTAGGGACTTTTCTGCCTGCTCATCGGTCTTTTCATTCCCTTGAATTTTGCAGTGGCCCGGGATCCAAAGAAAAGAGAAATCAGGGGTATCATCGAGCGGTGTTCTGATTATGGCTAATGCATCTAGGATGGCAACAGCCTCGGCTGTGAAGATAGAGCAGTTGTCCGGAAGTCTTTTCTGTAGGCAAATATTTTGCCCCCAGATGCCGAGGCCTACTTTTTCGCCTATTTTGGAGCCGTCTGTAAATATAAAAGTCTTGTCCGCGTTACAAGATCGGAACTCTAGGAATTTCTGGGAGACTTCTTCCTCTGAGAAGTCCGTTTTACGGGAAGTAAAAAGAAATTCAACTTTGGGCTCTTTCCGAGTCCAGAAGCGGGAGAGTGGGGGTTTGCCTATTGTTGCTGGCAGTGCAAGATTAAGGCTTTCCAGGGTTTTCGCTACTCTGTGTTTAAATGGGGGCCACTTCTGTAGAGTGGCTTTATTTGCTCGTCTGGGATGGGCGAAACATTGTTTTGCCGGGTGGTTTTCGGTGGATTGGACCTTAATATAGTAAGAAATAAGCTGGGCGTCGCGTCTTGTCTGCAGTGGGCATAGCCCGCTATCAGTTAGCAGGCTGGTGATGGGGGATTCTGTGAGCGCGCCTGTGGCTGCCCGGATACTGGCATTTTGGACTCGCTCTAGCTTTAGTTTATTGGTCTTGCTCGTCGAGTCAAAAACGAACGAATTATATTCGAGAATGGACCGTATCAGGGACTTGTAGAGCATAAGCAGGGTCTTTTGATCTCCGCCATACTCTGTGCCGCCGAGCATGCGGAGAATGTTGACTCGCTTTTGACAGCTAGAGACGACTTTGGTGATATGCTCATTGAAACTCAATCGGGAATCTAGGGTGACGCCCAAGAATTTGAACCTATTGGTGCATTCAATAGGTTTACCCGAGATTTGGAGCCGTGGAGGGTCGTGTCTGGAATGCGCTCTGGCAAAGACAACGACTGATGATTTTTCCGCCGAGAGTGATAGACCCATTAAACTACACCATTTATCGATGTCGTTTAAGCTATCCTGCAACTGCGTAGTTGCATGTTGAAATTCTGGCTCATTATACCGCCTGATATCTATTGCAGTGGATTTCCAAATAGCGACATCGTCCGCAAAAAGGGAGTAATTTATTCCATGCGGTAGCTTTTTGGCGAAGAGATCATTGATCATTACTAGAAAGAGAGTGGGGGACAGAACGCTACCCTGGGGTGTGCCTTGGTCTTGGGTTGCCAGGTAGGAGTATGTGGTGCCACAACGGACTTTGAAATTTCGGTCCTTGAGGAAGTTTTTAATGAATTTTGCAAGGTGGCCGCGAACTCCTAGCTTGCTTAATTTATACAAGAGGGCGTCTTTTTGTACGCGATCAAACGCCGATTTAATGTCTAGGAATGCAGCTATTGTTACTTGCTTTTTGTAGAAGCCATTCTGGATGTCACTGACCAGTTTCACCAAATTGTCAGTGGTGGCTCGCCCGCGCCGGAAGCCTGATTGCATAGCATCAAGTTCCTTTTCGAGGATCTCGTGAAGTCTAACGTTTACCATGCGCTCAATAAGCTTGCTAGCACAGCTAGTAAGCGAAATTGGGCGATATCCTTTGGGTCTGTTTTTTCTTTGCCAGGTTTTGGAAGGGGAATGATAATACTCTCTCGCCACGATGTGGGGAAAGAGTCGCTAAGGAACATGTTGTTAATGGCCGAAAGCAGGTACTTTATTGCCTTTTGGCTGAGGTGCCTGAAGAAAGAGTAGTGAATTTCGTCAGGGCCCACTGCAGTGTTTCCGCACTTGCTAATGGCGTAATTTAGCTCGGTGATTGTAAATGGTGCGTTATAGTACTCTCGATTACCATAATTAATAAATGTGTGCTTTTTGCACCATTCTGCCTGGTCTTTGGAGCGCTGGCTGTATGAATTATTAGCTGCGACACTGGCGTAATGGTCAGCAAATTTATCCATGACTTCCTTAGGTTCGGTGATGGGTTGGCCAGCTATTTTTAGTTGAGGAAAGGGTCCACGGGGTGGTCGCTTCGCAGAGAAAGCTCTGATGGTTTTCCAAACTTGGGTGGTGGGAGTGAAGCGGTTGAATTTGGAGACAAAAGAATTGAAACTGTCCTTTTTAACCCGCCTGCACGTGTTTCGAAAGTGTTCTTTTGCTGCCCGAAGTGAACATCGAGTAGGGCTGTGTGCCCTCCTCTCATATGCCTTGCGGGCTCTTATCATTTGAGCTTTGGCGTGTGCCGTCTCTGCGTTCCACCATGGGGCTCCGTTTTTCTTTCGGGGTCCTCTGGTTTTTGGAATTGCTACTTGTGCTGCTGAGCTTATGGCTCTTAGTATTAATTCAATGTCTGCCGAGTGTGGGTCGCATTCGGTGACCAGTGTGAGGTCGACCTCTGCCTCAAATTTTGTCCAGTCCGCTCGTTTTAGATTCCAGGAAGGGGTAAAAAGATCAACGCGGTCGAGTGCTCCTTGGGGGATATCAATTTTGATTGGGAGGTGATCGCTCATGCCTGGGTTGTCTTCGACATCCCAGGTAAACAGTGACGCAATTCTAGGCGTGCAGCACGAAATATCAATGGCCGAGTCTGAATGTCCGCTTTGCGTTGCTTGGCGGGTTGGTGCGCCGTTATTTAGAATAACTAAATTTTGAGAACCTATTGAGTCATATATAATTTCACCTCTACGGTTTGATGTGGCGCTGCCCCAGGATGGGTGGTGACCATTCAAGTCTCCAAGTAATAACAAACGCCCTTTTATTTGATTAAATAGTTGTGCGAGTTCCCGATCCGTTGGGTCAGGGTCGCAAGGGGATATGTATATTGAAACAACCGTCAATTGGACGTGTTGTATTTTCAGGCTAATAGCTACACAGTCCAGTGATGTTGCCAGATGCACGTGACTGTGCGGGATGCTATTGTCTATGAGGATGGCTGTGCCTCCCTTACGCATAGCAGCGATTACGTTATGGCGTCTTATGGCGATACCAAGAGTAGCCCGAGATTTTGAATTTATCATTATCTTTATCATTAAGGTGGGTCTCTTGTAATGCTGCTAGCGCCGGTTTTCTCTCAGCAAATATTGATGAAAAAAGCGGGAATTTCCCGATAAGGCCATTTGTGTTCCATTGCAGAATTGAACCCATGATGGTTTAACGTTTGTGCTTTGGGGATATACGCTTACGAAGGTTATAGGAGCACCTGCTGCTGCTGCTATCGCTGGCAGGAGAAACGGGGGTAGAGTGCCTAGAAAAGCTAAATTTCCTTGCTACGGGGGAGCTGCCGGGGCTGAGGGTGCCGGGGCTGGGGGTTTCCAAGAGGGGAGCACTGGAAATGTTTACGACAGTTTTTGCAGAGCCCGTCTCCGATGCACTGCTGGCGTCAGAGCCGGTCTCTGTCCCGGTCAGCTCGTTGTCAGACTGACTTTTGTCGTCTGACGTTTCGAGTTCACTTGAGAACTGAAACTGCATAAAATGACCTATGAGGTCGGTTTGAGATCCGCAAGTGCGGGTAGTCGGTGCGATTTGGAAAGAAGCGTCGCTTCTTTCCATGGAGAGGGGAGCAGTTTCAGTTTGGGTTGCAATGGTGACTTTTTGGACTTTGGTTTGAGTGGCAGCCGTTTTACCCTGAGGGGTGGGCTGCCACTCGTTAGAGGCCTTCTCGGTGCCTGCCTTTGGCGGCGCCTGGGAAGGGGAGCACCGGTGAATTTAGAGTGCTTGGGGGCAGGTAGTGAAGGAAATTTAGCCTTGTCGAGCACTCGAGCTGAGTGGCTTTGCCACCCTGCTGCGGGTGTCGAGGTCTTCCTGGTGATTTTAGGTGCCTGAGGAGCGGGAGGATTTTCGGTCGGAAGACCTGGCGGAGAACTAGTGCGGGTCGGGAGGTCCTCCCAGCCCGCAACGGGCGTCCACCTGCGCCACGTGGTGGGGGCGCAACCTATGTGGACAATTTTTTCTAAGAAACGCATCGAAACAAAGACTTACCCATCAGCTTCACGCTACTCACAGGAGGGAACTGATTTTTTGCGCAAGAAACAATCAAAGCATCTGCTTTCGACCAAGAACAATATTATTTACCAGTGGCGGCCCGGATTGCCGGATGAGGGAATGGGGCGTCTTACCTGATGGGGCATCTTACCCCACTCTCCCCTATATATTCGGGCACAGCCCTTAATCTGAATCATGGAGTAAATATCAATAATTCTCAGTAATTGTATAGCCAGTCATAGTATAGCCAGCCTTGGATAGGAAGAAGTATCTCGAGCCCATAGTTTTCACCCCGTGACGTTTTTTAGCTTTTCGCCTCAAATACCCAAAATTCTACCGGCAAGTGACATTGGTAGCGCAGCTTTTTACTGCGTGACGTTTTTGTTTTTTTTTGCTTTTCGACTTTGGTCTGCCCCTCCCAAACCGACAGGCTAGATCCGCCACTGAAATTGGCGCCCTCAGGTTCGGCGCCCCCCCAGGTTCGGCGCCCTCCGAGCTTGGGCCCCCTTAACGAAATCCTAGATCCGTCACTGCTGATGGCTCATAAGCTGATGTTTTAGATCTCAGAGCGTTTAGAGCCTTATTGACACCGATGAGTGATTTTAAATTCCACCACAAAATGGGATCCCTTTGGTATCCCCTAGTCTGGCCCCATCTAAGCGATTTCCTCCACTTTTTACACGTGGTTTTTTCCTGAGGTCCAATTGGCCCACCACTACACCACTATTCCCAAACCTTTTCTCTGCCCTTATTCCAGATATTTCCTTTCCAGATCCTGTGCCCACAAGACACTCTGATGACAAGACTGAAACGGGACGAGTGATAGATTCAGGAACAGGCAAATACCAAAAACAGAGTATACCAAAATAAATATGATAACATAAAACTAAACGTAATAATCCACAAAATTCAATGGTGCCATACAATACATTGCGATAGTATAGTTATCCGATGACTTGGTAAGGTCAGTAAGAGTTGTGGAAAATTAGGCACGCAGATTCAACGGGGTGTGCGTAATAAGGCACTCTGTTCTTAATCACGCACGAATGCAGACTGTTCGTAAAACTGTTACCAAGCAATGACCATGACAGCTAAAACTTCTGTATTCTGGCAGATGTTAGGCAACACATCGAATTAATGTATTACGAGTTTTCTTGGCTCAGGGCTGCCTCATCTCGGAGCAATTGCGATTTTTCCGTTAGGTGTGCGTAATTAGGGCTCTTTCCCCTACACTGTAAAAATTTGTACACCGTTGGTGCAAGCACAGACGGCTATCAGGTGTCAAGAAATCATAGCAGCACCATGTTGTCGGGATGTTCCGAGTCATGTGGTATGCTTAGTGCTATCCCTGCGCTTTAAAACGCACAGCTACGCCCCATATATCTATCGGGAGTAAGGCCGCACCCTTCACCCGACCAGCATCAACGAAGATTCACAAGAGAGCAGGCGAGATCGCTTAGAAGTGCAACCTAAAACGCTCGAGTTGTATCGTGAACTATTATAATCGATCGCCTAAAAGCGAGGCGTGTTACGTTGCACTTTTTAAGGGTGCAACGCGGCACGGTTAGGCTCACGCGCGCCGTCGGTTTTACTGCACGTGCACCACTTCCGCACGAGTCTCCCCACTTCGGTTCAGGACGCGACACGGAGCGGATGGGCTCTGAGCTATACTACTATTGTTTTTTTCGATCAGTTATTGATTAGGGCTTAACAACACAAGCTCACACCCTGTTGTAGGATTCTGGGTGCCGCATCATCGATTTATTTAGTGGAGCTGCTTGGACTTAAGCCTTGTCACCTTACTGAGCAAGAGAGCCCAGCACCACCGAGTAATTTTGCGCCTTTTACCTGCCAAGTAACCACGAAGACATTGGCAGGTATTCTGCCTTACCAAGACGAGGAAATAAGGTAAGCAGGGGCGCAGCCAGAGCTTTCGTATGGGGGGGGCACACCAACTTTGAGGGGCACCCCGGGGAAAAAAGGGCACTTTTAACGTAACCTAAAAACTTACTATATCTTTGTTTATATAATTTTTGGGGCATCTTTGGTTCAATAACAATGCAAAGAAATCATTGACGGAGAAGGAAAACTCGATTAAAACCGAAAAAAGGAACAAAATATCACCAAAATGCCATGGAAGTACCCAAAACACTACTTTTTTGGATATATTTAAGGGCAGCCAACTCATGCAAGTACTTAACATCAGAGAAATCAGCGGAGCATGTGATATCTGTCACAATGTGCAGGTTAAGGCATATTGGAGTCGTAAATTTTTTTCTTATGCCCACTGGTTTTGTCGTGACGAGTTAGCCCTGGCTGAACGCGGATTAAGTTCCTTGCCTCCCACAATCGCCGTGGGACGAGGAGTAGCATAGTGTCTTTGGAAGAACACATTTTTGCTGCCGGAAAAATTTGGGAGATACCTTTTGAACGCGTTTATTAGGTTCCATATTCTCAAGGCTCGGTCCCAGTTAAGAGTAAATAAAAGGTGAACAGGCCGGTGGTTTGGATAGGGATGGACAGGGCTGAAAATTGTGAAAACTATTTCTTCATCTAAATTAATTAGTAGAAATCCTGGTTTAGGGGACTGTGTTCTGAGCTCAGGGGCACATGCCTTTTTATCATCCCTTCCCAGAATCCACCAGTATAATAAACAATTTATATAACCAGGGGTGCCTAGGTATCACAAGCCGTTTTAGAGATTCCTCATTCCCCGTTAGCTCCTTTTTACAAGGGGAGTTTCCATTGTGTTCTTATTCCCCATCTATTCAAGACCAGCTCTGGGGCCCCCAAGTGTGGATCAGAGGCCTCCAGAGCAACTTCCCCCATCCCCCCAGTTGTGCCTCCAGGGAATAGACTAGCTCAGTAACCCCGCCCCAAGATGATGGGAGTTGGCCTTGTGTTCTTATTATCTATCTATTCAAGATCATCCCAGGGGCCCCTGATGTAGATCAGGGCCACAGAGCAGCTCATGCTTCACCCAGGGACTAGAGTAGCTCATTGGTCCCAGAGATGAGGTCATCAGGCTAGCTCAATGGGCCACAGATAGGCTCATAGGGCCTTAAACCAGCTCAAGAAGCCCCAGAACAGTTTAAGGCGCCAGATCACTTCAGGGGGCCTCAAGCCAACTTAAGGGGCTCTCACAAGCTCAGCGCCCGGACCAGCTCAGGGTACCCACAGAACCTAGATCCGCTCTTGGGCCCCAGATCAGCTCTTGGGGCCCCAGATCAGTTCAGGGGCCTCAAGTCAGGTCAGGGGCAAGATCAAGTCAGGGGCACTAATTCAGCTCAGGAATCCCTCACCAGCTCGGGGCCCAAACAGTTCAAAAGCCCCAGAGCTGCTCAGGGGACACCAGATCGGCCCATAGGGCACCAGATCAGCCTAGGGGACAAACAATCAGATCAGTGGTCCCCGACCAGCTCGGGGCCCAGATCAGTTCGGGAATACCAGATCAAGTCAGTAGGCACTTAATCAGCTCAGGAGCCCCCATACCATCTCAGGGGCCCTCACCAACTCCTGTGGGCCCAGCTCAGCTCAGGGCCTGGGAGCTGCTCAGTAAATCACGTAATTAACCCCGGAGGTCCGGGTCAGTTTAAAAGGGCATCATATTAGCCATGGGGCACAAGACTAGCTCAGAGGGAATAAGATGGGCTCAGGAGACACACTGATGACTCAGCAGGCTCCAGATCGACTTACGGGGCATTAGTTAAGTTCAGGAGGCAGTATATCTGCTCAGGGTGCATCAGATCGATCAGCGCAGGGGGCAAGTTCAAGTCAGGGGCCCTAAATCAGCTCAGGGATCCCTCACCAGCTCCGGGCCCAATCAGTTCAAAAGCCCCAGAGCTGCTCAGGGGACACCAGATGCCCATAGGGCACCAGATCAGCTCCGGGGACAAACAATCAGATCAGTGGCCCCGATCTGCTCGGGAATACCAGATCAAGTCAGGAGGCACTTAATCAGCTCAGTAGCCCCATACCATCTCAGGGGCCCTCATCAGCCTCTGTGGGCCCAGCTCAGCTCAGGGCTTTAGATCTGCTCACGAAATCACGTAAGGAGGCCCAGATCAGCTGAAATGGCATCAGATTACTCAGGGGGGCATCATATGGGCTCAGGAGGCACCAGATCGACTAAGGGCATTAGTGCAGCTCAGGTGGCACCAGATCGATCCGCTCGGGGTCCAGATCAGCTCCCAGCGCCCCAGACTATGGCAGGAGCCTAAATCAGCTCAGGGAGCAACATAACAGCTCAGGGGACACAAAGTGGGCTCAGGGCCCACCAAACCAGGTCAGGGGGGACCAGACAATCTAAGGAGACATCAATAATCAGTTGAGGGGGCACCTAATTAGCTGCAGAGGCAACATATTGACTTAGGATACAGAATCAACTTGGGGAGGCATGAGATCAGCTCGGTGGCCCGAATTAGCTAAAGGGGCACTAAATCAGCTATCCGGGCACCAAACAAGCTCGGAAGCATTAGACTAACTCAGAGAGCATTATATAGGTTCAGGAGGCACAATTATTTGCTCAGTGGGGCACTCGATTGACTCAGGGGCACCAGATCAGCTTAGAGGGCAAGTAATCAGCTCAAGGGGCCAAGACCAGCTGAGAGGCCACGAAATGAGCTCAAGGAGCACCAGATTGGCTTCACCCGTACGATTATTGGCGACGATGAGGCATTAGGTAGACACATACTAGGTGCCCATACTCTTCCCGGGTGCTTGGAAAGGTGACAGAATGCCCTAGCTGACCGAGAAAGGTATTAAGTTGTCCAGCAATAGTTTCAATCGCTACATGCGGTCCAGTTACATCAAGGTTCAGCGGCGTAAGGCACTAAATTTCGAGCGGCACGGCCCAAATTGGGTACACCACCTGGCAATCAAAAGGGCACCCCGGCAGTGATGGGGGCACGTGCCCCCTGTGCCTTCCTGGCCGCACCCCCTGGACAGTAGATCAACTCCGGGAGGTATTAAATAAGCTCAGGGGCCTGAATCAGCTCAAGGGGCACTAAAACAGCTAAAAGGACACCAGGCAAGCTCGGAGGCATCAGACTAACTCAGAGAGTATTTTATAGGCTCAGAAGGCACACTTATTTTCTCAGGAGGGCACCAGATTGACTACGAGGGCACCAGATCAGCTCAGAGGGCACATGATCAGCTCAAGGGGGCACCAGATGAGCCCCGCCCGTACGATTATTGGCGACGATGAGGCATTATCTGGAAACGGATTACGTGCCTATACTCTTCCCGGGTGCTTGGAAAGGCGACAGAATGCACTAGCTGACAAAAAAGGCACTTAGTTGTCAAACAATAGTTGAAATCGCTACATGCAGTCTAGTTACATCTAGGTTCAGCGGCGCAGGGCACTAAATTTCGAGTGGCACGGACCAAAGAGGGTACATCACCTGGCAATCAAAAGGGCACCCGGCACCGATGGTTGCACGTGCCCCCTGTGCCCCCCTGGACGGTAGATAAACTCCGGGAGGCATTAAATAAGTTCAGGGGCCCGGATCAGCTCAAGAGGCAATAAAACAGCTAATAGGGCAGCAGGCAAGCTCGGAGGCATCAGACTAACTTAGAGAGCATTATATAGGTTCAGAAGGCACAATTATTTATTCAGGGGAGGGGGGGCACCAGATTGACTACGAGGGCATCAGATCAGCTCAGAAGGCACATGATCAGATCCAGGGGGCACCAGATGTGCTCCACCCGTACGATTATTGGCGACGATGAGGCATTATCTGGAAACGGATTACGTGCCTATACTCTTCCCGGGTGCTTGGAAAGGCGACAGAATGCCCTAACTGACCAAAAAGGCACTTAATTGTCAAACAATAGTTTAAATCGCTAAATGCAGTCTAGTTCCATCTAGGCTCAACGACGTAGGGCACTAAATTTCGAGCGGCACGGCCCAAAGAGGGCACACCACCTGGCAATCAAAAGGGCACCCCGGCACCGATGGGGGGCACGTGCCCCTGTGCCCCCCCTGGCTGCGCCCCTGAAGGTAAGGCAACCTGAACCTATGGTACTTGACCACCAACACCGTGGCGTTGCATGAAAATAATTGACTCTGAATTACCTACCTTCCTCAATTGTTTAGATGGTCTTACCAGGACGGTCTTCACCAGTGGCGGATCTGGATTGGGTTGTTTGAGGGAGGGGGTGGGAAATCGTCCCAAGTCGTGATAAAACTTTTTTGAAAAAAACGGGCAAATAGTGTGGTTTTCAGGGAGATCGCCTCGCTCCCCCTGGATCGGCCAGAGGTCATTACGGGTTTGAGTGGACGGGGGGAGGGTGGGGCTCATGCACGTTTTGAAAAAATAGCTGATAGAAAACTATGCTTTCCTCAACAAACAAAAAGAAAATATTTTCGGGTGGGCTATTATTTTTCCTGCTTCTTTTCCTACAAAGAGCGACCAAGCATCTGGCGCCTATGCTGCTTCGTGGCATTCCCGAAAGGCCTCAGCGCATACGCAGATCCAGGGGGCGTGGGGGGCACGTGAGAACTTCAAAAATATTTACAACAAACTACAATACATTGGGAAGACTGGGTATGGTTGCATCACGGATTGAATGATTCTATGCAGTGCATTTTTCTCAAATTTTAACTGGGGACCGCAGAAGGAAAGGGGCAATATCAGGACTCAAGGGGGTATGTTTCATTAGTAGAAAGGGGACTTTTGGCTCTTGCTGTGCACAATAATTCCTGCTGCATGCGCATTTTCGTAATATCACCATTGTCGTATACATCACGGCTAATGAAGGTCACTTCTATCCCCCAGCTGCCCTTGCACTTCTTGGCATATCATACCATGCCCAAAGTGTATGCATTTCTCCCAATCTCCCTCCCTCTACCTGGAATTCTGAACAAGCTGCCTCAAACCAGCAAATTTACCAAAGGACTGCCCTCACCAGATCTCGTCAAAACCTGTAATAGTTTGCAATCTAGAATTTAAGCTCCCCAACCATCTGGTCAAGTCTCCTGATATATGCTGCAGATTGGTTAAACGAACCAAAAATAGGGCACAGACACACGCACACATTGATGGCATGCTGAGATATTATGTTTAAACATAATGTTATTAGCTCTTTGCCCCCCCCAGTTTAGATACTTAGCCCCTATCCTCATGGCATTGTATGGAAATAAATGCTTTAGAAAAACCCTTTGCACCTTCCAGTGCTGGGAACGCGATCCAAAAATAAGTGGTTTGCTATCGCTATTCCGCGATAGAAAAATGACGTTCCGCGATCTTGGAATATTTGTTTAAGTTTAAATCAAAATTCAGCAATTTTTTATTCCGGGATCTGTATTATGTTTGTGGTTGGAGTCCTTCATTATTCTGGATATCTATTTTACCTCACTTGTTCATTTATTTTAAAAAGGGGTCTTAATATGATAACTGAAATAGTACTGAGTGCTTATTTTAGTCCTTCTTTGTTTCAGGTGGCAGCGCAAAGGCAAAAGGAGAGCCAAATTTCCGGTACTTCATCAGAAGTTTCCGCCCCGAAACCGCGTTGGCGCGTTGGGTGAAAAGTGGCGCTATTCCTGCATCAGCACGTCTTTTGCCGGAAGGTTAACCAGGGTTTAGCGGTGGCTATTCAGGTCCACGTGGTGAAGCTGATGATGAGGCTATAGGCCAAGTGGAGGACATGCCACGAGGCCTGGGTGCGGTGCAGAGGCCGAATAGCAGGACAGAAACGGGCCGGATACGTGTTTGGGTTATGTGATCGGTGTGGTTGGAGTATTTGCTTCGAGTTTTGTCGTAATATCGCTAATACAAGACTGACATTATTTGCAGTGTTACCTCCGAGTCGTTCCATGCAAGACAGTTTCGGGAAGGTCATGTAAAGGCCTGAAACAAAACATATGGTTTTGGAAACGCGCTTGATTGTACAGCTCTTGCTTTCTACCGGGGAATGCTATTCCATCTCCGAATTCAGAGGTTCGTTAATTGTAACGAATTTTGGTTCTGCAGAACAAAAATCATGGCCGTTGCTGGAAACAGTGCAGGTCAGCACTGGAAGTGTTACGTCACACTCTTGAGCGAGCACAAACGCACGAAAGGTATGATGATACACTTCTAAGAAGCGCAGGGCAGTACTGGAGCAGTGCAACGTTACACTTCATAGGTAACCAGTCAAGTACGAAAGGTTTTACGATACACTGATAAGCAGAGCAAGCTAGCACTGGAGAAGTGCTACGTTACACTCTTTTGATCAACGGTAACGCACCAAAGGTGTTACAAGGCACGGTTAAGGAGCGTCGGTACACTGGATACCAGTGCATGTTACACCCTTTAGGCGAACGCATGTCCGTTTAAAACGTCCGTTCTCCCTCCACGCTTTAAAGGTGCGTTGTTGCAACAACGGTGTACAAATTTTTTACAGTGTATGTGGCAGATCCTGGTCGAATTTAGGAATGAAGTGTAATTAGGGGTATTTTTAGCCGAAAATCATGAAAACGTACAATTTTTCTAAAAAAATACAATGAGCTCAATATTTTGATTTTAACATTTTCCTCTAGGGTGAAAAATAAGCCACTGCCTGTGGATGACGTCATGATCTGGCAACTACTACCATATTCCATAGGTTTCAAGAACTTGAATTGGTTGATTACCCACCGTGACGTCAGCGCTGTCGTCACACCAACAGCTGACACCTGTGGCGGTCTGGTTGGGGTACATTTGGGGGACATTTCAGGTAGGTTTGTTGCTTTTCTCCACGGAAATTTGGAGTTTCAAGACAAATGATATATTGAAAGGGGGGTTTTCCGGCATGCTTTACGACTTAGTTAAAATCACGTTATAAAGATGACACATTCCCTTTAAACCATCGTGATATGTTGCCGATTTGGCCGTGCTGTCGATATAGTCGCAGGCTCCCATGCTTTGAGAAGTAGCGAAAACGCTTCACCTACATCATTGAATTTTGCTTCAATATCACTTTTGCACTGCAATCAATCTTTTGCATTGCTTTAAAATCGTGCGCGTGATGGTACAATTTGAAGAAGTTAAATATATTTTTTGCTCTCCTTCAGGAGATGTAAATTATTGAGTCATTTCTCTCGCTTTCATACTCCAGGCGTAAATTCTGAAAAACACAGGTGCCATCGCAGTGCTGTGTTTAAAGCCATCTGGTATCATGAAGGTTCCGTGGCCTAAAGTTGGTCATCTATGCTGTTCAGTAAACCATGCAAAAGGGACAGTGCACTGGGAGCGACGGCGTTAAATATCCCGCTTTAATATTTACCGACAATGTTACATAAAATCGTTTGGCCGGGTCGCTTTTGAGGTCGCTCGATGTCAAAGTAGTCCTTATAGGAACACAATGGAAACTTATATTTTGTGGCATAATAGATGACAGAGCAGAGCCGTAGAAAATTGTTGAGCACCATTGAAATGCTCTTGTCGAGCCCGATCGGATGATACATCGTATAATCTTGTCAAGTTAAAGTTCAAAATTGACCTGCTTTGACTTGAAACTTGCTTTGCTTTGAGTCAGACTAAAGTCAGTATGGTAAAACAATGATATTAATCAATCTGCAGTGGCAAGCCAGATACGATGAAGTAAAAACAAACACTCCACCGCAATTCTCAATTCTCGCAAGTTATCGAAGTTAACCAATTGCCCCATGCATTTCCAATGGAAAGATCGTGACCCTGACCTTGTCCCAGGTTATCGATATGGAAACCCTGCTACGAACAATTATCTTGCGCAGTTTTAAGAGTTTGAAGTGTTTTAATGAGCGTGAAAGTCATGATGATAATGTTATAAAAAATTAACCGGCAATCGCTCATAGTATAATGAAATTGAAAATGCCAAATAGTATATTGATATTTCGACGGTGTGTCTTCTTCAGGAGCAAGTTCTGAATTTGAAAGTCATTGATAGCAATGATTTTTAAATTCAATTTGAATTAGGGCGAACAGCAAGCAGGTACACGTGAAAACAATGTTTAACATCTCGCGAAGGATACAGTGTGATGAGTTACCTACAAAAAGAGACATTTAAAAACTACAGGATACAGAAACTAAACACACATAAAAGCACAGTATGCAACAAAACTATGGATGTAACAGTGAGTAAAAACAATTTTCAGCGATGGATGTGTGGTGGTGTGGCGAGTGTTTATGCGTGGTGGTTTGGTCTTAAGTGGTATAAGTGTATGTGTATGGTACTGGTTGTAGGAGGCGCCACGAGGAGAATTGCTTATTCATTTGTGGTCTGCGGTTTCGGATTTCTATTGATTCTTTAATTTTGCATTCTGCCGGGTCTTTACAAACATGAATAATTTTTATTGCGAAGTCCTTGTCTGTGATGCGTGTAGTGGGGTGATGTGATATGGTGTGGTCTCCTAGATACTTACCCTTTTCTTTTCTCCTAGCGTGTCCTAAATGTTCCATGAAGCGGGTACGGATTTGGCGAGTTGTTTCCCCTATATAGAACATGTTGCAAAGTAGGCATGTGATAAGGTATACTGTATTTTTGATGTGGCACCTCCCTTGTAACCCGGCGTCGCATGTGCTGCATGATTTCCTGTGTCCTTTAGGGCAATATTTGGAATCTTTGGAATATGGACGCATGGCTCAGAGACCCTAACGAAATATTTCACTTTCATCAATGATTTTCACCCGGCTCTCAAGTTCAGCATAGATAGGTCAGACCACTCTCAACATCAACAGATTCCATTTCTAGACACCCTCCTGACCGTACATCCCTCTGGAAAGTACACCACAGAACTCTATATAAAACCCATGACCGCACCGATAATTCTACATTTCACTTCCGCTCATCCTATGCAAACTAAAAGATCAGTTATACACTCACAGTCACTTAGAGCCATCCGGCTGGGATCAGACCTACCTGCAAAAAAACCGTGGCCTAGAAAAATCATGGAACTCTTTATGTCGAACGGATACCCGGCCAAACTCATCAAAAACATACAAAACTCTGTCAAATATAAACCATGCCAACCACGTCCCAAGAAAAAGAACAGGAACTCAACTTACATCTCTCTCCCATACATTGATGAGCAGCTCACGCACAAGATCACCACCACAGCCAGATCCACAGACCTAGACATTACGATAGCCTGGAAGAGTGGTGAAACACTCTCAAACATCCTCATAAGATCATCACTAAACCCACCACCATGCCCTAAAGGACACAGGAAATCATGCAGCACATGCGACGCCGGGTTACAAGGGAGGTGCCACATCAAAAATACAGTATACCTTATCACATGCCTACTTTGCAACATGTTTTATATAGGGAAACAACTCGCCAAATCCGAACCCGCTTCATGGAACATTTAGGACACGCTAGGAGAAAAGAAAAGGGTAAGTATCTAGGAGACCACACCATATCACATCACCCCACTACACGCATCACAGACAAGGACTTCGCAATAAAAATTATTCATGTTTGTAAAGACTCGGCAGATTGCAAAATTAAAGAATCAATAGAAATCCGAAACCGCAGACCACAAATAAATAAGCAATTCTCCTCGTGGCGCCCCTACAACCAGTACCATACACATACACTTATACCACTTAAGACCAAACCACCACGCATAAACACTCGCCACACCACCACACATCCATCGCTGAAAATTGTTTTTACTCACTGTTACATCCATAGTTTTGTTGCATACTGTGCTTTTATGTGTGTTTAGTTTCTGTATCCTGTAGTTTTTAAATGTCTCTTTTTGTAGGTAACTCATCACACTGTATCCTTCGCGAGATGTTAAACATTGTTTTCACGTGTACCTGCTTGCTGTTCGCCCTAAATTCAAATTGAATTTAAAAATCATTGCTATCAATGACTTTCAAATTCAAAACTTGCTCCTGAAGAAGACACGCCGTCGAAATATCAATATACTATTTGGCATTTTCAATTTCATTATACCATGAGCGATTGCCGGTTAATTTTTATAACATTATCATCATATCTTGCCCAGTGACCTTACTAAGTGATGTGAATCTATGGTCGAAAGGTTAAGGTTGATCTTACTGATGCACCTCCAGCCATTTTTCGAGGTTTAGGTCTCTTGACGTTGGGCTGGCAATCTGACCTGATATGACCCAGAGCTCAAATTTTTCCAGGAGTTGCAAAAATGGCGGGTAAGAGGTAGATGAAGTACGGCGGCTCTGCACGATGGTGTTGTTTTTACTACCTGTGTAAACCTGAGGAGGCCAGTTACCGTCCCCTCCTGTAGGCGCGTGCTAATTTTCACAAACTCGGACAGTGGCACGATGAAAATTGCTTGAAGATAATATAATATCATTACACTCTGGTCCAGGATCATATTTAACCCATTCCAAGAGCAATCACTTTGTTTGCAGCGTTAAATATAAGGCTATACTACTGCAGTTGTCTGAAGTCGGTGTCTGAAAGTTCAATTTCAACTGCCAAGAGGTCAAGCTATGTCACAAAAGAAAAGGTGAAACCAATAAAGTCAAAATTAAAAAACAAGACCAGTTCAACGGTATACAAAACTTGTTAATCAGACAATGCGTTTTTCAGTTATGCAGCATTAAAGATGAGTCTACAAGGTAACCTCCTGAAAATGCCTCGGGGCTATACCTCGTCATCGTTGGTCGGAGGGAGCTAAGATTCTCACAGCCGTGTTCATGGCCCAAAAATACCCAGGAGACAAAGTTTCAGATTTGTTTCTAGACATGGTGGTGTCAATCCTTGGTCCATTTGTCCTAGAATCGCCCAACTTTGTACCAAGCGTTTCTATTCTATGAACACTGCAGTACACCTCATCTCGAAAAAAGCAGCACTCTCTCCTAGTCCTCTTCTTTTGGAAGGTGTACCAGATAAAATGTCTTTGTTCTCTTTGTTAGCACGGCCATATTCCTTATATAAATAATCTTAAATGGCACTTTTTATATTTGCAAAGAACTGCTCTCCGCACTTGTTCAGGGGGGCGGGGAACTACACGCTTGCCCACACTATAAGCGTCACCACAGGGGCAAAAAGAGGGGGGGCAGCCAAACTTCAACCTGATGTTGACAAAAAAACTTTTCACGTCAGGACCAAAAACTTTTGGGCTCCTCATTGCCTTTCGCAGCAGCTGGTTATAAGAATATAAGAATATATAAGAATATTTTTGGGCAAAAAGTGGGGGGCCAGGCCCCCTGGCCCTATGGCCCACACATATTCCGTTTAGGGGGATGGGCAATTTCCAATTTTACCCCAACGTAGATCCACCACTGCCACCTTGTCCTCCCAAGCAATAGAGACACTGTTTAGTACACAATAAGAGGCCTTTAAAAAATTCCATAAACGTCGCAACAGAGTGACGAATATTTCAGGTTCTTAGCATTAAAATGTGGCACAAAACTCAAACGTGCAATAACAAACATATAATAAAAGAGCTTTTGCTTTTCTCTCTCTCTCTCTCTCCCTCTCTCTCTCTCTCTCTCTCTTAAAAGATATGGTGGAAATCAAAAGTCTTTTCCCCGAAATACGCTCCAAACCAAACTAACCGGCTGCATAAGTTAGGCTGCATAATAAACACCCTTTATTTGTCTTCTTTGGAATATTTCAGCAAGGCATTTAGAGAGTCATATATCGTAAGGATTTGGGGTAATGACGTCCTGGACTTAAGATTGCTGAAGAGCATAAATTTCAATGCCAGAGTTGACTTCCTCAATATCTCATCTTGTAACGCGAAGTCTCCAGCCTACATTAGCCAATGAGTCGTTAAATGGTCGGGGGCAGGGACACCACATTTGGGCGAAGAAACCTACCAGGTGGACACCAAATCCTATCGCAGGGGTGCCGATACTCCCAGCTTGGGGGTAGGCGTAAGAAGCGACATTTCAGGGCGGCGCCATCGGCCTTTTAGGAGGCGCCGAGGGTCGATCGGGGGTCAAGCGCCCCCTGCCCTTCCCTCTAAGATTGAGGTAAATTAGATAGTGCTAATGCACTATGTGTAAGGTAGAGAGTGGATCTGGCGATATAATACTGTAGTTGGACCGTCATCGATCTATGATCTGTTTGCCTGAACAAAACCACCAAACCTTACCCCTGCGGAGACACTATGGACTCGACTGCCCGCGCAGACGCATCTCAATTGATCCCTTGACCAAGACTGACAATGACATTAGAACTTTGACCCAGTCACAGGCTGGACCGGGGTCGTTTCGGCCTTGCACTTTTGCCTGGCGTGTGCTGTTTTTTTCCCATTCAGACAGCGCGTGTATGAATTTACATCTCCAACCCAAATTCGCTCCAATACAATGCCGATTAGTGAACCGAAAAGTGTAGGGTAAGGGCGGGTAAGAGTACGCAGGAGATAAGAGTACGCAGCAGCTGTTTTGGTTACTTAGCAACCACTGAGATGGTGGATACCCTGGCATAAAAAAGCAAGGTCAGTGCCTAGGCTGCACACCAAAATTCAACGTGTTCCTGTTCTTTCCGCGGGAGTGCAGAACAAAATAAGTTTATGGGCACCCTTGAAGTAATATTTCTTAACTGGGTAAACTTGTAGACCATGCTTCTATTATCTAATGTATTGTATTACGGTCTGTCTTCAGTAAGAAAGCTGAGCTAGGAATGTGCTCAAGGACCTTAGCTCACGCCAAAACGCCTGCCAACATGTTTATGAAAACTTTCTTCCCAAGGGAGCATGTCCGGCAAGAGTACGTAGTAGACCATTGGGCAAGAGTGCGCATGCTTAAGAGATTGGAAAATTTAATTTTCGCTCGGAACACAGTCCGTAATTCATATTTGAAAAACCAAACGTTGTAACATTGTTCTTGTATGTGTGACGGGGAGCGCCGCTGGGCGACCGTGGCGGCGGCGGTCGGGTGCGCGCGACGGTCGGCTGGCCGTCCGGCATCGGTCGGCGACGATTCGCGCCGATGGCGCGCGCCGTTCGGGCGATACGCAGTGCCGCGTCCCGCTGATGGTGGTGTGCACACGTCTCCGCCGGTCGCCCATGTTGCGGGCGCAACACACAAAAATATTTATAGTGTGAGAGGCAACAAGAAGGTATTGCACCGCTTCCGTAAGCTCAGACACACAAGCAACGGCTGTCCAAACCCGCACTCGACAAGTCCAAGGGCTGGATTCGGTTTACCAACAGCTGTCCAAACCCGCACTCGACAAGTCCAAGGGCTGGATTCGGTTTACAACGACCCACCCCTCCCGGCTGCTTGAGTCACCGTATAGGCTTTCGGGTTGACCTTGCCCTCCGGGTTAACCTGTCTCAAATCAGCGGGTGATTAGCTGCGCTTATTTGCGTTCCGAACCTACTTCAACTCGCAGGCTTTCCCGCATAGGAGCGGTACCGCGACCGTCTTAACTCTCACGACCCCGTTGTTACTTCTTATTCAAGATGGCTCCTGTAACGGTTGCAAAATAATGGTGAAAAAATACCATCATTTACACCCTTAAGTTTTGCTCAATCCTCCCATCTCAAACGTTAACTGGATGAACATTTATATCATCTATTCTGCAACATGATCGCTTAGATTCGGCTCTTTCACCAGCCCTGTCGAGCCTTAAACCTATTTCATTCATGCATCCACTCATGCTCCCAATTGCTTCATTCACTCTTCGTGCCTTTCTCCCCGTTGTCGAAACTGTGAAAGCCCCAATTTTTCCCCTCGACATCATCTAAGCGTTCAATGTAATTGCATCTTAGGCTATCGATGTAATCCACGTGTCTATGCTCTGTTCACCCTATCGGTTGACGACGCCTTCCCGTCGGACTTACAACATCAACCCGACTTGAGTACTAATACTGATTTCCAAAAGTCCGGGAAAACTTGGATAACAGACTTTCCCCACGCTCCCGTCGTCACTCTAGACTGGTCTGACGAAAATGTAGGTTTCTATGCTGCCTTACACTTTGCCGTACTCGTGAACGTGCTACCCGGGTCAACGTCTCCGATTCTCCCATCCTCAAATTGCTCTCGAGCTTAAACCTCGTATCCTCGCCTCTAGGCCCTCAAATCCTTAATACCCTTGTATCTCTTTGTATTTCCATCCGCACCTTCGAAATCCTCTAATGTTCCCATATTCCACTGCTAGGCCTTCAAATTCCCCTTATTCCAACCTCCTCCTGGTCCGGCCCTATCTCACCTTAATACTCTTTATCTGGCTTCCTCATATCCTCACCTCCGGCCCCCAAATACCTTTGCATTTCCTCTCGCACCTTCAAATCATCCAATGTTCCCTTATTCCTCTTCTAGGCCTCCAAATCCCCCTTATTCTGGCCTCCTCATCACCTGGCCCTATGCCACCTTAATATCACTAATCTCATTTCCTCATATCCTCGCCTCTGGGCCCCCAAAGTCCATATGCTATCATATTCCCCTGTAATTCCTTTCTCAACTTCGAAATCCTCTTATATTTCTCTATTCCTCTTCTGGGCCTCCAAGTTCCTCTTAATCTCAGTTCCTCATGCCCGGCCTCTATGTCATCTCATTACTCATAATCTCACCTCTTCATTACTCTCCTTTTATAACTTCATAGACCAAGGCGTTGAATAGCATCAGACTAGACTGACTGGTTAAATCAGAATTCTTTCAGCCGGGGAAAAGGACAGACACCTTCCGGTAGCTGGTTAAGCTACCATCCAATGCCTAGGTGGTTCACAGGTATCAATCAAGGGTAATTTCATAGACCAAGGCGTTGAGTAGCATCAGATTAGTCTGACTGGTCAAATCAGAATTCTTTCAGCCGGGGAAAAGGACAGACACCTTCCAGTAGCTGGTTAAGCTACCATCCAATGCCCAGGTGGTTCACAGGTATCAATCAATAGTAATTCCATAGACCAAGGCGTTGAGTGGCATCAGATTAGACTGACTGGTTAAATCAGAATTCTTTCAGCCGGGGGAAAGGACAGACACCTTCCAGCAGCTGGTTAAGCTACCATCCAATGCCCAGGTGGTTGACAGGTATCAATCAATGGTAATTTCATAGACCAGGGCGTTGAGTAGCATCAGATTAGACTGACTGGTTAAATCAGAATTCTTTCAGCCGGGGGAAAAGGACAGACACCTTCCAGCAGCTGGTTAAGCTACCATCCAATGCCCAGGTGGTTCACAGGTATCAATCAATGGTAATTCCATAGACCAGGGCGTTGAGTAGCATCAGATTAGACTGACTGGTTAAATCAGAATTCTTTCAGCCAGGGAAAAGGACAGACACCTTCCAGTAGCTGGTTAAGCTACCATCCAATGTCCAGGTGGTTCACAGGTATCAATCGATGATAATTTCTTAGACCAGGGCGTTGAGTAGCATCAGATTAGACTGACTGGTTAAATCAGAATTCTTTCAGCCGGGGGAAAAGGACGGACACCTTTCAGTAGCTGGTTAAGCTACCATCCGATGCCCAGGTGGTTGACAGGTATCAATCAATGGTAATTTCATAGACCAAGGCGTTGAGTAGCATCAGATTAGACTGACTGGTTAAATCAGAATTCTTTCAGCCGGGGAAAAGGACAGACACCTTCCAGTAGCTGGTTAAGCTACCATCCAATGCCCAGGTGGTTGACAGGTATCAATCAATGGTAATTTCATAGACCCGGGCGTTGAGTAGCATCAGATTAGACTGACTGGTTAAATCAGAATTCTTTCAGCCGGAGAAAAGGACAGACACATTCCAGTAGCTGGTTAAGCTACCATCCAATGCCCAGGTGGTTCACAGGTATCAATCAATGGTAATTCCATGGACCAGGGCGTTGAGTAGCATCAGATTAGACTGACTGGTTAAATCAGAATTCTTTCAGCCGGGGAAAATGACAGACACCTTCCAGTAGCTGGTTAAGCTACCATCCAATGCCCAGGTGGTTCACAGGTATCAATCAATGGTAATTCCATAGACCAAGGCGTTGAGTAGCATCAGATTAGTCTGACTGGTCAAATCAGAATTCTTTCAGCCGGGGAAAAGGACAGACACCTTCCAGTAGCTGGTTAAGCTACCATCCAATGCCCAGGTGGTTCACAGGTATCAATCAATAGTAATTCCATAGACCAAGGCGTTGAGTGGCATCAGATTAGACTGACTGGTTAAATCAGAATTCTTTCAGCCGGGGGAAAGGACAGACACCTTCCAGCAGCTGGTTAAGCTACCATCCAATGCCCAGGTGGTTGACAGGTATCAATCAATGGTAATTTCATAGACCAGGGCGTTGAGTAGCATCAGATTAGACTGACTGGTTAAATCAGAATTCTTTCAGCCGGGGGAAAAGGACAGACACCTTCCAGCAGCTGGTTAAGCTACCATCCAATGCCCAGGTGGTTCACAGGTATCAATCAATGGTAATTCCATAGACCAGGGCGTTGAGTAGCATCAGATTAGACTGACTGGTTAAATCAGAATTCTTTCAGCCAGGGAAAAGGACAGACACCTTCCAGTAGCTGGTTAAGCTACCATCCAATGTCCAGGTGGTTCACAGGTATCAATCGATGATAATTTCTTAGACCAGGGCGTTGAGTAGCATCAGATTAGACTGACTGGTTAAATCAGAATTCTTTCAGCCGGGGGAAAAGGACGGACACCTTTCAGTAGCTGGTTAAGCTACCATCCGATGCCCAGGTGGTTGACAGGTATCAATCAATGGTAATTTCATAGACCAAGGCGTTGAGTAGCATCAGATTAGACTGACTGGTTAAATCAGAATTCTTTCAGCCGGGGAAAAGGACAGACACCTTCCAGTAGCTGGTTAAGCTACCATCCAATGCCCAGGTGGTTGACAGGTATCAATCAATGGTAATTTCATAGACCCGGGCGTTGAGTAGCATCAGATTAGACTGACTGGTTAAATCAGAATTCTTTCAGCCGGAGAAAAGGACAGACACATTCCAGTAGCTGGTTAAGCTACCATCCAATGCCCAGGTGGTTCACAGGTATCAATCAATGGTAATTCCATGGACCAGGGCGTTGAGTAGCATCAGATTAGACTGACTGGTTAAATCAGAATTCTTTCAGCCGGGGAAAATGACAGACACCTTCCAGTAGCTGGTTAAGCTACCATCCAATGCCCAGGTGGTTCACAGGTATCAATCAATGGTAATTCCATAGACCAGGGCGTTGAGTAGCATCAGATTAGACTGACTGGTTAAATCAGAAATCTTTCAGCCGGGGAAAAGGACAGACACCTTCCAGTAGCTGGCTAAGCTACCATCCAATGCCCAGGTGGTTCACAGGTATCAATCAATGGCAATTTCATAGACCAAGGCGTTGAATAGCATCAGATTAGACTGACTGGTTAAATCAGAATTCTTTCAGCCGGGGGAAAGGACAGACACCTTCCAGCAGCTGGTTAAGCTACCATCCAATGCCCAGGTGGTTGACAGGTATCAATCAATGGTAATTTCATAGACCCGGGCGTTGAGTAGCATCAGATTAGACTGACTGGTTAAATCAGAATTCTTTCAGCCGGGGAAAAGGACAGACACCTTCCAGTGGCTGGTTAAGCTACCATCCAATGCCCAGGTGGTTGACAGGTATCAATCAATGGTAATTTCATAGACCCGGGCGTTGAATAGCATCAGATTAGAATGACTGGTTAAATCAGAATTCTTTCAGCCGGGGAAAGGGACAGACACCTTCCAGTAGCTGGTTAAGCTACCATCCAATGTCCAGGTGGTTGACAGGTATCAATCGATGATAATTTCTTAGACCAGGGCGTTGAGTAGTATCAGATTAGACTGACTGGTTGTATCAGAATTCTTTCAGCTGTGGAAATTACTGTGAATCGGGCTTTGATACAAAGATAAACGTATCCCTCTCCCCTTTTTCATTATCACGAGACAAATCTAAATCGTGCACATGACTGAAACAAAACAATGCTATGGTCGGTCCCTCCACTATTCTCGGGAGCTGTGCCACTGGCACAGTAAACTTGAGTCAAGGCCAGGGTCGGCAATAAAAACATTCACTCACCCCTGCCCACATACTGTCGCGGACTCACAAATATTCCATCGCTGCCGGATACAAGTGTATTGGCAATAACGCTTAATAGGTTGGATATTTTCAAGCCTACTTCCGCACCTTTTCTGCAAAATAAATCCAAGGAGTGCTCGTTGTGATGAACATGCAGTTCTCCGACCGGCCATCGTCTCGGAATTTTTATGGCCGTCCGGGACGCGGCGGCGAGCGTCGCCGTGATGGTGTCAGCAATACAAGATGAAAAAAGCACGAATACGTTCCGTTGAATAGTGGAATATTTGTACAGTTTTTTTCTCTCACCTCTATAAAGCCAAATCCCATAGTCACGCTTTGAATTTATTTTCATCTACAAAGCTGCGATAATACCCACACGCTGAAAGTGCGGCCTCCGGATTTCTCAGCCGGAAAACGACACGCCTAGCATTTACCTTCCTGATTATCTCCTCGTGACGTCAAAACCAAAATGTTACGCTTTCGATTGTTATTGATACACCCCCTCCCCCATTTATCAGCGAACAATAAAGGCTGAAATTTAATTTTACATACCATCTGTGAATTTCAACAATTGACAACAAAGAATATTAATACAGCACCAAAACAAATACATATTCCCAACCTACCTACAAAACTACACCCCCGTGCCTCACATATCTAATAAACCGGCAGCGTCCCGCCGTCCATTACGAGCTTCATTCTAGGTCCATTTTGGAAATAACACATTTTTGGTTGGTGAAAGCAGCCGGGGGAGATTGAAGCCGAAACCCTTTCCAGATAACCAGGACCGACCTGAGTGAGAGGATGGATGCTATAGTTGAGGCCCGTGCTTGGCTGATGTTGATGGCGAAACATTGCAGTCGGCAGGATAGCTGACAGAAGAGAGATGCGCCGAGAAAGCGAGCTGCGCCGGTGAAGAGTTGCGGCAAAGGGAGAGACGCTAGCGCCCGTTGGCACTGGGGAGAGCAGCGTTGACAAGTTCCGGACTGGAGGGAGGGCGAGTTCAGAGAGAGCGCTAAAACAGAGATCTTCTCTTATATATTTTCCTGCGGTGACCGCCTCAGGCTTGGTCTGACGCCTTCTCATGTGTGACGTCATCTCTCGGCAAAACCCAGGTGACGTCACCTCTTGAGGGCAGGACTTCAGATTTCTGCCGGAGGCCCTGGCCATTGTAGCCAGTCCCCCTTCTCGAAGCTTCACGCCCCTCCCCTCCCCTCAAGGCTGGATTGTGTGGCGGAGAGAGGGGAGAGGGGGAAGCCAGACATGCCTATATGGCGCATTTGTCGCCGACGTGGCGCTAAAGACATTTGCCTTAGGCCAGGGTTGACCGTGAGCTTGCCACGTTGAACTGCCCTGGGGGCGGAGTTGGCCCTGTCCGTAGCCTTGAAGATTGCTGGTGCGGCATGCCTGGTCATTTTTGTTCATCCCCTCCATTGTTGGGCTGGGCACACGCTGGCTCGTTCACCGGAAAGAGGTCCTGGTAGTCAATTGTTCTACCATTTCTTCTTACCCCTCCATCCCCTTTTATCGCCGCAGGGATGGGTGAGGCGTCGCGGCTTCCACGCGGCCCTGACGTCGGAGTGAATCTTGGGTCGTACCAGGCTGGTCGGGCCTGGCCTGCGGCGACTGCTGCTTAATCTTGGGGGCCGGGATTTGTATCCGCGCCGCGCGGCATGGGATGCTGGCGAAACAGAGGCGGTCGTCTCGTAACGCTGTTTCCGGTCTCCGCTTGTTGTACCATTGCTAACGTGTGATAATTTGAATTTTTTGGTCCAAGCTCTTCTTGGTTAGATTGTGAAATAGTTTCATGATATCGTTCAGGCCATGAATAATTATTTCAGGAAGTTGTCGAAATGGTTTGATCTGTTGCTATCGTGAAAATGGAATGAAGTATGGAAGGACTCTCTGGGAGTAGAAACTGGCTGCCCCACCGATAAAAATGTGTTATCTCCCTACCGGCGGAAATGTAATCCTTACATATGTTCAGAACGATATAAAATCATGCAATCGCCTAGTTTGGCGACAAAAACTTCGCGACGTGGCCTATGCACCTAAAGCACAGCGGGGCATTAATGCGTACTCCAGCCTCCTCTCTTGCGTACTCTCACCGACTCACTCCGGCAAGAGTACGCACGTGACTTTTCATTTTTGATGGGCTCGTGGCGAGTTCCTTTCAAAGACATCGAGTTGAAACATGGACCATACATAGACAATTCTTTACGCTAAACAACCACATAAAAATTTTAGCTGTTAGACTTATAGAAGAAAAGTGAAAGCCTTTAGAATGTTAAGTGCGTACTCTTGCACGGACTTCCCCTATGGCACATGGTGGTGACGCAGAGCCAGTGGCGGATCTAGCCGGTCGGTTTGGGGGAGATAAGCAGGTCACGCGTTGAAAACTTGTGCTACAACGTCACTTGATGGTAGGTTTTGGGCGTACTCATGGCGAAAGGTAAGAAAAAAACCAATACCGGGTGACAGATATCGGCACAAGATGCTTGTTTTTGCTGTCCAAGGCCCAATTTTTACACTGAAATTGAATGGTTCTGTTTGAAGTTGAGAGTTGAAGCGTCAAAATCTTGTTTTTAAAATAAAATGGAGCCGGGGTAAAAGGAGGTCGAGCGCTCTGAGGGGGAGGGGGAGTTAAAAACATGGTTCTGTCCCGAGCTTTTACGTTAAGGGGGGGCAAGTGCCTTTCCCCCTGGATCCGCCACTGCGCAGACCGCAAGACAGAGGAAATCGGTACCGCACACAAAGACGAGGAGAAACAAAACACGGCACGTGGAGAGGGTACAAACGGTCTACTTGTAAAACAAAACAGTGGTATAACTGTGAAACGGTCTTCGATTTGTTACAGCAATCATATTACGAAAAACCTGATAAATCCACTTGATCTTTTATATTTTGGGCATGATAGCTTGGCTCCAAAAATACAATACAAAATAAAATATGACAGTGGATTCCGCTAAAGGTGGAGCAAAATCCAAAGTAGCAATGTTTTTGGACGTTGTCTCCAGGTTTTAAATAGAATATTGACTTCACCCCAAACAGTTTGAACAATCTCATATATTTGTCCACTGTGCGTAGTGCAACGCCTCGCTTGAATCTTTCTACGCGCTGCAAACCAGATAAGAAATGAAAAATACATAAATGGTTGAATAAAAATAACATTTCCCGCATCATTAAAGGGAATTCTATCTATCTTTGTTATATCAAAACCTCAACGAGTTTCGGCTTACGATGTAGCCTTATTCGTCCCCAGTTTCAAATATGGTAGAAGACAACACAAAATTAATTATTCGGGTGAATCCCGTTCAAGTTTTCATATAATCCTTATCACCCATGAAAAACCAGGAACACAGTCATCTCTATTTTATGCAAGTAGGTATGGCCGGGGAAAAACACGAGCGCATTTCTACTATCAGTGTGTACGCAACTTTTGCTGAAACTATTTACATGCAATAAGCAAGCAATTGCAGCAATATTTCCCACAGGCACTTCAAAATAAACTCGGTTTGGCGTAGTGAAAAGAAAACGTTGGTTTCACCGGGTCAGATATATCTCACAATGAATGAAAATAATCCACACATTTCCAGATGCTTCGATTTTACAACCATTCACTACATCGTATAATTCAGGCAAAACATAGCAAAACAAAGCCGGTTTCTCCGCATTGTATGCATGCTATTTGCCAGGGACATCACCACGGGGGTAGGGGCTGAGAAACCGGGTCCCCATTCTTGGAAAGTGGTAAGGGGGCGCCCCACTTTTGACCGGAAATAACATTGAAAATGCCGAATCTAAGTGGACGTAGCGGTTTCAAAGGTTTCACCTTCTTCCCCCCCGCCCACTTTTGCTCCGGTCCCCAACTCGAATATCCGTGCTGACAGCCTTTCCATTTACCCTGACCGAGGTATTATTCCCGTGTCCCTTACTGGCCGTTTTGCAGACTCGCTTCCAAAATTAAAGGCCTGACCACAGCGCTTCCGCATGTCGAAAATCGCACGCAGGGACTATTAAAATATATGTTGAAATAATCGCAAAAGCTCGCACGCCATTTTCCGCAGAAGACGTTCGCTCGCATCACCAGCATCATATTTGTGCCAATTGCCACGACAATCGTACTCCAGTTCGCCCGTCCATTTTCTTTCGAAGCACTGTCGCGAAAACTGAACTTTTTTTGCCACTGTGGGCACCACATTGGAAAGTCAACTACCTGAGACAGTAAATGATCCCCTTCTTTATCTTGAAGGAGAATCAAGTGTAGCAAACATGAACCTACCCAGACTTACTTCAACCCAAGGCAATAGAGTAAAGGTAAAACGGAGCGGGCCGCTCAGCCATGGCCAATGACAGCAATTTTTTACAGCTGGCACAGGATAGCTGACTACTGGAAAACCATAGGGTGGCTGCTGAGCCAGAAAGTTTCTATCAGTACATATACCTACTGAGGGAGCTACAGGTAAATATAATATTTTATTATATCTATTTATCTTATTTTGTAGACACAAAAAGAGTTTCAGTAAGTTTTATTGTCAACTGATTGTCGCCAGGTCCCGAGCTGGCGGTGTGTATTTTCTATGGAGCTGGCGGTGTGTGGAAGAGATAGGGACTTTTTGGCGTACAACTTGGCGTGAAAGAGACAATTTACAAACTACGTTCATATACCGTTCTTCTCATATCTACCAGTGTGTTTTATTTTGAGATAATAACTTTGAGACGCTGGGATTGATTGTCTGTTTGTGTGTGTGAATTTGTGTATGGACAGAAAACTGTTAATTTTTTAAATTACCTACCTATAGTGCCAACTTCTTTGGTGTGATACTAAGCACTGTGATCACCGGTGCCTATGGATCATATCAGGCACAGACGTGTGCTCATGCTCAATGCCCGGATGTACTAAGACCAAGGAAAAGAACCGTGGCCTGCTATTCTTCAGGGTCCCAAAGGAGCCTGCCAACTAGGTAAGAAATATGCCACAAAATGATTTTACACTCGTCAAATTTGACTATGGGGCAGTGGAAGTCGGGTGGCTTTCCTCGCCACTCTGCAAAGTATGATAATTCTGACCAGTTTTTGGTATAAGGTGTACCCCAAGACTGGTCCAAGCAAAGCAAATTTTGGAGCAAATGAAATGGTGACCAGCATTTACCAATGCTGAGAGTGTATAGATGAGAGTGGCGGTTGCCAATACCGAAGCCGCATAGAAGTTGCAGTGTATAGAAAGTGGACGAAAAGAATATAAAATACCATATTGTTATTGTTGAACAAGAATTCAGGGCATTCATGCCCAGGGGCGCAGCCAGGGGGGCACAGGGGGCACGTGCCCCCCCATCGGTGCCGGGGTGCCCTTTTGATTGCAGGTGGTGTACCCTCTTTGGGCCGTGCCGTTCGAAATTTAGTGCCCTACGCCGTTGAGCCTAGATGGAACTAGACTGCATTTAGCGATTTAAACTATTATTTGGCAATTAAGTGCCTTTTTGGTCAGCTAAGGCATTCTGTCGCCTTTCCAAGCACCCGGGAAGAGCATAGGCACGTAATCCGTTTCCAGATAATGCCTCATCGTCGCCAATAATCGTACGGGCGTAGCTAATCTGGTGCCCCCTGAGCGCTGGTCTTGGCCCCTGGAGCTGATCATGTGCCCTCTGAGCTGATCTAATGCCCTCGTAGTCAATCTGGTGCCCCCCTGAGAAAATAATTGTGCCTTTTGAACCTATATAATGCTCTCTGAGTTAGTCTGATGCCTCCGAGCTTTCCTGGTGCCCTATTAGCTGTTTTAGTGCCCTCCCGTAGTTTATCTACTGTCCAGGGCCGCAGCCAGGGAGCACAGGGGGCACGTGCCCCCATCGGTGCCGAGTGCCTTTTTGATTGCCAGGTCGTGTACCCCCTTTGGGCCGTGCCGCTCGAAATTTAGTGCCCTACACCGTTGAACCCAGATGGAACTAGACCGCATTTAGCGATTTCAACTACTGTATGACAATTAAGTGCCTTTTTGGTCAGCTAAAGCATTCTGTCGCCTTTCCAAGCACCCGGGAAGAGTATAGGCACGTAATCCGTTTCCAGATAATGCTTCATCGTCGCCAATAACCATACGCGTGGAGCTCATCTGGTGCCCCCTGGAGCTGATCATGTGCCTTCTGAGCTGATCTGATGCCCTCGTAGTCAATCTGGTGCCCCCCTGAGAAAATAATTGTGCCTTCTGAGCCTATATAATGCTCTCTAAGTTAGTCTGATGCCTCCCAACTTGCCTCATGCCCTATTAGCTGTTTTAGTGCCCCTTGAGCTGATCCGGGCCCCCTGAACTTATTTAATGCCTCCTGGAGTTTATCTACGGTCCAGGGGGGCACAGGGGGGACGTGCCCCCATCGGTGCCGGGTGCCCTTTTGATTTCCAGGTGGTGTACCTCCTTTGGGCCGTGCCGCCCGAAATTTAGTCCCCTACGTCATTGAACCTAGATAGGACTAGACTGCATTTAGCGATTTCAACTATTGTTTGACAAATAAGTGCCTTTTTGGTCAGCTAGGGCATTCTGTCGCCTTTTCAAGCACCCGGGAAGAGTATAGGCACGTAATCGCCGTTGAACCTAGATGTAACTGGAATGCATGTAGCGATTGAAACTATTTTTGGACAACTTAATACCTTTTTCGGTCAGCTAGGGCATTCTGTCGCCTTTCCAAACACCCGGGAAGAGTATGGGAACCTAGTATGTGTCCAACTAATGCCTCATCGTCGCCAATAATTGTACGGGTGAAGCTAATCTGGTGCTCCTTGAGCTCATCTCGTGGCCTCTCAGCTGGTCTTGGCCCCTTGAGCTGATTACTTGCCCCCTAAGCTGATCTGGTGCCACTGAGTCAATCGAGTGCCCTACTGAGCAAATAAGTGTGCCTCTTGAACCTATATAATGCCCTCTGAGTTAGTCTAATGCTTCCGAGCTTGCTTGGTGCCCTAATAGCTGATTTAGTGCCCCTTGAGCTGATCCGGGACCCCGAGCTGATCTCATGCTTCCCCAAGTTGATTCTGTCTCCTCTCCAGCTGATTAGGTGCCCCCTCAGCTGATTATTGATGTCTCCTTAGATGGCTTGGTGCCCCCCTGAGCTGGTTTGGTGGGCCCTGAGCCCACCTTGTGTCCCCTGAGCTGTTATGTTGCTCCCTGAGCTGAATTAGGCTCCTGCCGTAGTCTGGGGGGCTGGGAGTTGATCTGGCCCCCGAGTGGATCGATCTGGTGCCACCTGAGCTGCACTAATGCCCCTGAGTCGATCTGGTGCCTCCTGAGCCCATCTGATGCCCTCTGAGCTAGTCTGGTGCCCCCTGAGCTAATCTGGTGCCCTTTAAGCTGATCTGGGCCTCCTTACGTGTTTTCATGAGCAGCTCTAAAGCCCTGAGCTGAGCTGGGCCCACAGAGGCTGATGAGGGCCCCTGAGATGGTATGGGACTCCTGAGCTGATTAAGTGCCTCCTGACTTGATCAGGTATTCCCGAGCTGGTCCGGGACCACTGATCTGATTGTTTGTTCCCGAAGCTGATCTGGTGCCCTATGGGCATCTGGTGTCCCCTGAGCAGCTCTGGGGCTTTTGAACTGATTGCGCCCCGAGCTGGTGAGGGATCCCTGAGCTGATTTAGTACCCCTGACTTGAACTTGCCCCCTGCGCTGATCGATCTGTTGCACCCTGAGCAGATATACTGCCTCCTGAACTTAACTAATGCCCCCTGAGTCGATCTGGTGCCTGCTAAGTCATCAGTGTGTCTCCTGAGCCCATCTTATTCCCTCTGAGCTAGTCTGGTGCCCCATGGCTAATATGGTGCCCTTTAAGCTGACCCGGGCCTCCTGGGTTGATTACGTGATTTCCTGAGCAGCTCCCAGGCCCTGAGCCGAGCTGGGCCCACAGGGGCTGGTAAGGGCCCCTGAGATGGGGGCTCCTGAGCTGATTAAGTGCCTTCTGACTTGATATGGTATTCCCGAGCTGATCTGGACCCCGAGCTGGTCGGGGACCACTGATCTGATTTTTTGTCCTCAAGGCTGATCTTGTGCCCTATGGGCCGATCTGGTGTCCCCTGAGCAGCTCTGGGGCTTTTGAACTGATTGGGCCCCGAGTTGGTTAGGGATCACTGAGCTGATTTAGTGGCCCTAACTTGATCTTGTCCCCTGACCTGACTTGAGGCCCCTGAACTGATCTGGGGCCCCAAGAGCTGATCTAGGGCCCAAGAGCGGATCTAGGTTCTGAGGGTACCCTGAGCTGGTCTGGGCGCTGAGCTTGTGAGGCCCCTTAAGTTGGCTTGAGGCCCCCTGAGGTGATCTGGCGCCTTAAACTGTTCTGGGGCTTCTTGAACTGGTTTAAGGCCCTATGAGCCTATCTGTGGCCCACTGAGCTAGTCTGATGACCTCATCTCTGGGACCAATGAGCTAGTCTAGTCCCTGGGTGAAGCATGAGCTGCTTTGTGGCCCTGATCTACATCAGGGGCCCCTTAGGTGGTCTTGAATAGACAGATAATAAGAACACAAGACCAACTCCCATCATCTCGGGGCGGGGTCTGTGAGCTAGTCTAGTCCCTGGAGGCACAACTGGGGGGGATGGGGGAAGCTGCTCTGGAGGCTTCTGATCCACACTTGGGGGCCCCAGAGCTGGTCTTGAATAGATGGGGAATAAGAACCCAATGGAAACTCCCCTTGTAAAACGGAGCTAACGAGGAATGAAGAATCTCTAAAACGGCTTGTGATACCTAGGCACCCCTGGTTATATAAATTGCTTATTATACTGGTGGATTCTGGGAAGGGATGATAAAAAGGCATGTGCCCCTGAGCTGCCAGCCTCTAAACCTTTGTACTAATTAATTTAATGAAGAACTAGTTTTCACAATTTTCAGCCCTGTCACACCATCCCCATCCAAACCAGCGGCCTGTTCACCTTTCATTTACTCTTAACTGGGACCGATCCTTGAAAATATAGAACTTAATAAACGCGTTCAAAAGGTATCTCTCAAACTTTTCCGGCAGCACAAATGTGTTCTTCCAAAGACACTATGCCACTCCTCGTCCCACGGCGATTGTGGGAGGCAAGGAACTTAATCCGCGTTCAACCATGGCTCACTCGTCACGACAAAACCCGTGGGCATAACAAATTAATTTTCGACCCCAATATGCCTTAACCTGCACATTGTAACAGATATCACATGCTCCACTGATTTCTCTGATGTTAAGTACTGATTTGTCAGATGATGAGTTGGCTGATTTGTCCTTAAATCTATCCAAAACAGTCGTGTTTTGGCTACTTCCATGATATCTTGAGATTTTTTCCTTTTTCGGTTTTAATCGCGTTTTCCTTCTCCGTCAATTATTTATTTGCATTTTTATTGAACCAAAGATGCCCAAAAATGATATAAACAAATATATAGCAAGTTTGTTAGGTTACGTTAAAAAGTGCCCTTTTCCCCCGGGGTGCCCCTTAAAGTTGGTGTGCCCCCCCATACCAAAGCTTTGGCTGCGCCCCTGTTCATGCCCTAGGGCAGCTGGGGATATAGTACCAGTTGTGTGGTTGGAGTACCAGCCAAATACATTGTTTGGAAATAAGTAGAGGTCGGTGTGTTTTTATGCCCAATTTGGTTCAAATTTTAGGTGAGAGGTGGTACGATATTCTCAATAGCTGGTGCAACTTCTTTGGCATGCTGCCATACTTTGCCGACTGGCTTCCTTACTGCATGGTGTTCTCTTATCAATACTGACTGACTGCTTCTTGATTCAGCATGTAGAATTTGGCAGATTTACACAAGATCTCATTGGTGCAGCCTTTGGGCAGAATTACTGGTTTGGGGCAACTTTTGTCATTCTTTGTGGTAGGTACAACAATATTGGAGCTGAGTGTGACAGCTTGGACAGTGCTGACCCTTATTAAAAGTCCTAAAGGTGTCAATAAGATAGTAAAACAGGTAAAATGGACGAAAAAGAAAATTTCTGCTTCAATGTGAAGAGGATTCTGGCCCAGCTGCTGAATTTCTGCCTGGAATTGGGGTAGGATTTGAGCTACCCCAAGCATATTGTGCAGTTTCCTGCCACATTTTGCAGACCAGCCCTTCACTGATATTCCCGTCATAGGCGGATCCAGGATCGCGGATGGTGGGGGGCACCGTGCCGGGGGTGGTAAGAATTTGATGCCTGGCTTCATAAGAATTCAAGTGCCGTCAGCTGGTGGGGCACTAATAGCCGTTTCATTAATTTGTTTAGACAGGCTTCAAAAGCCTTATTCAAAAAAATGATTTGATTATTTGTGATACCTCATTAATACCCATTGTTAGTTATTTGGGTTTTCGGGTGCCAGAACCAATATTTATTATCGCCCATTTGGTACCCATTGTAATCGTGTTGTATTGTGTTCTTTTCCAGCGCGACTGAGGTAACCTGGACATGCGAAACCTCTTCGGTCGCGAGCAGCAGCGCGCGGCTCAGGCAGCCTGGACTTGCGAAACCCTTCGGCGGCGAGCAGCAGCGCCGGCAAAGCTCGCGTGCAGCAAAGCCGTCATCCAGGCGCTGGTGCTACCAGTGCTTCCTCTGATATGATGGCGTATAGCCGGAGTTCAATTGATGCTGGATTTTTCAATGGATCAATGTGGGATTCTTGTATCTGTGTTTGCAAACAATGTTCAAAATAAATACCAATGAGATATTGAATATGCTACGAGTTGTACTAACGGGGTGAACATTTATCCCATGCCCTTTTATATTAGATGAGTCTTTTTATTAATACTGTGTCCCACAGAACATCTATTGGTGCCATACGGGACTTAGCTCGCAAAACTTTTGAATACCTTCTTTTGACAACTACAATGGAACTCTTCACTGTTCTTGTCATTTGCCCTGCTCAGCAACCAAAACCTCTAGATCTGTCATCTAGGCTGGCAAAGTGACTGAGTTATACGCATGGTAGAACAGTGGCCTACCAATATAATTGCACGTTTACGGTGGAGTCATTTTGCACTGCCAAATTTTTATATTTTCTTATGTCGCGCCAGCTCCCCGCCATTGGATTCGCCATTCCGCCATTGGAGCGCCATTGACCTTTCATAGTGGTATGATGGGCATTTCAGGAAGCTTCGTATAGATCGGCCAACAAGTGCTCCCTCACCCTCTGAATCCGTCCATTGTCTATGCCCATATCTAAAGCCATTTTTTAGGCACAGGAGCAACACGTTTGAGAAAGGTGTTCCGCGATAAATTTCCGCAAGCATGGTGTTTTGTAAATCGGCTAGAATATAGCCATTTGAGGAGATCATGGCCTCTCAACCTCCGGCAAGGTTTGGACTGCCTACGTACTAATGGACGTCGAAAGCGGGGGGGGATGAGGAGACGCGTCCCCCTACTCGTGGATCAGAGGGGGAACGGTCCCGCAAAAACTTCGTGACTCGTCCTAGGTTTTTATTTGGATTCTCTTATTACTTGCGTTTACCTTCGTCAATTGCGTGGAATTTTGCAACCCAACTCGCTAAATTTGTTGGTGAAGTGTATTGCCAGTATCGTTTTCAGAGACAGCCTATTCGCTCCAAATTTTGCGCCCCAGAGCCCCTCCTCCCCGCCTCTGGTCGTCCCCAGTCATGGTCCGTCCCCACCGGTAAAAATTCCGTGGCGACGCCCCTGCCTCTGCACCGCAGTGTCACATTTTGCGGCGCCCGTCATCGACGATCGAGCTTCATATGTGTAGGTGGGGGTGGGCAGTGGCGGACGCACGAGTGCCGTTGGGGGGGGCAACGCAGGAGAAATAGTGAAAACAGTATTATTAAAAGATCGGTAAAAATTTTGCCATTTGGGGGCATGGCCCCTGCCCCTCCGTACGCGGATCCAGGGGGCGGGTGCCCCATCGACCCTCGTCGCCCCTAAAATGGTAACGGCATTGCTTTGGAATGCCAATGGCGTCCCCTGAACCGTCGCTTCCCACCCCCCCTGAATCCGCCTAAGCCCCTCTGCGTCTACCAATGGGGGTGGGGGGTGGGTAATTTTCTATACACTCTCCTCCCTTTGGAAGTTGGATCCGTCGTTGCTCCGGATATTTTTTACTTTTGCCCGATTTTAAGATGAGAGTATGGTCACTGGCGGCGGAACTGGGGGGGGCACCGTGGCACGGTGCCCTCCCTTAAATCATGAATTTTAACAGTAACCCAATGGCGTTGACTGGGAAGAATTGGGTGCAAACATGGGTGGATCCAGGATTGCCGATCGGGAGGGGGGCACCTTCCCGGGTGGGCGCCGTCCGGTCCAGGGGGCCACCATTTTTGACCGGCAAAACCAATCAAATGGGCGCAAAATTCTATCAGTGAGCGCCGATTTTCGCATCCTGGGGGAAGCGATATTTCAGGGGAGGGGGGCGTCATCGACCTTTCAGTGGGGGAGGGGTGGGGGCACCGTGACCATTTCAGAGGGCGCCGAAAGTCGATCGGGGGCACGTGCCCCCTTGCCCCCTGCATCCGCCTATAGGTTGAAAAGCTCATGGCGCCCCCTTAAATTTGGACGTTCCGCCGTCGCTTAGTATGGTAGAAAACCGTCGGGAGTATATATCTTTTCCACGGTTTCGCATGTTATTTCTATGCAAATACTACTTTTCTATTACCTTTCCAATTTCTAATCAAGCGGCGGTGAAAATTCAGTGCACCAGAATAGTCTCCGCTGGCGGCATTGCTAAAATTACATCGAACTGCATCATTTACTTGACGTTTACGCTCTTTACTTGTCCCATTTGAGTATCTCCGGAATACGAGGTTCAATCATCAGCTGGCATGAAATAGTTTTGATGTCACGTGACCGTGCCACCCTGCTTCAACCGTCCTCTATTACCCTGGCTTCAACCTATGTTGCTGAGATAATCAAACAGATGAACAGTACGGGGGCAGGTATAGATAAGTGGTAAACTGTAAAAGAAGATTGCACCTTATATCATTAATGAGATCACTTATTTAGTAAATTTGTCTATATCGAAACATATATTCCCAAAATGTCTCAAAATCACCCAAATCATACCCATTTTCAAGTCAGGTTCTCATAGGCTTTTCAATAACTACCGGCCAATCTCAATGTTGCCTGTGTTATCAAAGGTAATGGAGCGTGTATTTAGCAATGAATTGAAAAGCTTCTTGACCATTAATAATGTCATCATTAATCACCAATTTGGATTTCGTAAATCCTATTCTACATTTATGCCTACTGCTATGATCCATGATTATATTACATCAACTTTAGTTAAAAAAGAAGTATGTGTTGGAGTATTTCTAGATTTAAAAAAGCCTTTGATACAGTAGACCACACAATCCTATTGAAAAAATGGATGCTTATGGGGTGAGAGGTGATGTCCTAAGAATTTTTGAATCTTATCTTTCGAATAGAACGCAGGTGACTAAAATTTCATCCGCAAATTCTGAGCCTAGACCTGTTACTATGGGTGTACCCCAGGGGTCCATACTAGGCCCGATATTATTCAGTATATACATAAACGACATCTACAAAAGTACTAATATTCCTAAATTCTACCTATATGCAGATGATACCGCAATATTTTTTAGAGGTCCGGCTAATGATATGCCTAGGAAGATAAATACATCAATGTCGCAAATTTCACTTGGCTTTGTGCAAACAGACTCACCCTGAACATAGCCAAAACCTTCTACCAGATCTATTCCATTACAAATAAGAAACCAGATATTTCTATAAAACTAAACTCATTACCTGTTCAGAGATCCAAAACTGTTAAATACCTGGGAGTTAGTTTTGATGAAAACCTGAAGTTCAGAACCCACATAGCAAATACATGTAAAACAATTAGTAGGAACATTGAAGTAATTGCCCGAGCAAAATTCACGCTTGATGAAAAGACCATGGTTTTGTTGTATAACTCTCTTATAAATCCATATTTGGGATACTGCGGCTTCGTTTGGGCTTCTAACTACAATAGTCTCATCACGTAAGTTATAGGTCTTCAGAAAAGAATAGTAAGAATTATGACAAATAGCCATCATAGAGCACCATCCTCTGCCCTATTCAAGGAACTTAAAATATTGAAGTTTAGTGATCTAATCAAACAACAAAAGCTTGTTATACTTCATAATTTTCTTAATCAACAGTTGCCTCACACTTTTTCAGCATATTTCCAGTTACAGCAGCCAAACAGGAATTCCAGAATTCCCACTCATTTTGAAGAGCATAGAGCAAAAACTTTATATAGAACATTTGTATTTTCTATTTCCTGTCCCAAGGTCTGGAATCAAGTAATTGCCCAAAAATTCCAAATATGGATGATATTCCGAGACCAAAATCAATGTTTAACACGGTTGTAAAAAAATATTCATGGAAACTTACTAGTTTATTGGGAATACCCTCATTTGGTCCCTTATGTAGGTCCTCGTTCTCCTATCTCAGCGTGGATGTCTATGCTGGCGGGCGTCCGGCGCCGATGGCTCGTTCTGTCCCCCGCACTACCGGGCCCCCTGGGTCCGGTGGTGCGGGTAGGTGCCGGAATTGAGGCCCCGGTGCCTCGCGTCGGGTGTCCCGCTGGCGGCGACCTTGTTGGTCTGTCATGGATTTTGGTCAGGAAGCTGTGTGGTATGCAGCGCTTCTAGCACTGCTTTTGTTGACTGTCCTCGTCACGTGGTGCGGGATTTAGAATATGCAAGGCGTTTGGGGGTGGGGGGTAGGCACTAGTACGATATGGGGTTATCTATCCCATATGATCTTCGTCATAGATTGTCCTAGGGAGACTTCAGGGTCCCACATGTGTCCTTTTGATGTGAGAGTCAGCGCTGGTGGCGTGCGATGCCTATTGTCCCTTCTACTATACAATAAATGGCGGAGTACACCGATGCGCGAGGATGCCCGGAGCCCCGCGATGTTACAACCTGGAGCACGACTGCCTGGTCATGTAGCGGCCTCTCGCGGCTCCAGAGGCTCCAGATGCGAGAGGCTGTCGGTAGCACTCATCTATCTGAGGGCCGTGTCGGAGACGTACTGCTAGTTCGTTCTCGGCCAGTAACTATTAGTTCATCTCCAGTTGCTAATGTCAGGACTGTGAAGCTGAGGAGCACGCGTCTCAAGTTTGGCCGCAAGTACACCGTCCTTGACTGGGCCTACAGACTGGGTCAGATGGGGTGCTTCTCCCTCATCTGCATGCACTGTTTCGCCCTCGACAGTATCTATCGGCTGATTCGTGTTAGTCGGCTGAGACAAGACCCTCAAGATACTACAGATCATACCACCTGTAGCTGAAGGATCCAACCACGACGTCCGCTTGGATGCATTTACACAGTCGCCGTCGACTGGCCGGCTTCCTCCATGCCCTTCATAGTGATGGTGCATGGCCATGCTCTGGGAACTATGCCTTCAATCAGCACCTGTACGACTGGGTCACACTGAGTCAAGCCCGCTGGTGCTCCCTCAACTGGTGCTATTAAGTGCCAGTCCAGACCCATGATACACAGCTGGAATCTAAGGGGAGGCAGGTGGCGGAAGAGCTGAGGAGCGGCGTGGTGAACCTGTCTGCCTAGGGTGGCCGACTTCGGTGCCTAGCTGGTATGGTTCAGCGATGGCCGAACTCTTCTCTCGGCCTACAGCGATCAGCGGTATCCGTGTGTGGTGGGTCCCCATGCTTCACGGACTCTCGCTCTGTCTAGCCAGATGGGACGGATGGTCTGCGAGTGAGCGTTGGGACGGCCTATCGCTCGTACACGATGTTTGGACGCTGAGCTGAACTGGACAGACTGGAGGCGGAGACCGGGCTCGACGTCCATCTCGATTGCCTGGGGTCTCGTGGAGGAGGTGCCGCTGGTGGAGGAGCCGAAGCGTGGTGTGGAGAACCGCTCTTCTAGGGCGGCCGGCTGACAAAAGTGCCTACTGGCACTGCTGAGGATGGACGAACCCTTCTCCTCGCCTACTGGGGAGACGGTATCTGTGTGGTGGGGCTGCGCGCCGCGTTGCCTCGCTCGCATCGACTGGGACTGATGATCCGTGGAATGGGCTGCAGGCTGTTCGGCCGACTGAAACGGAAACAGGATGGTCAGTATGATGAAGCTGACCAACTCTAGGATGAGACCAGCCCGAAGTGCGACGCAATATAAAATAATGAACAGCATCTCACTGGCCGGCTCACCGTGTCGCCCGGCTGTTATATAATGCTGCCGCGGGTGCACGAGTAAAGTGTTGACTTTGCGCATGATTTAGTTGTCTGTCTTTTTTAGTTTTTCTCAAGTATGTTTCCGGTATCTTCTGTATTTATCTCCGCCTTTTCTGTTGTATATGTGCCGTTATTGTTTTTGTTTCGCTTTTATTAGTTTTTTGGTTTGTTGATTTGATTTTACTAACCTCATAATTTGTCTCGCTGTTCAGGTGTGAGTAGACTTGAGTTTGATCTGTGCTCATTACTGCGGAAACCCTTGCTCTTCGTTCTTTAGTTGGTAATTAATTATTTTTGCGCTGCCCCCGCGTCCTATTTATTGCATCTGTAACATATGTGGGCCCTCGACTTGCAATTATCCTTGTTAAGATATTTCTGTGACTATTTGTTCTTTGACGTGTATTTAACATAAATTCAGTGTTATAAAACATATTATATATATATATATATATATATATATATAACATAAATTCCCCTGTAAAGGTTGTGGTGGTGCCATAGCCAGGAGAGCGCTGTCGCTGTGGTTGGGTGCCCTGCTTGTGCTGGCTATGTCTGTGTGTTATATGAAAAACAATAAAAATCTCTCTCTCTCTCAGATGGCGCCACGGAGGCTAATTCTACTCAGTGGCTGGAAGGTGGTGCATAGGACTGATGCAAACAAAACAATCTCAGAGTTTGATTTTGAGAAGACTACATCTGTGGCGAGTGCTGAGAGGGGAATGTGGTGTGTGTTGCGATCATTGGGCGCACTTTCGCCCATTGGCACTCATCCCTGGTCGCGCCCTCAGCCGAGGTTTACTGTCGTGCGAAGCGGCGGTGGTTCACGTTACCTGTGAGTAAGTGAGCCCGAGCGTCACGCGAATCCAAGCGGATGGGAGGAAGGTGCGAGCGAGAGGCTAGGTACGGACGAGAACTGCTACGGAAAGGGTGTGAACGGCCTGAAAAGTAAGATCTAAGCCATGGCCCTGTGTGAATAAAATTGTTATCGCTGTGTCAGAAAACGAAAAATTATAGTTATTATTCGAATCACTTCGTTATTCACTATGTCTTAGTGAAAGTATGGAAACTTGGTGCTATTTTCAACCCTCCCTTCAATTCTGGTGTGTAAGAAATGATACCATGCTATTAGATATCTAAAATCGAGCCTTAATTCAATACTAAATCTGACCTGATGTAGACAGATGCAACTCTCATTATCAGCACTGAAAGTCTAGCGCAACGGAAACTTTGAAAACATGATCCTCGAGGAAAGTTTCAAAAGATATCATCAAAAAGCATATGCACCAAACAAGGTTTGCCATGATACATGTATATATGATGATCAATTGAATATAATGACTGCCTAGAATGACTAGAATGGCAGTGACTGCAGCTGGCCCAAAGGCGAACGAGGCCGCGAAAACGACACTGCAGGTCAAACATAATGAGGATGCTCGTGGAAGAGAAACAGGGATACAACGAAAAATGGTACGCAAAAAGGCACCCTTCCGCCATTTTGGAGCAGGAGATGGTTTAGAACAAGTTTGTGATGGCTGACACAATTTAAAGATGGTTAACAATATATTCACCATCTCTTGAAGCATCCAAAACACGCGTTCTTGCAGATCCAAAAAAACCACGTATGAGACCTAGCACGATACTCAACAGCATCACACCCCGCCGCACTGTCCCTCAGCAATGCATCCCGGCGTTCCACGCACTCGATACATATACATATATGTACAGCTGTCACAACGCCATCTTCAACAAACATGACCCGAGTGAGCCGGCGGCGGCCTCAGACCCGAGTGTGCCGGCGCCCGCCTCAGACCCGAGTGTGCCGGCGCCCGCCTCAGACCTGAGTGTGCCGGCGGCCGCCTCAGACCTGAGTGTGTCGGCGGCCGCCTCAGACCTGAGTGTGCCGGCGCCCGCCTCAGACCTGAGCGTTCCGGCGGCCGCCGCAGACCTAAGTGTGCCCTCAGACCTGGGTGTGCCCTCAGACCTAAGTGTGCCCTCAGACTTGAGTGCGCCGCTGGTGGTCGGTGCGGCGCGCAGCCTTACCGCGCCGGGAGTCCGACTCCCTTCTCCGCTTGTTCATCTCGTTCCGCGGGTCGTAAATGTCGTACCAGTCGTCAGCCTTTTTGCTGGCGTCCTTGGCCAGAATTGGGTCGTTGCTTGTAAAGTGTAGCTCGTGCACCATCCTGCCGCAAGAACCCAGTATTGCATACAAACAAGCGTTGAGTATGTGAGCCTGCAATGATGGATCGGTGCTATATAAAATTTCATGTTTGCACATCCTACAAAAACGATGGAAAATAAAGGTTAACTTGCGTAATAATTTCGACTAACGAGACCCGTGCAGATAATAACGTTATTCAAGCATCCCACAGATCATGTTTATGTAAGGCCCAAGCGTAAGGCAGGCTCTTAAAATAAACAAAATGTATGTTTTGTCACTGTGTGTTAATCACAATAAGCCCATAAGCTTGAAGTGATACTGACACAAAATAAACCAACATACATGTGTGTCTAAGAGAACAGATGAGGTTCGAAGTCATCAGCAGCACGGCAAGGTGGCAGCCCCGCGACACCACAGCTGCCACAGTTGACCCCTGGCATCACTGAGGTCCAGAGCTGCAGTGTCGGGGCACCAGCACACAGGCGCTCCTGATGCAACCGGGCAGGCTACGCAGTCAGACCTGACTGTGTAGCCTGCCCGGTCTGACTACCCATCCGACGTGACGCATCCACACCTGACCCATCCGACGTGACCCATCCACACCTGACCCATCCGACGTGACCATCCACACCTGACCAATCCACACTTGACCCATCCGACGTGACCTGTCGATACCTGACCCATCCGACGTGACCCATCCACACTTGACCCATCCGACGTGACCCATCCACACTTGACCCATCCGACGTGACCCATCCACACTTGACCCATCCGACGTGACCCATCTACACCTGACCCCTCCACACCTGACCCATCCCAGGGGGCGGACATGAGATACCTCTCTAGAATTCTGGGGGTTTTGAAGGTTCCATTTCTGGGTCTGACCGTTTTTTTGCAGCAAAATTTAAAATGTAATTCCAATGGGACTGTTTGCAGGGGTTTGGGGCACGGGCCAGTTGGAAAAAGTTAAGCGGTGCTTAAGGGTATATTTTTATTTTTAGTATGTAAAATTGATCAGGCTATCTTCTGGGTGCAGTTTTTAGTCACTGGCATGCTTTTATAACAAGAAAAATTCACGATGAATTCCATGCTAATTCTTTCAGAATTCTGTTTCGAATGTTTCGCTCAACCAACCACAACACTGCGTTCTACCTTCTGCTACCAGAATCTAAGGTATCTTGAACAAAACCCTACAAAATACTACCATATGCTCAACATGCTGCCAAATAAGGCAGCCAGCTGGCAGTCATGTCCGAACCGTATCTATAGGAACCGTGGACCCATCCAACGTGACCCCTCCACACCTGACCATCCGTCGTGGCCCATCCACACTTGACCCATCCGTTGTGACCCATCCACACCTGACCCCTCCACACTTGACCCATCCACACCTGACAAATCCACAGCTGACCATCCGTCGTGACCCCTCCACACTTGACCCATCAATACCTGACCCATCCGACGTGACCCCTCCACACCTGACCCATCCGACGTGACCCCTCCACACCTGACCCATCCAACGCAGGGTACTTTAACTAAGGGTACAACCAAGTTTCCTACTAAATATAGTCCTCCCATGATGACGTCACCGCCCTTTCCTACTAAGTTATAGGAGATTCTACTAAGTTTTTGGAAGGATCAGCTGGAACATACCAAGTTTGGGCGTATTTGGCACCAATCTAGTATAAATCGAAATCAACTTGTTTCACCCATTTGACAGTAACCTTGATCTCAACGGCGAGCAGCGTATCTTACGTAAATCTAATGAAAAAATTATAACACTTCAAAGAATTTGTTGAAAGGGCATGCATTTATTTGATCAACTCAGGCCTACTTAATAGCCGAGAGAAATAAATTTACCTTCGCTCAAGAGATCACCGATGTTTATTGTCTTCTGCTGCAGGTACCACCAACAGCCAATCAAAGGTCAGAAATCAACAGCCAATCAAAATCGAGATTAGTCTTACTGCAAACAGCTGTTAGTGCTGAACGTGTCCTTATTTTGACACGCTCTGGAAAATTTGTAAAAATAATATTCTTCACTGGAGTTTTTGCAAAACGTCTGATGGTTTCACAAATAAAAATCTTTTAGCTTTCTGTTCAACCATATAAGTTCTGTTGATACAGTTCTAAAATAGGTTATTTAGAGCTTCGAAAAAGTGCAATTTCTCCAATGCCCTGCATAGTAACTGTAGTGCCTCTCCAGCCATGATGACGTAATGCTGCCAAACAACTTGAACGGGGTCTGATCCAACGTGACCCCTCCACACCTGCCCCGTCCACACTTGACCCATCCACACCTGACCAATACACACCTGACCATCCGTCGTGACCCATCCACACCTGACCATCCGTCGTGACCCCTCCACACTTGACCCATCCGACGTGACCCCTCAATACCTGACCCATCCGACACCCATCCACACCTGACCCCTCCGCACTTGACCCCTCCACAACTGACCCATCCAACGTGACCCCTCCACACCTGACCCATCCAACGTGACCCCTCCACACCTGACCCATCCACATCTGACCCATCCGTCGTGACCCCTCCACACCTGACCCATCCGACGTGACCCCTCCACACCTGACCCATCCGACGTGACCCCTCCACACCTGACCCCTCCACACCTGACCCATCCACACTTGGCCCCTCCACACTTGATCCATCCGACGTGACCCCTCCACACCTGACCCATCCGACGTGACCCATCCACACCTGACCATCCGTCGTGACCCATCCACACCTGACCCCTCCACACTTGACCCATCCACACCTGACCATCCGACGTGACCCCTCCACACTTGACCCATCCGACGTGACCCCTCAATACCTGACCCATACGACACCCATCCACACCTGACCCCTCCGCACTTGACCCCTCCACACCTGACCCATCCAACGTGACCCCTCCACACCTGACCCATCCAACGTGACCCCTCCACACCTGACCCATCCAACGTGACCCCTCCACACCTGACCCATCCACATCTGACCCATCCGTCGTGACCCCTCCACACCTGACCCATCCGAGGTGACCCCTCCACACCTGACCCATCCGACGTGACCCCTCCACACCTGACCCATCCACACTTGGCCCCTCCACACTGATCCATCCGACGTGACCCCTCCACACCTGACCCATCCGACGTGACCCATCGACACCTGACCATCCGTCGTGACCCCTCCACACTTGACCCATCCGACGTGACCCCTCCACACCTGACCCATCCGACGTGACCCATCCACACCTGACCATCCGTCGTGACCCCTCCACACTTGACCCATCCGACGTGACCCCTCCACACCTGACCATCCGTCGTGACCCCTCCACACTTGACCCATCCGACGTGACCCCTCCACACCTGACCCATCCGACGTGACCCCTCCACACCTGACCCATCCACACTTGGCCCCTCCACACTTGATCCATCCGACGTGACCCCTCCACACCTGACCCATCCGACGTGACCCATCCACACCTGACCATCCGTCGTGACCACTTCACACCTGACCCATCCGACGTGACCCCTCAATACCTGACCCATCCGACGTGACCCATCCTCACCTGACCCATCCGACGTCACCCCTCAATACCTGACCCATCCGACGTGACCCATCCACACCTGACCCATCCAACGTGACCCCTCCACACCTGACCCATCCGACGTGACCCATCCACACCTGACCCATCCACACTTGACCCCTCCACACTTGACCCATCCGACGTGACCCCTCCACACCTGACCCATCCACATCTGACCCATCCGTCGTGACCCCTCCACATCTGACCCATCCGACGTGACCCATCCACACTTGACCCCTCCACACTTGACCCATCCGACGTGACCCCTCCACACCTGACCCATCCGACGTGACACACCAAATAAATACGCAATGCTCTCTTTTAAAACGTATTCTTCATCTATCAGACGCATATGAAGAAAGACCATCATGATACATATATGGCAACATGTCACATGTACCACTTTCAGTTTAAAGTCTAAAATCTACTCTACACATCAGCTTCATCTTCCACGAGCTTGGGCGACCATCGGAGATAGTTGAATATATGATTGATTTTCCCACTTTTACTGCTCTCAATCTACCTATGGGAACGTACAAAGAAATTATGAATACATTTATCATGGATGTCTTGAACTGAGACTGTAAGCTAGCTTTTCAGTCACCAGAAGCCTTTAACAAATTGATGTATTCGGTGGACACTCATGAGAAAGTGACAATCAACCCACATTTGCCATGTACTGAAGCCGTCATTGATAAAGCAAAATGAGGGAAATACATAATTTGATGTTAGTTATGGTGTTTCAGCTCAGGTTCCTAAGAAGTTTATGCGACAAAAATAGCTTTACGAGGTTTTACAGCGTTGCTTTATGAGCAAGCTTCTGTAGATTTTGAAGATTATGGTTTGTTCGAGATGAGGGAGGTTCTTATAAGGGTCACCCAAGTCCTATCGATCAATCTTCTTCTTATGGTTAAAGGCAGAACTGTAGAGGGGAAATCTTTATTTTATAAAATTTGTATTTCAAGGAGCAAGGCGAGTAGGGGAATTGCATCGCAAACAAAAAGCAGCAGGTGTTTCGGAGTGATTTTAACAAAGCACCCCGGAGCCAGCCGCCGCCTCACAAGAACCCACCAAGACTCGTCATCCACGTCATCCACGCCGGGCTCCTCGGCATCCGGCGCGGCTTCCGCAGGCTTTGGCTCGGCTTCAGCCTGCTCCTCCTTGGCGCGCTGCAGTTTATTTTTGAACTTCTCCAGCAGAGCCATTGTTTGCGCCTCACGCGAGGACGCCCCTGGCGAGCGCAGCAGTACCAGCTCGAAAAGTGAATAACATTTTGTCGTCAAACAGACCACAGTTTTGTGAACTTTCACTCCATAGCTCCAAATTAGCTATAGCTAGCAGCTCCAAATTAAGCTTGCTCTACTAGGCTAGGTAAAAACAGCTACAGAAGTACTTACAGAGCTTACAAGTAAAAGAGTACCAATGTTTTTACAATAACTGGTCAGGTGCCTTTTAAACAGTAGGTTGCACGTCTGAGCGAACTTGAAAAAAATATCTAAGCAGGAAGACCTCCACGCACGCGATAAACTGTGAGCTACTCCCAAGAAGACCCGAGAAACAACATAACAGCATAAGGAACACAAACCTCGTTTGGGCAGATCTTTCTTCTTCTCTTCAAACTGCGCCTTCTGTTGTTTGTACTCCTTCACAGCGTCGTCTTCCGGTGCCTCTGGCTCCGCGGCCATATCCACCGTTTGCACCTTCTTCTTTTTGAGCATGTCTTTTTTTAGCTCATCGAACTCCATCCGAATTTCGGTCCTAGTCAACAAAAACCGCATGGGACACTGCACAGCAAGTCGACATACATAGCGGTCAACTGGCCCTGATGTCCGAATTTGGAAGAAGTCTGGTCTCTGGCGTTGTGGTCTCAGTGCCAGACTCGCGCGCTCAGCGGTGCAGCGAGCGCTGTCCAACAGCTCGGACGGCGCAAACAACCACTCAACTTTACGTACAGCCTACATACAACCACTGTCCTCTTTAAATACAATGTGAGCAAAATATCCTTGAATACTATGACGAAATTCAAAAGCCGAAAATATAATTGTTTCATACGAGCATGTTTCTTCACGTACGCGATAAAGCCCACGAACTAAACAAACTATTTCAATCTTTTTTAATATGTTTTTGGAAACGTTTCCTTCTTAAACTCCTCCTGATTTTTGCTCATGGTTTCTTCAAATGATGCAAATGGTTCAAAATATATTTTTATTTTCATAAAAATTGTAATTCCACACAGACGTTGTAGATTTCCACGGAATGTAATTTATCGACTGTTTATCATAGATGGCCGCAAATGTACCAAGCTTGCTTAATGAAGCCAATAACCTTGAACACTAACTTTGGTAAATTTTCTTGACATGATGATATAATCGGGGTGTCGAAATACAATGGAGTGCCCCACGTACACGAGTAAGTTCTGATCTCAAAATCGAGCATACATGACACTATGAGTGCAAAAAGGGCCTTTAAAATTGAAACATAACAGCAATGGAAGTATGGTAATGAAAACATACCTCAGCTAAACATCTTACACTGGATACTTTGAAACTCATATTTTGCACTAAATAACCTTGGGAGCTGAAGCGCCCTAAAACACCAACACAAACTCATATTTTAAATGTGGCGACTGCTGCTATTTCCATGGTCATTCTGCCGATGATGGTACGTGAACATGATCACACCACTACAACTCACCTATCGAAAAGTTACAGCTGGTCAAAGCAGAAAAACAACGCTAATTACTAAAGGAAACCTTCCTCTTGCAGAAGATTATAATAGCGCACTTTGAGATTCCATCATTAAGGCAACATGAAGGAGATGCCAAATGTTACCGCCAACAAGGCCGTGTTCAAAATAAGAAACGTTAGCAAAACGCTAGCTTGTTCTGCAAATTTTCCCGTGTTCTTATACAAAAAAATTTGAGCCGGGCACGCCCCTGGAGAGGCTCTAGATGTGCCTGCCAATTTCAGGTTTAGCTTAGTATTAACCAAAGATCGATAATAAAAATGGCTATTCCGAACCCCTCGGAACACAGCTCCTCGCACGCAGTCGACTATTCCAATATTCGACATGACAGAATATGACCGATTCCCGAAATGCAATTCGATGAAAGAAAACCCGAATAAATTTTGCAACACAATGACATTTCTGCCGAGGAAGTACCGTGAGTTGAAATATTTAGCGAAATGAATGTACAATGCTTTTAGTGTGCCACAGAACGCGCATTTTACCCTTCTTTCTCGGCTGACAAGCTATCTTCTCTGACTGGAGCTACTGACTGACACATGATAGTATATTCATTAACTAGTCAAGCATCTTATACATGCCGTAATTGTCACGCTTTCGCAACTGTGCAATTTAGGGTGTCCCAAAATACAACTTTTTCGTCTGTGCAAGCTTGCCGGTTGACACCGCATTCTCATTTGAGTTAATAATGAGCATGCAAAATTTGGATTCGATCCTTTAAGGTTTGGTCCCCCCGCCCCCCCAAAACTGGTGAAAATAGAAAATCGTTGCATTGGCTCGAAAATGGGTTCATTCGAAAGCTTATGACAGAGGAAAACATATTTCCCTCATACAAATTGATGTAGAACCACTTCTTCATAGTTTTAGAGAGCTAAGAAGTTCCGAGTTGTGGTATCACTGGCCAGAGGCGGATCTAATAAACTTTTTGGGGGATAACATAAGCAAAATGGGAAAACAGTGTCTTTTTCACGAAAATAGACCAAAATTGGCCAAAGCGAGTAGAGTTTTATCACTTTTAAGGGGATGGCTGAATTGGTTTTCCTTGCATCCGCTACTGGTATAGACATGAGAAATTATAAATTGTACTTCGCCTGATTTCGGGAAACAAAGCCATTTGCGGCATCACTACGGATATAAGTGCATGGTACCATTGTGACCGTTAGAATGAATATTCCATGTGTTCGTTCCTTTACAGAGTTGTGTCATGAGTAATTTGCATTTAATGTTGAAGCGGTCTTCCTCAAGCAAATTGTAGGATGCCTTCAGCATACTCGAAGAAAAGATCAAATGATTAAGAAGAGAAGTCAGCGACAGAAAAAGCATGCAGGCTGACCTCTGAAGTACTCCTTCACACCGTTGTGACCGTTAGAAGAAATATACCACGTTTTTGTTCCTTTACAGAATTGTCGTGTCAGGAGTAATTAATGTGTCCCAAAATACCACTTTTTCGTCTGTGCAAGCTTGCCGGTTGACACCGCATTCTCCTTTGAGTTAATAGTGAGCATGCAAGATTTTGAATCGATGCTTTGAGGTTTGGTCTCCCCGCCCCCACTTAAACTGATGAAAATGGAAAACAGATGTATTGGTGAACAAACTTATGACAGCAAAAACCTATTTCCCTCATACAAATTGATGCAAAACCACTTCTTGATACTTTAAAGAGGTAAGAAGCTTCGAATTGCGAGATTATTGGTCAGAGGCGGATCTAATAAACTTCTTTGGGGGTATCCCGGGAAATATGGGAAAAATTATTGTGTCTTTTTCAAGAAAATGGACCAGAATCAGCCACAGTCAGTACAATTTAACCGCTTTCAAGGGCATAGCTAGATTGGTTTTCCATCGGACTATCAATGGCATGGAAAGTGGACGTTCATTGCACAAATATTGTTTAATTTTTTTCGCAACCGATCGGTGCAGTCAAAACAACACACCATATCATCAAGCCAATGGCTTTCATGTGTTTATTCGGAAGCCCATGAATGGGGAAGGAAACATGTTCTCAGACAAAATGTTGTTAGACTACTCCTTCTAGTTCTATATTCACATTTTTACACGTGCACGTCATCCAGCTCTTTTTCAAGATTCAGTGCTTGGAGACGGTGTGCGCAGGCTACTGTCAATTCCGAGCTCTCATGTCACCTTCACGGGCAACGTCGGTGTAGTCCATGATGTATTTCACCGATCGTTCCGCGCTGTCGTTTGTGACTGCTAAATTTTCCATGAAAGTGTTCATACTGATGAAGTCTGCATCACTCGCCGATTCCTGGGTGGTAAGCACTGGTTGCTGACGTTCATCCACCTGAATGCCAGCCAGGAGTGCGGTCGAACGAAGTCACAGAGCCTCAGCTTATCTGCTCCTGACAACATCGGCTTTCCCGGTGCCAATGTTCCTGGCTGTGTGACTGTCAGGGAGTGCAGCTGCTACCTCTGCATTTTCATCTGTTGACACAACCCCACCAAACAACCAGAGGACGGCGTTTTCACCCGTGAGATGCCACGGTTGGCGCATGATAGAGCACTGTGTGACTTTCGCAGCGGTTGGTAGCTGCCCTGAATAGGTCTTCATGTCCTGGAACAGCCTGAGGTCAAGCCGTGGAGTTCCCGCAGTCAGTAGGGCCTGCAAGAAGTATGGGTCATGAAAGAGGGCGATTAGCTCTGCAATCTGCTTGACTTGAAGGTGCTCAGCGGGGGCCATGGAGAGTTTGTCGAAGAGTATCGCCAGAAAAGCACCAACAAAGAACAGCGTGAGCAGAAAATATTTTATCTAATTCTAGGATTAGGCACCTGGTGTTGATTCATGAAGAAACTGAAGTCCTCTTGCGAAGAAGGATTGTTGTTAGCCCTCATGATCATATGCAGGTTCCTTAAGAACTTGTCACTGTTACCACGAAAAGAATAACCGACTGCCATGAGCTGGCGATGAAATGAATAGAGCTGGCGCTGAAATGAAAGTGTTTCTCGATTCAGATTTCAGTATTGCTTGACTCACACGCCTAGCGTATGCATGACACATTTTGACAGCTGCTGTAAACAGTATTGCAGGGCACTCGAACGGTGACTTATATCGCCTGGACCTCTAAAGCGATCTATCCAGCTAGTTAGTGCTTCGTTGCACTAGGCTCTTATATGCGGAGGGCTCGGTACCTATGGAGGATTTTGCGCTTGGTCGGTAGCTGATTGGCAGGCAGCTGAAGGGATTTACCAACAAAGTCATCTCATAGTTTCAATTGATCCCTGGAGTACTTCAGAGGTCGGCCTGCATGTTTTTTCCGTCGCTGACTTGTCTCTTCTTCATCATTGGATCTTTTCTTCGAGTATGCTGAAGACATCGTACAATTTGCTTCAGGTAGACTGCTTCAACATTAAATGCAAATTACTCATGACACGACAACTCTGTAAAGGAACGAACACATGGAATATTCATTCTAACGGTCACAATGGTACCATGCACTTATATCCGTAGTGATGCCGCAAATGGCTTTGTTTCCCGAAATCAGGCGAAGTACAATATATAATTTGTCATGCCCATACCAGTGGCGGATGCAAGGAAAACCACTCCAGCCATCCCCTTAAAAGTGATAAAACTCTACTCGCTTTGGCCAATTTTGGTCCATTTTCTTGAAAAAGACACTTTTCCCATTTTGCTCGTTACCCCCAAAAAAGTTTCTTAGATCCGCCTCTGGCCAGTGATACCACAATTAGGAACTTCTTAGCTCTCTAAAAGGACGAAGAAGTGGTTTTACATCAATTTGCACGAGGAAAATGTTTTCCGCTGTCATAAGCTTTCGAATGAACCCATTTTCGAGCCAATTCACCGATTTTCGATTTTCATCAGTTTTAGGGGGGTGGGGGGACCAAACCTCAAAGGATCGAATCCAAATTTTGCGTGCTCATTATTAACTCAAAGGAGAATGCAGTGTCAACCGGCAAGCATGCACAGACGAAAAAGTGGTATTTTGGGACAGCCTACTGTGCATCGGCTCGACATTGGTCCGAGAGGGGAGGACCAGGGCAGTGCGCATTCTAATACGCCGCGGGCAATTTCCGCGTAGCTATCACTCATGCATTTGGCATCGTGAATGTTAGACTTTTTCTGAAAATATTCGCCCCTGCCACCACTAAATTTAATTTCTTGCCTCTAATTTTAGTCTAGTTGTTCGTGTACAGCATTTGTGCTTAGATCTTTGCATCTGATGCTACCACGGCATGTAAAGTTATGTAGGCATGTAAAATTGCCATGAGGAGAAGAAAGGTCGCGAATCCAAAATTATCGATCTAGGTTTTGGTGTCGCTGAAATGCTCTAAAAAATACGTATCTTATGATAGAGTTGTGACATACAGGGGAAAATAATACTTGGGTCAGGCATGAATTCTTACGCAGAGGGCTTTCAGATAATGATCGATTTTCCGCCGTGCGCCATTCTAGAAAATTTACGCATCATAAGAAACATGTGGAATCTTTACGCATTTTCGTAAAGATTAAGTAAGTACACTTTGCTTAGATACTTTTATTTTTCCTTGACAATTCTGTAAAACTTCACGGAACCATTCCCGAATAAAAAACCATTTTTATCAATCCTTAACACTGTTGGAAGTTACCCACGATTACAAAGTAGTCCCATCTTACGTTAAGGATTTTTGCTTACTTTATACCCAAAAGTCTTGGGGAAACGTAGAGGACTTTCGAGTGGTCCTCTCTGAATGTTTTTAAGACCATGCTGCCACTCTGCTCTGTACGCATCTTTGCATTATGCGTTCTGGGATGGGAAACTTACGCATATGGCCGGAGCTCCCAAATTTTACGCCATGGTTTCTCGGCGCAAATCAACTTTTATTTCCCCTTGGTGACATTGGTCTCAACTATAAATCGCCTAATTCATCCTGGGGCTTTTTTAACCCTCGCCCCACCGGGGGGGCCATCGATGGCCCCCCTAGGGTTTTTCCGGGATAGCAGAAAAACGACGAGGCGCAGCACCGCGGTTGAGGGCTCTACCTCTCACTGCATCATTTTCCCATCATCCCTGAAATTTTTTTCCCCGGGTCACCCAAGGTCAGGTCACAAGACGAGGTCAACCAAGGTCACCTCACTTCACCTTTAGAGCTCTGTAAGAGCTACATTTCAAAGTCGATCGATTTGAAACTTCCTACACTTCATGATCCCTCCAGGGTCTACAAGGTGTATATCCGGGATTTTTCGATTTCGTGCCCTGACGTCAGGTCACGAGGCGACCTCTCCCATTGACAAAGCATGGGGAAAAGCTATTTCATGATATAAAAGCCACAAAAATGATTGCAAATACTCAGACTGCTCAGAACAACGTTTTTGGACACCCTTTCACGGATCCCAGGGGTCATATTTGCCCTTTGACTTTTCCAAGGTCATCCAAGGTCACCAGAGGCCAAAAACAGTATTTTGACAATAACTTTTGACCTAATTGGGCTAGAGCGGTGAAACAAACACCATCGTGTTTGTCTTGTCACTGGCTTTCATTTGATATACGGCAAGGTCACTTTTTGACCTTTCGTGACCTCAGGTCATATTAGGTCACGAGGTGACCTCTGGCGGTCAAACCACTGGCGGGAGGTCTTTACGTTCCACATAGCGGAAAAAGTACTGGCAATTTGCTATCAAATGTACTTTACCAGGCCTCAATAGCTCTAATGACATAAGAGTTATGCCCAGTTTGCTTAATCATTGCATATTTGAGTGAAAATAGCCGATCTTGACCTAATTTGACCTCTGCAGGTCAAACCATTGACCTGAGCACTAAAACATGCGAAGTAGTTTCTTACTGAATTCACGCGTGCTTTCTATTGCACTTTGCAGATTTGCGCTAACGCCAATATTTTCGGAGTTAGAGGGGGGCCATCGATGGCCCCCGGTGGGGCGAAGGTGGCGCCGGACCCCCGGTGGGGCGCGGGTTAACAAAGTGTCCGGGTTACAGTTAGCTGCCAGACTCGAGGAATGATTGAGGAATTGAGGAGGAAAGAATTATCGTTTTCATATTTCGTTTTATCCGTTTGCGAGATTTGGTTCTTTTGCAGATGTCATTTGACTTATCCCCAATTTTGCGGTCACAGTCATGCGAATTCCTGTTTCAACCCAAGGCCAGCGGAAGTAATTACATATTTCAGGTTTATTTCTTCCAAGAGAAAAATCCGGCTGTTACACATACAAATGTTTTGCCCTTTAACGATATGAATATTACATGCACCGATATTTCAGAATGAAAATAATTATTCCTATAGATGAGAGCCAGGCCAAAGCAGCTGTTGATATCGTTCTGCTTTAACTGAGCCACCTCACGCGGGTACTTACAATTTGGCCTTCTTCTTTTCCTCGTCTTCTTGGAAGAGCCGATACGAGTCGCCCTTGGGTTCCTCAGCCGGGTCCTTCTTCAGCTTATTCCGCAAAGTTTCAATGCTGGCCCTGAAGCGATCATCATTTAATACGCGCAGGGGGAGGGGGCTAAACTGCCACCCTGCCTATTTTCTGAAGTGGCCAGAAAGCTGTACGAAGTAAAAGAAAGAGCGGCCAGTGCAGCTCAGGGGTAACGCGTCCATCTAAAAGTGTGTCAAGGGTAAAATGGAAATACACTGCACATGCTTCAACAAGTCAACGAGTGAAAAGGCAGGTGATCACGTCCTAAGATGGTGAGTAAATGACATTAAATGAGACACTCTTTAAAAAAAAAACAGCAATAGCCGTGAAGTTCACGGTTGGATGCTCTCCAAGCAGTGAATCCAGCGAGGGAGACCCGCGAAAGTAGCGCTGTCTTTCAACCTCAAAATCTCGACAATCCACGAAAACATGACGCACAGACAGGCGCTCCCCACAGCGAGCACACTCCGGCGGGACATCTCTACTAAGTAAAAATGAATGTGTTGCGTGGGTGTGACCAATGCGGAGCCTAGAGAGGATCACCTCCTCCCTCCTTGAACTGGCAGAACCTGAAAAGCGCTTACCGATCAGCGGTTTCAGGGCCCGAAGCCTTTGACCCTTTGGGTCCGTATCCCACCTGTCCTGCCATAATTTAGTAACGTGTTTTCGAATATGTGGGAACCAATCGGAACACGGAATCCGAAGGCCCGATGGTACGGTGCCCTGTGCTGCCTGCTTTGCAGCGATATCAGCGCGCTCGTTTCCAACGATACCCGAGTGACTGGGGACCCAGGCTAGTATTACTTGTTTTTTCTTGACATGCGTTCGGTGAATTCTGTGTCTGATTTCATCTAAATAATATGACTATGGCGACTTAGTACCGAGAGACTCGAGGGGCTGTAGCGAGGATAGAGAGTCAGTGAATATAACACATCGGCGCGGTCTCGATAAAAGAATGGCGTCCAGGCAGCGAAGAATGACATACAACTCCGCCGTGAAAACCGAAGCAGCGGGCGGAAGAGTGAAACACCTCACAACATTCTCACTTACAAAGGCACATCCGACACCGTCCTGACCCTTGGAGCCATCCGCATAAAGGAGATTGTGGTTTGGATAAGAAGTCTGACAGTGCTCCAGAAAAACCTGTTGTGAGGCTACCGGAGTCAAATCTCTGGTTTTTGAGACCATGCTTGTGTCTACCGTTGGCTCAGCTATCATCCAAGGTTCGATGGACGGGGCCTGAAAAAGTTCCACCTGTTCCAAGTTAACTTGGGCGTCATCAAGCCAACTATCTATCCTGTAATCTGCGTGCCGGGCATATTGAGCAGAGTGTTCAATTTGACGCCGTTGTTCATCTGAGAACAGCCTTCAGAAGGTTGGGTGATTTGGGAACTGAAAGGGTTTTAGGGCATACTGCATGCCATGCATTCTGCGCCTTAGGTCCAACGGCATCTCACTTGCCTCCACGAGCATACTGGAGGTGGGAGATGTGCGAAAAGCACCGATTATTGTCCTGATGGCGTGATGATGAACTGTGTCCAGCATGCGCTTAGAGCTTTCTGTATGCTATGGAACCATATTTGCTTTGTTTGCGGTGTTAAACATAAGGCTGTACTACTGCACTGGCCAAAAACCGTCTGCATACCTACCTTAGGTGGTAAGAATTCGGAATTTATGACAAGAACGCATTAAAAAAAATTATCGAAAGATAATCTATGAAGCAAAATTTGTGAGGTGTCAAAAAGGTCAATTTCAACTGCCAACAGGTCAAGCTAGGTCACAAAAGAAAAGGTCAAACGAATTAAAATCAAAATACTTGAAATTTTAAAATTTTCTTTTTCAAAATAATGTATGGTTCAAGACGAGTTCAATGCTATAGAAAACTTGTTAATCAAACAATGCCTTTTTTAGTTATGAAGCATCAAATATGAGTCTAAAAGGTGACCTCCCGAAAATGCCTCGGTCTATAACTCGGTCACCGTTGGTCGGAGGGAGCTAAGATTCTCACAGGCGTGTTTCTGGCCCAAAACTAAGCCGGAGACAAAGTTTCAGATTTTTTCTAGACATGGTGGTATCAAATTGAAATATTTTTGGTGGTTTGGTCCTGGAATACTTTGTACGGTTTTAATATTTTAATCTAGGCACTGGGGTCTCTTCAAAGTTGATATCACATAATCAAAGTCAGAACTCCACATCCCTGGCGACAATGAAAAACTCAAACGGGAAATTCGTCCCGCTTTTTCATGACGGTTACCAGCACCGCCAGCATTGGTCAGTGGCTGGCACTCACATAACCCCTCACGGCCCAGCCGAGTTGGTGAAAACCCGCCAGCATTGGACAGTGGCTGGCACTCACATAACCCCTCACGGCCCAGCCGTGTTGGTGAAAACCCGCCAGCATTGGCCAGTGGCTGGCACTCACATAACCCCTCACGGCCCAGCCGTGTTGGTGAAGACCCGCCAGCATTGGCCAGTGGCTGGCACTCACATAACCCCTCACGGCCCAGCCGTGTTAGTGAAAACTCGCCAGCATTGGCCAGTGGCTGGCACTCACATAACCCCTCACGGCTCAGCCGTGTTGGTGAACACCCGCCAGCATTGGCCAGTGGCTGGCACTCACATAACCCCTCACGGCCCAGCCGTGTTGGTGAGCACCCGCCAGCATTGGCCAGTGGCTGGCACTCACATAACCCCTCACGGCCCAGTCGAGTTGGTGAACACCCGCCAGCATTGGCCAGTGGCTGGCACTCACATAACCCCTCACGGCCCAGCCGTGTTGGTGAAAACCCGCCAGCATTGGCCAGTGGCTGGCACTCACATAACCCCTCACGGCCCAGCCGTGTTGGTGAAAACCCGCCAGCATTGGCCAGTGGCTGGCACTCACATAACCCCTCACGGCCCAGCCGTGTTGGTAAAAACCCGCCAGCATTGGCCAGTGGCTGGCACTCACATAACCCCTCACGGCCCAGCCGAGTTGGTGAGAACCCGCCAGCATTGGCCAGTGGCTGGCACTCACATAACCCCTCACGGCCCAGCCGTGTTGGTGAGAACCCGCCAGCATTGGCCAGTGGCTGGCACTCACATAACCCCTCACGGCCCAGCCGTGTTGGTGAAAACCCGCCAGCATTGGCCAGTGGCTGGCACTCACATAACCCCTCACGGCCCAGCCGTGTTGGTGAAAACCCGCCAGCATTGGCCAGTGGCTGGCACTCACATAACCCCTCACGGCCCAGCCGTGTTGGTGAAAACCCGCCAGCATTGGCCAGTGGCTGGCACTCACATAACCCCTCACGGCCCAGCCGTGTTGGTGAAAACCCGCCAGCATTGGCCAGTGGCTGGCACTCACATAACCCCTCACAGCCCAGCCGTGTTGGTGAAAACCCGCCAGCATTGGCCAGTGGCTGGCACTCACATAACCCCTCACGGCCCAGCCGTGTTGGTGAAAACCCGCCAGCATTGGCCAGTGGCTGGCACTCACATAACCCCTCACGGCCCAGCCGTGTTGGTGAGAACCCGCCAGCATTGGCCAGTGGCTGGCACTCACATAACCCCTCACGGCCCAGCCGTGTTGGTGAGAACCCGCCAGCATTGGCCAGTGACTGGCACTCACATAACCCCTCACGGCCCAGCCGTGTTGGTGAGAACCCGCCAGCATTGGCCAGTGGCTGGCACTCACATAACCCCTCACGGCCCAGCCGTGTTGGTGAGAACCCGCCAGCATTGGCCAGTGGCTGGCACTCACATAACCCCTCACGGCCCAGCCGTGTTGGTGAGAACCCGCCAGCATTGGCCAGTGGCTGGCACTCACATAACCCCTCACGGCCCAGCCGTGTTGGTGAAAACCCGCCAGCATTGGCCAGTGGCTTGCACTCACATAACCCCTCACGGCCCAGCCGTGTTGGTGAAAACCCGCCAGCATTGGCCAGTGGCTGGCACTCACATAACCCCTCACGGCCCAGCCGTGTTGGTGAAAACCCGCCAGCATTGGCCAGTGGCTGGCACTCACATAACCCCTCACGGCCCAGCCGTGTTGGTGAAAACCCGCCAGCATTGGCCAGTGGCTGGCACTCACATAACCCCTCACAGCCCAGCCGTGTTGGTGAAAACCCGCCAGCATTGGCCAGTGGCTGGCACTCACATAACCCCTCACGGCCCAGCCGTGTTGGTGAAAACCCGCCAGCATTGGCCAGTGGCTGGCACTCACATAACCCCTCACGGCCCAGCCGTGTTGGTGAAAACCCGCCAGCATTGGCCAGTGGCTGGCACTCACATAACCCCTCACGGCCCAGCCGTGTTGGTGAGAACCCGCCAGCATTGGCCAGTGACTGGCACTCACATAACCCCTCACGGCCCAGCCGTGTTGGTGAGAACCCGCCAGCATTGGCCAGTGGCTGGCACTCACATAACCCCTCACGGCCCAGCCGTGTTGGTGAGAACCCGCCAGCATTGGCCAGTGGCTGGCACTCACATAACCCCTCACGGCCCAGCCGTGTTGGTGAGAACCCGCCAGCATTGGCCAGTGGCTGGCACTCACATAACCCCTCACGGCCCAGCCGTGTTGGTGAAAACCCGCCAGCATTGGCCAGTGGCTTGCACTCACATAACCCCTCACGGCCCAGCCGTGTTGGTGAAATCCCACACCGAGGAAAGCTCCGTTCCATACTCCCTCAAAACGGCTTCGAGCTCCAACTTCCACTCATTGATCCGATTATATTGCATTAACTATCTAGTTCCCCTGGTAATTCAATCCTCTCATTAGTAGAATCAAGTCAAACCCCCAATGCGATATTGAATGCAATGGTTATTTGAACTAAGACCTGTTTGCAAAAGTGAAAAACCTTTCACATGCAGAACACCGGGGCTGGTCCTGTGTCCCGACTGAACTCAAAGTTGAGACTATTCAATCATTCAATGTCACCCGAATCGACACCTCCACGCACATGTGCAACACTAGTTTTGTGAGAGACTCACGTGTGGTCCGACTCGGAGGTGGTCCGCTTGTCGGTCAGCAGCGCCTCCGGCACCGCGGGCGCCGAGCTGAGCCGCGGGTCATCGGTCAGGTCGTGGGAAGACTTGGACTTGCCAGAGAACTTCTTGGCCACCTCAATAGCCTCGCCTTCGTCTTCTTCTGCCTCGTCGCCGAAAGACAGCAGCTTGAAGTTCCTTCCAGCCATACAAGGAGACAGGATAAAACAGAGGGCGTGCCCCTATTGATTATAATATGACCTTATATATTTATAGATAAAAGGTATGCTCGTTGCCGCAACTATTTTGAATTTTAGAGAAAAATAAATGTAGCAGCCAAACAACAAAAATAAAATCACGCTGCGTGTGGATTTCAGACATTAACGGCCAGCGGAAAATCTCAGTCTCATAATGCGGTATTACATTACGATATTCCAGATTTGCCATCGCCTAGTCCCGCAGCTGTCTGCCAGTCTTTAAAAATCTCCTCATACGATGATTTGTCAACGCATCTCACACTAATCACCTATGTCACAAGTGTAGCTCAATGACAAGTTGAAGGCAATGTGACGGCTTTGTGAGATTTGAACGGATATATAACTCTTGTTGAATATGTTACAAAACTTCTGTTTTCTTGTTGTTTATCTCAAAACTCGTCGTTCACGGAGAAACAAGCGTTTCCTGGGCGATATTTTTACCTTCTCTGTCTCCCCCTCCATTGCGTCAGTTGGTCTTGCTGTGGGGCCCAGGAGCACATAACTCCGCTCCGAAAACTAGTATTACTGTGCAAAGGGCGGTTTTTGAGACTGAAGAAATATGAAACCACACGGTTTCGGCTTGGTGTATGGACGCAGACCCCCCCTCCAAGAGCAGGGACCGCCTCATGGAGTGACGTCCTGGGGGTGTAAAGGGATTTTTCCATCGCTTGGTCTATTAAAAATATTCAAAAAATACTACAACTACAACGCCATATAAATACTAATATTACAACGCCATACAAACAGAATGATATGTTAACACACGCCCCGCTGGGGTCCCTTGCATGACACGCCTCGCTGGGGGCGTTTTTCGCCCCCTCCGTATCTCGTTTCCCACGAAAGCTAAAGGAAAATTACGGGCGGCGTTCGAAAGCTCTTGACAAGACAAATATAATTTATAAGAAGAATTTTTACGTCAGGTCAATATTGAGGTGAGCATAGGTCAAATAAGGTTCCATAGGCTTACAACAGAGCAGTGTACGTTTCTCTCTCTAGATCTGCCCTCAGGAGAGCTAGAGAAAATCTTTATGCATCATTGGATTACTCTCATCGCGGCGAATCGAATGATGTATAATATGACCTTGCTAGGTCAAAAAGTCAAAATGACCTGACCTCGACCTAGGTCAGGGTCACTGAGTGACCTGGTATGGTCATGTTGCACATCAATCGACTCCCCGTGGCAATATAAACACAATGCAAACAAAATCGGAGCTTTATCTTGATTCAGTGAGAAGTTATTGGCAAAACAATCATCTCTGCTCCCGTGACCTGATATGACCTTTGAGAGGTCAGATGCTCAAAAACTCAATTTTATGGTCAAGATCGTGGTAAGAATAGACAGTTTGAGGATTTTTAGCCTTATCTATCCAGTATTTCCTGAAAACGAGTCCATTCTATTTTTCACCATAGACTTATAATGAGGTGACCAAAAATTGACCCCACCTTAGGTCACCAATATCGAAATTCCGAGATAGCAAATTTGTAGACCCTAATGACCTTATCATATTGTGGAAGTTTCAAACTGATCGGTTGGCTAATGTTCCCTCGGCGCTGCTTCAAACTCGTAATTTTAGGTTTTGAGGTCGGGTCACTTGACCCTGAATAGCTCCTTGACCTGACATGACCTTAACTAAAAAATTTGGTCAGATGTGTCAAATTGATCAGGGATAAGGTACCGTAAGTTTCGTTGTTCTGCGTCTCTTCGTTTTTGAGCTATCTGGGAAAACCCAGGAGGGCGGGCGAATTTCAGCCCCCCAGTGGGGCGCGTGTTAAAGTCACCTCACATGATTTTCAAGGTCAAGGTCACAGGGCAAGATCATACCAGCACTTTCAAGGTCACTGGCCCTAGTGCTTCCGGTCAACTAACGTGACCCTGTCCGACGTATATTATGCTATGACGTCATAGTTAAGGTCAAGGCCATGAGTAAAGGTCAATACTTATTTCCCGCCCAACGGTTGCTAAAGTGATATTTATAGTGTACACTATAGAGTATACCATATTGCGGCGTCATAGGTCAACGACCTTGATCCCAAAATTTTAGGTAAGATTCAGTGTGACCTTTCTTGTATTACCCTGGTGCGCCTTCAGCTTATTCCCGACCTTTTCCCGCTTAATTACCGCATTTTCCAATAGGTCCCCAGCACGGCCGAAATTTGACCTTTATGACCTCGTTAACCTTGAAGATATCGACCCAGATCAATCAAAATTTGCTATGATGTAGGTAACCGTAGCCCCCAACCACCCCCCCAACCGGCGTTTTCTAAGCCTCTTGATTTCCTACATCTCAGGGACCTAACAGGCCCCTCCCTCCTATGCGCGTTAGTGCGGGACCTCTCTCCATTACGGGTGTTAATAAATCACTCCAATGCTGGGTATAACAGAAAATTCCCCTACAGTAATGTGATACAGTTATACCAAAAAAGCTAGCTTACAAAGAAAAACCGGACTCAAATATACATTTCCGGTCCTACCTCTTTGGTTGTTCGTGGTGACGCTTACGCATTTCATGAAAAGCCAAGATTGTTGTACCGTTGTTTATGGATTAAATGTATATTGTATGCAATATTTCAAACTAAAACTCGACCACGATTCATAGCGCCATAGCAATGTCTGCAAATATGTTACGGACATTTTGGGCCGGATTGAGTTGCTCCAAATGCCCCTCGTTTCACTGTTCTGATGTAAAATAAAGCCTATATGTCGAGTGTCATTATTGTGCGCTGTTCAATTATCTGTCAAATGAGCTCTTTTGTACAAAAATCGGGTGAAATTTGCGGTCTTGCTAATGAGATTTCCATGAAAAGTAATATTGGCCACAGACGGAGGTATTTAGGAGGGTCTATATGCGTCGTTAACCCCCTTCTCAGCTTGACATGCGCCGTATAACTTTGGCACTTGGTGCGTCGTTAACCCCTCCCAGCCTGACATGCATAACATGTGTATGTCCATCGCGACAGTGTGGCGCGACAGACCCGGAATGACCCAGGGGTCAGCCTAAGGGGTCAGCACAAATACCTCTCGTCATTGACAATGACCTATGCCACCGTCAAGAAAACTGTCCCACGTCGTTACAAAAATGACACAAAACAAAAACTGAAAGCTTACTTTGTGGCTGCTGATTTGCTCTTGCGTTTAGGCTTTTCTTCGGCCTGGGCTTTCTCCTTCACACGAGGGATAACACCGAACGGGTCCAGAAGCACCTGGGTGCGCAGGATTTTGTGCGGGTACACCGGTCGATCGCCCTGCAACAAAAGCATCCGTGCTCGACATACCGAGCACGTAAACGTACACATGCAGGCACGGCCGCAGATCTCTTCTCTATCCCCAAGGAGGGCCCTGGATGGGTTATCGTTGGCACGGCAATACAAACCCTATACAAAGCCCATTAGAGACCCAGAATCTAGGGACGGCTTCTGACCCCCCCCAGGAACTGCACCCATGCACCCACGCCAGCTCTTAACACGAGCACTGGAGGGGGCCTCGGAGGCCCCCCACCTATTTTTCAGAGGTGGCCTGAGAACCGCTCGTGGCAAGAAAACTATACCTAGCCACATTTGAGAGAATTTAACGGCGCGTCGATTGGGGAAAGAATTTTGAAAATCTGCCAAGACATTTTTGACTTAGGCTTTCAACGTCAGGCCTGCATTTTAAGATCACCCCAATCGCGTAGTCGGACCAGTTCGCTTGCCTTGGAGGCAAAGTAGTGACGTTATAACGCCATGTAAACGGAATCATATGTCAAAATTACCTCACATGAAGGTCAAGGTCACAGGTCAAGGCAATACCGGCACTTTCAAGGTCATTGGAACCAGTGCTTCCGGTCAAATGACGTTACCCAGTCTGACGTATATTATGATTTTGCGTCATAAGGTAACTCAATATAAGGGTCAAGGTCAAAGGTCATGGGCAAAATTCAATCCTGATTTCCCGCTCAACAGTTGCTATAGTGCTAGTTATAGTGTGAATTATAGGTGGTATACCATATTGTGACAGGTCAATGACCTTGAATTACCTTGACCCCCCAAAATTTTAGGACAGATTCTTTATGACCTTCTCTAACCTTGGTCTGCCTTTAGCATACTCCCGACTTTTTCCCGCATAATTAAGGCATTTCCCGATAGGTTCCCAGCACGGTTAAGATTTGACCTTAATGACCCCGTTTGACCTCAAAAATACCTAGGTCAGTGAAAACTGTTTAAGATGTAGACCACCATAGACTTCATCCACCCTCCAACCTGGGGTTTTCTAAGCCTCTCAGCTTCCGAGATCTCAGGGAGGGCCCTACCAGGGCCCCTCCAGTGCGCGCTAGTGCCAGACCCCTCTCCAGTGTGGGTGTTAACGAGACGCCGAGGGAAGGCATATCTTAAGCACTCACAACGCCTTACATATGCTCTCACAACAATTGGCGATAATTGTTCCACATTCGCACAATGCGCACTTCCCGTCTTTCGCTGTTTATTACGAAGCAAGCTACAATACACTTGCTATATTTTGTTGTTCCGAGTAATGCAAGATACAGATATTGCAGCGAGCAGTTACAATTAGCACTTCCAGCCTTTTATTTTTTGTTTATGAAGCTCAAAGATTTGCTACATTTTATTGTTTCGGGGAGTGCAGATGCAGCAATTTCTGCTCGTTCGTAACGCATCCTCCCCCTGCAGCTCTGCTGGCGAGCCTATTGTAGCCCACACTTCTAAGCAGGGTATGAGGTGCGCATATTCACGCAGCATTGGCGCATCCACCACACATCTAGATGGCAAATACTGCATGAATTAAATATCCGTGTGGATGCTGGCATTTTCCAATCATGAATGCAAAGATGGCTTAGTAGCTAATGAGACCGAAGTGCCTCCTATTTCAATGTATCCAAAGCCTAGTCTTTTTCATATATGATCCTACATTTTCTGGAAACCTGCAGATAAATCATTCGCGTTCGTGAACTTCTCGTTACTGCGAATATATTTCCCTCATATCCTGAAGAGCGGTTTCCATGGCACTAGAGCAACACAGACTTCCACTTCCATTGCTAGTAGAAATGTACATGTTTTTCAGACATTATTAGCGTTTCTGAATGTCAGAGGTCATTGGTCTCTTGGCAACCCAGCAGCGACAGATAGCGTTGCCTAGCAACAGGACTGAGGCACAGAGCGGCAATTACATAAAGTTCTCCAAAGTCGCAATGCGAGCGCATCCGCCATCTTCTTTTGTGCGGCATCAAGCGCTGGCTGAAAAACATTGAGCGTGTGCAATCAAAACTAATGCAGGTCTCCCCAGTCGTTTCATTGTGTGGCGTACAGATCGACAATACCGTACGGCTTGATACAATCATTAGAGCACACTATGGGGCAGCATTCAGTATTACTGAGAATGCCAGCATCTTCACCAACTGAAAGGAGCTGAACTCCCGGCCGTATCCTAGTAACGGTTCAAAAGTTCAATTAAGGACATCGATACCATTTTCCCAGAAATAATATGTTTTATATTTCGCCATATGTTTCCAAGAAATCACCACCTCCCGGCGGGTCCCCATCCGGAACCTTTGTGCAGCGCCCCGCAGTGGATACCATGGGCGTAGCCACCACTAGGGACACTAGGGACAGTGCCCCTACAAGTTTTGAGACCCCCGAAAACTTGTAGGGAATGTCCCTACAAGTTTTGAAGACCGGGAAAGGTATGACAATCGCAATATGTTAATTTTCCAATACATCTTCCTATGGTACCTACCTACTTTCTCGCGTTTGCAAATCCGGATAGTGTCATTCGTACAAAAGATGTAAGAATTATCGATTTTATATTCTTTGATATCACTCTCCCAATTTCCTAAATCTGTATCCATTTCTGTACCATATAAAAGTTGGGAGTGATGTTAACCCGCGCCCCACCGGGGATCCGGCGCCACTTTTGCCCCACGGGGGGCATCCATGACCCCCTCTAATTCCGAAAATATGGGGGCTAGCGCAAATCTGCAAAGTGCATTAGAAAGCTCGCGGAAACTTCCATGCTTAAGAGATTAGGTCAATGGTTTGACCTCCATAGATCATGTTGGGTCACGATAGGCTATGTCCACTACGTTATGCAATGCTTAAGAAAACTGGTCATATAATTTATGCCATTAGAGCTACTGAGGTCTGGTAAAGTACATTTGATAGGACAATGCTAGGGCTTTCTCAGCCCTGGAAACATAATGACCTGCCGACATTGGTGTGATCTCCAGAGGGTATCTTTTGACCTGACATAACCTGAGGTCACGAAATGTCAGGAATTGACCTTGTATATCAAATGAAAGCCAGTGACGAGACATACATGATGACGTATAATTCAGTGCTCTAGCTTGATTAGGTCAAAAGTTATGGTCAACATACTGTTTTTGACCCCTGGTGACCTGGGATGACCTCATAAGTTAAAGGGAAATTATTGCCCCTGGTATCCGTGAAAAGGTGGCTAAGAGTGTCTTTCTGAGAAATCTGATAATTTGCAATCATTTTTTTAGAGCACAAGACAGCTTTTCTCCGTGCCTTTTTTATGGGAGAGGTCACGTCATGGCCTGACCTCTGGTCACCAAATTGAAAAATCCCGGATATAAATTTTATAGACCCTGGTGGGGTCATCAAGTGTAGAAAGTTTCAAATCAAGCGACCAATAAATGGAGCTATGCTTGAGCTCGAAAGTTGAAGTGAGGTGAACTTGCTTGACTTCGCCTGGTGACCTGACCTAGTGTGGCCCGGGGCAAAAAAATTCAGGGATGGTGAGAAGATGATCGGATGAGAGGTAGAGCTCTCAACCGCGGTGCTGCACCTCGTGGTTTTTCTGTTATTCTGAAAAAAACCTTTTGGGGCATCGATGCCCCCCGTGTGGCGAGAGTTAAGGAGCCACATTCATTCACTTAGGCCGATTCTGGCAAGGCGGGAAAAATACTCCAGTTGCAGGCTGATCTCCATGGAGAGGATTGGTCGCTATGACAACGTCGGATTGTTAACCCCCGACAGGATGGCGGGGAATGGTGTTTGAAAACCCTTGGGTTCATCCAGGGGCACGAAAAAAACGGTGACGCGAAGCGCTGCCGTACTTAGCACACCTTATCTTTGATCGATTCCGCAACCTTCTCCAAAATTTTAAGGTTGGGTCATCTCAGGTCAGGTTACCAGTGCAGATCAAGTGACCTCACCTCCAAAAATGTTTAAGGTGGCATAAGTAATAAAACAGTGAATCTATCGAATTGAAACCCATACCACATAATGGGCCCTTCGAGAACTACAAAAAATAGGAAACTTTCATATCGTAGACTTCGGGGCAGGTACTGATCATGACCTCTCCATTGGAAATGCATGGGGAAAACGGAAATTGGCCGAAAATTGCATTAATTTTGCAGACACCGCTTGTAATACCTTCGTATTCTCCAGAACATGGTAGCCTAAGCACCTTTATAGGTTCATATTGCGGGTTTAAACCTGTGACCTCTGAGAGGTTTAAACCTGTGACCATCTGGGGCTGCCCAAAGCAGGGTTTTCAGACTTAGAGCAATAATTTTGAACAAAATGATGATAAGTATTTCATTTTCATACCATTACCTTCGGAATGTTATTTCAAGTCGATTTGTATGAATATTGAATACGCTAAGCTAGATGGTGACTTTGAACAGACGTTAAATCAGGTTTTTATGTTGTTACCTTGTACAGTAATATTATACATCATTCGATTCTTCGTAACGAGAGGAAGTGAATTATGCCTAAAATTATTCTAACTCAACTCGGTCAGACGCTAGAGCGCAGAAACTCTTCTCCAACATGCCACATTCTTTGACCTGTCATGACCTCAATATTGACCTCAGCAAAAAGTGACTGATGTAGTTTCCTCATAAATTTTCATGAGCTATTCACCTGCTTTCGCATTTTTTCGCTATCCCGTATAAGAGCCGAGTTCGAGGGGGTTGTTTGTACACCCCCACCAGGGCGAATGTGACTCGGGGGGCTCACCGGGGCGGGTATTAACGCTTGGTCAGCTGTCAGTCAGGAGTGGTTGGTGTTAACGGTCGAAACAGCCGCACTTTTACTTATGCTTCCCATTTACAATAGTCCTAAAAATAACCGACTTACATGCATACTATATATTGAAGAACAAGAGCCAAGATAATAAACAATATTTCGAACACGATTCTTTGTCAAGTGAATGTTCACTCTAAACTTGGCAAAGATTCTTGTTCGAAATATTGTTTATTATCATAGCCATTTTTCTTCAATATATAGTATGAATGTAAGTATGCTATTTTTAGGACTATTGACAATGACAACATTCAACCTTTGTACCTCCAATCTTAGAAAGCTTCCCATTTAATTTCATCAATAAAAATACCAAAAACAAGGAATGGAAATCGGGACCAAGATAACTGCAGGAGACGACAGCCTAGTGATAGATATAGTGGCGACGGAAAGTCTTGATTTAAGGAGTGCCATGCAAATTGTTAACCCATTTCTTTCCAGTCAACACCAGAGGGTTAATGGCAAAATTCATCATTTAAGGGGAAGCACCGTGTCCAGGTGCCCCAAAGCTCCGCCTGTAGACAGGTAACTGTGCATCGACACAGAGCTTCATATGCATAACAAAGAAGCCCGATTGCAGTGATATGGCTACGCAATTTTCTCGCAGCATCGTGTCGAACTTATTTCCTTTTTCTGAATATTTTTTCTTTTTAGTTTTTCCCTATTTTCGGAACATATATATTTATGGGACTAAATGGCATGTGTGTGTGTGTTGGTGTTTTAGGGCACTTCGGCCGCCAGGGCCATATAGCGCGCCTAACAGGTGAGATTAGTCAAATATCAGATTCAACTTCGTTGTTGGGTGTCATCCTACCTACGAATAGTTCTCCATAGCTCAGACTCGGGCTCTGCCGCCCACCCAAACCCTATTTGGACTGTAAATGATGTGGAAACCTATCTCAGTCAAGTATAGTAAAACACAGTTGAAATCTGTTGTTGAGTGGTTACCGAGCATCTCTGGCATCGATATTCCAGGTAGGAATCGGCAACGCACTTGGCGGAGCAAACATCAGTGTCTGACAAAAAGTGTTCGACACTCAGTCTTACGCCACACCGGGGGCAGGTGTTTGGTGCAGAGCCACACAGGTAGTGCCCATGTGTGATGAATGTGAGGCCAATGCGTAATCTAGCCAGACATACCTCCTCTCTTCTATTTCGCCGAGCACTCGATTCCCAGTGGCCTATTCGTTGTCCTGAGACGCTTCAAAGCACAGTCCGGTTCAGTGTCCCATCTCGCCTGCCACTTTGAGGAGAAAAAAACTATTGATAGCAGCCTTGAGGTCACCCGCTGGTACGCGGAACCTTTCCTGGGGGCTCAGAAACGACGCCGTTTTGGCGGCTTCATCCGCCAATTCATTGCCGGGTATACCAACATGGCTTGGGACCCACACAAACTTTATTCCGATGCCTTGGGTTGCAAGAGTGGTCAACAGCTTTAAAATCGCCGGTATGAGCCATGATGAGTGTGACTGACGAGAACGGAGAGCTGACAGGGAACTGGCTGAGTCAGTGATTATCAGGTGGTGTCCCTCGGGAAACTGGGGGATATATCGTAAGACCTGCAAGATCACATATAATTCGGTGGCGAACACGGACGCAGTTCTCGGTAGACCAAAACATCTACGCACACCTTCGCCTGTGAAGGCACACCCGGCTCCAGTAGCTCCTTTGGATCCGTCAGTGTAAAATTTAGAGTAGTCTGAGTATAGACATATCTTTTCCAAGGCTATTTGTAAGAGTTCTGACGGGGCTGTTGTTTTTCCGTGTTGCATCAGCTCCAAATCGCATTCAACAGTAATTCGGCGCCATGGTTCCAACCTCTCAGGTCGTTTCTTTGCTATGGTTCCAAAGTCGATACTAGATTCCTGTAGCAAGTGCGCAACCCGGGTGCATAAAGCTAAGGAGGAGCTTTGTCTAAGGATAAGGTTAGTGTCAATCGGGTATTTCAGTATGGAGCCGTTAGCCAAGACAACTGTGATAAGTGGAGGTGGTGGATACGACACTTCAGTTTTCGCCATGACCGAAGATAACTGTATTATTTGCTCATCGTGCTTCAGTTAGTGTCAGTGGGTGCTTTCAGCATTTTCTACCAGGGTACCAGTCGTTAGCTGGCCCGAAATATGCTTGATGGTAAACGTGAACATGTCCTCACTGGGAGGAAGCTTTCATGAAAATTGTGATGTGACACATTTTGGGGGTTTGCGTGCAGTGGGCACCAAGTATGGAATGTTATAGGTTAGCTGGGTACCGTCAAATTTTAGTTTTTTAAGCTATGTCACATGCTTAAACATAGGCTTAAGTCTGGTCGAAAATTGCAGGGAGCGCCCCACCCCTCTTTCTAGGCCTGCCAGACCAGGCCCCAGCATCCGTGGTACCTGACCCGCTTCTATCAGCAGTCAGGGCTCAGCAGGCATTGTGGCGTCGTGTGTCACGAGGTGGATCGGGGCTACCATTTGAGAACGCAAAGGCGGGTAGAAATTGATAAATGGGGGAAAATTATGTCGAATTGAAAAATCATTAAATGAGTAGTGGATTTCACCTTTTTGAGGGATTTAAGAGTAAAAACGGTTTCTTACCCATATCCCCCCTGGGGAGGTATGACCATCGGGCCGATTTCCGGTGCAATCGGTCGACGGGCCCGCACCCTTCCCCCTTTGAGGGAGGGAGGGGGATGCATCCTTCACCGTCTGGGAGGCCTGGCACTCTGCAAACGGCTCGGGTCCTGAGCGGGTGTCGCCGCGGGCGCCGGCGGCAGAGGCAAGCGTTGGGGGCGGGGAACAACAAAGCAACGGAATGCTCAGCCGATTTTAGAGACCCAAAAACCCTCCTACCAGATTCCACCCTCGCCAGATTTCCTGACTCCCTGAGACGAGCCATTGGGGATTTTTCCCGCGACCAGCTCTGGGGTCCCTTCCCCGAGACAAAGCTTACAACATGCCTCTTCACAAGCGCAATAGCAGGACAACTTTAATCATTTTCCCCAAAAACACAGGGATACATGCGGACTAAAACTATTCAATATGCATATTTATCGGCTTATAATCACGATCAAAACATATCAGTATCAAAATGAAGCCTCTATCGCCATTTCCTGCGAAATCATTAGCACTCGCCCCCGTGGGCCTCTAAGCCACCTTCGACTTTGACTGGGGGAAATGTTCGAACACCCCCCTTTGAACTCGGCTCCAATGCGGGATAGCAAAAACACGCAAAGACTGGTGGATAGCTCATAAAAATTCATAAAGAAGCTGCATTGGTCACTTTTTGGCTCAGGTCAATGTTGAGAACATGACAGGTCAAAGAAGGTGGTATGTTAGAGAACAGTTTCTGGGCTCTAGCGTCTGACAGAGTTGAGCTAGAATAATTTTTGGGCACAATTCGCTTCCTCTCGTTACGGCGAATCATCAAATAATGTATAATATGACTATACTAAGTCAAAGCATAAAAATGACCTGATCTAAGGCTAGGCCAAAATCACCATCAACATTTAAATACAATTGGAGACAGATTTTTCTCATCAATGGCATCTTACTTTAATCAGATTACCATTCGAGCTAATAATTTCAACGTATCATTCACATTCCTGAAACGTCGACCGCGATCACGAGATTCAGCCCGCCTATGCGCAGCCCCATTTCACCGGAATCTTGCCAACGAAATATCACACATGAAATAAAAATCTTGCTGGACTTGCCGGTCTTCCTATGCGTGTGGAAATGGGTTCGTGCATCCTGCGTTTTTCAGGTTTCTGTTACTTGGCAGTGCCCTGGGCAAAAATTGTTGGAGGGTGGTCTCAAAATATTTACCAAGAAGCTTAACCATCCAAATAGGCAAAACTAATGTTACAACAATTAGCGAAAGAAAAAAATAACATCTGTAGTTTATTAATGCAACATAAATAGTTTACTTTATCATGAACTCATTATTATTCTGCACTGTTTTCAACGTAATTAAAGTAATTATCAAGTCTAACGAAATGCAAAGAACGACAGGTAGAAATTTACTGGGTAAATGCTCCTCACTATTTCAAAATTTAACACACTATCACAGAATTTAACAAATAACTGTCATTATTTTGGAGGGGAGGTTTGTGTCATTGGCGTGTGGTATTGTGCGATAAATGTTTCCCCTCCTTGGGGCCCCTTCTACGTCGTTTTTAAACCTTAATCATGCAGCTAAATTACCGTTACTAATTGCAATGCGTGCACATTATATTAATATTACCTTTTTCAATCAATTTATAATTAGTCATCAATATTTACCTGTTCCTAGAGGAACAATATTTAGCCTCTTATTTGATTACTTATGCAAAGCCAAAACTCAGAGAATCTTCTAGAATATGCGCTGTCAATTTATACGGACTCGATTGCACACAGACTCATCAACGGATACTATCATAAATCATAAGGGTCACGCCTGTAGGGTGTGTCGCATTACCCCCTGCCCCAAAAAATATATACTACTTACCACCAGCCGCTGCACCAGTCAGCCACACGCCGTCGCCTTTCTCGTAGCCGGCTCGCGTTTCCTCAGGACGGCGATTTCCCCCTTTTCAGTGCACTCTACGCGTTTCGCATTCCGTTCGATACGTTTAGTGATATTGCGGAATAGTAAGACGAATTCAAATGATGTTATGCTCAATACTGATACTCATTCTTTATAAAAGTTATTAAATATTAGTCCGTTTACGCATCTTACGTTATAAATCTTGCATGCACTATGACGTTAATCCTCCAATCAATATTTACGCTCGAGGCGGCAAGAACTCGAAATTACTCGATTATTATCGATTACTCTAACCGTTTCATAGCACAAGTTATTAAGCTTATTAACATTATAACCGATATTTTTTCATCGGTTCTCTATCCTGATTTCACTCCCACCCTGACAAAGCATAACGTTACGTCCGATATTCTTTCATCGGTTCTCAATCCTCATTTTTTTACTCTCACCCCTTTAAAAGCTTCGATAGCAAAGCGGAAATTTATTTTTATTTTGGACAGAGTGTTAGGCATTCAAAGAAACAAAACCAAAGCGATCAGTTGCATAGCGACCTTGATAACATAAACATCTAAATTACAATCTACGTTACGACCATGATTAGCAATTAGCATGTTAGTTTATGATAGGTTGGACTCTTCGTTCTCATATCTCACTGTATCGAAAAATATACCACAAATTTGGTTGGACCACTCGCAATAAAACGTTCGTCGCTCTCGCGCCAGCTACATTTTTCAACATGTTTCGGAAATCCGCAGTCACCCAACATCACATCGTCCCCGATCAGACACACCTATCCCCCCGTTACTTTCCCCACTTGACATCCTATGTAATATCTGCAGTAGCCTAGTACCAAAATTAAATGTTCGAGGTCTAGTTTCACTCCACGTCATACGCCAATTTCAATCAAAGCTGAAGATGAATGAAGGTTGGGAATATTAATTTACTTCCTACTCAGCGCAAGTCTTTACTTAGACCTGACGTTACGTAAATTCCCCTATATTTATGATTGATTACCACGGCGGAGGCTGATATGGTATCTACTGTTAGTACTTAGAGACCGGAGGCTATGTATGGTATCTACTTTAGTACTTTACGCCCGATACATACACCATCCTTTTAGTATTTTATTAATATTTAATGTAAATGAGTAAGTAAATCTAATTTGAGTATACAATCACAGTAAGGATATGTTGAGTGGTGAATAGCCTATCAATAGATTAGGTTGCTCTCGCTAATATCGATTGTTTTTTTGTAAGAAGAGAGTATAGAACTTTAGTATAGAAAGCTGAGAGCTGGAATCTTACAATGGGTGATAACCATTAGATTATATAAAGCTGACGTAAGGAAGTTAAAATATTAGGGAGCCGGTATACTTGCCCGTATATAGAAGTGACGACTATCACGAGGATATTGATTAAGAGTAGAGTCAAGCAAAAGATAGGCTCGCAAGATGAAGATGAGCGAGCCCGCGTGGCGACTGATAAGATTAGGAGATTGAAATTGGGGCGGAAATTGTGGACCAATCTTGGCGGCCTGCTAAGAACTCGATAACTAATCATAGCATTGTTGTAAATTAATGGTTCCCTTCCCTACAGTAACGGGACGTTTAACGTATTCTAGGGATTGTTGCCTGGGATTTCCCTAGAGGTGATAATTTGGACGTCGTATATCGGAGGGTGGAGGAAATTTGTCTAGAATAGGGGTTCCAGTCATTTAAAGGGGGATAGTAAGAATGGGCGAACGAATGAAGTCACCATTCGCTCGATGATGATGATATTCTTGTGTCATTACTCCCAAGATACCGCAGTATCTATTTTTTCTGTTGCAGAGTATCCAGGGCTCCGCATTATTGAGTTCCGGCGAGTTGTTCAAAGATTGGTCCCGTTCAAAAATCTGGGCCCCCAAGTGTAGATGACCCTTCCATCTAGCTTGGGACGGGGAATAAAAGGGGGATAGGTGACGACATCCTTGGCATGTCAATCCCTGGTGCGTTAGGGAGGGCGCAAGATATAGAGCAGAAAATAAGAGAAGATGCCCCCTTCCCAGGGATTCGGCTCAACCGGAGGGAGTCAGTGGTGAAGATGATACGACGATGGTGATGATGAATGATAAGTAGGTGATGAAGAATGACGGTATTACACCACACTTCCATTTTGGCTCGCGGGACGTAACTGGTGTGTACAACTCCTCCGGGAATTACCATGGGCGCAAATTTTATTGTTGTCGCCACGGGCAGATTTTGAAGAAGATGATGAAGATGATGAAGAAGAGGATGACACCGGGGGATGACGATCTCGGTCCGAAGACCTAGGAGCGGTGACGATCCCCTAGGTAAGGGATTAGCGTCAGAAAGGGGACATATAGTTCATCTTAGAATGAACTATATGTTGGCGCTAATACCCAGGTAGAAGTATTATGTCGAAGCAGAAGTCCGAAGGAATGAGAGAGCGATAGAGGAGGTTGGCTGGATGTAGACCTAGCCAACCCTATCAGGACAGGCCCTGATAGTATCGGGATTAGCCCGATTTCCTCTCAGAATCATGTAGGGGAGACAATTGGGTAGCGGCGCGGCTACCCAGTTCCGGCAGGGTGGCGACCCTGTCGGCTGCCAGGATTAGCCTGACGAATCCCTTGGAAGCAGATGCGGCCTGGGACGCCCCCGCACTGTATGTTAACGCCTGAAAATTGGGAGCGGTCGGTACACCATGGTGCCGTGCCGATCCGGGGAATGGCTGGCACAGTCATCACCATCACTGTTGGCTCAATGTTTTTCGGACTTTTATTATTTTTATTTATTAAGTTTGTGCCACGCACGATAGGGTAGAAATGATAGACAAAACGAGCAAGTATACCGGGCAGATATGTGTTCATTGCGATAATGGGCATGTATTGAGGATCGACAGGAGGAGACTTAGATATTTTATTGCTAGGTTCAACAGAACACTTGAGTTTAGAGGGTTTTGGTGAATTCATTGATGGAACTGGACTTTGAGGGTTTCAATAGAGATATTGATTGGAACTGCACTTTGAGGTACTGATACGAACTTAACGCCGAATATAAATGAAGGTTAGTTGCAAGCCATCCAGTAACAAGGAAGGGGGAAAATGTAGAGAGCCGCAATAATAAAAGGGAGATGTAGACGGTCAGAGGTACCACTCCTATGTGGATTAGTTGGGAGGGAGCACCACAGATTCTAACATTAAAAATTATGATGCTTTGAAACTAATTGAATCAAATGAATCAAACTGGAAACGACAACAGCAATGAACATATTTACGATACAACGTCACGGAAAAATAGAATATAGGTTAGCAGCAACCCATTTTGGCCATCACTCGGATTTATATTTTTGGCACTTAACTCACCCATTTTTATGCATGTCCGGCTCGTTATTTCGTGTGCTGTCATGCTCATTGCAATGTTTGTTGGTTCTCTGTGTGTGCAATCCAGTGCCTGTCCATGCTACCCATCTCCCGAAATATTTGCGACAAAGAGGGAGGTGTTCTTTCGGAACTTTATTAACTTCAAACATATGTTATATTAGAATGAAAATTTATTAAAAATACTTCCATCGGCTCTTCCGCCGAACCCTACGTCACAAAATAAGCATTTACAAATCCTTTTTTAAACGCGTTTTTTCATTGACACTGGCCGCCTTTTGGGTGGTAAATTGGCCAGTGGTGGATCCAGGGGGGGCAAAAAGGCATTCTCCAAACGGAAAAGCTCGGGGCAAAACTATGTTTTTGACCCCCAAAGCGATCGACCTCCTTTTTTCCCCTACTCATTCCTTTTTAGCTTATAAGCAGGATTTTGGTGTTTCAACTCTCAACTTCAAACAGAACCTGCTAAATTCAGTGTAAATGTTGGGCCTTGGATAGGAAAAAGTATCTCGAGCCCATATTTTCACCCCGTGGCGTTTTTTTTTTGCCTTTCGCCTCAAATACCCAAAATTGTACCGGCAAGTGATATTGGTAGCGCAGCTTTTTACTACGTGACGTGTTTTTTTTTTTTGCTTTTCGACTTTGGATTGCCTCTCCCAAACCGACCTGCTAGATCCGCCACTGAAATTGGCGCCCCTCAGGTTCGGCGCCCCTCGAGCCTGCCCCCCCGTAACGAAATACTAGATCCGTCACTGGGTACGCATGGTTTTCTTTCGCATACATTTTTCAGCACGATAAGTTATTGTACATTCCACAATCAAGCACAACCAATGTTGCCAGACAGCTCCAAAGTCCGTTCGCCAATGCGATTATGGAAAAATGAATCAAAATTTCCACAGAATACCCGCAGTAAATAAGACATCCATCACTGTTCATGAAATATTTACAAATGACGAGAGGTTTGGGCTTCGTATGCCTATATTTGAACCAAACATCGTCGTGCTGTGCAAGCAGACTATCTTTTATGGGTGCTGCGTGAGTGGTCGCGAATTTAGTCATGGAGAATGTCCAATGCAAAGGTAATAGTAAAATTTACTGTTATTAATTATTTGGCTTAAATAATGAGTGATCTGATGGCCGCCGTTGCAGGTGAATGAATGCGTTTATGCAGGACAAGGTCAATGTCAGTGTCGAATGCATGATACGTTATGCTATTTATTTTAAGGTGGTGGCTCTCGATATTGTTTCAAATTTGCCCACCCCTAATCATTAAGAAAACACCAACCAAAAGCCTTTCGAAGTGGCGTTTGAATTGGGGCCGTGTCCGCTATGAAATGTTATCTTTTAAACATATTATGTGAGACGACCTGTTCAAGTAACCAAGTCGAATAGGTTATGATTTCAGGACAACATTTTTGCATACATGAGCAGATTGAAATTACCCCTTGATTGAAAGCCTTTCAAACACGTTTTTTACATTGTATGAATACTCTCAAATCTATGCTGTGTTGCACTGGGGTCACGTCCTTGTATCGATACTATTTTTTCATCTCCGGGAACGACGTAATTGTGTGAGTTAGTGGTGTTTATAGGATAAGTTATATTTATTTCAATTGTAGATGAATTCGCTACATCTTTGAACATTTCTGTTTAAAGGGAATGTGGCACCTTGGTCGAATCCTGAATTTAGTGTAATTAGGCGTACTTTTGTAAAAAATAATGAAACCACTCTGTTTCTCTGAAGAATGTACAATAAGCTCATATTTGGTTTTTAAAAATACTCCTCTGAAAAGAAATAAATATCAGACTGTGGATGATGTCACGATCTGGCAACCACTACCTACTGGAACGCTTCAGGGCTTCGATTGGCTGATGCTCATCGTGACGTCAGCATATTCGTCACACCAGTAGCTCCACATGGCCGCCGGCGGGGCTAGGGGTGTGTCGGTGGTTTTAGCTTTTTTCGGAATATTGAGTTCCAGACAAATGAAATATGGTACCGGGTTTTCCGACCTGCTTTACAACTTGCTATCTCGTAAAATCACTGTGGTGCCACATTCCCTTTAAATAACCAATTACTAATAGGTTTCTTTGCCCTCGTCACCAGCGAAACAAGGGATCACTTTCCTATCCCTTTTAATGGTTGTTATTTTTCTTTCTTTTTTATAAATTTTGTCCAAGTTGTTCCTAGTTCGCTTTTAGGAGTCGAAGTCTCACTGAAATCATCAAGGGACTTGTCCTGGGGACCCAGACCCCACCACCCGAACGAGCAACTCCCATAATGAAGGGTTAATCAAGAAACCAAAGTTCAACGTCCCACAAAGCATAAGGACGGCCGCTTAACTCAGGTCACCCTCTCACCAGTCAGTTGCCAGCTGACCTACGGCATTTACAGTACCTACCCGCTACTGACCTAAATTTTGCCAGAAGTTGCAAAAATATCAGGTAGAGGTTGATGAAGTACGGTGGCGCTGTGCGATGCTGTGTTGTTTGACTGGCTCTGGAAACCTGAGGAGGCCGGTTACCCGCCCCTTCGTGTGGGCGCATGTTAATTTTCATAAATTCTGACACTTGCACGATTAAAATTTCGTGAAGACAATGCAATATCATTTCAAGCAACCGACTCAAAAGCAGTCTCTTTGTTTGCAGTGTTTAATATAAGGCTGTTCTACTGCAGTGGTTTGCAGACCGTAAGCATTCCTATCTTAGGTGCTAAAAATGAGGATTTTATAGGAAAAACGCGTTATTTATTCATTTTTATCGAAACATAATTTATGAAACAACATTTTTTAGGTGTTTGAAAGGTCAATTTCAACTGCCAAAAGGTCAAGCTAGGAAAAAATGAAAAGGCAAAATAAATAGTCAATTTTTTCACAATAATCTATGGTTCAAGACCGGTTCAATGGTATACATCAGGCAGTTCATCAGGGTTCATCAGGCATTGCGTTTTTGAGCTATGAAGCATCAAAGATGAGTCTACAAGGTGACCTCCGGAAAATGCCTCCGGCATTCGGCCACCGTTGGATGGAGGGGGCTAAGATTCTCACAGCTGTGTTCAGTGCCCAAAACTACCCCGTAGACAAAGTTTCAAAATTTTTCTAGACATGGCTGTGTCAGATTGAAATATTTTTGTCCTCGAAATGCCCCACTTATGATGACCAAAATGCATGCCGTCGAGCAGCTTGATTGACTAGGTTAGCAAGGCTATTCGATGCCCCAATTTGTATTTTCGTCTATATTTGAGAAACATCTGGACATATTTCTGACTTCGCCTTGAATGTGGTAGCCCATCATTTCGCCCTATGCTCGATTTTACATAAATTTTCTCATTGCGGTGGCAAGTTGAAATTTGCACCAGTCTTAGGACATATGTTAGTGGCAATATGGGAATAGGGCGGAAAAAAATTTAGGTCTATTTCTATGGATCTGGGAATATATGTTTTGCGTTCCAAAATTAATAAAATAATATTTCATCAGCCGGAAAAGTTCCAATAACTTCGCACCGCTGGAATGGGGAGTTCCAGGGGCGGAAAAGCTTAAAATCAACCCAACAAAAAACTGATCTTGTGCTTGTTAGACCACGCCAAAGAAGATCATCACTCAAGTTCTCTGTGCGGTTTGGAAACACTGATGTTAAGCCGTCGCCAACCGCTAAGATTTTGGGCCTCGTTGTGGACGACGGCTTAAATTTTGATGCACATATCACGCAAGTATATGAGACAATGTACCAAAAAAATAAATAAATAAGTAATGAAGCGTTGCTATGCTACTCTAGGTGGCCTAGCAAAATTCTCGTACAGACTCCCAGAGGAGGTAAAGAAAATGATTGTAGAAGCCCTCATATTCCCACATACTACTTACTGTTTGTCAGTCTGGTCCGGATGCAACAAACTTCAGCGCAGTCGCATACAAAAAGTCATCAACCATCGTGCACGTGTCGTAAAAGGGGCAAGGAAGTATGACCATCTGACACCTTTATTAACTGATTTAAAATGGCCAGAATTCGACGAGATCGTACGGGAGCATGACCTGACATATTACACTCTCAAGACGCGCCATGCAGTTTGCGTGGCCGTTACACATATCGCGGGAGGTCTCGGGCAGGCAAACCAGAGCCACCAACGCGGGCGATCTTCACCTACCGCGTGTGCGAACCGAGCATGCACGGCAGTTTTTCGGCTATCGGGCCACCTCATTGTGGAACCTAGCCCCATCTAACGTGAAAAGCGCGTGGAGGAGACCAACCACATGTCGCAAACAAGCCAGACGCTGGATTGAGGAGAGACGTAGAGAGTAGAGCCAGTGTTAAGAAAACAGCAGTTAGATATTGTTTAAAGTATTCGTGTACTTTTTCAAGCTTGTGCAATGTTCGGTTGGCCGGAAGAGCCATTTTATGTGGAGGTCAATACTGATAATTATATATATATATATATATAATATATTTTATGATGATGATGATGATGATGATCCGAGGGGAGGCATTTTCCCACCCAAACGGAAAAGCTCGGGGCAAAACTATGTTTTTCCCCCACCTAACTCCCCAAAGCTGTCGACCTCCTTTTTAGTTTATAAGCAAGGTTTTGGTGCTTCATCTCTCAACTTTAAACACAACCAGTCATTTCAGTGTAAACATTGGCTCGTGGATAGCAAAAGCAAGCATTTTGTGACCATATCTTTCACCCGTGACTTTTTCTTTTTTGCTTTTCGACTTTCATTTGCCGCCCCCCCCCTCCCACTTACCGGTTAGATACGTCATTGGGGAGTTCTGAATTGTTCACCGACTAGAAACATTGGTTCAATTTTCCACTCGACGCCCTAGCTCAAATCCAATTTTGGGACACTGGTGAGGGAGGTATCGATGCTTGGCCGGGGAGGAGGGGGGAAGAGAGGGAGGCACCTGCCCCAGCTGGGAAAGGTTCACATTGAGTAATTGCCCAAATTAGCCCAGTAGCCCCACCAATTACTCTGGTAGCTACATAGCTCCATTGGTATGGAGAAATGGTTGGCCGAGTTCTCCCACCGTGGCGTGGCATGGAAGCTGCAGTTCGCCCACTTATCGCCAGGGTTAATTAGTCCCTTACCCGGAGCGGTACGTCAGGGGGCATTAGCCCTTGAAATTAACATAAGAAAGATACCGTAAAGTGCGACAGCAGCCATCATAATTCGGCAGGATAGAAAAACTAACATCGTAACCATTTGAAGGAATAGAGGATCTTCGCCCCCGGCTGAGAAAGATAAGACAAAAACTCACTCCATCGGCGATACTATCCCTGGTATGATATCTAACGCTGGAGCACATTCATGGGGCAAAGGGGACACGTCCCTTCCCCTCTCCAGTAAACATGAGTGCCCCATACCGCTCCCCGGTTTCATGGGCGCCATGTGGGTTGCCGGTGCGCCCCAAAGCCCCAAATATGACGATGACTGCTCCTCCGCGCCTGCTGAAACGTTACCTACACCCAGCCTGGGGGTCCCAATCTCCACATTCTCCAGAATTCCAAATACATGGTATGTACCTTAATATGGCCAAAATATATATGAGCGCCAACTAAATCGTAAGCATTTTGTCAAAACTGCAATCCTAGGTCATGCCAGGCCAATGAGATGATGCCATTCTCAGACTTGGATGAGGTTTCACGTGGTAATGGAGTAAGCAACGGAGCCACGATTGGAATATGAAGACTAGGTGTGACGCGCAGTCGCGACGGTCAGCTGCCACGCTGAACCACAAGGGATCCGTCTGTGGAGCAGCTACTCTGAGGGCAATTCGCGGTGAATACTTTTTCATGGAAGACAGCAACTGTCATAGACACAATAGACATATTAGCATAGTACGTAATCGGCTTGTTTCAAATTAAAAACCTGTATTTTCCGAGTATGACCGCCCTTAAGCCCATCCTAGTACCCAGCGCTCGGCCATGCTTGGCAGCATGGCCGAGCGCTGCGCCGCCATCGGTGCTCACCTCCACTTCTCCGTCCTCCAACTTGAGCATGTTGTAGAGGGTGTTGCCAGTGACCTTGCCGAAGATAGAGTGTTTGCCCTGCAGCTCGGGCGTGGCCGCCAGCGTGAAGAAGAACTGGGAGCCGTTGTCGTCGCGTCCAGCGTTGGCCATGGCCAGCAGGCCGCGCCGGGTGAAGCGGAGACGGGAGTGGAACTCATCCTGCCACAGTCACAGACGGCCGAGGCACGCTCAGTACTACCGCCAAGAGGGTCCCGGGCTCAAACCCGGGGGCTGGCTGGATATCGGGTTGGCTCCGTCACATCTCAGCAGGAAAACTAGTCACAACAGCTGTTCACACCAGATACAGCAGATTGAGGCAAACAAACAGGCCAGGCCGCCTCGATTAGCTCGGGCTGCTTCGACACCAGAGGATTGTCACATGACATCCCTATATTGGGAATATTCCAGAACTCTGGAAAGTATATAAGCAGTCGCAGTGGACAGCAGCTGAGAGCCCCAGGTACCAGTGGTGATGCTCAAGAGGGCTGAGGCAGTGCACGCTAGAGCAGTCAAGGAGAACAGATTTAGGTAGCACTCACGGTTCCATACAATGAAACACCCCGTTATACAGAGATGATCAGAGATCCAAAACAATAGGGGTACGCCAGTGCTATTTCCAAACAGAAAATACCGTCTGTCTGCAGTACAGTATGTAGAGTAGCTGTCGGCAGCAAAAGCAGGTGTGGCAGCCGCCGACCTACCCGGAAGGGAGCGCCGTAGATGGACTCTCCACCCTGACCGGTGCCAGTGGGGTCGCCTCCCTGTGCGATGAAGCCGCGCACCACGCGGTGGAATATCACGCCGTCATAGTATCCCTCCATGCACAGCTGAACGAAGTTGCGACATGCCTTAGGTGTCTCCTTACTCCACAGCTCTATGTCGATATCGCCCACCGTAGTCTCTAGCAGAACCTGGATGCGGCAGAGTTCAGTGTTTCCACCAGCGCCATCAAGCATTACAACAGTCGACAGACCAGTCCGGACCGAGCGAAGTTACCGAGTCAGTCAATCCACTGTTACGGCTTTCTCTGCTGGGAAAACTCACTTAACTGGACCATTTCAAGTTAAAACTATTTCAGGTTTCAAGCAAAGTCGGAAGATACGTCAAAGGCTCTGTTCTGTGTTTAAAAAAAATATTATGCTAAAAACACACAACCTCTCTCACCCTCGCATTTCTAAGAATGTACACCCCAACAGTAGCGCAGTACCAGGCTAAAAAAAACCAACAAGCTCAGAAACTGACTGAGGTCAGTATCTAACTAGGCTGTCCATTACCTTGCCACTAGTGGGAGGCTCCTGGATGTAAATGTTGCTCATGTTGTCTGAGTAGGTTTGCTGCTATCTGTTGGGGTATAAGCATTTCCTTAATACCTAATTCACACGTTTCCAATGGCAGATCAAGTAAGACAAACAGAACTACCTGTGCCAAAGCAGCTCGCTCAGGGTGAAATGTTATTGAGCTAGTTAGTGCTGACAGCCCCGAATCTATATATGGACAGAAGATTACATGAAATGATCCCCAATTGTTCTCGTACCAATGTTCTTGCAATAATGCAAGATCATCAATAGTTGCTTCAGTGTACAAAAAGGCAAGGATCGAACCAATGATATGAATCTAAGGTCAGACCGATAAATACAGGGTCGACGAAGGAGGACACAAACAATTAGGGAAAGGCAGGGCACACGAAAAAAGAGACAGGACAGATAAAATAAATTTCAATGCGGACGAGGTAGGCCACGGTACGTAAAGGCATAAGGCATTAAAAACATACAAGAGGGTTTAAGGGCTTAAGGTCAGAGCGGATGAGGAAAATTCGGAGAAGAAAAGGGAGGACAGGATATGCAGAATCAAGGGAATCACATACGAGAGCAATTTCAAAGCAGATGAAGGAGGACAGAGCAAATGAGAGGAGGCCATGGTGCGGGAAGCCAAGCGTAATGAATACGAGTGGGATTTCAGGACAGATAAGGGAGGGCAAGATACTTGAAGGTGACGGCAGGGCACATGCATGAATTAAGAACCCATAAAATAGCACAGCGCAAACAGAAGTAATGGACAGGACCAGGGTTGACAAAGTGGCCATCATCAGTCGGATTTGGCCACCACGATATGGCGTTTTCCCCAACTTTGACTAAATAAATGACTGTTTCTGCTCCCCAAAATGATAGTTTAGCTGCCTGTCTATTGAGACCATTCATACACGCGCAATACTTGCAGTGGACAGGTTAAAAATAAACTCAAATACAGTTGCAGACACAGCATTGCACACAGCAATAGATCAGGTAAAAAGAGACGGAATATAAACCGCTTACCAAACAGTGGCCAACGGCCATGCCACAAATCGCAATTTACAGAATTTCCGTTTCGTCCGAACACATGAACATATCTGTAGTTTACTAGAGTTGACTCAAATAAATCCACAGATCCCTTATCCCTACATTGAAAAAAATAATAAACGTGACACATATCCCCACGATGGATGAGTTATCTGAAGACCTTAAAATGTATCTCCTGCCAACACGACACCACCCATGCCACCGTCATCACCACTATACCAACAAACCAACGCCTTCTGCATTCAAAGAAAAACGTTCGTACCTAGTCACTCGGTCACCACAAGTCCGGACACCATAATGAATCACCATACGGCATGACCTCCATTGGTCAGTTTTTAATCTAAATGACAACCAACCAAAGCAAAATTGTCTGAACTTTCCCTTGAAAACGCCAACTAACCAAGGCGAAATTTTCCGAACTTTCCTCAGCATACGACAGCCAACCAACACAAAAATTTCAGAACTTTCCCGAAGTTCTTCCAAAAGACCAATGAGCCAAAACGCAGCATGATCCACCCATGTAGAGCCCTGAACGGAGTTTCTTCCGATCTCTGGCTCCGCCAATTACCTAAAGGCTCTGACTAATGACTATCACACCAATATCATTTGTATCTGCTGCTCTTAGGGATTTTTTCAGATACCACTGATGCCCACACATGCCGTCCTGGGTGCCAAGACGTATACTTTTATTTATTTGCTTCCACCTTTCGAGCGCCACTAAAACGACGCAATGCTCGAAAGGAGCCAAGTTTGGCAACTGACTGGTGAGAGGGTGACCTGAGCGGGGCGGCCGTCCCTGTGCTTTGTGGGACGTTAAACTTTGGCTTCTAAATTAACCCTTCATTGAGGGAGTTGCTCGTTCGGGTGGTGGGGTCGGGGTCTCCGTGACAAGTCCCTTGGTGACTTTAGTGAGACTCCGACTCCAGCAGCCGTACTGGGAACAACTTGAATGAAACTTATTAAAAAACAAATTATAAAAAAGTCGCAGAAAGCGCCCTAAAACCCCAATAAAAACTGCTTCCACCAGACATCCTTTTTAAGCCCTGGTTGCACAGTTTGAGACTGCCACAAGAATTTGATTAGCCAGGGTGAGTCTAGATGTTAAGTAAGATGTTGAGTAGGGCTCAGTGAGAAATAAAATTCAATACTTTTGTCCAGGACACATGTTTTCTGATGTAAAAATGAATTTTATTGTCGGTTTACCCTTTGCATTTTTTGATCTGGACACTCCTTCCTTTGGAAAACGGAGCATGAAGAATGTAATTTTCTCGATTTCCGTGTCATTATGGCGAGAAATCGGAATTTTGTGGTTATGGACCCCGAAAAATGTACCAAAAAAAAAAACAACTGCCTTGCTGGTTACCTTTCCCCTGATACGGTCCACCTAGCATGCGATCCCAGCAAGTCAGTCAGGGTGAGAAAGAGCGTCATGACAGGGTCAAAGGAAAATGACAGGGAGAATAACTATGATAGTTGACATGGGATAATATTGCCGCATTGGTAGCTCAGTTGGTAGAGCGTTGGGCTCCAGCTCGCTGCTCAGGAACATGCGGTGGCAGTGCATGTGCAGGCTTCGGATCGGTTCTCCTGAGACGCTCCAGCGCTAAATATTTACTTGACGTATGTCGGCTGGAAACTGACTGGTGATGGGTGACCTGAGCGGAGCCGCCGTCCCTGTGCTTAGAGGGAAGTTAAACTTTGGCATCTTAATCAAGCCCTTCATTGTGGGAGTTGCTCGGTTGGTGGGGTCAGGGTCTCTGACAAGTCCCTTGATGACGGGAGACGAGAGAAGCACGCCAGAGCTATAAAGCCGGATGTCTTTGGTAAGCTGAAGATGGGGATGATTACTGAGGAACACTTTGCATTGTCAGATGAGCCAAGTGGTATATATTTGACGCAGTTTGTGTCTGAAACTTAAGTCCATCGTGAAAAGCCTGTTTGAAGGCTACCCAGGCCCTGCACGACATCCTGGAGCCACACGAGTCCACCGAGTCCCTTCAGATCCTCATTGGTGACTCCACCAACATGAACACTGGATGGAAGGGAGGCAGCCACACTTTTTAAAAAAAAATTAGGGAGGAGGCTCTTCTGGGCAATATGCTGTATCCAAACAAATGAGCTGCCTCTAAGGCACTTAATTGCTGCCATTGTTGAATATACTAGCTCAGCCATGAGCTTCCCAGGCCCGGTGTCCTCGTTCCTCTCAAAGTCAATGGCATGGCCTACAACCCCGAGTTTAGGGGACTGTATGGAGGTGACGACCTCATCTGCGTACCGGCTAGGGTTTTGGATACCATGAGCACAGACAGAAATACTTCTTACAAGCTGGTCCAAGCATTAAAGGATGTCGGTCTCCCTCCTGTGATGCAGGAGATGCACTGCGGCTCACTATGCCCTGCCAGGTGGCTGACCACTGGGCAGAAACTGGTCTACATGTGGACTGAGCAGCACGGTCGAACTGGCCAGCTCTTCAGGATGCTGGAGATCTTCGTAAGGTTCTGCCTCCAGAACTACTTAAAGTTGTACTTCAAAATTAAGGTCCAGCACTACATTGCAGATGCACTCTATCATATCCTGACCATTTTCAGGCTTCTAAAAACTCAGCCAATGAATGTGAAGGACACCAGCACCTTTTACGTGAAGATGGGGCCATTGTACTCGCACCCTGAGTGTCTCTTGGGTTCCCTGCTAGCCAGTTCCGACTCTGAGGACAGGCAGTTTGCCATCAGCCAGATTCTGGAGCTGCGGGGAGGAGCAGAAAATGGGAACACCAGCCTGAGGCCGAGGATGACTCCAAAGTTGAACCTTTCGGCCACCTTCTTGATCAACCTGATCAGCTGGAAGCCTGGGGAAGTGCAGGAGCAGGACACCTGTTCTGTAGGATTCAACTCGACCACGCAAGGCCTTATTCAATCTACCAATCGAAGGAAAGAAATCGACGATGATAATGTCCAATTTATTGATGCAATTGCCAAACAGCGGATGAGAGACAACAATGATAACCGACAACAACAGCGCCAATATTTACAAATGGGAACATATACCCATTCCAATGGGAAATAAAAAATCCCAGAGCAATACGTAACACTCGATATGGACGCGTGTAGAGTGAGTGAGAGCGTGAGTGATTGTGAGAGCGTGTGACGGCGAGGAATAAATCGCCGGCAGGTTCGATGCCGTAGTTGACAATGAATTCAGCGACGGCTGCAAACCGAAATCGGACTTGCAGTGAGCAGAGATCTGCTCAGTCACGAGTGCAGACCCAATTACACGACGGTATCGTCGGTGCAACTGGGGGGGAACAAAAAACTCCAGGGAGTGGCCCTGGCGAGTGATCGCAATGCAGAGGTGGAGGAGTGGACCAGCCCAGAGAGTAGCCCTGGCGAACTGACCGGTGTTGTCACCACACAGCGCGCCTTTATACCCGGCTGGCAGTGGTCACGTGACCAGGTCGCGCTCTGGTTGGTCGGCCGGGTGGGTCGCTGGTGTGGTGGCAGTGACCCGGCGCGCGCCTGTGCCGGCGACGGTGGTCGGCTGACCGCGGCGCGGCTGAGGGCGCGGGGTCAGCTGGTTGGCTGCGGCTGGAGCCGTGTAGCGGTGCAGTGGCCGCTACAGGAGCCCCCTCCTAGATTAGAGGTCGAAGCGTACCGGAGGCTTGGAGACGGTCCTGAACGGGTGCGGTAGTTGGAGGCCTCCAACTCCGATGAATCCGGTTGAACGTTGAGGTTCTCGCGAGCTTGGCTCTGAATGGAGCTGGCTGATGTAGCTCGTGGCTCGGGAGCTGTAGAGACCGTTGATGGCATGGATGCTGCCCCAGGGCTGGGAGATGTACACACTGGCCCGGTTGATGGCATGGGTGTTGTTCCAGTGGCAGGGGCTTCACTTGCTGGATTATCTGACCTTTCTGGCTCGGGATGCATCACGATGAGAGGTTCGGGTGGAGGCTGCACGTTGTCGTTCTCTATATAAGCCGGTTTCAGTCGGTTGATGGACACAGTGTCTTCGCGTCCATTCCGGAAGATGACGAGCGCCTTAGGTGACCTCTTCTTGACCTGGAACGGGCCGTCGTAGACGAAGGCCAGAGCAGGACGATGGCCGTTATGACGAACCATGACATGAGAAGCTGTGAACATATCGGGTGAGACAAACACATCGCTGGCAGTCACACGTGTCGGTGCTGGTCGGATGGATATGAAGTGCTGTCTGAGGCTGGCTAGGAACTGTGAGTGATCTGGTATTGTTTTGGGCGGGTCGATATACTCGCCCGGGAGTCTGAGTGGCGTGCCAAAGACTAGGTCTGCGGAGGAACATTGAATATCCTCCTTCAGTGCCGCGCGTATTCCCATCAATGCAATGGGGACACGATCTACCCAGTTATGGCATCCTTGGAGTGAACTTTTCAACTGCCGATGCAAACGCTCCACCAGACCGTTGGCGGCTGGGTTGTACGCTGTGGTGTGGACACATTCCGCTCCGATGTGCTTTGTGACTGTTTTCCACAGTGCAGATGTGAACTGGCTCCCACGGTCCGATACGATGCTGCTCAGGACACCATAACGGGAGATCCAGGTTGAAATGAACGCAAGTGCAACCTCGCTAGCCTCTATGGATGCAAGGGGACATGCATCAGGCCAACGTGTATACCGATCGACCATCGTGAAAAGGTAGCGGTGGCCCTTACGCGGTGGAAGTGGTCCAACAATGTCCACGTGTACGTTGTGGAAACGAGCAGAAAGGCAAAGGAAAACGACCGACAGGAGACTTGACATGGCAATGAACCTTAGATCTCTGGCACTGAACACATTGCTGTGCCCAGGAACGGACATCCCGTCGCATTCCTGGCCATACGAAACGTGCAGAGTTGAGGTCGAGCGACGCCTTGCGTCCAGGGTGTTAGATAGAATGTAAGGTGTTGAACACCGTCTTCCGCATGGGGACTGGCACGATTGGTCTGAGTACTCTGTCTTTCTCATCACAGATCAACTCGAGATCTATTCGACTAGGCAATGGTCGGGAGACGGGGTTGAGACTGCTGTTTTTGGTACTTAGGTTGCGGATATCTGGGTCGTTGTGCTGGGCCTTGGCCATGTCGGCCAGGTTGACGTTCTCGGATGGCTGAATAGCGCTGATCCGAGAGACAGCGTCTGCCATGAGTTTATCGGAGCCACACGCACATGGTGTATGTCAGACGTAAACTGGAGAATGAAATCCAGGTGTCGTTGCTCCCTGGGTGCGTGACACGATGTAGATGACATAAGAGCCTGGACCAGGGGCTTGTGGTCTGTGTGGATGGAAAACTCGCGTCCCTCAAGGAAAGGCCGGAAGTGCTTAACAGCCTCGTACACTGCCAGCAGTTCTCGTCCGAAGGTACTGTAGCCTGCTTGCGCAGAGTTGTGCCTGCGAGAGAAAAAGGCCAAGGGTTTCCATGTTGACTGGACCTGCTGTTGCAGGACTGCGCCTATGGCATCTGAACTGGCGTCTGTGAACAGCCCGATCGCCGAATCTGGGTCTGGATGCTGAAGCGTTGTGGCCTGGAAGAGGACCTCTTTTGTTGCTGCGAATGCAACCTCGGCCTCAGGGTTCCATTCCAGGACGTCTTTCTTGTCCTTCTGGATCTTCTTCAAAAGACTGTTGAGAGGGGCAAGTGTACTTGCGATGGAAGGTACGAAACGATGGTAGAAGTTAACCATCCCCAAGAAGCGACGAAGTGACTTTTGAGAGTCTGGTCTGGGGTACTCCCGTACCACTTGTACTTTGCTTTCCAGAGGACGAGTGCCGGAAGGAGAGGCATGATGGCCCAGGAACTCGAGCTCTTGTACTCCAAAAAGGCACTTGTTGGTGTTAAGGCAGATAACGTACTGATCGAGGCGCTTTGAGTACCTCTTCTACGCGAAGAAGGTGTTGTGGTTCAGAGGCGCTCGCCACCAGGATATCGTCGATGTAGGCAAAAACGAAGGGCAGTCCGCGGAGGACCTCGTCGATAAGACGTTGGAAGGTCTGTCCAGAGTTCTGGAGTCCAAATGGCATCCTGGTCATCTCATAGAGTCCAAAGGGAGTCGTGATGGCCGTCTTCAGGGTGTCGTTTGGATGGACAGGGACCTGGAAGTACGCTTTGGTGAGGTCCAGCCGGGAGAAAATCCGGGCACCACTGAGATTGGCAGTGAAGTCTTGGATGTGAGGGATGGGGTACCGATCGGGGACGGTGATGCGGTTCAGGGACCGATAGTCGCCACAGGGCCTCCAACTGCCAGGGGTGTTCTTCGGGACCATGTGTAGTGCGGATGCGTATGGGCTCTTACTAGGGCAGATGATATTTTGCTCAAGCATGTGTTGGAATTCGTCCTTTACGATGCTTAGGCGAGCTGCATCAAGGCGCCTAGGTAGGCAGAATGGAGGAGGGCCCTTGGTGATATGCGGTGAACGACGTTGTGCCGAATTTCCTTGCCGATGAATGGCGAGCCTGTGACACCTGGGTATCGCTTGAGGAGCTCCTTGTAGGGTGGTTGACACTGTGGGAGGCAGGCAGAAACCTGCGAAGGGACGCCCCGCTTTCCACCTATGACAGTTAAGCCTGTAGTGTTGTCCACCAACTGGCGCAGGCGGGGATTAACACTGAGGTTGTGGTGCGACAGAAAATCACTTCCAATTATTGCGATGGTGACGTCAGCTAGGATGAATGACCAACGGAAGTCCCGACGGAGACTGAGAGACAGCTTCAGTGTCTTGGTTCCATAGGTCTTAATGGGGCTGGAGTTCACAGCCTACAGCAAGAGTGAAGACTGTGTGGCCTTGTCGGCTGGTTTAGTTGGAAGTATGCTGTATTGGGCACCAGTGTCGACGAGGAACCGCAGGTTAGTTCCAGGATCCTCCACAAAAAATAGGGCCTGAAGCAAGCCGTCGACGGTGGATGTGGGGCACGAGGTAGGCGAGTCCTCACGCCCCATGGCTAGTTTTAAATGCTCATATGAGCAGGGCTTCGTGCACCTACGGGCGTCCTTGCCGAAATTACGATGGTACCAGCAAATGATGTCCTCTGGAGAGTCGGTACGCTCTGTGGGTCGGGAGCGATGGCCAGAGCTGGAGCGGTTGCGACTCCTGAGTGATTTGAGCGAGCCGAGATGTCTTCAAGCTGTTTGTATATCTTTTTCGCCGTCACTGAGTTTTCCCGGGACCTCTGGCATCCATCGCCTTGGCTTGCAGCAGGCAGGCAGGAATCTGCACTGCCTACTTTGCATATGTCATTGGAAGACACAGTGTTGATGGGGAAACTGCTGCGCGGAAGTGAAGTGATCACTCTATCCGCTGTTCCAGCCAGGGTGGCGAGTAGTGTGTCTGCGGGTAGGAAACTCAGAAACGACATGGCGGCCTCTGGCATAGCTTTTAGGAAAATCTGCTTTAAGAGGGGTGAGTCCACCTCCGAGGTGTGGGACTTTATAAGCTCTTGCAAGTACCGCAAGAATTGTGCAGGATTTCTATTACCAAGAACTTGGTCTTCCAGCAGAGACCGGAGTTCGTCCTTGGTAGATTTCCCTAAGCGAGATTGCAGGGCTTGACAGAGCTGAGTATAACAGTCCTCAGGTGGGCTACGGATCATGTCGATAAACTCCATGATATGTTGGGCTGGCAGCAGTGAAGCCGCTGTTTGACACCGGAGGCTCTGTTGTGTGATTTGGGCGCGTGCAAAATACAGGTCGAGCTGTATGATCCATACACATGGATCGTGCTCCACAAATAGAGGCGGTGGCCCGAGAATGGCGGGTTGAGCTGGTGGAGGCAAAACGTCCTTGTTTTCGTTTACTGCCATGGTAGCGTGAAACAGAGTAACACAAGTTGACAATAGGCGTAACTGTGGGAGCAGATTTTCCGGTAAAGTGAGCCTGAAGAGACTGGACAGAACCAGTCGACCATATAGCTAATTTAAAGTCGGGGTCACTAGTTGTAGGATTCAACTCGGCCACGTGAGGCCTTATTCAATCTACCAATGGAAGGAAAGAAATCGACGATGATAATGTCCAATTTATTGATGCAATTGCCAAACAGCGGATGAGAGACAACAATGATAACCGACAACAACAGCGCCAATATTTACAAATGGGAACAAATACCCATTCCAATGGGAAATAAAAAAATCCCAGAGCAATACGTAACACTCGGTATGGACGCGTGTAGAGTGAGTGAGAGCGTGAGTGATTGTGAGAGCGTGTGACGGCGAGGAATAAATCGCCGGCAGGTTCGATGCCGTAGTTGACAATGATTTCAGCGACGGCTGCAAACCGAAATCGGACTTGCAGTGAGCAGAGATCTGCTCAGTCACGAGTGCAGACCCAATTACACGACGGTATCGTCAGTGCAACTGGGGGAACGAAAAACTCCAGGGAGTGGCCCTGGCGAGTGATCGCAATGCAGAGGTGGAGGAGTGGACCAGCCCAGAGAGTAGCCCTGGTGAACTGACCGGTGTTGTCACCACACAGCGCGCCTTTATACACGGCTGGCAGTGGTCACGTGACCAGGTCGCGCTCTGGTTGGTCGGCCGGGTGGGTCGCTGGTGTGGTGGCAGTGACCCGGCACGCGCCTGTGCCGGCGGCGGTGGTCGGCTGACCGTGCCGCCGCTGAGGGCGCGGGGTCAGCTGGTTGGCTGCGGCTGGAGCCGTGTAGCGGTGCAGTGGCCGCTACAGTTCCATCTCCACGACTAATAAGAGCTTCCTTGACGTGCCTTTGTTACTCCAAAGTTTTCCTGCCCCACCCAATCGACAGTTGGTGACAGAGGCGGTCGCTGTCGTGTGTAGACGCTAAGCCAGGGATGGCTACCTCAGCACGGGGCTGCACCACAGGGAGGAAATACCAGAGCTCACTGCAAAGAAGCACATCCCGGCAACATTCTATGTCTGAATGCTCCAACGAGGCATCGATGGTGGCGCGCCATGAGCGGGAGCGACGACAACTCCGGTGGTCTGGTCGAGGGTCGACTGCGGTGATCTCTAGATATCATATCCCGCCACTCCGCCTGCAACGGGACGGTGCGGCTCCAAAAGCAGCATGGACGACGGGATCTTTACTGCGGGGCAGTACTGACAGGCTTGAACTGTATGTTCGGTGGCTGCCAGTTGTGGGGATCGTTCCTGTGATGGGTCAGGTCGGTGGCTCTGGCAGGAGGAGTTGTTTGCCCTTGCAGAGGCTGCTGCCAGCTCGGTGGGATCGGTTCTGCGGCGTGAATCATGGGCAGTGACGGCGGCTCTGAGCGCCTAGTCTGAGCGGTGAGCGTGATGGTGTCGTCTCGCGCACCCCTGATCGTGAGTGCTCGAATGGAGACTTAGCTGAAGCAGACTATCAAGAACTTGGATGATGTGGACAACAATAGACGGCTTATCAAGTGCTTCAATTTCTTCTGCTGGTATGGCTGTATTAATCTCGTTGTCGTGCACCCACACATTCGTTTGTGACATCACATGGTGCTGACCTATGTGACAGGCAGGGCGGCCCAGGCGGCTTCAGGGACCTATTCAGCCCTGGTAGAGGACCCATGGGTCACCATAGCAAACAAACATAAGAGTAACCTGACAAATCCGTGCCCTTGCAACGCCTGGCTCGAGCCCTGGATGTAATTTGTAGAGGTTTTGCTAAGCTGGTATATAACTGTTCAGTGCTCAGCCTAGCCACCTAAAGTGCATTGGCTGGCTCCCACCAGGCGCATCCCTTGGGGCAGGGAAAGGTAACTTGGGTGTGAGCTGGCGTTGTGTGTCTCTTCTAAACTCATTGACAAAACTGTGTTCCGGAATATAAGTTGGATCCATACACGTATATTGATTGAATTTCCTACAACACTGGGTCCCGCATCCGTGCCCGCCCTATAGCGCGGGATCCCTGAAATAACGCCAAGGCGGGCACGGACGCGGGAGCAACACATTAAAACGTAAAAACGATAGGACATTCCAAAACACCATGGCAAGCAAAACCGTACAGATTGCAGGCACGAAGATAAAATGAGCACGGCACTCCTCCACAGCCACAACTCTGTTCGCTCTCGTCCCAATCGGCTCACACGGCGGCGCTCCCCACCACACCGCCGACAGGACCGCTCAGGCCGATACCCGGCGACGCCGCTCGGTCCGCCCACGGAGGCGGTGGGGCTCTCATCAGGAGAAATCACCTCCCTGGTCCCCCGGCGACACACTCGCAGACCCGCAGCAGCGAGGCTCCACGGCACTCGTGACCGCCCCATTCACCGGACGCCGCCAACTTGCATGGCGTATATATAGTTCGTGGATTAAATGCATAATTTTGCAAAGGAAGGAGTGCTCAAATACGAAAATGCACAAGAGTAAAACTGTCTTAAAAATGAATTTCACATAGGAAAATATGTGTCCTAAGACGAAAATACAAATTTTCTTATTTACGCAAGTTTCTCACTGAGCCCTAATGTTGAGTCTAGTAATTGGCATGAGATTCCAAGGTAAAACTCTAATCAGTTGTTTGCTCCACCAGCCACAACCTAGCAACCGATGTTAAGTCAAAGGTACCTTGTGTTGTAGTGGTATGGGAGATCAAATTATTTATCCTCTCGAGGCAGTGGAAGTGAGGTGCTTTGCCACCTGGACTTATGGAGATTTTGCTGGAATGTCAATATCATTATATGCCTAATTGAATTGTGTATTATGTATGTATGTATGTATGTATATATATATATATATATATATATATATGCAAGTTTCGGTAAAGATGACGGCATATTGTGCGTTGGTGTTCTTTTTGTTAAGGTTTTCAATCTTCCGAATAATTCCCTTCTCATGGTCATTAAAGCTGTTTAAAATTGTGCCTATATTGCATACATTTTGTAACGTTTCGTCAATACATATGACATCTTCAGACATATGAATATGAAGGCACAACAATAAAATAAGATAAAATACATACATTCGGTTTCAATCGATTCGAGCAAATGCTTTCAAGGCTTCCAAGACAATAGTAGATTTCCATATTTTTTACAGTTCTGTATCGTGTTACTTTTGTGTAGGTATCTTTCGTATAAAGATAGCCTCATCCATCATTACAAATTAACTACTTACAATAGTATTTGCACATCACATTAAATTCAGTATTTACACATAAAACTACACCTGTACCGGTTCTATGCACTTCAACTACAATGAACCGTGGTGGAGAGGCGCCTGTCATATAGTGACAGTGTGCCTCGCATGTTCATTTGACGATTTATTGTTGGGTCCCTGTCCCTTATGAGGACAGCTTCAAGTACGGACAGCTTTTTCTTGTTGGTGCACCTGGCTATGATGGTAGTGTTATCTACCATCATTGCTCGGGTGAGGGTTTTTCCATGGGTAGAAACATGTTTGTTAGGGGCGCCTGTTTGAAGGTGCATCGTAATACGGCGTGAAAGGGTTGTGGTTGTGTGGCCAATATACGTGGAGTTAGTTCGGCGCGCGCAGTCGCCGATGGGGCAGCGGAACTCGTATACGACATTAGTGGCCTTCAAGGGGGTGGTGTCCTTATTAAGGTTGTTTGACATGACCAGACTGGAAATGGAAGGATTTCTGTAGTAGGTTATGAGCTTAATTTGGTGTTCTGGGTCTGTCGGGGTGCAGTTTCTCACGACAATGTTCCGAAGTACTCTTTCGTCGCGCTTGTACTCCGTCGACATGGTTCCCTGATAGTATAGAGTGATGTTTTTGCTAGGATCTGTCTGTGGTGTTTTAGAGTTGGTGACCAAGAAGTGTTTGTGGAGCTGAATACGAATCTGCTCATCAATCTGTTTTTGTCTATAGTTGTTGTTAACTAGGATCTGTCTGATCCGTTCTAGTTCCTGATGTAGTAAAGGCCAGGAGGAAGAGTGTTTGATAGCACGGTTGATGTACGCACGAGTTACACTGCTTTTATATATATCAGGACACTCACTGGCACCGTTGAGACAGTGACCTGTGTCAGTGGCTTTTCTGTAGACAGAAGTTAGGAAGGGCCCATTCGTTGCATCTACAAAGACATCCAGAAAGGGTATTTTCTCGTTAATGGGGCGCTCTATGGTAAAAGTAAGCACAGAGTGTTCTTCTAGATTGGACTTTAATTGCAAGAGCTGCTCTTCACTTGAGATGTCAGTGAAGATGTCATCTATATACCTTGAGTATATGTGTATGGACGTTCTAGGGTTTATCGAGTTGATCGCCATGGACTCAATATGCGCCATATAACTTTCAGCAAAGAGTACACCAAGAGGCGAGCCCATTGCGACTCCGTCGATCTGTCGGTAAAGGTTCCCCAGTGGGCAACGGAAGGGCGTGTCTTTAGTGCATATCTCCAGCATTCTCTTAAGGAGGTTCCTAGGAACACGTAAGTGTGGAATGGATTCATGCTCATAAACGTTATTTAAGATTATCTCGATGGTAGTGTCAACAGGTACATTTGTAAATAGCGAACATGCATCTAGTGAAAACAGGTGACCTTGTCTTTCCTTTAGCCTCAGAATCTGAATAAATTCATCGGATGACTTTAATGAGTATGTCTTAGGTACATACGGAGACAGTAGCGAATTCAAGTATTTGGCGAGTTCATATGAAGGGGTGGGTATTTGGGAGATAATCGGACGGATAGGGTTGCCGGGCTTATGCGTCTTTATATTTCCGTAGAAATATCCGGGGTTATATTCACCGCTAATCTTTTGAAACTTGACCCCACCGTTCTCAGCATTTGCTACATCAATGAGTTTGTTAAGTTCTTTTTGCTGGTTTTGGATTGGGTTTCTACTGAGTCTCTGGAATTTTGAAGTATCTGTTAGAACTGCATTTACTTTTTCTATGTAGTCTCTACGATCGAGAATCACAAAGATTGATGATTTGTCTGCTTTACGAATGATAATATCCGGATGATCACGTAGTTCCTTAGCTGCGGTTCGAAGTTTGTCAGATAAAATGCTACTTTTAACACTTCCCCTACTTTTAGTACCTTCAGCTAATAACTGTTCCTGTAAGTCTGGGTTAACCCGAAGTTTACCTTTCTGATGGTGGTTACATATTTGCTGGTAGAGTAGTTCCAGCTCCGCCTTTTTCGCTAGTTGGTTACGCTTAGGGTAAGTTCGACAGTTTATCCCAAGGTTAAGGAATTCTTTTTGGTCTGGCGATAGTTCATGTGAAGATAGATTGATGAAGTTGTCCAGATCTTCTCTTAGTTTAACATTACCTCCATATAAACGTGACAGCTTTTTCCAAATTTTGTCCTTGACTGTTTCTTCATGTGCTTTCTTCAGATCATCCAAGGCCGTGTCCACCTTGCACTTTAATCCAGGAACGATGTTCAGGTCATCGTAGCATTTGATGGCTTCTTTAAGTCTGGCTGATATCTCTTCCAGGGCAGCTTTTTTATTCTTGGCTTCTTCTTTGAGAAGATTCTTGCGAAAGGTTGAAGTGGCCTCACTATGCCGCACTGCTCTATCACGAGTATGAATATTTGTAAATGCGGGGAGCAGGTTCTCACGTATGCAAGTTTCGGTAAAGATGACGGCATATTGTGCGTTGGTGTTCTTTTGTTAAGGTTTTCAATCTTCCGAATAATTCCCTTCTCATGGTCATTAAAGCTGTTTAAAATTGTGCCTATATTGCATACATTTTGTAACGTTTCGTCAATACATATGACATCTTCAGACATATGAATATGAAGGCACAACAATAAAATAAGATAAAATACATACATTCGGTTTCAATCGATTCGAGCAAATGCTTTCAAGGCTTCCAAGACAATAGTAGATTTCCATATTTTTTACAGTTCTGTATCGTGTTACTTTTGTGTAGGTATCTTTCGTATAAAGATAGCCTCATCCATCATTACAAATTAACTACTTACAATAGTATTTGCACATCACATTAAATTCAGTATTTACACATAAAAACTACACCTGTACCGGTTCTATGCACTTCAACTACAATGAACCGTGGTGGAGAGGCGCCTGTCATATAGTGACAGTGTGCCTCGCATGTTCATTTGACGATTTATTGTTGGGTCCCTGTCCCTTATGAGGACAGCTTCAAGTACGGACAGCTTTTTCTTGTTGGTGCACCTGGCTATGATGGTAGTGTTATCTACCATCATAGCTCGGGTGAGGGTTTTTCCATGGGTAGAAACATGTTTGTTAGGGGCGCCTGTTTGAAGGTGCATCGTAATACGGCGTGAAAGGGTTGTGGTTGTGTGGCCAATATACGTGGAGTTAGTTCGGCGCGCGCAGTCGCCGATGGGGCAGCGGAACTCGTATACGACATTAGTGGCCTTCAAGGGGGTGGTGTCCTTATTAAGGTTGTTTGACATGACCAGACTGGAAATGGAAGGATTTCTGTAGTAGGTTATGAGCTTAATTTGGTGTTCTGGGTCTGTCGGGGTGCAGTTTCTCACGACAATGTTCCGAAGTACTCTTTCGTCGCGCTTGTACTCCGTCGACATGGTTCCCTGATAGTATAGAGTGATGTTTTTGCTAGGATCTGTCTGTGGTGTTTTAGAGTTGGTGACCAAGAAGTGTTTGTGGAGCTGAATACGAATCTGCTCATCAATCTGTTTTTGTCTATAGTTGTTGTTAACTAGGATCTGTCTGATCCGTTCTAGTTCCTGATGTAGTAAAGGCCAGGAGGAAGAGTGTTTTATATATATATATATATATATATAAGAGTGTTTATATATATATATATATATATATATATATATATATATATATATATATATATATATATATATATATATATCAGCAATTATACATTTGCCAGTGAAATGGTTATTAGAACTTTACCCAAAACAAGTCTTATTCCCAGAAACCTTTGTTCGCCATTTCTTAGCTACAAAATGAAGAATTCAGCCTTGGGCAGGACACTTCTGCAATGAAGGTACTTGAGCGCCAGTAGACAGAACATGATAAGTTCTGAAGAGATCTTGTTAGGTCAGTCTTGGCCAAACCCACCAGTTGGGGGAAAACTTTGTCCATCTTTGAGGGAGGTAAGGAGCATTAGGGCAGACACTGACACTTAGGGCAGCACTGACCTACCAAGACAGGAACAGAGGCACCAAGAGGACTACTGTGCAAAAGGTGACACAAAACGGAATTGGAACAAAAGCGTCATATCTTTTCGTGTTTTAGTGTCATAGGTAAGTGTGCTTAGGCCAAAAACAACACAATTAAACTTTAAAGGGCGCCCACACACGCACACACGCACGCCACGCACGCACGCACGCACGCACGCACGCACGCACGCACGCACGCACGCACGCACGCACGCACACACACACCTGCCACCACATACAAATAAGCTCATGATAAATTCAGTTCCTTGAAAAACACATTTTATGCATAACTTCTAGGTAATTCTGAAGGAAGACAAACTAATCACTTAGACCCTTAAGATATATGGTTTCCGACCCTTTCCACCTCACTCTCATCGATGCTCAACACAGCTGCCCATGCCCAAGCACCAATTCCCCCAAAAATGAAAATGCAAATCTAAGTAGTAGGTATTAAGTACAGGCCACACTGCACACTTTTCCCCTTTTTAATCACACTTTTCCACTTTCTACTCATGAGAAAGAAGTTCAAACCAGACCCCGTTTAAGTTGTTTGGCAGCATTACGTCATCATGGCTGGAGAGGCACTACAGTTACTATGCAGGGCATTGGAGAAATTGCACTTTTTCGAAGCTCTAAATAACCTGTTTAGAACTGTATCAACAAAACTTATATGGTTGAACAGAAAGCTAAAAGATTTGTATTTGAGAAACCATCAGACGTTTGCAAAAACTCCAGTGAAGAATATTATTTTTACAAATTTTCCAGAGCGTGTCAAAATAAGGACATTTTCAGCACTAACAGCTGTTTGCAGTAAGACTAATCTCGATTTTGACTGGCTGTTAATTTCTGACCTTTGATTGGCTGTTGGTGGTACCTGCAGCAGAAGACAATAAACACCGGTGATCTCTTGAGCAAAGGCAAATTTATTTCTCTCGGCTATTATGTAGGCCTGAGTTGATCAAATAAATGCATGCCCTTCAAAACAAATCTTTGAAGTGTTATAATTTTTTCATTAGATTTACGTAAAATACGCTGCTCGCCGTTGAGATCAAGGTTACTGTCAAATTGGTGAAACAAGTTGATTTCGATTTATACTAGATTGGTGCCAAATACGCCCAAACTTGGTATGTTTCAGCTGATCCTTCCAAAAACTTAGTAGAATCTCCTATAACTTAGTAGGAAATGGCGGTGACGCCATCATGGGAGGACTATATTTAGTAGGAAACTTGGTTGTACCCGTAGTTAAATAGAGATGGGACTTTTTTGGTCCTGCGGTCCCGGCGCCGGGACCAGGTTTGGTCCCGTGGGACTAAAGCCGGGACTAAAGGCTAGACGCTGGGACTGTGCGGGACCAGATCCAGTCTGGATAAAGAAAAATTCATGATAATGGTTTCCACATTTCATCTAAAACTAAGATAAGAGATAAAATATAGCTGTGACTTTCCAACACATCATTGCCTCCTTGATGCAATATTCCAACTTTATAAGATGAGAAAAGTATCAATGCAACTAGATGAAAGAGAAAAATAATATTGCACACACACAGCATAGAACACAGCTCTCACTAAGTTTCATTCTTTGGAAACAACATTTTCAAATGTAATTCCCATTCCTTCACTTAATTATAAATCAACTCGGTGACACAACCAAAATACAACCCAAAAATGTTGGGTTTTGGGGTCAAAATCACTTTGGATTGAAGAAAATGACGTTTTTTGCATATAGATACTCGAAGGCATAAAAACAAAAGCTTGATTGAAAAGAGAATTCTGGAATTGGCGATTGGAAACGGCCGTCCCTACCAACCCCACTGTTTCAATTGCCTTCTCTCTCTAAAAAAAAAACACTAAACAGTATTTCAAATTACCTACGTCTGTGCGTTATACCTTAGGTTACCTTAGGTGTACGGGACTTTCTGAGGCACGCCAAGTGCCTGTTATGTCGTGAATAAAACGTAAATGGCTTCAATTTGTTCAACAACATTCTACTACCGCACCAGCGGTTGTCGTAGACACGGTAGTAGAACACAACAACAAGAAGAATAATAAAGATAAAAAACAAGTGTGCGCCACTACTGTCTTTGAAGAAAAATTCAACCAAGCAGAAGCACAAGCTTTAGTAGCCTCAAGCTTAAAGGCATGGATAACTGTACTGGATGGGCAACTCTCTTAAATCCCCTTTGTTATCGGCGACAGCGCCGCCGCCACTGCCACCTAGCGGCCGTCCAGGTGGCAGATAGAACGGCGCGTCACCAAAGCAGTGCCGATAATAGAGGAGAAACCGTACGTCACCCTTCCCTTATCATTTTGTGACTATTTATAAAGGTCAGCGGGAGGATGGTGACAATTTAATGTTTTTTTAAGCAATCACGGGCATATTGCTTCGTTAAATCGGAACTCAACTCGTAACACCTGCAATATTGGAGGAGGAGGGAGGGGCTGGTAGGCATCTCCTATGACCTAGGAAACCAAGCTCAGGAAAGATCGCGTTGGGGGGGGTGCGGACCATAAAGTTCTAGCCTTCATCCTATTTTCATTGACCTAGGTGATGATCTTCAAGGTCAAACGAGGTAATTAAAGACAGATCTTGACTGTGCTGGGTAGCCCTTGGGGAATGCAATGATCATGCCATCTGCAGTGCCACAAGGGGCGCCACTTTTAAATGGCAATACCTACCAGGTGGGCGCAAAAATCCTACCGGTGCATAGGCGGATCCAGGGGGGCAAGGGGGAACGTGCCCCCTATTGACCCTCGGCGCCCCCTGAAATGGTCACGGCGCCCCCTGAAAGGTCACTTCCATTTTCGAACCCTGAGCGGGGAGGGCTGGAAAGCGAAATTTCAGGGGAGCGCCGTGACTATTTCATGAGATGCCGAGTCGATCGGAAGGCACTTTGAACCCCCCCCTTCTCCCCACCTGGATCTCTTGGCAGATGCAAGGGGATTCCGACCATGGCCTCTCCCTCCAAAGCGCTGGTGGGGTGGGGTAAACTAGCTTTTGGTCCCCCTAACGCCGGAGAAATATTTGAAAGGTGTTTACACTAGGTCTGTAGAGCAAAAAATTTCGCTCCCATCCTCCCTCAGAAGAGCGATCATCGAGGGGTAGCATATACTAGGTATATCGAGCACCCGTATTGCACGTCGCCCATGGAGAGAGCAGAAATGGGTTTGCACCCCCAAAACTCGGGACTAAGTCCGCCCCTGCCCGGATTCGCGTATGGCCGAAGGTCGATGGGGGAGCACCTGCACTCACTGGATCCGCACATGCTACTTACAGATCCCCACTTCCCAAACCATGGCACGGGAGCAAACAGATCCAGAACAAACAATCGTTTCGTTTCGTTACATTTGCCAATTGGCCTGGAGGAAGTCATCACAGGTCACCAGTGTCAAAAACAGTATTTTTACGATAATTTTTTAACCTAATCAAGCTCGAGCGCTGAACTGAAAGGCATCGTATATTGCTCATCATTGGCTTTCATTTGATATACAAATTACTTTTCTGACGGTGACGAAATGCTGCCCTCATCCCAAACTTGAAAGAAGTTCCCGCACCTAGGGTTTAAGACAGCGATCACGTTTCAGGTGGCGCCCTCGCCATTTTAGAGGGCGCTGATGGTCTGTGGTATAGGCAGCGCGTGTCCACCGGCATACGCATAATACACATCCGTCAATTCCCTGGAAATGCACATCAACATAACGAAGTCTTAGCGTCCCATCCCCCACGCTGATAAGACCGATTAGTGTTTCACTTTACAGCTAGGCAGTCTGCATTCTGTATTTCTTACCTGTCTGGCAGCTTATCCCACAGTAGTCGATTCGCGAGGTTTGAGACGAGAAGGTCCTATCTATATGCGGCCGGCACACGAAAACACAGTATGTGTTGCAAGCTCTTTCCACAAGTAATAACTCCATTTTAGCTACTTTGAGGATTAGCAAAGTCTCTCTTGAAGGAATTTTAGCCCAAAATTGCTTGTGTATTAGAAGAAAATATGGCCTATTGGAATTAGATTTGGATAGTAGCTCCCAGGGGCGTAGGCACGGTTTGAAAAGTGAGGGGGCCAACCTTAGAGGGGCCCACCTCAAGGGGGCCCAGTCCATGGGGGCCCATAATTATAAAAAAATTAGTTAGCTTGTTTGGTGTCAATAAGGCACGCATGCACAATAGGATGACAACGTATGGAAAATTGAGGAATTAAATTTTGCCCTATGATTTTGATTTGTACCTATTATGATCAAATAAGTCATAGTAAAGCGCAAAAAACATTTTTCGTGTTTTTTTACCTAGACCCTTTTCATATACGAAATACATTTTTAAGCTCTTTTGGAGGATTTCAATCATTTTTTTACCACGAGTGCATTTCTTATATTTACAGATGTTTAGGCCCTTTTATCACATTTACAAAATTAAAAACTGTTTAGAAAACTATAGACAATGCTTTGATACCAAACAGCCTCACTTCGCTATGCCTAATCAACATTTTGCTTATTTAATGACAAAAATGGGAACATTTATTTAGGCTGTTACGGATCCCTTCTTTCTATCAGTAGAGATTGATTTAGGTAAAGGCTGATCACAATAAATACGTCTAGCTATATTTCGATGCCTAAAATGCAGAGCTCCAGCATGACTGCAAGTGCAATGTAGGTACTTGATGGCCAGCTTTGTGATGCTGTGGAGGTGTGGGCGTGGTGATAAAGTGGTCAGCAACCTTGCTTTCCACGCAACCAATCCGGGTTTAAGGCACGGCAGATTCCTTGTGCAAGGAGCAATTTGACTCCCAAGAAACCCCTCCCAACAGGGAAAGAGTTGGCGACGCCATATAACCCTGGCATCGAAGGACGTCACGCCTTTCAATGGCTCAGGGACGACTTTTGCTCGGCATTTGATGCGGGGTCCGTATCCGATTCATGCTTTGTGTTGGGATTGATATGGGATGGAGTTTGATTGGGACCAATTCTCGGGACTCATTTGGAAACACTCGGGTAGTAGGTGCCTTGGTTTTTTTACGAAGCGCTCCTCCTCCAGGGGCTTGCAGGCAGCGTACTTGCTGATATTTGCATATACGTTGCGGGGGCCTACCTCAAAAGGGGGCAGTATCTCCCTGACCCCCGGTTCCTATGCCTATGCCGCCCAGGGGCCGCCAAATTATCTCGGAGGGCCCCAAGGTCCAGACCATGGCTCAGGAACCTAGATCAGTCAGCTCAAGGGCTCAGACCAGTGCATTAGCCTCGGGACCAGCTTATCAAGGGACCCTACATAAGCACAGGACCCCTAGAAGCTCATCACAGTGGAGCCCCAGATTCGCACAGGGTGCCAGATTAGCTTAGGGGCCCGGTTCAGCTCGGGGGTCCCCAGGTCGACTTATGTAGGGTCTCAAAACAGCTCAAGGGGCTTGTTCAAGCTCACGGATCCCAGCTTAGCTCAATGACGCTAGAACAGTTCAGGGGCCCCAGACCAGCTCAGGGCTCTTGTTCAGCACAGGCCAGCTCAGCTCAGGGGCCCAGATCGGCTGATATAGGGTCCCCTCTCATACCAGCTCAGGGGCTCCATTCAAGCTCACGGCCCCCAGCTTAGCCCAGGGACCTTAGAAGAGTTCAGGGCCCCCATACCAGATCAGGGGCCCCAGTTAAGCAAAGGGTACCCAGATTAGCTCAGGGCCCCACCTAGGCTTAGGGTGTCCCAGGGTGTCTGATATAGAGTCTCAGAACACAGTGGCGTAGCCAGGATTCGGCCAAGGAGGGGTCCGACTACCGTCGGGGGCACCAAACCGGGGGTCCCCTTAGTAACCGGGGCCCATCTCCTATATCTTTTGTATAGTATCTTAACATTCACACGAAGGAAATTTTTTGTGCCTTTTTAAGCATTTATTCTTATTTTATTTATAGCTTGATTTTTTCGATCCGACCAAATGCTGGTAAACTAAGGTCACCCAATATTAAGGATGGCCCATACCTTATATGGTAGCGTGGCTATAATAACAGCTTTGTGCCATATTTCGGGAAGTTCAATGTTGATGCGCGCATGATGTTACACCCGAGTCTACCTCAATTCACTCTGGTAATCAGACATGAAGTTATTGAAGGTCAGTCGTTTTGAGTACGTAGAAATTATCTTCTACGGGAAATGATTAGCAATTATTTCCCAGTGTCGAATCCATGAACTCTTTAATCAGGAAATTTCAAAAGAAACGGAAAAAAACGAAAAAATACAAAAGACATGTAGTGTGTCCCGAACGTTACATAACCTCTATTCCGTCGATAGATCCTGTTGAGATCCAGTTACTTTCTTACCCTTGCTATCTTGTAAACGAGCAAATTACCAAGACAAAAGGCGCCTGAGATATCTATCGCCTTGGATCTTTCTGTCATTGTTATTTTCAACCTTTCATACCTATTTTTCCTTTGAGGACTATGCTCATCGATTTCTGTCATTACCCTTGTTTATCTGGTTTCCTACGAAAATATCAGAAGGTTGTTTATTTCAGAATATTTAGGAATGTAGTTATTGGTGTTAAGCTAATAGATTAAAAATTGACTGAAGTGCCAAATTCCCTGTTCGATTTGCTCTTATGGTAAAATTAGTTTAATTTTTGCCTTTCCTTCGATAATGGTGCCTGATGGACATGTTTCAATTTGTCTTTTTTAGTACGCAATAGGGGTAGATACATTTTTTCCGAGGCATATGATTTTGAAAATTTTTATTCGAGCTCTGGGGCCACCTAAGAGCAACACTTGGTGGCACTCACAAAGCTAATTTTCGGCCGCTCTCCTGATTAGATCTCAGGGGGTCTCTGAGACCGATTCACGGCGCCTCTTGATCAAAACTGGGGGCCCCTGAGAATCTCTCGGGGCTCCTGAGATTAGTTATTCGGCAGCACCTCTGAGACTAATTATTGGGCCCTCCAGATTTACTCTGGTGGGGGGCTGAGACTGACTATCGTCGCCATCCAGATTAGCTCTTGGGGTCCCCTGAGGCTGTCTTTGGGGTGGGGGAGGGGACTGGGAATGACTTCCAACAGCCCTCTGAGATTTACTCTAGGGCGCCCCTGAGACAAACACCCCGGGGGGTGGGTGGAATCATCTCTGAGACTGAGTCTTTGGCGTTCCTGAGACTGACTCTCGGAGGCCCCCTGAAATAGACTTTTGCGAGGCCCTGAGAACCACTCTCTGGGGCCCTGAGACTAGGTCGGCCCCCACCTTCCTGAGACAGACTCCCGGGGCCCCTGATACCGACTTTTGGGGCCCCTGAGACCAACCCTAGGGGGCCCCCGAAATTTGCTTTCGGGGGCCTTGAGACTGACTCTCAGGGCGGGGACCTTGAGGCCGACTCGGGACGCCCTGAGAACAAATCTTCAGGGGCCCCTTAGACTGACTCTGGGGCCCCGTGATCAGAGAATTCTTTGCAGTGGTTCAGATTGGCCCAAGGGGGTCTGCGGACGCCTAGGACCCCCTTGGCTACACCACTGCATCCACACTTTCGGGGGCCCTCCGGAATCACCATTTGGAGGCCCCTAAAATAATTTCTCCCCAGACCAATACTCCGGAGCCCTTGATACTAATGCCCGGGGCTTCTAAGACCAAGCTCGGGGTGCCACTTAGATCAGGCTCAGGGGCATCCTTAGACCCATGCTCGCGCTTTTCTCGGGAGTAACTTGACACCGATGTTCCGGGGCCATCAAGATCAATATTTCGAGCCCCCCGAGACTAATGCTCGGTACTCTGGAGTCCTCAATACCGATACTCGGGGGTCCTGAACCCAGGCTTGGGGGCCCCTGAGACCAAACACTGCGTCCATGAGATCAATGCTCGTGCCTCACTCATAAGTCCCTCGATATCAATAGTCGGGTGCACCCCGATGGGGGCCCTGAACCCCTGAGACCAAGCTCGGGGCCCCTGAGACCAAGCTTGAGGGGACCCTGAGACCAAGCTCGGATGCTCCCTGGGACCAAGCTCGAGGGCCCCTGACACCAAGCTCGGGGTTCCCTGAGACCAAGCTCGAGACCCCGTGAGACCAAGATCGAAAGGCCCATGAGACCAAACATCGAAAGGTCCATGAGACCAAGCTCGGTTGTCCCCTGAGACCAAGTTCGGGGGCCCTGAGACCAAGCTCAGGGGCCCCCGAGATCAATGTTCGGTATTCCAGAGCCCTCGATACCGATGATCGGGGGCCCCTGAGACCAAGCTCGGAAAGCCCGTGAGACCAAGCTAAGGGGCCCCTGAGACCAAGCTCAGGGGCCCCGAGATCAATTTTCGGTATTCCAGAGCCCTCGATACCGATGATCGGGGGTCCCCTGAGACCAAGCTCGGGAGCCCCTGAGACCAAGCTCAGGGGCTCCGAGATCAATGGTGGTGTTTTTAGTACATAAGGTCAGCCCAAGGGGGTCTGCGGACCCAGGGACCCCCTCCCTGGCTACGCCACTGTCAGAACATCTCAAGGGGCCCATTCAAGCTCAGTGGTCAGTGGCTGTAAAGCCTTATAGGGGTCCCAGACCATCTCAGGGGCTCTCAGTTCAACACATAGGCCAATATTAGCTCTGATGTCCAGATAAGCAACCCTCGCCCCACCGGGGCCATCGATGGCCCCTAAGGTTTTTCCGGGATAGCAGAAAAACGACGAGGCGCAGCACCGCGGTTGAGGACTCTACCTCTCACTGCATCATTTTCCCATCATCCCTGAAATTTTTACCCCGGGTCACCCAAGGTCAGGTCACCAGACGAGGTCAACCAAGGTCACCTCACTTCACCTTTAGAGCTCTGTAAGAGCTACATTTCAAAGTCGATCGATTTGAAACTTCCTACACTTCATGACCCCTCCAGGGTCTACAAGGTGTATATCCGGGATTTTTCGATTTTGTGCCCTGAGGTCAGGTCACGAGGCGACCTCTCCCATTGGAAAAGCATGGGGAAAAGCTATTTCATGATATAAAAGCCACAAAAATGATTGCAAATACTCAGACTGCTCAGAACAACGTTTTTGGACCCCTTTCACGGATCCCAGGGTCATATTTACCCTTTGACTTTTCCAAGGTCATCCAAGGTACCAGAGGTCAAAAACAGTATTTTGACAATAACTTTGGCCTAATTGAGCTAGAGCGGTGAAACAAACACTATCGTGTTTGTCTTGTCACTGGCTTTCATTTGATGTACGGCAAGGTCACTTTTTGACCTTTCGTGACCTCAGGTCATGTTAGGTCACGAGGTGACCTCTGGCGGTCAAACCACTGGCGGGAGGTCTTTACGTTCCACATAGCGGAAAAGTACAGGCAATTTGCTATCAAATGTACTTTACCAGGCCTCAATAGCTCTAATGACATAAGAGTTATGCCCAGTTTGCTTAATCATTGCATATTTGAGTGAAAATAGCCGATCTTGACCTAATTTGACCTCTGGAGGTCAAACCATTGACCTGAGCACTAAAACATGCGAAGTAATTTCTTACTGAATTCACGCGAGCTTTCTATTGCACTTTACAGATTTGCGCTAACGCCCATATTTTCGGAGTTAGAGGGGGCCATCGATGGCCCCCGGTGGGGCGAAGGTGGCGCCGGACCCCCGGTGGGGCGCGGGTTAAGGGCCCGGATCATCCAGGGGCCCCTTGTCGGCATATATGGGGTTTCAGAACAGTTAAGGGTTTCAATTAAAGCTTACAACCCAATTTCAAGGCAGGGGCCCTATTACTGTGCAGGGGCCTCAGATAAGTTTATGGTCTTCTGTGCATCACAGGGGATCCAGATTAGCACAAGGGACAATATTAACTTTACGGTCCCAGCTCAGCTCAGGGGCCCCCAGGTCGGTGGATATAGGGTCTGGCCAACTCACAGGGGCCCTGTTCAAGGTCACGGCTCCTAGCTCAGTTTAGGCATCCTAGAACAGTTCATGCTGCCCAAACCACCTCAGGGGCGCTCAGTGCAGCTCAAGGGGCCCAGATTAGCTCGTATGGCATCAGAGACCAGTTCAGGGGCCCCAGAAGCTCAGGGGACCTTAAAATAGACTCATGGGACCTCAACTTAGTTTAGGGGTACAGGTAAGTTTAACGGAGTTCCGGGGCAAGCTCTCGGGCCAGTTAAAGTTTCTTGCTTAATATTACAGTTCTTGATATTCTTATCTCCGTTGCGGGGGCCCGTCACTGAAAAGTGGGGGGGCAGTGGCCCCTGGCCCCCGGTTCCTACGCCTATGGTAGCTCCTACTCAGACATTAGGCGTTGCTTGAGAGGTATGATATCGCACAAAGCTGCAGAAATCAAAGAAGGCATTGGCTGATTTAATGTCGATTAGGGCTGCCTCAAACAGTGTTTTAGGCAAGTATTATGTATTATATAATGTTTTATGTGTATTTGACTGATGACATCTGATATGCACGTGTACTGATATGTGAGGTGTATGTGAATGCATGTGTGATATACACCATGAGTGTGAAATAAACATTATTATTATTATTATTAGTAGTAGTATTATTATAATTATTACTTTCCAATGATATGTTTGTTTGTAGGCTGATATGTGTTTCGGAAAAGTGGCAATGTGGGCTACCCGATCTAATATCTCTTACAGGGGTGGATATCTCTTTTCAAACCAGGGCGTCCCGGTCCGGTCGGGGCCGCAGGAGTGGGTTTTTTTACGTAAGTAAAAGAAGACACTTAAATTCGGGAAATGCCGATAAATACCACATGGAACCTTATCATAGTGGGATTTTTACACCAGCCAGATTATGACTTCCTCGGGAGGTAAAATTGACATGCACATTTCAACACACTTCGAGCATTTAATCAGATGTTTTCCGGAAACTCAAAATGATATACGGGTCGAAACCTCTGCCTTGACTCGGTCTTTGAAAGGACAGAGATTATAACGTACCGTGCGCTTTTTAATATAGTCCTCAATGAAAACGTGTTAGCAGTAGGCAACATTAGCGTGTGAAATCAAAATACATTTCAATGCCCAAGTGTAGCTTTTGCCCCTCTGAGAATTCCTAGCAGTTGGCACATCATTATAGCCAAAAGGATTATTACAATATGAATATTTTGATGATATAAATAAATCACCAAAAAATTATGAGACATGCTACAGTATGGCGATAGCTAGGTCTAGTATGCTTTTTCCGTAAAATTGGCTCATTGCTAAGCTTTTTCCCCTCTCTTTCTCTCACTCGATGGTTTTACCCCCCTAAAATTCCAAGACAAAAAACTGCACCATAAATCAAAGCAAATTGCATAAAAAGTAATTATGCCACGAAAATTCGTTTCTTGAATGTATGAAAAATCCAATAGCTATCACTAAATAACTTTCTTGATACTTTTTCGTGGAGAGAATTATGGGTCCCACCGCTGGGGGAGGGGGGACGGGGACACGCGTCCCCCACTTTTGAGAGTGGGAGAGGACGGAGTATGGTTTGTCCCCCTCCTCCCACCACTTTTCACACAGGGACCCATTACTTTGTCCCGAGTACTGAGATCAGAGCGAATAACAAAGAGCGGGCCTTTTGCAAACACACTAACTACAACCATGATTTCTTTCCGATACATGACTGTGGATACAGACGCCCAATGTTGCCTCTTACGGGTCTTTCACTGGGTCAGGGATCCCGAGATCAAGTCAGAAACCTTCTGCAAAATATTTTTTAGTAGGCCTCGGGCCAGCTAAATGGTTCCAGCACCAACCCTGGGTGCCAGACGAGCTAAGGGCTCTAAAAAGCTCAGGGGGCCGAGATCAGCATAATGTGTCCAGACAAACTAATTGGATCCATACTAGTTAAACACGCCCAATGCCACTTCAATTGACACCAATCCAGCTAGGCGCCCTCCAACCAAGGCACGAACCTCTTACATAATTCCTCTCAGGGACCCTAGACTAGCTCAGGACTTTCTTTGACATTCTACCTCAGTGACCCTTTTTACCTCAGGGGGCCCCAAACCAGCTTGAGCCCCAATATTACTCCAGTTTACTCCTGTGCAATACACCCCAAGGACCCAGAACATCTCAGAGGCCTTTTGCGAAACTCTCTCCAGACGTTCAGTGTCAATTCAGAAGGCCCAGGCCAACACACTCAGCTCAGGAGGCCCATACAAACTAAGAGGGCCCGACCAGCTGGGTGCCTCGACGAACTCACGAAGCTCTAAATAAGCACAAGGGGGGCCCATACGTTAAACGGATCCGATACCATTCCAGGGGCACTTGCAAGCTCAAGGGACACTAATCCAGCTTGGGGACATAGGACCGAGTCAAAAACCTCTTATGTAGCTCCTCTCAGGGGCCCTTACCAGCTAAGGTGACCCCAAACCAAGTTGTTCCCCACGACAAAGTCATTAAGCTCCTGTATAATAATCTCTCAGAGTACCAGATCAGCCCAGGGAACCCTTGTAAAACGCCCTCTCAGGAGGCCCAAGCCCAACTCAGGGAACCCAAGATTAGCCGAGAGGGGCTATACCAGTTAAGAGGCTCCCGACCAGATAAAGAGCCCCTGACGACTCAAAAAGCGCCAGTGCCAGCACCTGGTGTTCCAATATCAGCGAGGGGACCCTGACCATCTGAAAGGGCCTCAGATCAGCTCAGGGGGCCAGACCCGCTGTAAGGGCCCTAAATCGGCTCAGCATGCTCATTAAAACTCAGAAGGTCAGACCAGTTGGGCCCCCGACGATTTCAAGGGACCTAAATCAGCTTAATAGGGTACAGACAACCTAAAAGACCCATACCCATTTAAAGGGCCCAATACCAGCTCAGGGGCCATTACCAGCTCAAGGGACATCAATCCAGATAGGGGCCTTATGAGCAAGCCAGGAATTCTTAAATAAATCCTTTCAGGGGCCCTAGACCAGTTCATGACCCCTGAGCCAGCTCAGGGTCTAAGGCCGAGTCCGTAAGCTCATGTGAAATAACCTCTCACGGCCCCCAGAACAGTCCAGGGGCTACCTGCAAAACTCCCTCTCCGGCGGCTCACAACCAACTCAGGAATCCCAAGACCAGTTAACCAGTTAGTAACCAGTAATACCAGTTAACGGGTCCCGACAAGCACAGGGCGCTCCAGTACCAACACATGGGTTTCAAGATCAGTGTGGGGGCCTGGTTAACTAAAGGGGCCCCAGATCAGCTGAGGGGACACGATATCACGTCAGGGAACCCACCAACTCAGGGGGCCCAGGTCTGTACAGGGACCCCAAAGCCGCTCAGGGAGGTCAGAAAAACTCAGAGGACGATACTGAGGGGCCTCAAGCTCAAGTCTAGAACCTCCGGTGCAAGAGTTTCTCAAGAGCCCCCAGAACAGCTCAGGGAGCCCTAGTGAAGCTCCATCTCAGTAGGCATAAAATCAAGACAGGAGGTCCAGGGGTTGAGTAAGTTCCATTTGGGGGATGAGGTGGCTTAGTGGATAGCACCGTTGTCTTCTAAGCCACTGGTCCCGGGTTCAAGTCCCGGCGGAGCCTCTGAATAAGTCGATCTGATTCCCAAAATCCCTTCCAACAGGGTGAGAGTTGGCGACGCCGTATGACCCTGGCAGTTGGTGTGTCGTTAAACCCCAACAATTATTATTCTTCTGTGAAAGACCGACTTAGGGTGCTGCTTAGTTCAGATGAGGGACCTTTACAACCTCCTTTGACCTTGAAGATACTAAACTAGGTTAACGAAGCTTAGCCATAACGTAGATCACCATCGCCATCACGCACCTCACAACGGGTAATTTCAAACCCTCTTAGTTTCTAAGATCCTCGGGGGGGGAACTTTAGGACCCTCCAATGCACGTTGACGCCAGACCCCTCTACACTGTGCGTGTTAAGGTAAGAGCATGACCCAACGCTAAAACACGTACCCACTGTGAAAGACCGACTTAGGGTGCTGCATAGTTCAGCTGAGGTACCTTCGACCAGCTCAGGGGCCCAAATTTTCCTGCGCATAGCCGAGACGGGAAGCCGTGGCGCCGCCCCTGGTCTCTAGCACCCCTCTACAGATAAGATGCAAAGGGACAGATAGGTCAAATTATGACGCAGCCGATCACACAAATACCGCGAATTTAGCTATCATTGCTTATATGTCAGACAATATTTTGTAAGAGCAGAAGGTGTAGGACCCGGGCTGACCCACCAGGTTCTCTCAATTTCCAACTCAGGGGGTCCTGACCCCCACCAACGCCCCCGGGATCTTCACCCATGATCTCTTATATCGAAAAATTAACGATGATAATTGGCGTTTAACACGCGCATTGCCGGGGGGTGGGTGCCCACCCCCTCGGGTTTTTCGGAGATAGCAGAAAAACGGTGGCGCGTAGCGCCGCCGTACTTGGCATACTTTTTCCCTCATCATTTTTACACAACTTCTGTGAAAATTTTAAGGTTAGGTCATCTCAGGTCAGGTCACCAGTACAGGTCAAGTGACCCGACCTCAAAAAAAGTTTAAGATAGCATAAGTCGGAGCAGGGTGAACTTATCCGATTGAAACTCATCACATAATGGCCTCACCGAGTTCTCTAAAATATGTTCCGGTATTTTTGATATCGATGACCTAAGGTCAGGTACGAGGCATGACCTCTCCATTGGAAATACATGGTAAAATGTTTTTTAGGGAATACCTCAGTAACGGATGGTGATAGAGCATTTATTCTAGCTGCATTAGACTCGCCTGGGCTTTGCGGTTCTAATGATATGCATTTTATATAATTTGACCATGACCTGACCTCAGGTCAAGTCAAATCCTTGATTTGACCTAGCAATGTCAAATTATATATCAATCGATTCGGCTTGCTGAGAGGATTCATATAGTTGAAGTCGTTTTGCTCTATCTTTACTTGTTCAGATGTAATGGCCGAAAAAACTGAATTTACATGTTATCCCTATGACGGCATGTTTTGACCTCTCGTGACCTTGAATTTGACCTGACAAAAAATGGTTTAAATGTTTTCGATGGAGAAGTAGATGGGCAGCTCAACGCCGTTTACCGTTTTTCGCTACCTACCGTGGTTCTCGAGATCTTAGGGGGCGGGTACCCGCCCCCCCGTCAATACGAAGGTGGCTCAGACTCCCGTCAATGCGCGTGTTAAGGGCACGTCAGCTGTTAAGGCTATATGTGCCCTGTTTGAAAAATTAACGAGATTTCAGTCAAATTATAAATACATTTTTAACATTTTCACTGCCATGCACTATCCTTGAGAGATATCAGGGATACCTACATCTGTGAAAGCTGTGGTTCAGACTAAGTACATGCCGACGCCTGAGTGTAGCAGGCCAAAGATGCAGAGGTGTTCGCATTGGGATGTTTTCATGGTACAAATAAATCGCCGAAATTCATACGGTTTTAACACGGTACAATTGACCCCCGGTGCTGTTACAATTGCCCCTCACTTGGGGTCAATTGTAACAGCTGAAGTAAATTTTTAGAAGTGAAATTTTGACCCCTAATTGTTTTTATTTTGAAATCTTTCTACCTCTGTCACATTGCAAAATCTTCAAAGTTGATGAAAATATCATTATAAGTGTTCTAACTCAATGTCATATTTCTCCAGAACCAGAAATGTGAAATTTGTTACAATTGACCCAGTCTCCCCTAGGTCGTATTATACATCATTCGATTTGTCGTGACGAGAGGAGGCAAATGGTGCCTAAAAATGAGTCTAAATCAACCCTGTCAGATGCGAGAACACAAAAACTTTACTCAAAATGCCACCTTCTTTGACCTGTCATGACCTCAATATTGACCTGAGCTAAAAAGTGACCGAAGTTTCTTCACGAATTTGTATGAGCTATGCACCAGCGCTCGCGTTTTTTAGTTATTCTGCATAGGGGCCGAGTTCGAGGCGGCTATTCAAACAGCCCCCCCAGGGCGAAGGTGGCTCGTAGGCCCATCGGGGCGCGGGTTAAGTCAGCATTACTTGCAAATAATATTCATAGTGACATAGGAAGACTGTGAAGGGCATTAATTCGAGATTGGTATCTTAGTTCGTTAAAAGTTTATATGTAACATGATTTTGGACACCGCTTACGCACAGGTAGTCATTTCCCCATGATTGCTTCACAATTTAAAATGGAGTTTCAAGTTCGCATATTTGATGTCAAGTATGGATGCAAGCAAACCCATTTTTTCGTGCCACCAGAAAACCCCGAGGGGGTGTTCAAACACCCCCACAGGGGCGAGGGTTAAATAAGAAATTTTAACACTAACCCTATGGCGTTGACTGGCAAGAAATGGGTTGAAAGGCCCATGGTACACCTCAGCTTAAATTCGAACGTTCCGCCGTCACTGCCAATACGTATTACCTTCATATCAAAATGCTGCTCGCCTGGTTGGGATGGCCCCTCCCATAAATATATCCTGGAACCGCCTATGCATATACATACATCCGTCTCTGCCACCTTTCGCTCTCCATGCATCTATCATTGCTCTAGCCAAACAGCGTATTCACAGAACATACCAGCATCGGATATCCGTAAAAACCTATAACATCCTCCATGCATAGGTACTCTTCTACGAGGAAACTGACACCAGAAAAACAAACATGAAAAACAAAAGACGCAAGTTCACTAGATGTCAGTAAGTCACACGTTTCTTTTCATTGTCGAAATTTTAGCAGGAATATATTTGATCCACGACACAGAGAACGAACAATTTATAGATGAGTAAAACAGCCGAGACACCACCAACCCACTTACCCCTTCCTTTACCACCCTCTCTCCACACCAACAACAGCAATGTACACACAGGGGCGGACGCAGAACCCGAGTTTTTTTGGGGGGGCAAACCCATGTCTTTCTATCCTCCTGGAGGGGGAGGGTGGGACGTGCAATTTGGGTGCTCGACAGACCTAGTATAAGCTACCTCTCCAAGTGCATGATCGTTCTCCTGGGGGGTGCGAGCGAATATTTTTTTGCTCTACAGACCTAGTGTAAATCCCTTTTTTCAAAAATTTCTCCGGCGTTTGGGGTGCCAAAAGATAGTTTGACCCCCTCCAGCGCTTTGGGGGGCCATGGCCGGAATGCCCCCCCTGCGTCCGCCAATGTGTACACACACGGTTAGTAGTAGACACTGTGCACTGGATCTTTTCCTATTCATACACCATAATCCACTGAGTGTTGGTTGCCAGTCCCTTTCGCCAAGAGGGAGCTAAATTGACTCCATGAAAGCGCCAAAGTATTTTTATTCTCCGGTCTTCCTTGGCTTTTTTCAAGCCCATATGGCTAATACTTGGTCCCTGTAGTCAAATCATACCTGGCATCCTTATCTTCATCGGTTTTCATAGAGGGCGCTGGATCAGCCCAAATACAAGCAACGACTTTAGGCAGACTCGGGCAGTTTGAAATTAGTTTCATGGTAGCGGGAAGAAAACTAGCGAGTGAGCACTCAGCTGAAGGTTATCGGGGATGCGCTGAGAGATCGACAGTCAGCGAGGCGCCATGAGTTGAAAAGATGCTGATTTGTTTTCTCGGAAACACAACTAGGGATGCAAATCCATGAGGCACGGAGCCAGTGGCGAATAGATTTGTACAAACTTTTGTTTTGCACCAGTTCAGTTCACCCTCTATAGATACAATACGCGGGGTCCCTTTCTGAAGTTGGGGAACAATGCCCTCACGTCTCAGAAGTTGGGGGGGGCAGCTGCCCCCACTGCCCCCCCGTTCCTACGTCCCTGTATCCTACTACCGCAAAACGTGCCACATTTTGCAGCCTGGGCTGGTGACACATATATGGTTTGACATTTTCAATGTTGACACACTGAACACTTTTCTGGCCTCTGTGGAGAGGTCATGGCGCGTACCTGACCTTAGGTCATCGATATTAAAAATACCGGAACATGTTTTAGAGAACTCGGTGGGCCCATTATGTGATGAGTTTCAATCGTTTAAGTTCATCCAGTTCTGACTTATGCTATCTTAAAGTCTTTTTTAGGTCAGGTCACTTGACCTGAACCAGTGACCTGACCTGAGATGATCTAACCTTAAAACTTCGAAAAAGTTGTAAAAATGATCAGAGAAAAGATATGCCAATTACTGTGGCGCTACACGCCGCCGTTTTTTATGCTATCTACAAAAACCAGAGGAGGCGGGTTCCCGCCCCCTCCCTGTCAATGCGCGTGTTAACCGCATCCCGGATATCTCCTCTCACCTCATGACGGGTAGTCCTACCGGGAACCGGGATCCAATCTCGTGACGAGTCCCGGAATTGGAACCCAGTGGGTGAACTTTTCATCTTCGTCCGTAGTAATTCCATTGCGCAATAGCGTAGTTGGCAGTGCATCTAGTAATCTAGTGATCTAGTAATCCGAGTGTCCTGGGTTTGAGCCCCAGTTCACGCTCTTTTTGCTTACATCTATTAGGGCATCATACCGTTATTTAGGCTTATGCTGGACAAATAATACCTGAGTGACAGTTACTTCATCACGCTCGAAACAAAACACGCCCAGAGGCTTTTTAGTTGCATAACATTTTTTTGTGCACAAACTGGGGAACATCTTTTGGTTCCCAGGCCTCGCCCTTGGTCCCCAGCCTTCTGGATTTTCGTCGACTGGGGATCAGTACCCCCTTCGTGCAAACCATAGACTTGCTCCTTATTAGAAACTGGCTTTCGATCAAGGTATAGTACACACTTTGATATAAAGCCGGGGGGTTACAGAGGGCAAGCCCCATCGCCCATCGGTGCTCGAGCCCCTACCACTCACGTGCCCTGCCCCCTCCTTGTCTGCCCTACCCTCCTTCGTCTTCCTGGCTACCATCTACCCTCCCATCTCTTTCCGGTCAGCATCTGCTCTCCTCTCCGTTTGTCCTGTCCCCTTTCGCATCTATACTACCCTTGCCTTTGCGTATCTTGTCGTCCGCATTACCCTCCTGTTGTCTGCCCTGAAATCCATCTTGTCAGTTTTGCCCTGATCTTGACGTGTCTTGGCCTTTCCTCACCTGGTTTACCATTTCGCCATTGCCTGCGCCTTGTCTTGTCTAGCTCCCGTCCCTGTGTGCCCTGCTCTTCTTTAATCTGCCACGAATTTCCATAGTCGTGTCCTGAAATACTTCTATTCTGCCCTGCTCTTTCCTTCCCGGGCCTGTTTGTTTGTTTGTATTGAACAATCATCAACGGGTTCAATTAAGTCCCATTCACAGATGAAGTCAAGTGATAAAATGTGAGCTAGCATTCGCTGCTTGGTGAGAGAAATAGGTCATAGTTCTACATAATCGCATACACATCTTTACACATACAAGTAAAAGTATAAAAGTGATCGGTCAGTGTTCATCAAAAGCCCCTATTACCCGACGTCACAGCGTATAAAAAGCCCAAGAGCTTGTAAAAACATGGAACAGTTTAAGATCTAAAACATTTAGAAACTATAAAATATATAAAAAGAAAATATACTAAAATATATAAAAATACGAACATAAATATAAAGATATAAAATATAAGGACATATCGTTTACCATCAAAACGTTTCGAACCCCGCCAGGTCGGCGTGACTAGACAGTAGTGAGAGAGTACAAAATAACATGCTTACGGAACTGATATGCAGAGCAATGCCAAATGTCCGCTTCTATGGGTATTATTGAAATAATTATAAAGCCTAGGTATCCGAACGAACATACTTGCTTTACAGTATTTACCCTGGCATAAGGAACATGGAATACCACTGGGTTCCGCAACAATCGGGAAGGAGCAGCCAATGGAAGTGATTCAAGGAGATAAGACGAGTCAATTTTGTGCTTGTACAGATTTCTAATGAATAAGAGATCGTATTGTAACCTCCTTGATGTCAAAGAAGCTAGACCGAAATATTGAAGTTGGCTGGAATAGTCAAAAGAAACATTTGTAACTCGGCATCGTCCGCAAAGCCAAATGAGAAATTTATGCTGAATTTTTTCAATTCTTTGCAAATGAACATTGGCGGCTCCTCCCCAGACAATACACCCGTACTCAACTATTGAGCGCACGGTTGCACAATAGGTGCCAACTATGGTTTTGGTGTTCACCCCGTACAGTGATGGTCCATTTTTCCCGGTTTGAAAGGATCGCATCAACAAGCTCAAAGCTCGATTTGCTTTGGATACAATAGAATCAATTGTGGGGCAAATGTTAACTTTTCGTCCAAGATTACCCCAAGGTCGCGCATGACATTCACTCTTCCTATTGCTGCGCCATCTATAGTGTAAGTTCCAATGACTGGCTTAAGGCGTAAGGTTAGTGTCATGGCTTTGCACTTCGATGGATTTAAATTCAGTCCCCAATCACGAGACCATTTACACAGACGAGCTACATCAGTTGGAGTGACCTAACATCCGCCTGACTATCTACTCTTCTATAAAGCTTTACATCATCTGCAAACATTAGGCAATCTGACTGAATAGTTGCTGGAAGGTCATTTATACAACAAGCGAACAGCAGCGGCGATAAAAGCCCGCCTTCCGGTGTTCCGGATGACACTGGCACCCATGATGAGCATTGGCCGTTCACCACAACCCGCTGTCTCTCCTGGTCAGGTATGATTTCAGCCACTCAAGAGCTTTACCAGTAATATTGTAAGATTTAGATAATTTATAAACTAAAAGTTTATGGTTAACACTTTGAAAGCCGAACTAAAACCCGTGTAAACTACATCAGTTTGAGAGCCAGCTGATATGTTTTTCCAGGCCACGCCCAACATGGTGCCCAAATTTGTCACGCAAGAACGTGATGGCATGAAGCCATGCTGCTGATTCGCCAGCACAGGTCGGACATGGGCGATCAAAGAGGTAAAACAATACGCTCAAGTACCTTGCTAAAAAGTGGTGTTAAGGACATTGACCTATAATTTGACGCACACGATTTCGCACCTTTCTTAAAAATCGGTACGACATTGGCACGTTTCCATTTTTCAGGACAAACACCCTGCATCAGAGAGAGGCGACACAATTTCGCGACAGGTACAGCTAACTCATGTGCGCACTCATGTATTATACGAGCACTAACATCATCTGGGCCACAAGCCTTGTGCCTATTGGTACTTAGAAGTATAGTGAGAACAGCATCGTCAGAAAAATTAAAAGCAGGTAGGTTATCTATATAATACTGTGGCACATCAGGAAATCTCGCCACATCAGGCCTCGTGAACTTACTAGCAAATGTAAAGTTCAAAAGTTCTGCCTTTCCATGGTCATCTTCTACTTTTCTATCACCATCCATCAGGAAAGGCAGCGATCAATGTTTGCCTTTGATACACTTTAGAAAAGTCCAGAACCGTTTAGGTTTGTTCTTAAATCTGATACAAGTCCTTTCAGATACTCAGAAAATTTGAAATTCGCCATATACTTGAAAATCCTACGCTTTTCTCTAAACGCCTCCTCATTTTGTTCGGTTCTCCTTTTCTTCAGTCTCTGATGGGCAGCTTCCTCTCTCGCAGCGCCGAGCGTAGATCCCGGTCAAACCCGGCAGCATATCGGCGCTTGAGGGTGACCACTGGGATGTGGTCACGAATAGCTGCCGTAAGCATGTCGTAGAAGATATCGACAGCTTCGTCCACCGGCAGGTCGTCAAGGAGATTCCACGGCGCTAGTCTCAATGATAGACACAGTCCTTCCCAGTCGGCTCGCCGATAGTTGAAGGCCGAGGTCCGGGAAACGAGCGGAGTCCTCCGGCAGGTGGCATTTATGGTGCAAAACACCTCCAGGTGGTCCGAGGCAATCAGTCCCGGCCTGGCAAAAGGAAATACTTCTAATCCTCTGCCCATGACTAGATCTAGAAAGTGTTGCCCTCGCGTTGGTTGGAGTACGAATTGAGAAAGTCCAGCCATATGGAGACAGTCCAAAAACTTGACAGCTCGAGTTGACCGCCGAGTGAGTACGGGAGTGGCTGTCATTCCATCCCTCTTCTCCAAGTGATATCAGGGACATTAAAATCCCCAACTGCCAATATAGCCTTGTTCGGAGCCGAATCGGCGATGTTCCTGAGTGCTGCCATTCCAGTGTTGAAAGCAGATATGTCATCAGGTGGAAAATAACAAGTCACTAGTAGGAGTGGTGGGTTCGTCTTGACTTCTACCACCAACATCTCAGCAGCATCGGGCTCCAGATCTTCCTTCCGTTCAGGTTACAAAGAACTATTGATAAACATTGCTATTCCACCCCAATCCTGTTGACGCGGTCTCTTCTGAAAATGGTATGGGTGATCATTGCTGACTCAAGTTCTGATGATAGTACTGTCTCGTTCAGCCATGTTTCTGTTAGTGCTACAATGCTGATTTTCTGCAGCGATGGTGCGCTTGTCTCCAATCGCCCAGTTTGTTCTTAATACTTTGAACATTCTGGAGTGACGCGTGATATTCTGCTTTACGTTGATAGGTGGACCTGGATTTAGCTCAATATCTCCGCACACTTTCGCCTGAGCACTGGTGGATGCTTCCGATCACCTTGCCTGCCCTGTCCCCCCCATTTCGTACCTCCCCTAACTCTTCCGATTGGTTAGGCCCTTGCGACTCACATGCCCTACCCTGTGTCTCTTCCCTTCTGCCTTTTCCTTGACTATCCTGCGCTACCATAATCTGTCCTGCCCATTCCCTTGCCTTCCCTGCCCTCATTCTCTTTTTCTTGCACTCGGATTCGTTTAACCTGAACTCGTTTGGTTTAACTTTTTATCCCCTTTGTTTCTCCTGATCTTTCTTTGTCTGTCCTGCTCTGTCCTCAGTCTGTATCTGCACTCACTGCCATCATGTTGGCTTGCCAGGCTTTCCATTCAGCCGCCCTGAGATCCTCCTCAAATTACCTGTCCTCTCCTCTGCCCTTCATCTCCTTCGTTTGCCCAGAGATGGCACTCATCTGTCCTTTCGCTCCTATGCTCTGTTCGTCTCTGCATCTACATCTCCCTCTTTAATTGCCTGCCCTGCTTTTTGTATGGATTTGCCCTGTTTCCACTCATGTTGCTTGAAATTACTCGTTTATTACATGCCATTGCCCCTTTGCTCTGCTTTCTCCAAGTGTGTTTTGCGCTTCCTCTCCTTGTCTCTTTTCTCCTGCCCTCCCAGTGCCTGCCCTGTCCTCACTTGAGTGCGCCTTGGGTACCCTTCCGTTCCCTATTCTTTCATGAGCTCTTTCCCGGGCCCTTTGTCCTTTCTATCACCGACTGACCTCTCAGGTCTTGTCCGCATCTTTGCATCGTTCACGTCTAATTTTTTGTCACTATTCCACTTAGAAGACGGCAAACCCTCTGTCACTTAATAAGTTACTGACAAGTATGACTGTCCGTAGATATCAGTAACTCCTGAACGACGTTGAAGTTTCTAGACCTGAAAGGTATTTATGACCACTACATAGGTATTTTGATCGAGGATGTGTTAAAATTTGACTTAATTGCATAAAAACGTTATGCAGCAAAGCTTCCATTTTAAAAATTCCAAACACGTTCCAAACGAGTGATCGGCATGAAATGTAGATTAAAAGTTTCTCTTGCTGCGAGCCCAGTGGCGTAGCTAAGGGGGTCTCTCCCCATTTGGGCCGATTTCATGTTCATATGATATATTTCACACTAAAACGGTACATAAGGCACACAGGTACTGGGCCGCGCAGCCATGACATCCCGACGCGGGGCCCATAAATAACACCGGGGGAATCTTAAGCGCTGCAAATGATTCTCTGCTCACGTGGCCCCAAGAGGCAATCTCAGGAGCCCCTAGGGCTAATCTGAGGGACCCTAGGTTTAGTCTCTGGGGTCCCCCAATAACTAATCTCAGGAGCCCCGAGAGTTGATCCGGTGTGGGGCGGGGGGGTGTGAGTGCTGGTCTCAGGGGGACACTCGAGAGTTAGCCTTAGGGGCCCTGGGGGTCTTGAGAGTTAGTCTTCTCAGGGGCCTCCAAGAGTCATTTTTCAAGGGTGCTCCCGAGAGTCAGTCTCGGAGTGCCCCAAAGAGCAGTCCAAAAGCTGCTCTGGAGTCGCGATGGTTAGTCTCTGAGGTGCCTCCGAATGTTGGTCTTAGGGGTTCCTAGAAAGTCAGACTGAGAGGACCCCGAAAGGCAGTCTCAAGGTCCCCGAAAGTCAGTCTTAAGATCCCCGAGAGTCAGTCTCAGAGACCCCCCCAGAGAGTAGTCTCAGGGGCTGCCGAGAATCAGTCTCAAGGTGCCCTTTCAGAAATAGTCTCACGGGTGCCCCCGAGTGTTGGTTTAGGGAGCGCCCTGGGGTTAGTCTCAGGGCGTCCCGAGAGTAAGTTCCAGGGGGCGACGGGCGACAGTCTTGAGGTGTCCCTTAATAGGTAGATGACTTCAAAAAACCACAAACTCGCTGGTTAAAGAGGTAGTTTCGTCGGATGTGAACTGCGAGATGTATTTTATCGAATTGTTTTTTTGTGCCGGTTATTGAACCATAGTGTCTTTTATTCTTTCATAGTGTTTATTATTCTTGTCTTTTGTACATGGATTGTGCTTTGGAATAATTGATGCCAGGCTAAGAATAGCCACGTGTGTATTGCGGAGTGTCTTGAAGCAGTAAAATAAATGATTAAATAAATGAATAAATATCATAGGTATTATATAACGTCTGGCACCCGCTCTCATATCCCTGCAATTGACCACGACTTTGACAATGGTGAAAAATATAGATGAAGACATAGACTTAATGGTAACATAAATGCAGGCTAAGCACTCGATGACATATCTGATGACTGGAAAATTTTGACCACGGTTCTTCAACCATTATTACTCGGATTGAGGTTTTATCGATGACAAGGGACTGTTACTGTGCGAATTTTGGAGTCATCGCACTGTTTACACTCTGGCTAGAAGCCATTCCTATTGTTGAAACGTTACAAGGTATGTTACAAAAATTGTCAAAATATGTGCGTTAAATAATTGCAAGGCACATTAAACGTTTTAAAAAATGAATTAGTGTTTTTCAGACACTTAAGAAAAACCCAGACGTATAAGAAAAAATATTAATGATAACTAGAAGGTACATAGGTAGAAGGTTTGCTAGGAGGATTCTCCAAATTTTACACACGCTTGAAAATTACCATCAAATCGATAAGGCAAGCATATCGATTCAGTTCTCCATTGGTGCTGTTAAAATGACAAAATAAAGAAAAAATGCGAAGGCAGGAAAATAAAGAAAAAAGGGCGAGAAATACAAACGAAACTATATTGTTTAAATGTCAGTTAACGTCAAAATTGAGCTCCTGACAGGTCAAAAAGAAGGCAGGCTAGGGACAGCCTCATGATTTTAGATGTTAGTACATGTTTTATTCTTCTACGTGTGATTGGCCCTTTTACACGTTGTGGCGTAATGCGATTATTGCTTTACGATAAAGAACTGGCTGCTTCTTTTATCTTTTCACTTGCACGTGTAAATATGTCCTAACAAGGGAATGCTAGCTGATATTCTATTACTTGACGTCAGATATGAATGGGACCTATATGAACCTGTTGATGATTGATGAATACAAACAAACAAACAAATAGACAACGGTTTTGTCTCTAGTTTCTGACTGGGTTGAGTCAAAGCCAATTTTTAAGCATCTATATTTTTCTCGTCACAGCGGATCAAATTATGTATGCTTTGACAATGTTTAACCCTCGCCCCACCGGGGGCCATCGATGCCCCCCTAAGGTTTTTCCGGGATAGCAGAAAAACGACGAGGCGCAGCACCGCGGTTGAGGGCTCTACCTCTCACTGCATCATTTTCCCATCATCCCTGAAATTTTTTACCCCGGGTTACCCAAGGTCAGGTCACCAGACGAGGTCAACCAAGGTCACCTCACTTCAACTTTAGAGCTCTGTAAGAGCTACATTTCAAAGTCGATCGATTTGAAACTTCCTACACTTTATGACCCCTCCAGGGTCTACAAGGTGTATATCCGGGATTTTTCGATTTCGTGCCCTGAGGTCAGGTCACGAGGCGACCTCTCCCATTGGAAAAGCATGGGGAATCAGAATCAGAATCAGAATATATTCGGAAGCGTCCACACGCGTTGATCAAACAAGTAGGTGGTTTTTCACGTTTCCACGTCATATGATAAAACAGCGAAGGTAAAACTAACGATAAAATCTAAGGGTAAGAGTATACTGTAAAAGTAAGATAATATCACCACACACACACACACACACACACACACACACACACACACACACACACACACACACACACACACACACACACACACACACACACACACACACACACACACACACACACACACACACACACACACACACACACACACACACACACACACACACACACACAACGCGTACAACGACAGAAACAAAACTAGTGTTGATCAGACTCTCTCAACTGTCTCTCCAACAGAAGGGCTCTCAAAGTGGGTCTGGACGGCATGTCCTCCCCGATGTCCAGCGCGTTCAGCAGAGCTGCCCCTCGGTACGCAAGCCGACGTCGGCCTGCCTCCGTGCGTATTCGCGGCAGGGACAGCTCCGCTGACCGGCGTGTTGCGTGGTTGTGTATTGTACTGCGTGGAGGGCCTATTGTGTGTACTATTTGTGGTGGCGTGCGAGTGTGTATGGTTTTGTGTACTGAGCATGCAGTGTGATACTGAATGAGGTGTTTGGCGTCCAACCACTTGAGCCGTTCAACAACGCCGGTAATGTGGTCTCGCTTTCGGCGCCCGCTGACTACCCTTGCGCAGAAGTTAATTATTTTTTTAATTTTGTGTACCTGGGTATTGTTGCATGTTCCGTAAACACAAATACAGTAACGAACAACGGAGCGCACTAAAGATTGAATAATTTGGGGCATGAGCTGAGCAGGGACGACATGACGGATGTGGGTGAGAGCGATAAGTAGGCCAATGGTTTTGTTTTTGACTGAATTTACGTATCGTTCGAAGTCGAGGTGTTGATCAAGCAGAACACCGAGACTCTTTACGAATTTTGAATCGATGATGGTTGAATTTCCGAACTTGAGGCTAATGGGAGGAAAATTTGGAAGCATCGCTTTAGTGCCTAAGACCATCATCTGCGTTTTGGGGGTGTTTACCTTCATACCGTTTGCACAAAACCATTGAAAAAGGGAATTTAGTATGGCTTCCATGCGTCGAATGAGATATTGTAAGCATTGTTTTTTTGCCTGTAATGAGAACAGAAGTGTCATCGGCGAACTGAGTGATCGTAACGTCGTCTTCGACGTGAAGACAGAGGTCGTTAGTGAGAAGTATACAGAGTATGCAAGAGAGACTTCCACCTTGAAAAATGCCAATGTTGTTGTTTTTTGAGCCAGATCTGATGATTGTGCCGTCTTGAGGGGATTTTATCTGGACTTGTTGAGTATGACCTTGCAAATAATTTCGAAACCAGACTGTGTCTATGCCATAGAGTGACATTTTCTGCAGTAGGATGTGATGGGGAACCACATCAAACATTTTCGACAAATCCAATAGAACAAGGATGCTAATTTCACCTTGGTCCATGGCGCGATAGACGCGGTCAGTGATCACGTTCAAGGTGGACTCTGTCATTGGGGTTCAACCAAATCATTGGGGTTTACCAAATCACCAACCGCCACAGTAGTATGACATCGCAAACTCAAATCCTCCTGGAAGGGACTGTGGACAACAGATCTCATTTTATTTAGGGAATCCGATAGAACTTTAACGCGGGATACTTCCCACAGCAAGTGGGCACCTATGGCCACTGAGTTAGCCGCCCCCTTGAAACTATTGACACGGGTACCTGCCATAAACCAATAAACAATTGCAATAAAAAATCAATTGCTCTTTATTAAATGCCTGCTGTGATAGAAACGTGCAGAAAAAATTGTCCCTTAAAATGTCAAAATGTGCCATTTTAAGGCATAAAAGTGTCCCTTTCCTTCCTTGGCCCCCAGTGAAAACTTGTAAATGCGCTGCTTAGTTGTTGTGCTTATGCTGCCGTCTATATTCTAATGTTCTTGATTGGTTTACCCATTTCTTTTTAATGAGCCCCAAAACGTATCCCATATAAAAGCAGGCTCCCTATTCCAGGCATCTATTCCATGATGACACTTTGGCTTGGGTACGGATAGAGCTCTAACGGATAGAAGAGTCTTCGATCTCAATGTAGTTCACATTTCTGACGACCATTGACGTTTCCTTTTCCTCTTTTCACCCTCTCTTCAAACAGATGAACAGTTTTGATAAGATGTTTACTGGCCTGTCCCCTCGAATCCGGAAATGTAAAAAACCCTGAAGATTATATATTCGGGCATGGTCTGGCTACACTATGACTGAGAATTATTGATATTTATTACATGATTCTGATGAAGGGCTGTGCCCGAATATATAATCTTCAGTGTTTTTTACAGTTCCAGATTCGAGGGGACAGGCCAGTAAACATCTTATCAACTTATTATCATGCTCCTCGCCGCAACACTTCAAAACATATCAAATTAACAGTTTTGTTTAATTGGGGGAAAAATCCCTTACTACGCGCACTTAACGGAAAGAATGCAACTTTTCCAAGATGGAACAGGCCGGAATCATGAAACTTTGCAATATCATGGTGCAATGTGTTGCGTAACCTCTGCCTGGATAAGAAAGTTTCAGCTGTCATGGCCATTGCTATGGAACAATTCTTCGACCAGGCTGCATTCGTGCGCAGTTAGGAACAGGGTGCCTTATTACTCAAAACTCGCCGAATCCAGGAATTAAAGTGAGGTTCATCAATTTCTTCTATTCGTCTTGATCTGTTGCAACATCTTTCACGTTTTAAACCAGTAAATAATGCAAGTTACACGCATTTGTAATGGACGGTACCAAAGCCGTGTTTAGCTCGTGGGCTTTAAAGATGTCTGCGCAGCACGCACAGTGAAACTTGAGCATGACGTCACTTTCCTCACGCATGACGATAATGACGTTACATCCGGAGAGGACTAGGTCTGTAGGGGGTGAACTTCTATCTTTTTTTCTCCGCGAACAGAAAGTTATGGGATAAATGAAATATGAATCAAGTGGTTTCTTGGCATGCTCCCTCACATGGCAATTTCAGTTCAAATCCCATATCAAGGTGCCACATTCCATTTAACATGGTTAACTTAATATACAAACTTACGTGGGCTGGCAAACTTTACCTTCACTACCAGGTGGACCAAATTTTAAGACCATTTAAGGGAATTGTTACACTTTTATGGTGGGGGTTTGTAACTGAAATAACACTTTTCCAGAGCATGTCGAGAACCACTATTGTCACAATTGGTTTCAGTCAAGGCTCTCTGTATTAAATTACTACACAATTTAAAAATCAAAATAAAGAACAACAAAGCCCTAATTCAAACCATGAAGGAATCCCTTTCCGTCTGGTTCTGACAATTTGATTAGTCGAAATTTTAAGTCACTCTCACACTGAAAATGGCATGCTAAAGAGTGCGCCATCCTTACCATTTTAACATTAAACACATCCTTTTAACATTAACACATCCTTACCTTCCTTAACATGCCTCCTTTACCATTTTAAGTTACAGCTTCACATTTCAGTAAACTTCAGAGAGATAAGTAAATTTGTTTGTTTTAAGAAATTACAAAAAAAATTCCATCCACCCTTGCCCTTCACTTTCATTTTGAACGAAAAATTGTAATTGAATATGGAGTATTGACTGAAGCTACAAGTTTATGTTATGTCTGCGTCAACGTTATTGCGGTGTCCTAACCAAGACGCACGGTCTTGCAACGCGTCGCAAGCCGTCGATCTGCCGCAACGACTCGGAGCGTTGCAACGCGTCGCAGCAAACGTTGGACATCGTCCAACTTTTGACGCCGACAGTCTGCAGGTCAGAAGTTCCGTGTTATTGGTTGTTTTTTTAGTCAATAAATGTAATATGTGTTTTAGAATAATACTTCAAATTGAAATTCATAATGAAAAATCGATTGAAATTGGACATGATCACCTTTTCTCCTAAGCCGTCCTTTTAATAGTTCTAGCTGCCAGCTAAGTTTTGATTGTGGGTAAACAACAGTTCATTGCAACTTGAGCTGCGAGATTGCTACCAAATTGAGCCTTTCCTCTGCTGGTAAAAATTCACGGAGACAGGTAAATTACCGCTCTGCAACTGCCGGCGGCCATTGCGGACAGTCGGTGACCTCCCGGTTAGGACACCGCATATGATGTTGTAGACATCGGAAGCATTCTGTTCTAATGGCATCATAAATTATGAGAAAGGGGCGATCATTTGTTCTGGGTAATTTAAGGTGGATAAATATGGTTTTCAGATATTTAAAATCATTTTTGTTTTATTTCATTTTGCCTCTTGTACAATTTTTCGACAGTGGAATATTCCCTTCAAATGATCATTATTTCCAGTATCTTAAAATGTCCAAATCATATCATTAGAGATAATGACTTAGAGATGACTACTTAGATAATGACTTATACTACTACTGAAATAATGACTTCTAGATAGAGATGACTTAGATAATGACTACATAGATGTAATGACTTAAAAAATAGAAGTGGAAAAGGAACAGCTAACAGCTAGCAGGTAAAAGGAACGAAACAACAACTAACTGTTTTTTATCAACTGAGAGGTTTTTTATAACATGTTTTTTTATAACTGAAAATTTTTACCAAAAATGTGGTGGCCACGGGGCAAAGCTAATAACCCCGTTTACTAAACACATACATTATCATCAGTTGCTCACAAATTTGTCGTAAAATTAACGTCATCATGCCGCAGAGGATTGTTTTCCCTGGCGAGAACGAGATATCTCCCGCTTACACCATATCGTCTGCTACCATCACGGGTCAGGCTCTTTGTAAAATACGGCACCGCTATTTCGTCAAGCCAGTGAAAAAGATGCTCCGCAAGCTTTATCGATCTTACATCGCAAAACCGACAAACCAGAGCCAGATCGGCGGTTCAGCAGCCACCGGGCCGATAACGGCCCCCGGGTCACGACTTCTGGACGGTGTGACAGCGTCGTCGCAGCGCTCGGAGCCGGAGCCGGCACCGGGGTGCACGGGTTCGGCCGGCCGTCGGTATCGTCTCAGCGTCAGTGGCTCACCGCCCGCTGACTGGTGAGCACGTCCTCGTCACCATGGAAACCACTCGTCTGCTGGCCGCTGCCGCGCTGCTGGCCGCCGCCAGCGCCGCCACAGTAGAGAAATACGTCTTCGAGACCGACGATGCCGTCGTTATTGAAGGTGAGGCCGCACTGCAACAAGGTGGATGTGATGTTCTTAGGAACGTAATAATAGTTCCTGATTAAAATTTTAATTCGCGGTAAATTGCCTGAACACCTTGCGAAATGGACACACATGCTGTGTTTCGCCAAAGGCCTTATTATACTAACCTGGTCCAGATTTAAGTTTTTTTCTTCAGAAAGTAACGGGTCGCTACTCATTAGATGCATTTTTTTAGTGCTGATTTCGATGCGCTCATCGGAAATGCAATTTTCGAAAAACTTTTGGTGGCCCACTCGAGTTGAAGGTTTTTGCATTTTGCCAAATTTTCCATTTTTTGGCTCACCATCAACCCATATTACCAACGAGGTGCAAAAAATTGCACTGGGTTGGTAGTTTGGTTCATTGGTGTTCCATTCGCTTTGTTTTTGTTGTTATAACTTGCACACATAACGGTTATTTTTTGCTTATTATCTCCGCTTTTAGTTGAGTTTGCACTGGCTCTCCATAGATGGCGCTAGCGGCATGACATTGTAAGTGAATACTGATTTCCTCGAGGACCGGGAATGTGAATAGCAACGTGAAAGGTAAGAAGCAATTGCAAATTTGATTGTATAAACGCATTTAAAGAGCTGTTTTCAAGCAGCACTGAAGCTGTTAACACTGTTTCTCAGGTATTTTAAGCATGCCATGTCCAAATATGCTGCTGCTGCTGAAGTCTCGACCATAACCCTTTACCAATAGACGCAGGAACCGTGGGGGCTGTGGTGGTGGCCGTTGCACCCAACTTTCAGAGTGTGGCAACAGCTCTAACCCCGCCCCCCAAGTTTGAGCCGATTCTGGGACTTCTCTATTAACATTTAAGTGATATGCCTAATCACCCCCGGCCATACCAACGCGGAAGCCCCTTCCTCCAACTTACACCTTTCCTCCGACTAAAATAGTCTCTCCACCTGTGCCTTCACCGACTGAATTCTTCCGTATTTGCGCCAAAAAGAATCTGCAGCAACCCTACTTTGACAGAAATGCGAGGGCATCAGCTGTGAGGCTAGTGACCTCTAGCCCAGTCTCCTCTGACATATTTAGAGGCCGTTGTGGCCCAGAGAAGAATTATATGTTTTACGTATACGGATAGGATTGATAATTTTGAACTTTGTGGTCCAGCAGAAAAAAATCGACCGGTTTGGCATTATGGAAACATTTATTACAAACATGACATTGGTCACTAGGTTTTAAGGACCGAAGAAAATATGTTGTATGAAATCCTAAAATTTCCAACGACTTTCAACGACTCGACATCTTGCACTAGTTGCATTCAATAATTTACATACCGGCATAATCCAAGTTCTACATTATGTTCTCCTTGCAGTTTTATGTTTCCCCTGAACAATATTCAACATGGACGGACAGTAATATTTGCAAAAAACAAAAGAGCCTGACCGTAAGTTTGGTATGTCATAGGGCACCTTGTTATGACAAGAATTGGACTCATGGAGGAGCGTAGCAAAGATGAGTGCCATATTCTTATGGAAGTATCAATAACAGGGTAACGGCTGAAATTATGGATGTATGTGCAAGCGTATCACTGCCTACACGTGCAAAACAGGCCGTGCTGAAGGAACTAAGAGGGCTTTAGAAAGAAAGAGAGACAAAAAGAAGCATGTAAACAGGTTTGGCAAGCGAGCTGCTACATCAACTGCTGCGATGGATTCGCTGATTGATAGCAGCCGAGAACGTGAGCCTGCACTAGTAGAAGACAGTGTATCTGGCCGACCAGCCAAGTGCCAGACGTATTCAGACAGGCAGCCTCGATCAGGAAACCACAGAGCGATGGCAGAGGAGAGCTCAGCGAGCGGGTCGAGCAGCCATAGGAGGAGCAGCCGTCACCTCCCCGAGTCAACAGGCGACGGCCGAGACAGCAAATACGCCTGTGGAAACTGATGTTTCAGGTAGCGCTATCATCTGCTAAGCTATAATGACTTGGTAATCCTGACCAAAGGGATATTATCTGTGTATGAACAATGCTATTTTCAAAAACCAGTCTGCTCATCAATTCTAACAAAACACTTACAAGCTATATGTATATATATATATTTTTCAAAATACTGTCCAAGTCGTTCACAGTCCATAACTCACAAAGCATAAGGAAGAATAGGCCGTAGAAGAACGACAAGTAATGCCTACCATTTTTATGTTTTATGAGTTATGGAACCGTAAGGAAGGATAGGAGAATGACAAGCAATGCGTACCATGTCTTATGGTTTATGAGCTATTGACTGTGAACGACTTGGACAGTATTTTGAAAAATATATATACATATAGTTGTAAGTGTTTTGTTAGAATTGATGAGCAGACTGGTTTTTGAAAATAGCATTCCTCATACACAGATAATACCCCTTTGATCGGGATTACCGAGTCATTATAGCTCAGCAGATGATAGCGTTAATGAAACACCAGTTTCCACAAGCGTGTTTGCTGTCTCGGCCGTCGCCTGTTGACTCGGGGAGGTGACGGCTGCTCCTCTCATGACTGCTCGACCCGCTCGCTGAGCTCTCCTCTGCCATCGCGTTGTGGTTTCCTGATCGAGGCTGTCTGTCTTAAGACGTCTGGCACTTGGCTGGTCGGCCAGAAACACTGTCTTCTGCTAATCCAGGCTCAAGTTCTCGGCTGCTGGTATCAAACAGAGAATCCATCGCAGTAGGTGGTATAGTAACTCGCTTGCCAAACTTGTTTGCATACTTCTTTTTGTACTCTTTCTTTCCAAAGCTCTCTTAGTTCCTTCAGTATGGCCTGATTTGCACGTGTATGGAGTGATACGCTGGCACACACATCCATAACCCCAGCCGTTACCCTGTTCTTGCATTCTTCCATAGGAATATGACACTCATCTTTGCTCCGCTCCTCCATGAGTTCAATTCTTGTCATAAGAAGGCGCCCTATGATATACCAAACTCACGGTAAGACTCCTTTATTTCTTGCAGATATAACCCTCCCTCCATTTTCAATTTCGATCAGAGAACTGACAGGAAAAGATCACGTAAGCACTTAGATTATGCCGATGATTATCGATTATCATATGATTATAGATTATTATCCAATGCAGCTAGTGCAAGGTGCGTAAACGTTGGAAAACTTATTTTGTGATTTCATACAACATATTGCCTTCAGTCCTTAAAACCTGGTGACCAATGTCATGGTTGTAAAAAAATGTTTGCGCAATGCCAAACCGGTCGATTTCTTTCTGCTGGACCACAACGTTAAAAATTATCAATCATATCCGTACACGTAAGACAAATAATTCTCCTCCGGGCCACAACGACCTCCAAATATGTCAGAGGAGACTGGGCTACAGGTCACTAGCCTCAAAACTGATACCCTCGCACTTCAGTCAAAGTAGGGTTGCTGCAAAATACGGAAGAATTCAGTCGGTGAAGGCATAGGTGGAGAGACTATTTTAGTCGGAGGAAAGGTGTAAGTTGGAGGAAGGGGCTTCCGCGTTGGTATGGCCGGGGGTGATTAGGCATGTCACTTAAATGTTAATAGAGAAGTTCCAGAATCGGCTCAAACTGGGGGGGCGGGGTTAGAGCTGCTGCCACACTCTGAAAGTTGGGTGCAACAGCCACCACCACAGCCCCCACGGTTCCTGCGTCTATTGGTAAAGGGTTATGGTCGGGACTTCAGCAGCAGCAGCATATTTGGACATGGCATGCTTAAAATACCTGAGAAACAGTGTTAACAACTTCATTACTGCTTGAAAACAGCTCTTTAAGTGCGTTTATACAATCAAATTCGCAATTGCTTCTCACCTTTCACGTTGCTGTTCACATTCCCGGTCCTCGAGGAAATCAGTATTCACTTACAATGTCACGCCGCTAGCGCCATCTATGGAGAGCCAGTGCAAACTCAACTAAAAGCGGAGATAATAAGCAAAAAATAACCGTTATGTGTGCAAGTTATAACAACAAAAACAAAGTGAATGGAACACCAATGAACCAAACTACCAACCCAGCGCAATTTTTTTGCACCTCGTTGGTAATATGGGTTGATGGTGAGCCAAAAAGTGGAAAATTGGACAAAATGCAAAACCTTCAACTCGAGTGGGCCACCAAAAGTCTTTTGAAAGTTGCATTTCTGATGAGCGCATCGTAATCAGCACCAAAAATGCATCTAATTAACAACAATCCGTTACTTTCTGAAGAAAAAAACTTAAATCTGGACCAGGCTATTATTATACGCGTCGCTCATCACCACGGTCAAATATTATGGTCTAGTAAAATAGTACTCCCATAACTTCTTGGCGCTGGCACCGGAAGGATGCTTATTTTCAATGGCAAGCAAATTCAAAACTGGGTTATAATCGGACCCACTGACATTATTCGCAAATATGACGCAGGTCAAATCGATAAAGACAATAGAGTAAGCATCCTCCAGCATGTTTTGTGTTTTTTTTCTGTCAGAGCCATTCGGGGTTATTGCTCTCTGACGTCATGGCGCGATTACTTACATCAATTCTGAACGCAGACAGCATCACCATGGAATAGAGATACCTGGAATGGAGACCTCAATGCAAACCCACCCCGCTTTTGGGTGCCAATCTAGGACATGAAAAAATCCTTCGGTAAGTAAAGCTCGGTAAGGACCAATGTAAAGTCTATGGGAGATGTGGTGGCCGATGACTTTGATGCGTCATAACTTATAAAACGTGGCTTGCACAGGAAAACCACTATGCATTTCGGAAAGCCCAATCTGTGGTGCGTCCGCTAAAATACATTTTAGGCATGAAATACCTAAAATCTTAGAGCAAAGTGCAGGAGAAATCAGAATCTGATACTGCAGCTCAACTTGTATTATAACATGTCTTAAGCGCGCGCGGCCCAGCGCCGTAATAGCGCAATGTGTTAAGCCTCGTCTAGTAAGTGAAAGATCCCGGGTTCGAATCCCACGCGTGGAACTTTTCATCTTCATAATGGTAATTTCGTCGCTCAATAGCGCAGTTGGCAGCATGCTTGTCTAGCAATCGTTGTGTTCCGGGTTCGAATCCGGGCTCACGCTGATTTTGCATTCATATTTTATGGTTATTATGCATTTATTTAGGTTTATATTGGATAAATAATACCTCAGTAGTAGCTGTTTCCTCTGGGTTGAAGTAAGGCACGCGCAAAGGCTTGTTTTTTTGTTGAATATTTTACTGCCGTCTATATTTTAATGTTCTTGGCTATTTACCCAATTCTTTTTAATGAGCCCCACAAAAGCATCCCAGAAATCAACGAGCCTTCCGTTCCAGGTATCTGTATTCCATGGCATCACTGCAAGCAGAGGTCCCACGATGAGACCGAAAGTACTGTCGACATGAGATGCGCTGATTGACTTATTTTATCCACTCGTCACACGATTCTGGCATAGGCCCGTCAAAACATACTAAGCATAACTGGAAATTGAAGAGGTGTTCGGTAACAAAAGAGAATTGAACCTTCAGAGAATACTCTAAATCTTAGTATACGGCCTTGACACTTGCATTTAAGGCTCATACTGATGACATTGTGGCCTGATACACTGCCTATTGCAGGTGAAAATACATGCAGCAGTGGTTTTGAAAATTTAAATTTGATCTCGACCATTGACTTTGTCCGTATCCTTCGTCAATGATGATCCTTGTTCTTATTCTAGTTACTTATAAGTATGAATAACAAAACTATAGCATAACAGTAGGAGAGAGTGACTCCTGCCGCACGCAGTACCTCACCCCCTACCGCCCACAGCAGTCACAAAGCAGACGAGTTTCTTGTCCAGCTCTCTTTGAACTACTCAAAAGTGATAGCTTTCTTGTGATGCTTAATGAGAAGAAATTAATATGAATCTGTTTTTAGGTACAAATGCGACCTGTGGGCAGTGTGGACTTAATAGCAAGAATAAAAAAACACGGTGGCGATGGGTGCTAGTGTCGAGACTGGCGCTGCCATTTCTTTAGCTTCTCAAATTTTCACCTGCACACGAATCACCAGAACTGTACGCTATCTACTAATATTTGTATGAACTCTTCCAAGATGACTTCTTACATGCGCTGGGATTTTCAAGCATTCTTGAGCTTTCTTGGATTTCTATTTAGGTGCAAACCGAGAAGCCTGGATGAGCATGAGAAAATGCCCGGGCATGACGTTTGTGGTCTCCCAGTCGGTAGCCATTTGACAGACCTGACAGTGGTCCTCAGTGTATGATGTTTGTGGTCTCCCAGTCCGTAGCCATTTGACAGACCTGACGGTGATCCTCAGCGTATGACGTTTGTGGTCTTCCAGTCGGTAGCCATTTGACAGACCTGACGGTGGTCCTCAGTGCATGACTTGAGTGGTACATTTGAAACTGACGGGGTCCTCGTGATATTTGTCGTAGCCATTTACAATCTCGTATCCTTATGACGTTTGTGGCATCCCAATCGGTAGCCATTTGACAGACCTGACAGTGGTCCTCAGTGCATGACGTTTGTGGTCTCCCAGTCGTGGCCATTTGACAGACCTGACGGTGATCCTCAGCGTATGACGTTTGCGGTCTCCCAGTCGGTAGCCATTTGACAGACCTGACAGTGGTCCTCAGTGTATGATGTTTGTGGTCTCCCAGTTGCCATTTGCAGATCTGACGGTGATCCTCGCGTATGACGTTTGTGGTCTCCGAGTCGGTAGCCATTTGACAGACCTGACGGCGGTCCTCAGTGTATGATGTTTGTGGTCTCCCAGTCGGTGGCCATTTGAAAGACCTGATGGCGGTCCTCAGTGTATGATATTTGTGGTCTCCCAGTCGGTAGCCATTTGACGGACCTGACAGTGGTCCTCAGTGCATGACGTTTGTGGTCTCCCAGTCGGTGGCCATTTGACAGACCTGACGGTGGTCCTCAGTGCATGACGTTTGTGGTCTCCCAGTCGGTGGCCATTTGACAGACCTGACGGTGGTCCTCAGTGCCAAAATGTTTTTGGTCGCGTCGTTCACACTCCTTAACCTATGATTTCACAATATAATATATTCCCTATAGTTTACACTATAATTGGAACCATAACAACTGTAGGGCAGGAATGATAGCTTGACCTCGAAACATGACATTTGACCTTGACCTGCGACCATTTAGCTGAGTAACTCTAACTATGACGTCATGACATGATATATGTCATATTGGACTTCATCTGACCGTAAGCAATGGGCTCAATGACCTTGAAAATACTGGTATGATTTTGTCCTATGAATTATGAACTTGACCCCTATCTTCATGTGTGATGACCTTGACTATCCTGTTATATGACATTATGATGCCACCGATCAGTCTACAATGGAGGCGAGCTGGTAGGACCGAGCGACTGTGGTGGTCTCGAAATAAAGATCTTAATTTGAAAGCATATAAGTAAAAATTAAGACCGATTTTCAAAATTATTTCGCCAATTGACGCCCTCATAAATTCTCTCCAGCTTGGCCAAGTAGCGCCTTCCGGCTGCGAACGTTTCTCCTTCCATCTTTGAAAAATAGGTGGGGGACACATTAGGTCCCCTCCATCGAGTGTGTTAGGGATCGCGCATTAATCGACTACGCAGGTCACCTAAATTTCCGCGGTCTTAACGTGCATTTAACCGAAATATCTATTCCAATACCACTCCGTTTATGCAAGTTTCTGGAAATAAATGTCCCATTTAATGTATGTGGATGCAGTTAAGGTGTAGGAAGATACTACTACCCGTCTGGGATTCCAGACTCACCATGCGAATCAGTGGTAGTCAAATTTGTCCGTCATGCCTTGTACAATGTGACCCATTTCTCACTACCCGACCACTGAATAGTCGCTCGGCGGATTGGAGTCAACGGTCTGACTCGCTCTAGACTTCCCACTGTATTGATAACACAAAACCTGGTGATCTGTTGTGTTTCTGGCGATCTCTTTACGCGACTGGTAGCGGCAGGGAACCAGGCCAGGAGTGGATAGCCGACCCAGCAAGGTCACAATGTTCAGCTTTCTACCACTATATCGGCCATAATCAATATATCTAGACATTTGGAGCAGGAACAGTGGCGATCCTGCCCGCAGGCTACCGCACCGGATTCCGAGTCCGCTGGTGTCGGACCGCTGAGTGGCTATTTGGCAGTGGGGTAGCAAGGAATTGCCGTAGCGTGGCGGACGAGCATTGTATAGAAAATCTGAAGTACTGAAGAAAATCTTAAATCACTCATTCGTATAGGAAACCTGAAATACCAGTCCAAGGTGCCAGTATCACCAGCTCGTATCATTATTATTACCCTACTCACCTAAGTTCCTGCCATTGTAAAGTGTCACTGCCAGTTTCCATTTTGTCCAAAAATTCATGGAACCGCATTATAAAGACAATGTTTTTCCAGAAAGTCGTCGATGTCTTCCCGTTTCATCACCGGATAACCTAATTGCACTGCTGAATGAGAGCATCTGGCGTTAAATATGCGACTGCACAAAAAATGTATTCCCAATTCCTGAATCAACAGTAAAAATAGGGGGCGGTGGGCGGGGGGTGTCAGTGCAGGGCTACAGATGGGTGTGTAATGGAACAGTAGCGATCCACACAGCCTTCTGCGGGGGTGTCAGTGCAGGGCTAGAGATGGGTGTGTAATGGAACAGTAGCGACCACACAGCCTTTTGTGGGGGAGTCAGTGCAGGGCTGGAGATGGGTGTGTAATGGAACAGTAGCGACCACACAGCCTTCTGCGGGGGGTGTCAGTGCAGGGCTAGAGATGGGTGTGTAATGGAACAGTAGCGACACACACAGCCTTCTGCGGGGGGTGTCAGTGCAGGGCTAGAGATGGGTGTGTAATGGAACAGCAGCGACCACACAGCCTTTTGTGCGGGGGAGTCAGTGCAGGGCTGGAGATGGGTGTGTAATGGAACAGTAGGATACACACAGCCTTCTGCTGAGTGTCTGAGGCTGAGATGTGTGTAATGGAACAGTAGCGACAACACAGCCTTCTGCGGTGTAGTAAGGGCTGAGATGTGTGTAATCGAACAGCAGCGACACACAGCCTTCTGCGGGGTGTCAGTGCAGGGCTAGAGATGGGTGTGTAATGGAACAGTAGCGACACACACAGCCTTCTGCGGGGGTGTCATGCAGGGCTAGAGATGGGTGTGTAATGGAACAGTAGCGACACACAAGCCTTCTGCTGGAGGTGTATGCAGGGCTAGAGATGTGTGTAATGGAACAGTAGCGAACACACAGCCTTCTGCGGTGTGCAGCTGAGATTTTAATAACAGAGGACACAAGCCTTCTGGGTGGTAAGGTGAGATGTGAATAACACAGCGACCAACAGCCTTCTGCGGGGGTTCGTAAGGGCTGGAGATGTGTGTAATGGAACAGTAGCGACCACAAGCCTTCTGGGGGTGTCAGTGCAGGGCTAGAGATGGGTGTGTAATGGAACAGTAGCACACACACAGCCTTCTGGGGGGTGTCAGTGCAGGGCTAGAGATGGGTGTGTAATGGAACAGCAGCGACCACACAGCCTTTTGTGCGGGGGGAGTCAGTGCAGGGCTGGAGATGGGTGTGTAATGGAACAGTAGCGATACACACAGCCTTCTGCGGGTGGAGGGGGTGTCAGTGCGGCTGAGATGGGTGGTAATGGAACAGAGGACACACACAGCCTTCTGCGGGGGTGTTAGTACAGGGCTGAGATGGTTGTAATGAAAGAGCGAACACACAGCCTTCTGCGGGGTGTCAGGAGCGAGATGGTGTAATGGAACAGTACAACAAGCCTTCTGGGGGTTAGCTAGAATGGTGTAATGGAACAGTAGAACACAAGCTCTGGGGTGAGGGTGTCTGAGGGCTAGAGATGGTGTGTAATGGAACAGTAGCGATAACACAGCCTTCTGCGGGTGGAGGGGTGCCATACAGGGCTGGAGATGGGTGTAATGAACAGCGCGACCAACAGCCTTCTGGGGGTGTATACAGGCTGAGATGGTGGTAATGGAACAAACCAACAGCCTTCTGGGGTGTGTAAGGGCTGGAGATGGGTGTATGGAACAGTAGCGACCACAGCCTTCTGGGGGGTGTGGGCTAGATGTTGTAATGGAAATAGAAACAAGCCTTCTGGGGTTCGGCAGGGCTAGAGATGGGTGTGTAATGAACAGTAGACACACACAGCCTTCTGCGGTGGAGGGGTGCCTGAGGTAGATGGTGTGTAATGGAACAGTAGCGACCACACAGCCTTCTGCGGGGGTGTCAGTACAGGGCTGAGATGTGTGTAATGGAACACAGCACCACGCCTTCTGCGGGGGTGCCAGTACAGGGCTGGAGATGGGTGTGTAATGGAACAGCAGCGACACACACAGCCTTTTGCGGAGGTAGGCATCCAGGACGGCAGCCGCCACGCTGTTTAGTATAGTTCAGTGACCTTCTGGCTCATCAGCTGAGGCCCGAGTTCAAGGTCACAGGTGGTGACGCTGCACAACCACTGGAACTAATTTGGCCTTCCCAGCGCGCTCCAACAGCGCCGAAGAGCTCTTATTGACTGGTTTGATATTCATCGCTTTTGAAAGTGCACTTATTGAATCACTGCTAAGGTGTTGTCAGTTGACACCCGCAGTGAGGTGGTTCCTAGTGTGACCCGTCTATTTTTCCGGGCCGGAGAACCACTTGTAGCCAATAAAGGAAAACGTTACTTGACTACGTTTGAAAACATTTGCGAAAGTGTCCTGTGGAGCGATTTTTTGCCTATAAGCTTTGAATGCTACGCGATATTTTTAGATTGCTGCAATTTCGCTGTCGCACCAATTCATCTGCATTGTGGACAGAGTGGTGACGTCATAATGCCATACGATTGGGATGATACATACGGCTTACCTCACTTGACATTCCAAGTTAAGGGTCACATGTCAAGATCCTATGACGATTTTTCAAGGCCATTGGCTCAGTGCTTCCGCAGTCAGATGACGTCACCTGGTATATCGTTTATTACGTTATGGCACCGTCTTCATGTACAATCTATCGACTCCCAATCATTCTTTCCAACTATTTCGTTAATTCAACTTCCATCAGGGGGCGTGAAATTTCGTAAGTGATTGGGGTGTGCACATTTAAGAAACGACAATATGTAAAGGAGTATAATTATATAAATAGTATTTTAATCTTCCCACAAACCTGAAGAACTGCATAGAAGCGATTTCAGGCTCTTGAAATGTTAGGCACACAAATTTAAAGGAGCTTTGAATACTGGGGTTGCCCGGACACTCCATAGCGGATGCGCGGGCACTTCGAAAGATATATAGGTCCACACCCTTGGCTTCCACAGTTGACAAATATTACCTGACTGGATTTTGCACAATAATCGTGGTAAATCTATCAAGGATGGCTACCTTAGTACATACGGCCACGAAAGGTTTAATGGACACAGATTCAATGGCTTCTTCCGGAGAAGTATTCCAATCCCTTATTGTCCTTGTCCAAGAAGAAATGAGTTCAAATGGTATTTTGTCCACTGTCGGCTGTGCCTTCGACGTGAACACTGTGATGATGATGATGATGATTTGGGGTTAAGGGTGCGCCAACCCTAAAGGTCATATAGCGCCCATGTCACTGCCAGTAAAACACAACGTAAAATATACATCCGCTGAACACTGCCTTGTTACCCTTATTCCTTGCAGTTAGTTGTGTCTGTAAACAAAATAGCTAAAAGAAGTTTCACATCAGTCCATTCGTTTCTCAGAGAGTGGGGATTTCCAAAAAGCTTAACCAACACACTTCGTAGAAAAAAAACTCACATTCACATTGTCACTCCCTATCAAAGCACAAGTCCTCAGCCCGGGTCAAATACAATCACGAAATCGGCTGCTCTTAGATAATCTAGCACTTTCTCAATCATGTCCGAGTCCGGGCCAATCAGATGGGACAGTGTGAGAAGACGTGAACCGAAATGTGAAAGCCTGAGATTATCATACTCCGGGCAAGACACCAGGACGTGCCGCACCGACAAGGGGGTCGCGCATCGCCGACAATAAGGCCTGGGCTTGCCACATAGCAGATATCGGTGAGTGGCCAGACAATGGCCAGTTCGCAAACGGCAGAGAGCCACCTCCTCACGGCGATGGGAGCGCATAGAGGACAGCCACTCACCAATGTTGGGTTTTATTACCCTGAGCTTGTTATTTGTTTGCTCCTGCCATTACTGTTGCCATACATTGCGAAGGTGACCAGATATATGTGGGAAAAGATCTCGAGCAGGAATCGACTGTCTTCTTCTACAGGGTCTCTGAGCAGCTCGCCGGGCTGCAGCATCAGCCGCTTCATTCAGTCGGATACCGACATGACTCGGCACCCAACAGAGGGTTATATCCTTACCCTGTCCGGCGAGTCGAGCTAGGTGGAGAACAATCTTTAATACGAGCCCGTCACTTAGATTAAAAGCGCTCAAAGCCTGGACACTACTAAGACTGTCGGTGAAAATTACATTTCTGGTGTCGTCACTGACTTCTATGAAACAGCGAGCTTTGTCTAATGCAGTAAGTTCCAAGGTAAAGACAGATGAAAAAGGTGACAGTGAGAAATTTCTAGTCACTGAGTCAGTCACAAAAGCACATCCCACGCCGAACTCAGTTTTTGATCCATCGGTGAAAAACTGGACATAATCTGCATATTTTGCGATGTGTTCGAGGGCTAAATATTTAAGTTCCAAAGCAGCCGTGTCAGATTTTTCCTGCCTGCAAGAGTCGTGTCAGCCTTTGGTGGTATTAGTTCCCATGGTGTGATATCCGAGAGCTCGCTGCGACTTATGATACAGCGTTGCATACCACATTCGCCCGAGAGGCGATGCACACGCACACCTAGGGGAAGTCCCCTCTCGCTGTTCACAAACAAACGCAGCATGTCATGCGAGAAAACGGCGCTGTACGTGGGATGGGGCGGAGACTGGGCCAGTTTGTACGCATAGCGCTGTCCCAGCATGCGTCGTCTCATTGAGAGGGGTGGTTCGTTAGCCTCCACCAGCAGGCTGGCGCGTGGTGTGGTCCTAAATGCCCCTGTAGCTACTCTGAGTGCGCTATGATGGATCGTATCCAGATACCGTTTGGCTGATTTAGATGCAGAGTCGTAGACGAAACAGGCGTAGTCCATCTTGGAACGGACAAGGGACCGATATAAAGTGAGAAGTGTTCTCCTGTCAGCTCCGTACGATAGACGAGATGCACATTTTAGGACATTTAAGGATTTGAAACACTTGTCACGGACATTCCTAATGTGTGTGCTGTAAGTTAGTCGTTTATCAAATGTCACCCGGAGAAATTTTGTCGTCGGTTGAAAATGGATAGTTTTGCCGCGCAACGATACCGTTGGTTCCGGACAGGCCCTGCGTCTGCGACAAAAATGGACACCCGCGGTTTTTTTCAGTCGAAAAATATAGCCCGTTTTTTCTACTCCAGCGTTCCAGACAATTAGTATGGATCGTATCCAGACACCGTTTGGCTGATTTAGATGCAGAGTCGTAGATGAAACAGGCGTAGTCCATCTTGGAACGGACAAGGGACCGTTGGCTGATTTAGACATTTGTCACGGACACTTGTCCGTGACAAGAACGTCCTTGTCACTTGTCCTTGTCCAAGAAGAAATGAGTTCAAATGGTATTTTGTCCACTGTCGGCCGTGCCTTGGACGTGAACGCTATAGGAGTGACTTGTCCACTGTTGGCTGTGTCTTCAACTGAACACTCTGGGAGTGACTTGTCCACAGTTGGCTGTGCCTTCGACGTGAACGCTATGGGAGTGACTTGTCTACTGTTGGCTGTGCCTTCGACTGAACACTCTGGGAGTAACTTGTCCACTGTTGGCTGTGTCTTCGACTGAACACTCTGGGAGTGACTTGTCCACGGTTGGCTGTGCCTTCGACGTGAACGCTATGGGAGTGACTTGTCCACTGTTGGCTGCGTCTTCGACTGAACACTCTGGGAGTGACTTGTCCACGGTTGGCTGTGCCTTCGACGTGAACGCTATGGGAGTGACTTGTCCACCGTTGGCTGTGTCTTCGACTGAACGCTCTGGGAGCGACTTGTCCACTGTTGGCCGTGTCTTCGACTGAACACTCTGGGAGTGACTTGTCCACGTTTGGCTGTGCCTTCGACGTGAACGCTCTGGGAGTGACTTGTCCACCGTTGGCTTTGTCTTCGACTGAACGCTCTGGGAGTGACTTGTCCACTGTTGGCTGTGCCTTCGACGTGAACGCTCTGGGAGTGACTTGTCCACTGTTGGCTGTGCCGTCGACGTGAACGCTCTGGGAGTAACTTCAATTTACCTTTCAATCCCTCCCGGCTACCACCGCATGCACTTGGCGTCCTGGTTAACTCCTGCACTGGAAAGGGATCTGGCACTAACGTGCACTGGAGGGGGTCCTGGTAAGCTCCCTAAGACAGTGACAGATACAAGGGGGCTGGAGGGGCTCAAGACCCTTACCCTCGAAATATCTGAGTGCCTCTAGTAATTGCACAGCTGGAGGCTGTTCCGAGGTAATGGCAGGGAGGCTTGAGCCCCCTGCCCCCTGAAATAAAGTCCTGCAACCGTCACAACTCTAAAAAAGCAAAACCAAGAGACTTAGAAAAACTGCCATTTGGAGAAAAAACGGTCATTTGGGGGTGGGTGTGAGCCATGGGGTCTACATTATAGCCAAATTCCATCGACCTAGGTCAATATATTCAAGGTCAAACAAGGTCATATAGGTCAAATATTGGCAGTGCTTGGGACCTATTGGGAAATGCCGTGATTATGCAAAACATTCAGGAACACTAAAAGCAGGCCAAGGTCATGGAGGAAAGTTACCAAAAAAATCTGAAATTTGGGGTCAAGGACATTCAAGGTCATTAATCTACGATGCCACAATAGGATATATTCCCATCATGTACACTATATTAGCACTATAGAAATGGTTTGGTGGTAAATGATGATTGACCTTTACCTTGACCCTTACATTGAGTTATCTTAGCTATGACGTCATCTCATAATATACATCAGACTCTGTAACGCCATTTGACCGGAATCACTAGGATCAGTGATGTTGAAAGTGTTGGTATGACTTTGGCCTTCATTTGAGGTGACCAGACATATCATCTTGTAAATACGGCGTTATGACGTCAGCGCTCGGTTTCCAATGCAGGTGAACTGGTGCGATCCTGCGATTGCAGTGATCTCAAAATATAGGTCTGACTTTGAAAGCCTATAGTTATAAAAAAATATTTACTGATTGACAACAGTTTTTCCCCAATCGACGCTCCGTCGGCACGTGTCGGTGCCGCTGGTTACCAGAGAAAAAGGTAGCGACGTTCTCCTGGGTCGTCGTGAAGCCCCGTCATTGACTTGTCAGTGAGATCACAGCTTTGCTTATTGTATGTGAGTTGACGTCGGTGGTACTCTCTTGCGAGCATCGGAGTTTCAGCATTACTTCTGTGCGAGAGTCGCAATTTCTGGTGCTCCTGTGTTACTCCTGAGTAGGCGTCGCAGTTTCCAGTGCTACCTTTGTGAGCGTCGCAGTTCCCAGTGCTACTCCTGTGTGGGCGTCGCAATTTCCAGCGTCGTATTCTCCTGTGGTCCCCTTATGCGGGAGTGTCTTTCTCCATTGTATATTTCATTGTAATATCATATTCTGTCGAGTTCTATGACCTCATTCTCCTCTAAGGAGCGAGATAAAATTGTTTGAGCTCTCTTCAAACCCTCGTCCCGGTGGGGGTGTTTGAACACCCCTCAGGTCTTTCCGGCGAAACGAAAAGACGGCGGCGCGAAGCGCCGCCGTACTACTTGACTCGCCTTATCCTTGATCGATTCCGCAACTTTCCTCCAAATTTTAAGTTTGGGTCAACTCAGGTCAGGTCGCCAATCCAGGTCAAGCGACCTCACCTAAAAAAATGTTTAAGGTGGCATAAGTAAGAAATGGGTGAATATATCGGATTGATACTTATAACACATAATAGCCCCACCGAAGTCTACAAAATGTGTTCCGGGATTTTTCATTTCGATGACCTAAGGTCAAGTACGGACCATGACCTCTCCATTGGAAACACAAAGGAAAAACAGAAACTGGGCTGTATTTGTGTAGATGATGCTGATCATGCCTTCATATTCTCCAAATCAAAGTATCCGGGGCTTCTTTCCAGGTTCATGTTGCAATTTTTTACCTTTGACCTCTGAGAGGTCATTCGGAGCTACTTAAGCAGTTTTCAGATGGATATGTATATCCACTATGCTAGGTCAAAAAGTGACCTTGACCCGACCTGATCAGGTCATTTTTTTGTTTTGACCTAGTATGGTCATATTATGCATCGTTCAATTTTCCGTGACGAGATAAAGCGAATGGTGCCTACAAAATGATTATAACTCAACTCTGTCAGATGCTAGTGTCCAAAAACTTTGCTCAAAATGCCAACTTCTTTGACCTGTCTTGACCTCAATATGGATCTGAGCCAAAAAGTGACCTCTATAGTTTCTTCATGAATTTGTACGAGCTATCCACCGGCGTTCACGTTTTTTTCACTATTCCTGCATAGGGGTCGAGTTCGAAGGGGGGGTGTTAAAACACCCCGCCTCCACCAGGGCGAAGGTGGCTCGGAGGCCCACCGGGGCGCGGGGAAAAGGAAAACTCGATGCACTACCTGCCATGGTTAGGTTAGGTTTACATTGAGCTCAATGGAGGTCGAAGACGCACAGTACCGGCATAACCGGGTGTTTACATTTCACTGATGACTTCTACTGCAGATAAGTAAGGATCATAATTGAGACGCCATCATAAATTTCTAGTCCTATTCAATCGGATGGAACATAATTTTACCAAGTTAGGTCACTTTCGAGATTTGACCTGATCGCAAGCAAACACAGCGACTTAGCATGGTCTTGACGAACATTAATCGACTCGCCAGGCGCGGATCCAGTGGATGGGGCACACCCCCCTACCTGGACCAGCCGGGCGCACCCCCCCTTCCTGGACCAGCGGGGCGCGCCCGGCTGAAAGCGCCAGCGCGCAGATTGTTGGCGCACCCCATCTCTGACCAAAGGCACGCCCCCTGGCCGAAATCCTGGATCCACGCCAGCTCGCAGCATCGATACAAACACAATGACAGTAAGCTCAATCGTCATTTAGCCAAAGGTTATTGACTGAAGCATCGTAAATCCCTTACTTGACCGCAGATGACCTGTTGGGTAAAACAGGTGTCCTGAGGTCAGAGATATAACAGGTCCTGAGGTAATGTCCTTATGACCTAACACCTGTGATAAGTCACGTTTTTAACTTGAACCTTTGTGCTTGGCTCTGAACTCATTACGATGAAATTTTCAAGATTATTTGAAGCATTTGTTATGAAATGCACAAAGTTCAACATAGCCCTTTCGACTTACAATCGGAGGTCATGGATTTAACCTAATGTTAGTTCATAGATATAAGAAATTCCCAAATTACATTACATCGTAGCTCCAGTCACCACCATAACACACAGTTAGCTTGGCACCATCCGGTTAAAATTGGTAGAAGCAATGCAAGGTTAAACTTTATGGAGGTGAACTCACCTATCTTAGGCTGGAAACCTGACCAGGCATTTTAAATGCGTAGTAAAAATACAAGAAATATCAAGGGATATGTATTTCTAGTGCGGCAGAGCCGTGCGCTGCCATTTTCTGGCCACCTCAAAAAATATTAATGGATTAAAAACACCTTCAAGCAGCAGAGGGGGTCCTAAGGTGTTCCCTCACCAAGATCTAGGAAACCAAGAGATTTGGAAAAAAATGCCCGTTTCGGGATTGCCGGACAACAATCTTCTACATTATAGCCAGCTTTTATTGAGGAAAATGTCGGGAAAAAGCCGGGCACACACCAAAGGCAGACCAAAGTTATGGAGAGATCCCAAACCAGTCTTCCCTGAGAATTTTGAGGTGAATGTCATCCAAGGTCATTGACCCATGACGTCTCAACACAATATACTCTCTCTTTGTACACCACAACAACCGTTGGGCACAAAGTGAGGGTTTGACCTTAGAACATATCCTTTGAGTTTGGCTCTGAGATCTTGAATTTACCTTGAGTCACCTTAACTATGAAGTCATAGCATACTATACGTCATACTGAGCAACTCTATTTGATACAAAGCGATGGTGTCAATGGCTTTAAACTGCCGGTATGACATTGACATGTGACCGTTAACCTTGGCATTGATACATAATTTCGGTTATATGGCATTTTGACGTGAGCACTCTGTATATAATGTAGGCGAACTGCTGCGACGACGCGATTATGGCGATCTCAACTTATAGATCTGACTTTTTTATAAATTTTGTTCAAGTTGTTCCTGGTAAGGCTGCTGGAGTCGGAGTCTCACTAAAGTCATCAAGGGACTTGTCACGGAGACCCCGACCCCACCACCCGAACGAGCAACTCCCTCAATGGAGGGTTAATTTAGAAGCCAAAGTTTAACGTCCCACAAAGCACAGGGACGGCCGCCCCGCTCAGGTCACCCTCTCACCAGTCAGTTGCCAGCCGACCTGTACGTCGGGTAAACTATTGAGCGCCAGGGCGTCTCAGGGGAACCGATCCCAAGCCTGGACATGCACTGCCACTGCATGCTTCTGAGCAGCGGGCCGGAGCCCAACGCTCTACCAACTGAGCTACCGGGGCGGCGGGGCGGGGTTGCTTATAGACTTTGAAAGTCTATAAACAACCAATTGTGGACGATTTTCAAAATACTTCCATCAATTGACGAGTTTACCAATTTTCTAAACTATAACCAAGTAGCTTTTTTCGGCAGGTAACGGTTCTCCGGCCACCTCGAGAAAGAAGGTGAAAGGGGTACTTTAGGACCCCCTTCCACTCCACGTGTTAACACCCGCACTGGAGGGGGGGCTGGTAGGCCCCTAAGATCTCGGAAACTAAGAGGCATAGAAAAACTAAATTTGAGAATTGGGTGGGGGTTATGGTGATCTACATCATGACCGATTTAATTGACCTAGGTCAATATCTTCAAGGTCAAACGAGGTCATAAAGGTCAAAACTTGGCCATGCTGGGGACCGACCGGTAAATGCCGTGATTATGCGGGAAAATGGCGGGAATAAGCTAAATGCGGACCAGGGTCATATAGAGAAGGTCTCAAAGAACCTTCCCTTCAATTTTGGGGTTACGGTCATTCAAGGTCATGGACCTGTAAGGTCACAATATAGTATACTACTTATAATATACACTTTGACTAACACTATAGCCACTGTTTGGTGGGAAATGAGGATTGACCTTTGCAAATGACCTTTGACCTTGCCCTTTGACCTTGACCTTGGTATTGGGGTACCTTATCGATGACGTCATAGCATAATGTACGTTAGACCGGGTAACGTCATTTGACCGGAAGCACTGTGGTCAGTGACCTTGAAAGTGCAGATATGACCTTGATCTGTGACCTTTGACCTTGACCATGACCTTCATGTGAGGTGATCTTGACATATAATCCCGGTTATATGGTGTTATGACTTCACCACTCGGTCTCCAATGCAAGCTAACTGGTCCGACTTCGCGATTACGGCGATTTCAAAATGCAGGTCTGACTTTAAAAGCCTATAACTCAAAAATTTTCGACCGATTTTCAAAAAATCTTCACCAACCGACGCGCTATTAAATTCTGTTTAGTGTGGCAAAGTATCGTGTTACGGCTACGAGCGGTTCTCCGGCCATCTTGGAAAAACAGGTGGGGGCCTCCAAGGCCCCCTCCAGTGCGCGTGTTAAGGCTTATAGACACTGCATCCACCTAGAAGAGGACCCAGATTGTAATAGATGCGAGGAAGGAGTGCCCAAGGACATGTAACACCTCTTAACACCAGAGGTGCAGAAAGTATGCTGGCTGTCACAAACTCAATCCGACGTATGCCTCCTCTGTCACACAGAGCTGGAAATAATAATTGTATACTTGGATACTATTTCCAATATGCTGAATTTCCTCTACCTGTCCCTTACTTTTTGCAGCAGACAAGGTTTTAGCACCAAACCATTACAGCATGAAAGTAGTAAACTGAGTTTTCATTTATAGATCATGTTTTTGTTTTTGGAAGGAAAATTTCCAATTATGGGTCATTTTTCCAGTATTGGGGTCATAACTATTATTGGCAACTCTGACTGCAGTTTCCTCCAATGACATGCATTTCCTTTTTGAAGAAGTTTCCATTTTTCGAAGGAGTGTTTCCAATTATGGTACTTTTCCACATGATTACATGTAGCAATTATCATGAAAATAGTCATTATTGGGAACATACCTATTAATGGGAGGGTACATGTACACACAATTGGGAACCCTAACCACAGCTCCCCCCCACTAAACTTCTATCTCACATATCAACAAAAGGGAAAATGTCAATGTCAACATAGTATTTGAATCTACCTAAAATGTGTTGGTAAAGTGGACCTTAGGTAGCATTTTTATAAACACATCAAATGCTTAAAATTTGCATCCCACTCACAATCATCACCTGCCTGGTCATTCCTTTTTGCAGTAAAAACTCTGAGGCAACTAGCCTGCATAGATGTAAAGTTATGTCTATTGCCCTAATAGGTACAGAGGTATTGGAATTCACATACCAAAGAAAGATCCAGTGTAGTCAAAATCCTGCTTTAACTCCATGCAGTTCAGGTCCTGTGCGTTGCTTACCACCACTGGTAGTAAGCAACACACCCCCAACCAGCGTTTTTCGAAGTCTGTTTCTTTCTGAGATTTGCTGTGATTTTCTGAGATAAGAAGGGGGTCTACTCGGCCCCCTCCAGTGCACGTTAGTCCCAGGCCCCTCTCCAGTGTGGGTGTTAACACTTTGTGGAGGACTGCATTAGCACACATTTGCTATCTGTACAATATTGATATGATAATTTGATCATGAAAACTCACCTGAATCACTGTTGTTGCCAGCCTGTTGCTGGCGCCAACTCTCCCAACTTCCTCCAGCTCCAAATCTATCTAACCAATCTAGGGCACAAATAAACTAAGGCACAAGCAGGCTAAGGAATGAAAAACCAAGCTTGATATGGGAAAGTGCATCAGTCTTACAATAGCCTACATTCATCTTAGATTAGCCATGGGCAGCAATATTTATTCTAGCTAGTTTTAGCCTGCACTTATCTTAAACATACCTAATGAATATGCCCTCAAAATAAGTGGCTTCTCGCCTGTTTAAATTTTTGGCAGGCTCTACATCACATAAACATTTCTAACTTGTCTTGTCGCTGTTGCGCAGTTTAAGTAGAATTGCTGCCCTGCTATGTTTATTTTCTCACTCACTTAGTACTTTTATTAGTAGCTTTTAGGCGTACTTAATACTAAATTCGAAGAAATAGGGGCCAATAAATCGAAGACACTCAAACTGTAAATATGATTTAACCTGATAAAATGGACAGAGAAGTACTTGATAAAGTATCTGCGTTATCGTTAATGCCTTAAATATGCCCACAATCGTGTATTTCTTGAAAAAATTGACTGTCACATTTCCGGTATCTAGGCGACAACTTTCTGCAAACTACTAACAATCAGCCCCATGGGGCTGCATGTTAAAATCTGGCAACTGTGACAGCGGTTTGCGGGTTTTCTGCAGCGCGGGTCCCTCGTTTTAGTAGAAACTGAACACAGTACCAATATTGTATTACTAATGGTACGCTGTGCAATTGAAGAACAGAGCCGCTAAGTTAAAATATTCCCTACACGCTTCATTCTCTATTTCGAAAATATGGGGTTTGATCTTGAGCCATACAGTCTCAGGATCGCTATTTTGTCACAATTATGCACTTCAATTTTCGTAAATGTGTCACAAACTCCGGTAGCCGAGTTGGCAAGTTTCTGCACCTCTGCTTAACACGCGCACTGGAGGGGGCCTCGGAGCCCCCATCCTCACCTATTTTTCCAAGGTGGCCGGAGAACCGCTCGTAGCCAAAAACGATACTCAATCGCATTTGGCAGAATTTAACGGCAGGTCGATTGGTGAAATAATTTTGGAAATCAGTCAACTTTTTTTACTTATATACTCGCAAAGTCAGACCTACATTTTGAGATCGCGTCAATTGCAAGGTCGGATCAATTTTCTTGCATTGGACACCGGGTTGTGACGTCATAACGCCATATAGGCCGGATTATATATCAGGGTAACCTCACATGAGCCTTAAAGTCAAGGTGAAAGGTCAGAGGTCAAGGTCATATCAGCGATTTTAAAATCATTGGCCCAAGTGATTCCAGTCAAATGGCATTACCTAGTCTGACGTATATTATGGTATGACATAATAGTTGAGGTAGCTCAATGTCAATTTAAAGGTCAAAGGTCCAGGTCAAAGGTCATGGGTAAAGGCCAAACGTCATTTCCGCCCAACGATTGTTATAGTGCTAATTATAGTGTACATTGTGCGGTGTATACCATATTACGCCATAGGTCAATGGCCTAGAATGACTTTGACCCCAGAATTTTAGGAAACATTGTTTCCGACCTTTTTATGACTTTGGTCTGCCTTTGGAATATTCTCTTTTTCCCTGCATAATTATGGCATTTCCCAAAATAGGTCACAAGCACAGCCAATATTTGATCTTATTGGCTTCGTTTGACCTTGAAAGTATTGACCTAGGTCAATGAAAATTGGCTATGACCATAGCTGCCACCCAACCCAAACGACGTTTTTCTACGCCTCTTAGTTTCCGAGATCTCAAGGGAGAGGGTGTACCAGACCCCTCCAGTGCGCGTTAGTGCCAGGCCCCCTCCAGTGGGCAAAGTGACAAAATGAGACAAGCTCGCAACGTTCTTAAGCCGTTAGAGCTTAATGAGGGCTTATGGAAAAAGAAAATAGCAGTTTGCCCCGTTCGCATTTGGCTTCCAAGGTGTCACTTATGCCTATATCATTCAAGGCCTCCCGCCGTGACGTTAATCGGTGATTTAGGCTTCAGGGTGCGCCAGCCTCTTCGGTCTTCTAGCGCCTATTGATATGGAAAATTACATATCGCACAATATGATCGCGCTTCGTCAGAATTAAGGGAGACCCTGACTCAAGCTGGTGCCAGCGTCTCTCAGTGATCCAGTGACGGATCCAAGGGGGGCCAGGGGGCCCGGGCCCCCTTAGCTTCGAAGCGCCTCAGCATAGCTTAGCTCATATCGGGCGCTGAAGGCGCCCGATATGAGCGGCGCGCCTGTGCCCATTTCGTGCGCCAAGGTGGTAGCATATTCCACATGGTAGCTTATTCCGCTTGAATTAACACATAGTCCTTAAAACCATGGCACAGCGCCCCTGCCCAAACACTAGACGCCTTTACTGGTCTTTTGCGCCCCAGTAAAATGTTGAAGATGAAATTTAGAAAGCTAACAAAAGCACTCCGGCAAAGAAAAGGCGCCACTAGATAGCAGGATTGCGCCACGGGGAACTAATGCAGCCCTGAGTAGCCTAGGCGCCCCCTGGATGAAGCACACCTGGGTAGCCTAGGCGCTCCCTGGATTAAGCGCCCTACGGATATCATATGCGCCCTTGGCTAGGAAAGGCGCCCCTGGGCAGCAAAGGCAAATCTTGGTAACATAGGTGCCCTGGACAGCATAAGCGCCCCTTAGCTAGAAGTAGGCGCTTTAGGAAAATAAAATGCTCACCTTGGGTAGACAAAGGCGCCCTTTGATAGCCTAGACACCCACTGGAAAAAGCGCCCTACGGATGTCATATGCACCCTTGGATAGCAAAGGCGCCCCTGGACAGCAAAGACAACCCTGGATAACACAAGTGCTGTGGACAGTAAAGGCGCCCCTGGGTAGCAAAGGCGCCCCTAGGAAGGCAAACCTTCGAAAGAAAAGCTGTCTTTGGATAGCCTAGGCGCCCCCTGGATGAAGCGCCCTACGGATATCAAATGCACCATTGGCTAGGAAAGGCGCCCCTGGGCAGCAAAGGCAAATCTTGGTAACATAGGTGCCCTGGACAGCATAAGCGCCCCTTAGATAGACATAGGCGCTTCAGGAAAATAAAATGTTCACCTTGGGTAGAAAAAGGCGCCCTTTGATAGCCTAGCCGCCCACTGGAAACAGCGCCCTACGGATGTCATATGCACCCTTGGATAGGAAAGGCGCCCCTGGACGGCGAAGTTAACCTTTCTTGAAATATATGATCTGGACAGCATAGGCGGCCATGGATAAACTAGGCGCCTGAGAAAGAAAACAAGCGCCTCACCTGAGAGTACAGGCGCCCCCAGGATATCACAGGTGTCCCTTTCCATCTTCAGCTGCCCTACTGTCTATGGTTTGGCACACCTGTCCGACAGTCGCACGCTCTATTACAGGGCTCGAGCGCTCAATTTGAGCATGGACTGCCTTTAACCACATTTCATTAACCTATAACTGAAGGCTTAGTGCTCCATCGCTGCAACCGGGTGCCTTTTTCAGTATGTGCGCCCCACTTCCGAGAACACTGCCCTCACCAACCAGCAGTCCTCCCCGTTCAGCAGATGAGCGCCTCTTTCTGATAACTAGGCACTTTATTTCAGTGTTCGAGCGCCTTATTTCAGAATTGTTATTCTCCATCTATTTTGGGCTCCTCCTGGATTGCAGAGGCGCCCCCTCAAGTGCAAAGGCGCCCCTGGATAGAAAAGTGCACCCCATGTTTGCAAAGGCGCTCCAAGATAGCATATGCGCCCCTTAGATGAAAATAGGCACTCCAGGAAAGTAAAATGCTCCCTTTGGGTAGCAAAGGTGCCCCTTAACAGCGAAGGCACCCTAGATAACAAAGTTTCTCTGGACAGCATAGGTGCCCTTGGATAAACTGGTGCCCGGAAGATAAAAATAGCGCCTTACCGGAGACAAAAATCACCCCAGGATAACGTAGGGGCATGTATTTCCATGTCTGTGATTGAAAAATACACCTAGACAGCATATGCGTCCCTGGATAGAAATACACCCCTGGGCAGTAACGGCGCCCCTGGAAAGCAATAGTGCGCCCCTGTGGAGAAAAAAGCCGCCTCCTGAATAACCTAGGCACCGCCCCCGAAATGTCAGATGACCGTGGATAGAACAGACTGCCTTGAATAAAACAGAGGCCCTGGATAGTAAAGGCGCCCTTTGGTAGCATAAGCGTTCCTTAGCAACAATATGGGCGCTACATTAGCTCAAGGTTCACGCGCACCTAAGCCCAATAATAGAGCAATCAATCGATGCCAAAGCACTCCTTAAACCACGGGCGCAAAACTTCCTAAGAAGTAAAGGCGCCTCTGGGTAGCAAAGGTGACCCTCGACAGTGGTGTAGGTATTCCTGAATAACAGCAGCGTCCCTTGATAAGAATAGCCCCAAGATGGCACAGGTACCCTGCTGATAGGAAAAGCGCCCCTGAATATCAGAGGCACTCTCTGAATGAGGTGCCCATGGAGAGCATAAGGGCGCGTATGTATAGCAAATTGCCGCCCCTGGATAGCCAAAGCGCCCCTTGCATAGGGTAGGCGCCACTGGGTAGTATGGGTTACCTTGAATAAAAATACGCCCCGTCAATACCAAGGTGAACCTGGATAATAAAAAGCTCCCCTTGGGCACTGGGTATCAAAGGCACCCCCGGAACAGCAAAGATGCCCCTGGATAGCTAGGTTGCGTCCATTGGGGAGCGAAGGCGCCCCTGGGTGGCACAGGTGCCTCATCGAAGCAAAGACCCCTCCAGAGAGCATAGGTGTCCCTGATGAGCACAGTTACTCCTGGGCAGCCCCTAAATGACGTTGCATAATGTTACGACACCTATTATAACGTATGCTATTACATCAAAGTAAAGGTTATTCAGTGTTAAGATCAAGGTCACAGGTCAATTTTAAAGGTGACTGGCCTTGATGATCAAGGCTTACAAAAGTCATTGGTAAGCTTGGGCACAGCGCTAGTTATAGCGTAAATTAGGCATAATATGTTGGTTGTGCCGTAATAGGTCAATGGCCTTGGAGGACCTTGACCTCAAAATTTCAGATATTGTTTAGAGCCTTCCCTTTTGGCCTCAGCCCTGTTCTAGAGTATTCGCGCCCCGTTCCGGCCCGTTGGGGGGTGCTTGAACACCCCCTCGATGTCTCCCAGTGGCACGAAAAAACGTCGGCGCGAAGCGACACAGTACTTGTCACACCTTATCATTGATCAATTCCGCAACTTTCCCTCAAAATTTAAGGTTGCGTCATCTCAGATCAGGTCACCAGTGTAGGTCAAGTGACCTCACCCCAAAAAATGTTTAAGTTAGCGTAAGTAAGAAAAGGGTGAATCTATCGAATTCAAACTTGTACCATATAATGGCCCCAAAAAGTACTAATAAATTTATTCAGGGATTTTTCCCATCGATGACCTAGGGACAGGTACGAATCAAAACCTCTCTATTGAAAATGCACGGGGTAAAATGGAAATTTGCCGAAAAATTGCTCTGTCTGCAGACGCCGCTTGAAATACCTTCGGATTCCCCAAATCATAGTACCCTAGGCCTCTTTATCGGTTCATGTTGCAAGTTAAGACATTTTACCTCTGAGAGTTCATCTGGAGCTTCCTAAGCAGGTTTTAAGACTTGGGTCAATTGCTTTGCAGGAAATATTGATAAAACCCGTATTTTGATACCATTTTGTATTGTTATTGTGAGTTGATTGATATGCATACTGACTATTTTAGGCTAGATGGTGGCCTTGACCTAACCTTAGGTCAGGTAATTTTTATGTTTCAACCTAGTATAGTCATACTATACATTATTTGATGATTCGCCGTAACGAGAGGAAGCGAATTTTGCCTAAAATGATTCTAGCTCAACTCTGACAGACGCTAGAGTATAGAGACAGAGACATGTTGTAAGCTTTGTCTCAGGGGAGGGACCTCAGCGTTGATCGCGGGAAAAATCCCCAATGGCCCCCAGGGGCCCTCAGGGAGTCAGGAAATCTGGCGTGGGTGGAATCCGGTGGGAGGGATTTTGGGTCTCCAAAATCAGCTGAGGGGCCCGTGCCAGTAAAGGGGGCCCAGATAAGGGCCACTGACGAGCTCATTTGACCTTAGTGCCAACACAGGATTCTCAAGACCAGCGTGGGGTGCCTACCTATTTAAACGGTTACTAAATAAGCTCAGGGACTCAAAACTAACCAAGGGGTCCAATTATCAACTCATGGGGCTGCCTAGACACTCTCAGGGGACCCTGCAGCAGCTCAGAAGGCCCATAAAACTAATAGGGCCAGACTAGCTGAGTGCCTCGACGAGCTAGTGCCCAGATACGCACAACGGGCCCCAAACAAGCTGAAGGGATCTATATCAGTTAAACGAAAACGGTACCAACCCAGGGGACCCTGACCAGCTTAACACGCGCATTGACGGGGTCTGGCCACTGATTGACGGGGGCGGGTCCCGCCCCTAGATTCGGAACCACGGTGGTAGCGAAAACGGTAAACGGCGTTGGGCTGCCCATCCACTTTCCATCGAAAACATTTGAACCATTTTTTGTCGGTCACATTTAGGTCCGAGGTCAAACATGCCCGTCATAGGGATAACATGTAATTCAGTTTTTGGCTGAAATCTGAAGTAAGATGAGCAAAACGACTTGAACTATATGAATCCTCTTAGCAAGCCGAATCGATGATATATAATTTGACCTTGCTAGGTCAAATCGATTTGACCTGACCCGAGGTGGTCGGTCATTATATAAATGATATCTAGAACTGCAAGCCCAGGCGAGTCTAATGAGCTAAAATAAATGCCTATCACCATCCGTTACTGAGTTATTCCGTAAACATTTTCCCATGTATTTATAGGTCTGCTCGACTGACCTTAGGTCATTGATATAAAATACCGGAACATATTTTAAGAACTCGGGGGGCCATTATGTGATGTAGTTTCATCGGATAGTTCACCCTGCTCCGACTTATGCTATCTTAAACTTTTTGAGGTCGGTACTTGACCTGTACTGTGACCTGACCTGAGATGACCTACCTTAAATTTTCCGAGTTGTAAAATGATGGGGGTGGGGGTCGCGCCGTTTTTCTGTGTTCAAACCAGGGGCGGACCCCGTATTGTTAACCTTCGCCCGGGTGGGGGTCTTTTAGACCCCCTCGGGTTTTCCAAAGTGACCAAAAAACGGCGGCGCGCAGCGCCGCCAAACTTAGTCTAGCTGTTCCTTCATCATTTTTACATCTTTCCTGAAAATTTTAGCTCAAGGTCATATCAGGTTAGGTCACCAGGCCAGGTAAAGTGACCTCACCTCAAAAAATGCTTAGGACCGCATAACTAAAAGAAGGGTTAATTGATCAAGTTGAAACTCATACCACATATTGGAGACACCAGGAGCTACAACATGTGTTCCGGGATTTTTATATTGGTGACCTAAGGTCATGTGCAGAGCATGACCTCCACATTGTAAATACATGGGGAAAATCACGAAATGAGCTTTTCTCAGTAAGTATGGATTAAATCAACTTCAAACATCGGTTACGACTTGCTCTTAGCCCATTTCTGAAGTGGATGCCAAACATTTTAACTTGTGACCTTTAAAAGGTCACCTTAGGTCAAATAAGCATTTTTTGGTGTTTTACTCTATAAATTTTGAATAAACTAGGATAGAACTTTTATTTTGTCACCAAAGTGTTTGTATAGTCACTGCAAGTCAAATGATATACATCATGACTATACCAGGTTAAGTTGGGTCAGACCGTTCGTTGACCTGGGTCAGGTACAAATTCTTAGATTTGACCTGGTATAGCAATATTATATATCATTCGATTCGTATTGACGAGAGGATTGCAATGGTACATCAACTATGGCTGTATCTTGTTTGGTTTTGAAGTTATTACTGAAAAAGGAAACGTCCTTATGCATGGGTGCCTATGGACATTCCCAAGAATATGCCCAATATTCAGTGACCTGTAGCTGCCTAGGCTTTGACCTGACACAAAAATGAATGCCACTGCAATGAAAGAGCAACTCAAGAGCTTTGAATGGTGTTAGTAAAATGTTTCTAGCTATCATAGTTTCTGAGATATATGAGGTTTTCTCAGTACACCTCATATTAGCGATTTTGACCTATTTTGACCTCTGGTGACCTTGATATTGACCCGACAAGAAACATGACCGAAGTATTTTCGGCATCATTTTTGAAGAGATTTCGATTGCCGTTTTGCGCTTTTTTTAGCTCTCTTAGTTTTTGAGATCGTGGGGGTCTTTTTAGCCCCCCACCAGGGCGAAGGTGGCTTGTACCCGCCACCGGGGCAAGGGTTAAGGGACACTAATCCAGCCTGGGGCTCAGAGCTCAGAGCTCCACCTTTTAGCTCAGAGGGCCCAGGACCTGTTGAGGGGGCTCTATATCAATAAAATAGCCCCGAAAAGCTTAATAGGCTTCAGCGGCGACATAAAGGTTTCAAGTTCAGTGTGAGGGCCTGGTTAACTAAAGCGGTCCCAGATTAGCTGAGGGGACTCGATATAAACTCAGGGAAGTCACCAAAAACCCAGGGGCCTAGGCACGCAGAGGTTCTGCGGCCTATGAGGCTCAGGTTAGCGTCAATCGGCTATTTCAGTATGAAACCGTTAGCCAGGACAACTGTGATAAGTGGAGGTGGTGGATACGACACCTCAGTTTTCGGCATGACCGAAGATAACTGTATTATTTGCTCATCGTGCTTCAGTTAGTGTCAGTGGGTGCTTTCAGCATTTTCTACCAAGGTGCCAGTCGTTAGCTGACCCGAAATATGCTTGATGGTAAACGTGAACATGTCCTCACTAAGAGGAAGCTTTCATGAAAATAAGCATTTACAAATCCTTTTTTAAACGCGTTTTCCATTGACACTGGCCGCCTCTTGGGTGGTAAATTGGCCAGTGGCGGATCCAAGGGCGGGGAGAGGGCAAAAAAGGCATTCCCCCTAACGGAAAAGCTCGGGGCAAAACTATGCTTTTGACCCCCAAAGCGATCGACCTCCCTTTTTCCTCTACTCCTTTTTAGTTCATAAGCAAGATTTTGGTGTTTCAACTCTCAACTTCAAACAGAACATAAGTTGATAAGTTGTTCCCTGGCCTGTCCCCTCGAGTCCGGAAATGTAAGAAATACTGAAGATTATATATTCGGGCACAGCCCTTCATCAGAATCTTGGAGTAAATATCAATAATTCTCAGTTATAATATAGCCAGTCATAGTATAGCCAGCCTTGGATAGGAAGAAGTATCTTAAATAGAGCCCATAGTTTTCACCCCGTTACGTTTTTTTAGCTTTTCGCCTCAAATACCCAAAATTCTACCGGCAAGTGATATTGGTAGAACAGCTTTTTACTGCGTGACGTTTTTTTTTGCTTTTCGACTTTGGTCTGCCCCTCCCAAACCGACCGGGTAGATCCGCCACTGAAATTGGCGCCCCTCAGGTTCGGCCGTTCGGCGCCCTCCGAGCCTGGCCCCACCCCCTTAACGAAATCCTAGATCCGTCACTGCAGTGATCTGGCATCGTTAGGCTAAACATCAATCGCCTGCTGGTGAAAAAGAACATTCCATGTTCTCACAACAGGACCCTTTAGTGCGACTTTATTGATGACATCGAAAGAAGCCTTGGTGACTTCAGATGCCATCGTGATCTCAGAGATCACGAGGTTAATCATTTTCCCTCGACTCCCAAAATTGGTTCAAGAACATACATTATTTTTATGTAACGATAACTGGAATGTATTTTACTGGATCAAAGAAATTTATGTGTTTGTTTCATTTTCCTTTTGTCCATGGAATGGTTAAAATGACTGTTTCGATTCCAGTCAAGCCACAAAAAGATACTGCTTCTATCGGAGCTTTTTTATCGGCGACGTAATTATTCGATATGAATATAACATTGATAAATTGCAACATTATTTGTTTTAGCACGGCCATTACATCTGACTTGAAAACACCCAGTCACTGAATCTAAAAATGTTGCAAAATGGAGAGAAATACCTTGAGTCCCTTATGGCAGTGCCATCGCCACTGACTTCCAAAATCCAATAACAACTGAGGAGAACGCTCGATGAAATTTTCTTCTCCCCCTAGTCCAGATCCGTCGGAGAAAGGTTCATTTGCACTCTTCATCACATTCAAACTTAAAATAAAATCAAGCATATTTTAAGAAGGAAAGAAATAAGCGCCTGCATTTGATTTGGATTGTCCTCTCTTTATTATCAATGCAGCGTAGATTCTGGCTTTCTGCTTGCCGCCCGTACATGTGTGCGTTTTTCCTTTACCCTAAATCACCCATCCCTGACCTCCCATGTTTTTTTCTTGTGGAAGAGGTGAGAGGCTGCCTGGCGAGGCAGAACAAACAAACGAGTCATAAGATTGCACGATAAGCCTATCCATGTTTTGAATTTCCATCTTTTGAGTAGATAAGGAAAAGAATGCTAGGGGGGAGAGAGAGAGAGAGAGAGAGAGGTTGTGCTCCTCTCCAACGCTCCCTGGACAGCACAGTTTTACACTTGGTCCTTGTATCGCCCTATAACAGGGTTCTTGGCTGATGCTTGTCTAGTGGCGCCCTTGATGCTCAGATGCATCATTACTGTGTCCGGTGCGATGCCCTTCAACGTCTTTGTTTATGGCTGACCTTGTGAGGAACGAAGGCAGTAATGCTGTAAAGTATCGACTGTAAAGCTCTCCGCGAATGATCTTCAATACTCTCTAACAGATTAAAACCTGACGGCTCTCACGCCTGAATTGGATTCAGACAACGGTAAGACCAGATTAAGATTAATCTAAAGATTGTAACCTGCTGCTCGTTCATTCAGATTATGCAATTTTAATCAATACGTAGCACTGGTCATCTATTAAGCTATCAGCTGGCTGCTTCACATGCTTCTGCACTGCAATATCAGATAGAAAGATGAGGCATGGCTCAAAGCTCTAGTACCGTTATTTGATAATAATAGAAACCCGGTTCCAGATATGTGAACAAGGCGAAGAACAGTGAAGGGTGCAAAAAACCAACGCTGCTCCAAAAACGTCGGAAAAATATCGGGCATTTGCAGAAAAAAACAGTGACTCTAGGAAACTTCTCTCTCATAAGTATTGTTCCTACCTTATAATGCTGAACCGTCCAGGCTAGGAGACGCTATATGATGCTATATGGCGCTATATGGCCTTGCCGGTTGGCGCGCCCTTAAACTCAAGTAAACAAATAAAAAATAAAGCTAGGCGACATTCAGAGTTCCATTTTTAACCATCACCATTAGGCCTTCAGAGACTCAAAGTGATGATTATGATGATGATTGAGCATGGGATTCTCAAACTATGTAGATTGGACGACTTCATGCCCGATAATGGGAGCGATGCTTATATGAGGTACTGTACACCACAATGGGAAATCTCTGGTGGCTTAGTCACTGCAAGGGTAGCGACCACTTCCTTGAAGCGCGCTTTAGCGTCTCACGAAGATGAGCCAAGAACCATTTCCGGACAGCGGTGGCGCTGCAGTATGTGGGGAGCAATGCACGGTGCCGCGGGGAGGGGGTGAGCGCGGCCATTCAGCGGGGGTCATTCACCCAGCGCCGGTACGGCCAGAACCTGTCCCACCGTGGGCAGCGGCACAGTCGTGTGTGGCGGTCATTCTGCAGGCGGGGGCAGCGCGCGGTACCGGTGCCACCGACCGTGCAGTATTGCCGCGGCTCGGCTCTCCGGCAGGCCAACATACATCACATCCCATTAGTATGGACGTACGGGCATCTACCGACTGCGACGGAGAAAACGGTGGAAAGAAAAGTAACTGGAAGTATATAAAGACGCAATGGCAGTTTCTAATTTTTCAAAAATTAGCGATATTGACCTAATTCTTACACTTCCAATCATTTCATTTTCAAATAATTAAGCTTGTGAAGCCTGGACATGTCAATAACTGTTACATTAATATAGCATATCTTCCTAAAGCAAGACGAAAGCCGCTCCCTTCATAAGAAGTTCAATAAAGAATTCGGTTTTTCAGAAGGTGCAGGGCACTGAACCTTTCTGACCTCTTACGCTTTTCAGCTCCTCGATTCGCACTGCAAAGGTTCAGCAGAGGATTATAAGGGATTTTATGTGGAAATCCCCGGCAATCGGCAGCCGTTTTTTCCTGTCCAGCTCAGATGAGTTCTCGAACCACCGCAAGCCTTTCCACAACTTCCTAGTGCTTATAAACCTACTATGTAGGGGTCTAAAAACTTGCCGATCTACCTACGCCGTCGGTGACCCTATCATCGCTTGGTTGGCGACCCAGCAACCGTCTCAAACTCTGATTCCATCTGTTTTCCCATGATTTTAGCTTCCACCATCCGCTCCTGCTTCTAAATATGCTTACCCTCTCCACTGTCTCCACCCGTCGTCGTAATACATACAGTGTCCATCAAAATCTATTGGATGAAGTCTGCCAGTTCCTTTGGCCAAGAATGGGCAGAATCTACTTCGACAAAGAGTCAAGTTAGCCTTCGTTTCCCGGCTCGTTTGGCGTTTCTGAAAGACAGCTTGGCCACAACGGGGCATCTTTGGCCGATTACATCTGGTATCATCACCGCCCTTAGTTGCTGCTAGTCTATGCTAGTTATGTTTCTTCTTTTTTTAACATTTTACATAAATATATTTTACATAGCTCATTTTAGCCATCAAGATACATTTCAGAATGAGCATCTCAAAATATAAACAACAAATTCTGTCAAAATCGCCCACTTCCTGCTGGCCGTGGTAGGAGACGACGTCTCAGGTAGCGCTGGTGTCTATTTGGGCCACCTGCCTGCATAGGTCTGTGTGCAGGTAGAAGAATATGTAACCATCGTGCTGGTTTCCGTTGCACAGCACGTGCTGCTCCGAGGCGCAGGTAACACTGCGATCGTCGTAGTGGAACCAGCGCTGCCTACCCAGGCTGTAGACATCTGCCACGTAGTGTCCCGCCTGGGTTGTAGCGCCGTGGTGGCTGAATAGACCCACCAGCCGGTAGCTCTGAGCGCCGGCCAGGTCCGCTTTTTGATCCTCAGCCGCTGAGCCGTCGTCCTCCGTGCATAGCTGGGACAGCTGTACCTGTTCGGCGGCGATGTCGGCCGGCTCGCACTTCTCTTGTGAGCATCGGACTGTCTCCTGCAGCTGACTCTCCTCGTCTCCAACAGCGCGCGTGGGCCACTCCTCGGCTCCGTCCTGCTCTGTCAGCTTCTCCAAATCGGCGTCAGACACGTGCGGGGGTCCAAATGGCCGCAGCGTCGCCTGTCGCTTCGGCTCATCCCAGTGCACAGGCGGGCACAGCGAGCCGTACCTGGTGGCGTCCCATCCCGGGGGACGATCGGCGTCCTCCGCCGCGTACTCCTGCAGCGTCACAAGCTTCGGTATCTTTACGTTGGTGCGGATCTTCTTTGACTCCTTTCCAATAAACATGTGACGATTCAGCTGTATAATCAGCGTCCTGGGAAATTTGGATATCTGGGTGATTACGCTGAACTCGTTGTGCTGCCACTTCTCGCAATTCAGCTCGCGTCGGTCGGGCCGCATGGAGAGGTGCATGGCGTCCTGTAAGGTGGGTACCGTGCCTCTGCCCTGACACCGCGGCACGTTAACGAACCAGCTTATGTTGTCCTGTCGCCTCAGCACCGATTCCTGACACTTTGTGCACATGTAGCTCTCGACGGTCTGGTACTGGAAGTTGTCTCTAACTGGGTTCTTCCGGTCGGCCGGCTGCTTGGGAAAGACCGGTTGGCTGCCGTCCACCTCCTCCTCGATGGTGTCCAGTAGCCGAAGCAAGAACTCGTTAGCATCCTGCATCTCAGTGCCGTGGAACGCCGGGTCTATCCGAGCGAACACGTGCCGCAGGTCGTTTAGGAGGCTGGAGACGGAGGTGACGCACGCGCTCTGACGCAGCTCCATAAGGTGAGCGACGGCACGCATGGTGCGGCATCTTTCGGCATCCAGAGCCGGCCCCAGCGCCACCATCTCACTCAAGAACGGCCGCAGTCCGAGCAGCGACTGCAGCGTGGCGTTCTGGTAGCGTGAGTTGCCTAGGTTGGGCAGACCGATGAGGAGCGGGTCCGGGCTGTGCCTGTGCTGGTCGCGATTACTCGCAGGCACCAGCTCCAGGATCGGTGCCTGCACCTGAGCACCGTTCAGCAGCAAGGGCATTTTCCACCCCGCCTGTCTTCCGCGGCGATGCCGAGGGCCGGACCGACGTGTCACGGTCCGTCAGCGAGTCTTGTGTGGTAGAATTACGTGATGGCGGCGAGGTAATGTCAGATGTTAGATTATAGCATGTGGTGGGGAGTCTCCTTGGTGTTGGGTTATCAAGTTTATCACGCTCAAGGTTCGAAGCTCTACTTCTCCACCAATCGACTGCCTCTGTGTTAGTGTGCCCTTGGCGCAGGGAAGTGGAATTCCCGCGCACCACAGCTATGGATAATCTTTGGAACAGGTACACACAGAGAAAAATCTACACCCCACAGAACACTTTGCTCGTGCCAAAAATCAGTATTCTCTGGATACTTAATTCAGTATACTATGAACGCTTTTCGGACATTTTTGGTACTCGTCAGATAACATGAGTACTTTTACTACACCTCTTTTGTTACAGCTGGTTGTACTTCCCGTAGTACCCTTTTGCAGTTACACCAAAATGGGTACTTCTGCAATTAGTACCCCCGTTTGGTTCCGTGCCAAAAATGAGGCCTCCTAGGGTACTTCCATTTTAGGTACTAACGCTAGTACCCTGCGAAGGTGTCTGAAGGGCACTGAAAGTAGTGCTTAAAATGTACTCAATCAATACAATCCAATACCTACTCTCCTTCGTGAAACAAAGAGGTACTTGAAGAAGTATATTTAAGGTGATTCGATAATTCGATCAAGGTAACACTGCACAGCTTTAATCATATAGAGCACAATACAAAAAAGCAGCCACGGCTCACTGGAACAGCTTTGTCGTTTCAACGGACAACATATGCATAACACTGAAATTGAGAGTAAGCTGGTTCTAGAACTATGAGCTTCATATTCGTTTCTGCTGGTCTTTTCTAGATATTTTTAATCTTGCAAATTACAAAAAGACACCCCAGTTGAGCTGAGCTGACCTCGCAGCTTGCATATTGTCGATGGATATTAAAAGAGAGTTAATTCTGTCCAGAACCAATCAGCCGTCCTTAAATCTTCTCGCTTCCTCAGGATTCTGTGTGAGCATCCTTCAAATTATTCGACGTCCGGGCCCTGCGCGCAAGGCAAACAGTCGGCTATTTGCTGCTAGAGACACGTGGCACTATAACCGTTCCTTATAGTGGCGCAAAATAAGACTAACTTAGCACCGCGGCGTATTAGTGACCTGACAACATCATGCATGTATAGAAAGAATGTGTGGTTTAAGACAATACAAATAAATATAACGTATGACGTGACTTTTACGTGACTTATATTGGCTGTTTTTACCTATGTTTTGATTTGTTTCAAGGTCTATTTAGCTACAAAAACACGTGTTATCCCTTTATTATTTTCCTTGTGACACGGGAACCATCTCTGGGGTGCCCTCGAGATAAGCACTTTGCCCCCCCTCTCGAAACCAATTCGGGGGCCTCCTGAGAAAAATTGTTTGGCCCCTTGAGGAAAAATCTTGCCCCACGCCCGAGAAAAACTTTTGGACCCCGAGATCAAGCCTTGGGGCCCCTGAGACCAAGTCTGGAGGACTCCGAGGCCGAATCTGGGGACTCCCAAAACAACCTTTGGCCCTCCGAAATAAACTCTGCCGCCCCCTCCGGGACAAGCTCTTAAAGGCTCCCCAGACCAGTTCTGGCGGCCACCAATAACTTTTTAGAGCATCCTTAGACAAACTCTTGGGGCCTTACGAAAAATTCAAGACCAGCTCTGCCCCCTGTAACATAAACCCCATAATCACCAGGGCGAAGGTGATTCGGAGGCCCACCGGGGCGCGGGTTAATAATTGGAGGCGCCCAAATTTAAAACAATACCAAGAGTCACAAAGATAACATAGCGGTATTTCCTACTTTACCTAAAGTCGTAAGAGTAGAGAAGCCCAAAGGGGCCATGCCCCCAATATTAACTATTTTTAATTATTAGATAAATAGCGTTGACTGAAAATAAATATCTCTAAGATAAAACTTCATCCCCAATGTTTTGGACGTATGTACCTACGCTTATGAGTCTAGCTACAAGCAAGGGTAGGGATTTTTTATTCGGTGGTGCTCGAATTAGAAAAACGGGTACTCTGACAGTTTAACATAATTGTATTGTATTATTAACTGTTTTCTAAATAAACACGCCCTTCTTAGAATCAGGAAGCCAAATAGAAGCATGTGATCTTAAAATAACAAATGCTGGGTGATTGTAGAATGCCCCTATAGAAATAGAATCCTCATCGATGCCCCGTAGGAAGTTTTAAATATTGTTGGAGTTTCAACATTATTTATAGTTACCGAGCACCTACCTAGAAATGGTTTCTCCATGTAGACCTTTAAAACTCATTAATGGAAGTTACGTGGGCTTCAGATTTTGCATTCAATCCAGAAGCAGGCAAATCAGTCAAATGCATTACCTAACCATAATCTTTGAAGCATTACCATGTTTTCAGTTTAGGTTTCATGGACGTGCTTGTATACACAATTACGCCGTTTATAATTTGGCTGGTCTAATGATGAAGATGCCATACACAAAGGATGTCAAGAGATAACTGGTACCTAATGCACCTAACCCTGTTCAATCACAAACAGATGCCAACTCTCACCTTTTGCCAAATGTTCCACTGACTGAGCTTCCGTCTGCCACTCACTGCAGGAAAATGGCGCTGGAAGATGCAAAAAGTCGCTTGGTTCAAAGAAAGAACTCAATAGAGGGTAACCTACCACCTTTATTGCACTAAAGTTGGCGCCATTTTTTTGTCTTCACACCGAAGTATTCCAAAGGGGATTGAACATATCGAATGAATGCTCCATGCAGTACCACTTGGTGTTAGAAAACTCTCCTTTTCCAAAATAGGTACTAGATTAAGTACCCAAAATTTTGATCAGGGGTTACTTACACCAACTTGGATCTTAGATGTAGTACCACCTGGTGTTAGGAAACTCTCATTTTTCCAATTAGGTACTGGATAAAGAGCCACCAGGGTACTGATCTAAGGTGACGGTTATCTTACCTCTTGCTTGCATGTTGTTAGTACTCTAATCTAATATAGCCAAGGAGTCCATGCAGTATCGATTGGAGAGTGAAAAACATGACAAATACATTGACACTGTAAAATGTACTTTGGTGAATCACTTTATTTGGTGTGTCAGATTTCACTCCCGGATTAAGACTTAGCTTAGCAGCCCCAGGCTACTGAGTTATAAAAAAGAGTTCAAGTAGTACAGAGGGTGCTAAAAATTCTCTGTGTGTACTCGCCTTCCCGCCTGTCGCCGGTCTCGCTACTGATGCAACGTCCAAGCTCCTTCAAGAAGGGTAAAGTTGTTTGGCCGAACACACCAGTCGTCTCGACTGCAACAGGCTGGAAGTTGTATCTGACAGTGAGGCCGCTATAACGTTGTTTTTTCCGTGACTCTGCATTGTTCGCAGCGGTGCCCGCCTGGCTGGCAGATTTTGCGACGACGGAAGGGGTAAAGGTCTCTGAGCATCCCAGACAAGGTTTTTGCCTTTCCCGTACGGAAAGGACGGAAAGGTTTGCCTGCCCGTAGTGGTCAGCGATGGTCTTACTGCCTCTCTCGAGGCTCTGGTTGTCAAGGCCGAATAAGCGAAGGTTAGGAGAGGAAACCACGCTTCAAAATTAGTCAAAAATGTATTACAAGATGCTAAATTTCTCGGACCACCTTTGCTTCTCACCATGGTTTAAAGTGTTTAAAATGGATGGAAGTGAATGAAATTTGGCATGAAGCTAGCTTAGGATCCTAGCTCGACGATACAAGTAATTTCAGTCCAAAAGAATGTTTGGTTCGTCTTCTAGAAGCACCTTTATATCGTGCCTTTTCGGGACAAAGACAGCACCCAGCGCCAGCGTCCCGGTATATTCGGCTGTCCAGTGACCTCCTGACGGGTCACAGGTGTTCAGCTGGTGGGAGGGCGCATAGTGTGGCATGGTGGTATAGTGGTTGGAGGCCCTGTCTCTTGATCAGGTAGGCCCGGTTCGAATCCGGGGGTGACCACGTAATCTTTATTGGTTATTTCAAAGAAAAGAATGATAAAACTAACTTACAGGCTTATAAAAGATACATTAAGAACGAAATATCGTAACAAGGGCTCTGAGAGTTTACCACCTGAGTACCCAAATTGGAAAATTTTTTCTTCGCCATACATTTTGAGGGGAATTTTCCACTCACTCGCCATTCATTCCGAGCTGAATTTTCCACTCGACACCCTAGCGCAAAACCTATTTTGGGTCACTGACTCATGCTGGTCACCGGGGCTAGGGTTAAGGGCCAGCATGTATAATTTTGTTGCTTTTAGATCATAACTTTGACTTTAATACTGAATTATAATCTCATGAAATCACTTAGATCACTTGATTCTGGCTCAGGTCATCGATATCGAGAAACCCGATCTATATTTTGTATGTTTCTTATATCTATATTTTATCGCAACCTTCCCCCTTGCACTCGCCAGTGCTTCCCTATAGCCATGTTTATACCACATTTAAGACCCATTTTGTAATACATGTAGCATTAGTTCGGCGACCATCGAAGAAGCTTAGATTTTAGTCGGCGACCACAAGCTCACTTTTTTAGACCCCTGCTACCGTGTGTGGTTCAACGTCTATGTCAGAAATTCTATGGCTTTGTACCCCGCAGCCTAGCTTTTAAGCTGAATTACAAATACCTTGAAAATTTCAATGGCAGCTGGCAGAAAATTGTAGAATTTTATGTTTGTTCTCAAATATGCTCACTGTATTCCACTTAATAGTTCAATGACTTTTCATCTGAGGTTATTCAGAGAAAACAAGGAGTAAAGTAAAATGTGGATGCTGGAAGACTTTCACTAACATGTCCCATATAGGATGAGGGACACTGACATTTACCTCAGCTTGCAGGTATAGAATAATAAACATTCAAAGAAAGTGAAAACCTGTTAGCATTATAGAAGCTATTTCTTATAGACACCTAATTGTTCCAGGAAAATATTTCGAAAGGTAGCCCATAAGCGAGAACAGTCGTACAAGCATTGAAAAATGTTCGCCTGATATGTTTACATAAGAGCATATTTCATGGGTTTCCAGCCCTGAAAATTTGAAATACCGTCTAAGAGATGATTCAAAACTTTGAATTATAAATATTGTGATAAAAAGTCGTTTTCAAAAGCCCGAAGCGAAGTGAAAATAAGGTTAGATTGGATGATTTTGGCTTTTGCGAGAAATGAATTGCAAATTGATAATATTCACCAAGGGTAATTTCAAAATCGGTGTTCTAACTGTGGTAATTTCCAACATTCCATCCACTCCAGTTATTTCTAGCAGCTATGTCAGTACCACAAAGCATGCAAAAGCAGTGGTACAAAAATACAACTGGCTCATGAAAGCAACATTTGTAAACTTGTGCGGAACCTTTATTCCTTTTGAGCTCGTTAGTATGCATGTAAGGCAACGTTTCGCTCTTGGGCCACATGTCAGCTCCCAATATTCAATCATTCCACCAGACTGTAAAAAAAGAAACAGAGCGAGTCTAGAAATACGTATAAAAGCTTGAGGTTACACCATGCAATATCAATTCAGACATCCGCCTGCTCATGCTATTGCTATGAGCTCTGTCTTGAGCTGTGATAAGAACTTGGTTCAGCCAGAAACCCGGGACACAACGTGCATGTCCAGTGCCGAGTACCAAATGGTCGCCCCCGTGTCCGGTGCCGGGTGCCGACTGACCGCCCCGTGTCCGGTGCCGGGCGCCGACTGACCGCCCCGTGTCCGGTGCCGGGCGCCGACTGACCGCCCCGTGTCCGGTGCCGGGCGCTGACTGACCGCCCCCGTGTCGGTGCCGGGCGCTGACTGACCGCCCCGTGTCGGTGCCGGGCGCCGACTGACCGCCCCGTGTCCGGTGCCGGGCGCCGACTGACCGCCCCGTGTCCGGTGCCGGGCGCCGACTGACCGCCCCCGTGTCCGGTGCCGGGCGCCGACTGACCGCCCCCTGTCCGGTGCCGGGCGCCGACTGACCGCCCCCGTGTCCGGTGCCGGGCGCCGACTGACCGCCCCCGTGTCCGGTGCCGGTGTCCACTGACCGCCCCGTGTCGGTGCCGGGCGCCGACTGACCGCCCCCGTGTCCGGTGCCGGGCGCCGACTGACCGCCCCGTGTCGGTGCCGGGCGCCGACTGACCGCCCCGTGTCCGGTGCCGGGCGCCGACTGACCGCCCCCGTGTCCGGTGCCGGGCGCCGACTGACCCCCCCGTGTCCGGTGCCGGGTGTCCACTGACCGCCCCCGTGTCCGGTGCCGGGCGCCGACTGACCGCCCCCGTGTCCGGTGCCGGGCGCCGACTGACCGCCCCCGTGTCGGTGCCGGGCGCCGACTGACCGCCCCGTGTCCGGTGCCGGGCGCCGACTGACCGCCCCGTGTCCGGTGCCGGTGTCCACTGACCGCCCCGTGTCCGGTGCCGGGCGCCGACTGACCGCCCCGTGTCCGGTGCCGGCGCCGACTGACCGCCCCCGTGTCCGGTGCCGGGCGCCGACTGACCGCCCCCGTGTCCGGTGCCGGTGTCCACTGACCGCCCCGTGTCCGGTGCCGGGCGCCGACTGCGCCCCCGTGTCCGGTGCCGGGCGCCGACTGACCACCCCGTGTCCGGTGCCGGGTGTCCACTGACCGCCCCGTGTCCGGTGCCGGGTGTCCGCTGACCGCCCCGTGTCCGGTGCCGGGTGTCCACTGACCACCCCCGTGTCCGGTGCCGGGTAATGACTGACCGCCCCCGTGTCCGGTGCCGGGTGTCCACTGGCCGGCGACGTGTCCTGTGCCGGTACCAAATGGTTGCCTCCGTGTCCGGTGCCGGGTAGCAAATGGTCCGGTACTGAGTGTCCACTGACCGGTGCTGTAGCCAAACGGTCGGCACCAGCGCTAATCCCTGGCTATTGATGGACAGCACCGGATAAACCCAGCAATTTTTTGCTGTCGGAGTACTTCCGATTGACTGGACCACGTGGCCACGTGGTGTCCCTGTGCCTTGAAATCCGATTCCGAAGCTGCGCGTGTGTGCGAAATCATATACCTGGTCTAACGGGAATTCCACCTCTAACTCTATAGGCCCCGGTAAATCAATATAGACCTGTTCAAACAGAGCGAGCCTGCGAGTGCTTGCGAGCAAACATGCGCTATAGTGCGGGCGACAAGTTCGGGCATTATTGTGTCGGCCAGTATTGCTTTGCTTGCCAGTGCATTTGTTTGTACGTCACCAAGAATTTCGGCCAGTTCTTCAGATCTGTTGAAGGCATTGATGTAAAATGAATATTGGGAAACTCCTCGAATTTAGAATAATTCTGCGGGTGGAATTTAACACTGCTTTTTCTTTTAAGAAAATGGAAGGAAATGCTGTGATTAGTTTGGTATTTGCGTGAGTCTGCGCAATTTAATGGTGTCTGTACGTAACTGCAGATTGCCTAGAGTCTGCATTTAGCAAAGGATTTACTGGCGTCCATTAACAGTAACAGCAACAGATTTATTTGAACATGATCCTCGTAAGAACAAGGCTTTTCACACATTCATGTCATATATTAAAATCGGTTCCAAGTAGGCTGAGATAAAAGGGTTGGATACATACCAACATACTCCTCTGCAGAAACATACACCAAAACAGTAGTGAGCGAAAATGAAAACATTCACAACTCAGTCCTCTAAAATGTCTAGCAGGGCCACTTTAAGTTCGGTCTTAAAATTCAATGAGCCAGGCATAAGTCCAGTCCAGTTCAGCGAGGACACGCCTCGGTAACACAGCCGCCGTCGACCCGCCTCTGTGCGTATCGCCGGCAAGGTTGACGGGTGTTGTGACCTTATACAGCGACGGGTATTGTGACCATCCACTTATTTGGCTTGCCGGCCCATGGTTTCACACAACAGTAGGGGCCGTCCCCCGTTTCCCGTAGCCATTTCCCCGTTGGTGGAATTGGCTGGTGTTCATATCTCTCTGTGGGTCGGCTGTGTTGGTGGGATAGATTAGGAACTTATTGGTTAAAAAGTAGGGGGTGGGGGTGATTGATGATCCCAAAAAATGTTCTGGTTATGTGGATAAAATCATTCGATGCCCACGCGGGGTTGAAAGGGCACCCCTGGCTTCCTATTAGATGGGTCGTGTGCTAAAAAATTGCGTCAAGTCATGTCAAACTGTCAACAATTAGTTTTCAACAGCGATACAAGTCGCTTTTTCTTCGTTTATGACTACCGCTAGGGGTCGTTTTAGCCTCAAATCTGGCTTTTGTGGTGTTTACTTGGCTGTTTTAGTGGAAATAAAATTTTTCCCCTCTTTGGCCCTTTTTCTAACTTGGTTTGATCTTTCCCGCGAAAAAAACCTGGCAGCCCTAGGCAGCATCTATAATCTCTAGACATGGAATAACAAAAAAATTGAGAAACGTTTTAACACTAACGCGTCTAAGTTTTATTAAACCCCCTCAAAATTGGGTCTTGACCCCTTGAAGACACTTTAATGGCCAGCACAAGAAATGCCCCCCACTGAATTTTCCTTAAAAATGCCCTGGATTGACTGGTGTCCATATCTCTCTGTGGGTCGGCTGTGTTGGTGGGATTGGCTGGTGTCCATGTCTCTCTGTGGGTCGGCTGGGGTGGGCAGCAGAGGCAGAGTTAGCCGGTGACCCTTGGTTGCCGGCGCGGTGGCCGCACCCACCGCCGCTGCGCTGTGCTGCGGAAGCCTCTGCGCTCTGCTGGGAAGCCTCTGCGCCTGCTGCGGAAGCCTCTGCGCTGTGCTGCGGAAGCCACCAACCCGCCGCCGAAATGCGTGGAAGATTTACTGAGGTGCATGTGAAACAGGTGTGCGGTGGTCTAGTTTTATTGCAGTGCACTGCACACCAAGGTTGCATGGGGTCACTAGTCCTCAATATGACGGAGCAAGATAATTGAAGGTGTAGCTCGCTGAAAGTGGGTTTATTGTTGCACGCGACTTCCAGTAGCCACCCTTAGTAGTCCTGCGGCTTTATCTAAGCTACTTGGTGTATGAACATTTGATACCTGGGCCCCATATGACCCTCGCTGTGGGTGCGCCCAAAAACCACAAGTGTCATGATAATGATGATGATGATTACTTGATACCTTCATGTACGAGTATGTACTTTCGGAAACAGTGAAATACTTCCGGAATTAAAAACGGCTCAGGACGGATCGCCGGATCGCTTTTACGGATTAATTTATGATTGGACGGTACAATTTTTGTACCATGTTTAACAATTTGTGTACCATGTTTAAGATATCATCAGGTGTAAGTTCAGATAAAATCAGGCATGGCTCTCTCTTTTTCAAGCCTGGAGAGGAGCGGGGGGAGGAGTTCCTGAACAGATTTGCTGCTTAGGGCGCCGATTTGGTGGTACAAGGTGCTCTAGTGTAGTATAAGGTGGTGCGCATGAGTAAGCGAATGAGGATTCCTGCGCATTTGGCGTCATACAGCGAAGGTGAATTTGGTACAAAAGATGACGGTCCATATAAATTCCCAGTTTTTTCTTGAAGCGATTCTGAAGCGAACCCGTCACGGGCACGTAGATGTGCTTCTGTGGAAGGTATTTAAGTAAAGCTCTGGTTCCTATAACCATGACCTGTGTGTTAGTCGCATTTATTTTCGATGACTTTTGGAAGAACCAGTTGGGCAGGACGGAAACATATTTTTCAAGAGCTGAAGTCATTTCGGGGAAATTAACTTCATGACCTGATCTCAAGTCTCAACAACTGTGCATCGTCGGCGAATTTAAAAAAATCAAGGCTTTTCGGCGCACAGGCGAAACCCGTTGGCGAATATTGAAAACATCAGGCAAGAGGTACCTCCTCCCCCAAAAATACCAGATGTGTTCGTAAGCGGTATCGATAAAATTTGAGATACCTGTGAGATAATTCCGACTTGCTGCTTGTGTTCCGTTAAGCTGCCTTGAAACCAATGAATATTGACTCAATAGAGCTAAATTTTTCAGGTAGGTTGGCATGGCTAATGACGTGAAAACACTTGGACAAGTCCAATAATACGAGAACCGAGATTCGTCCACTACCCCGGACTTGGTATAGCTGGTCAGCGTTCAGTTACCACTGTCAGTGCCGTCTAGGTAGAACCATTTCTCCCATAACCTCTAGCGTTTGAGAAAATAGGCCCCTTTCGCTAAAGTAGGTGTTCAACTGCCAGTCCACCAAGCGTTCAGAGATTTCTGTGGCAGCAGGATATGTGGTGATAGGTCGCCAACTCGATGGATCTGTAGTATCTCCCCTCAGGAATCGGCACAGGCATACCGTGCTACCACAGTCGTGACACAATCCCGATACTTAAATTAGAGCTAAAGATGTCAAGGGCTGAATACCGCCAAAGAACTTCTGAAAATGTGACATACAAAAACCCAAAATCTCAGAAGAGGCAACCGTCATAGACCCTAGGCAAATGCACAGGCCAGCAACGGATACAAGGCTCAATTTAAAACTGCAGGCTGTGGTTCTAGGGCCGACATGCTCAAAATAGTTGCTGATGGCGTCAGGCGTTATGTTTGGTACTGTGGAGGTTGTTTTATTGCTCCCCAGAATTGGTCGCATTACACGCCAAGTTCGGCTGGGGCCAGCCTCAGTGATCTGGTGTTCCAGGTGCTCACGACAGTCCCAACGTATCGCAGACCGGCACTGACGGTTCAGTTCCTTGTACTGGACACGGCACGGCTGACCCGCAGCCAGCGCGGACCGGCGTCGGGTCAGCAGCTCCCGGGTCCGCTCGGTCACACGCGGGGCAGACGGCGGCGGTGGGCGGGTCCGTGTCAGGGGTGCTACAGAGTCGAGAAGAGATGTAAAACTCTGAGTGAAGGCGTCTCACCACGGCTAAGACACTATTCCCGTTCTCGTCCGCCAGGATCAACTTGAAGGCTGTGAAGTCTTCCAGTCTGTGAGCCCGTCGTACTTCCAGTGGTGGACGTTGTGTTGTTGGGGCTGGGTGGCATTGTGCATATTATTCTGGTGTAGCGATGCGGTCCACCGTGATGACGGGGCGTGACTTCAGATTGGCCAGTCTTACTTGGTTGATTAATACAAATGATATCAATCAATGAGCGCACCAGTAGAAAGGCTGGTTTTTTGTCGTTACATGAATGCAGATTCCTGCATGTGTCACTAGCATCAACTGTATCTGCTACTCGAGGTCGAGAGATTTGTGCTACAGCAGTGGTTAAATGGCGGTACACAGGAGAAAAAAATGCATATTTAGTCTTGCCGTGGCGTACCAAAGTCCGGATTATCTCCAGATTTAAAGAAGCCACGACATTTTTTTGCTGGTCTGGGAGTTCTTTTTTGTTTAAATTGACTTTGGCTAGTATAGCTACACTGCCATACCATTTTGGAAAATTACCCAACACTGCGCGGTCATTTTGGTCAAGTCTATAGCCGTCAATCTATAGCGATTTTGATTATTGTTTTGGTGACAGCCATGTTTGTGCCAATAGATGCAATTTGTGGACCTCAAGCATGCCGTAACGGAGATCAGGGAGCATCAGTTTCATTGACTGAATGTTAAATTGTCTTATCGTCATCTCGTCGCGTCGTGCTCTAACCCACTCCACACGTGCAACGGAGAGCGGTCTGGCGTCAACGCGCAGTGGATGGGGTCCTATAGTGCCCCCCCCACCCAGATATAAAAAACCCAGAGGATTAGAAAAACACCCGTTTGGGTGTGTGGAGGCGATTGTGATCCACATTATAACCAAGTTTCATTGGCCTAGGTCAATATCTTCAAGGCTTAACGAGATCGTAAAAACAAATTTGGTCTGTGCTGGAGACCTTTTTGGAAATGCCGGGAATACGCTGAAAGCGGACCAAGGTCAGAGAGTAAAGATCCCAAAAAATATTCTCTGAAAGTTTGAGGTCAAGGTCATTCAAGACCACTGACCTATAACGCAACAATATGACATACTCCCAATAATGCACCATATAACTGACAGTATAGCTGCCGTTGCGTGGGAAATGAGGGTTTGATCTTAAAAAGACATTTGACCTTGACCTATGACCTCGACTTTGACATTAAGTTGTCTTAACTATAAAGCCATAGCCTAACATACGTCATACTGAATAATGCCGTCTGAGCGGAAAACTGGAGCCAATGAGCGTGATCTGTGACATTGACCTTGATTTTAATGTGGGGTGCCCTTGGCATATAATCCTGGTTATATGACATTATTGCGGCATCACTCAGTCTACAGAGCAGGCGAACTGGTGCGGCCGCACGATTGTGACGATTTCAAAATGTAGGCCTGACTTCTAGACTGCAGGCCTGAAAGCTCATAAGTCAAATAGTTATTGATAGATTTTCAACATTCTTTCTTCAATCGACGCGCTCATGAAATCTCTCAACGATAACCAAGTAGCGCTATCCGACTGCGAACGGGTTTCCAGCCACCACGGAAAAATAGGCGGGGGGGACTTTAGGACCCCTCCACTGTGCGTGTCAACTGCACTCTTGCTCCCATGAGTGCGCGGCCACAATCTCATCCTGAGGACTATTTCAACACATGCTATTGAAATTGTTAGGCTGAATGCATGAATATCTTTCATAATACATTAACAATCGAATTTTATTGCTGTTAGATCATGCAAGCTTGGTCCCTGGTAAATAAAGGATTTACTCGTTTGCTCCACCTCTGAGTGGTTTCTCTCTCTCTCTCTCTCTCTGTTGGCAATCCAGGTGAAAAAAGCGTGGGTGGAGATGTCTAGAATAGTTTGTACATGACCTTCACTTTCTGTTCGGCCTTGAAGTGATACGCAACACTGAGTAAAACCAGTTGACGTGAACCGCGCCTTTTACTGCCTTTCCAAGGACAGATCCAAAGGAGCAGGGTTAAGTTAAAATTTCTTAAAGAATTAAAAGAGCACAATAAGCAGATAGGCTCAACAGGTTTTCTTACATGCTCATACACTGGCGGATTCAAGGGGGAGAGAAGGAGGGTCCAAACCACCTCTTAGTGACTATAGAAAATGCACAGCCTGTTCCCAGGCAATGACGGGGGAGGCTCGAGTCGCCTAGCCTTCTCTCCCCCAAATAGTTACTCCATCCGCTACTGTTTACACATATATTATTAAATTTGCCTTCATATACATCTCAATGCGCTGGTCATTGACACTTTTGTGAACTAACTGCTCTCCTAATTCATTTAGAGATATTCGGGTTTTTGAAGCTTATTACTGCCGCTGGAGCCTGAGTCACGTGAGCGTCTCCGGTTTCTGCTGACTAAGATGCAATCGAGATGAACCAACTTCAAGTGATTGGACCGATTCGCCCCAATCGTGGTTTTAACTGCAAGCTTTCAACTGGAAATTTGTTGGCACTGGAATCTTTAAATTTAATCCATTCTCATGAGAACCTTATCATCAGGTCAGGTCGCCAAGCCATGTCAATTAATGTCGCCTCAAATGATACTTGAGGATTATCGACGCACCGACTGCCAGAGTTATATGGCATCGCAAACTCTTTCCCTGTTGGAAAGGGTTTCTCGGGAGGCCGATTGCTCCTTGCTCAGGGAACCTGTTGGACTTTGAACCCGGGTCGGCCGCATGGAAAGCAAACTTGTTAACCAATACACCACCACGACCCCGCCTCCAAGCGGTCTCTGGTTTGAATGCTTGCTGAGAGACATTACTCTCAGGTTCCAGCTGACTCCAGTGTGGTCAGCTCGCCGATCAGTCATGGAAGGCTACTGGTGCGAGAAGACGTGGATGCGCGGCTCAGCGGTAGGACACCTGCGTCCTGAGGCACACGTCTTGGCGTCAAGGTTCGCTGGGTTTGCTGAATGAGCACAGTCGGATCCCCAAACCCTCCTAACAAGTTTGCGACGCCGTATAACCTTGGCAGCTGGTGCGTCGTTAAACCCCAATAAGTATTGTCCATATCGTGAGAGAAGAAGTCTATATTTTTACCGATGCATGCACCGGTTCTGCATCGGAAAGATGCCTGCAATACGACGTATATTTAGCCTGAAAGCTGCAAAATAATAGTCACTAGCGAGCTCATCATGTTCAACTTTCTGACAACTTCGGAGTTGCTATTTTTCTGCCACATAAGATCGATGGCATCAGCTGACCTTGAGAGAAGTTTCGAGCGGTGTCGTTACCGAAAGTGTACTAGCTGATTTAACTTGGCTGCTAGTTTAGTACAAACGAGCCTCCAAACTTTAATGATAGATTTTAGCACGATGAAGCACCAATTGGGATGTGTCTGTTTCTCCGTTCAAGGGACCGTGGGACTCCCTGCCAGGTCCGGGACGTGGGTGTTACCTGCCCGGTCCGGGGCGCGCCTGTTGACCCGTTCACAGGGGACCGTGCGACTCCCTGCCCGGTCCGGAACGTCGGTGTTACCCTGCCTGGTCCGGGACGTGGGTGTTACTCTGCCTGGTCCGGGACGTGGGTGCTGACCCGTTCACAGGGGACCGTGTGACGACTCCCTGCCCGGTCCGGGGCGTGGGTGTTGATCCGTTCACAGAGGACCGTGCGACTCCCTGCCCGGTCCGGGGCGTGGGTGTTGATCCGTTCAGGCGTCACTGGCATCCGTACACAGCTCCGGCTTTCTCTGCGGCTCGGCCGCGACCCCGTTATCAGCGGCCAGCTGGTGGAGGTAGTCGGGCCGCCGTGCCACGCCGAGTCGCATCACCCCGGCTGACCGACTTACCTGCTGTCGCGCCCTCACCGGCGTCATTGCTTCATCAGCCGCCCCACCCGGAGACGACTGGGCAGGTGCAAAAATGTGACAGGGGCGAGTCCAGGTCGGGCCCGGATCCCCAGGCACTGCGACTGACCCCGCCACACACTGCAGACACACGCCACCTCGCTGTGTTCGCGGGTCTGGCACTCTTGTTGTGATCATTTCCTGATGTATTTGATTGACACCGACTCATAATAGCCCTGTTCCAGCTGTCAGCACAGTTTTGTCAGCACCAATCAGCGGGCCGCATTGCGCCTACGTCACAGGACTGTAGCCTCTGCCCGGGAGCTAGTTCTAGAGGTTTTACGGGCTGACGGCCTGCTGTTTATGCTGATGAAAAACAGTAATTGCACGAAGTGGCAGTCTAATATTTTTAATGGTGTAAAGGTTTAAGTTCCCTTTGCTTATCACGAACAAGAGGCGATTATGGCTCTTATGTTACTTTTCTGGAGGAGAGGTTAGAGGTCCTGCTGACAAAACTGTGCTGACAGCTGGAACAGGGCTAATGAAACTCAGCTGTTTGCTCCCTTCTGATGGCACAAAAATTTAGAATTAAGTAGGTTTTAATAACCTCTTCCACATGGAAACAGGCAAGGAACTAGGACTAGAATCACCATTGCATGCTTGAAATGTGCCCATGCAGGTCAGGACGATTACCCAGAGGATCTGTACCGACGCAGACTTCTTACAGACGTTATGGATATAACTAATGATATCTGCGGTGTTGATCAGCCCAGGACGTCCAATTGACACGTCCGCGTAACCACGGTCAGCTAAAAATCGGACATTGTTATCGTGCCGTCTGAAAAAAGCTACAGGACCAGCCTTTACAGGATCAGATTACAGGATCGCTGAGTTATTTCCATGGATGGATATATCCTGTACTAGCCGAATCCGAGCGTATAGGACAGAAGATCAAATAGGACATATGTCCCAGCTGCCTGTTTTGTATAGGTAAGTTTGGCTGTTTTTGCCACTTAGCTTTTTGTTTCTCGCGAATATCTCTATATGCTTCAGCAATTTCATAGTGGTTTTCAGGATTCCCATAATGCTGTATTCAAGCTCAGCGCAGCGTTTATTTCCTAAAAAGCGTCCGCGTCACAATTAAGCGCATGCAAACCATTAGGTTTGGTGAACAGTACGACTGCGGACAGCTGCTCGAGCGTAAGCGACAGGCGGCTACGAGGCAGTGCCAACTCACCCGTTATAGTTGGCACTATAGTCGGTCCAATCCAATACTTCTGTGAATAAACAGCTACACAGGAACTGTATTTTGCTCAAAACCTCTGCTCTGAAATGCCTGTCCACAATATATATCGTTCTCCTCGTAAGTCAATCTGTGATCGCCAGAGCAGCCCGAGGTAGCGAAGGACCGGCTGGTGCCTCTAGAAACCGGTCTTGATCCTGATAGATTCAGCAGTATTCAGATGACAGTCCAATTGGCTGGATTGGACATTAGATGTATATAGAAAAGGACTACAAGAGGTGTGATGTAAAAGTGTTAAGCGAGCGACCAAAGCACTGTGCGAACAGGCCTGCCTGAGGCCGATGTTGTCAGAGTGCAGATGCGGAGCCACGGCCTGGTGGTGATTGTGCCTCGGGAGGTATCTTATTATGCAACCTTATAATCCACTAAATTACATCCACACACATATAACTGATCAGATTTGCGTGCTCACCTGTGCCAGAGACCACAAGAGATATTGTCTTCAACGCACATCCACATGTGACACTAAACGAAAAAGAGCTTGGGAGAGCTGACGAAAACAGGAAGGATTAACAGATATAACAATCTCGCCTTGACACAATTCGGCCTTTCCAAATTCATTTCCAGAAATTGTGAAGAGTTGGGATCTGTTGTTGTCTCTGACATGCAATTTTGCCAGGTGTCACTCCCGATTGAACGTGTGACTAGGCGACCGATGTTTAACACCAGCTAGAATGGACACCGTGCATTTTCTCCTTACTGCAAATTAAAACCAACATTGTTTTGTGCTGATGTGAGGAATCTGGTAGAAATGGGGCGGGTTTGTGTACTGGTTAGCAGGCTTACTTTTCATGGGCCGACCCGGGTTCAAGGCCCTGCGAATTCTCTGAGCAAGGAGCAACTTGGCTGCCGGGAAACTCTTCCAACAGGGAAAGGGTTGGTGACACCATATAACCTTGGCAGTTGGTGTGTCAATAAGCTCAAAGTCTGAAGGAAGAACAAACTCTGCAAATGACTCTCTACGGTATTTTCTATCACCAAGTCATGTCGCGCTTCATCCCCCCCCCGGCTCACCAGAATCTCGACCCAGTTTCCCCCTACTGGAATCCTGGACCCGCCAGTGCCCCTTTGCGTACTGTTTGGCTGCGTCCTGGGCTCCAGTGACATATAGAGTTAGCGGTGATAATTAGTGATATCTGGAAATGAGTTCTCTTGAGCAAAGGTGATGGAACACATTTAAGCCTACACATGAATTCATATTATACAGTAGAGTAAAACACTCACGAGGCAGTATAAACCGATAAGTGATAAGTGGTAATACATTTGTGTTATTCGAGTATACGTTTTGCAAAACGATAAAGAAAACGCCAAAGCTCAATATGCTCACCTGTCTCGGCATTGACACAGGGAACACTTCAATGCGGTCAGTATCAATAGTATCAGCAGCAGTGGCGGATCCAGCCGGTCGGTTGGGGGGGGGCAAGCCAAATTCGAAAAGCAAGAAAAAAGTCAGCGCTGAAAGGTATTGCCACAATTTAACTAGACAGTGGGTTTTTGGGGTACCTAAACCAAAGTCCGAAGGCAAAAAAATCACCGGCTGAAAGGTATGCCCACCAGATGTTTTTTTCCTATCCATGGCCCAATGTTTACACTGAAGTTGACTGGTTCTGTTTGAAGTTGAGAGTTGAAGCACCAAACCCATGCTTATACACTAAAAAAAGAGGCCGGGCAAAAAGGACGTCGACAGCTTTCGGGGGAGGGCAAAAACATACTTTTGCCTCGAGCTTTTCCGTTTGGGGTAAATGCCTTTCCCCTGGATCCGCGCCTGATCAGCAGTTTCCAAATTCTCATGATTCATGCAAATAGGTACCTTAAAGATACTCGCCATGTGGTTTACTGCAAGGCTGAAAAAAGTTCAGGATGATTTACGGACCGTTGGTCTCTAATGCTGCCATACAAACTTTTCGGGACGCAGACGGCTGAATAAAACAGGAAATTGCAGTTTCACTTATGTGATGTAGGAACAAGGCTTTCCTTAGCATGTGCAAGCAAAACAAGCAGATGCTTAAAAAGAAATGAAGCGAAGCAAGTGAGGATGCAGAGTTCCATTCCTCATGACCGTCATATTTTCAGGAAACGAATATAAGAGCTAATGCAGCACTGCCTTGTGTTGAAAAGTAATTTTCTTCTACAGAATAATATATGATGAAGATGAAATGAAAATAATCATCTTTCATGATGGAATGAAAGAGGATCAATGAAGATGAAACGTGTTTCAAAGGACTATGTATATTTTTTCAGAGGAATACCCATTTCATGGCAATGAGTATTGCCAACGTCCCTTACAGCTTTAAAAACATACAAGGTTCTGCCCGTAAAGCTTTCCCACTTGATATCTTTATTTATCAGATTCCAGTCTCTGGACATTTTCTTTTCTCCTACAAGAAATTCGAGACACATGTGACGTTTAAAGAAACTACGGCACTGCCTCGAGGAAGGATTGTTCCTTCCCTCCTCTTTTACTGTATACTGCTTTTATTCATTTCGTTTTTTTTTGCTTTTTGATATGCTAGATTTCATTTTTTACCATTATGTTTTAGATTCAAACACTTTGAGCCGAGTTCCAGTCGTGCATTAAGGGCGCATCTCTCTCTGCCTCTAACCTATCTTAGATTCTAGGCTCAGGTGAGGGGTTGTGACCTCGTGTCGGCACTAAACACGTTTGTTTTGTAACTGCGTACTTCCATGTTGCAGCAGCCGGTCTGGACGGGTCACCACGGGCAACACGTCAGCTGGGCCGCTGGACCTACAACCTGGCACAGACGGTGGTGCCGCCCGGCTGGCCGGGACTCCCAGCGGGCGTCACAAACGACTGTAGTACTCGCGACGGCCGGTAGGTAACAGGTGGCTCTGAATGTAGGTGTGCTCTAAACACGCGCATTGACGGGGGTCTAAGCCACCTTCTCTTTGTCGGCGAGGGGGCGGATACCCACCCCCCTCCTAAGGTCTCGAGAATCACGCTAGGTAGCGAAAAACGGTAAACGGTGTTGGGTAGCCCATCCATTTCTCAATCAAAAATATTTGGACCATTTTTTTGTCAGGCCACTAGAGGTCAAAACATGCCCTCATAGGGATATCATGTAAATGAAGGTTTTCGGTCATTACATTTGAAAGATGGATAAAAACAATTTCAACCATTGCAATCCTCACATCAAGCCAAATCAAATGATTTATAATATGACCTTGCTAGGTCAAATCAGGTCAAATATGTCATTTGGCCTGACCTGAGGTCAGGTCAAGGTCTAATTTGGTCCAAATGCATATCATTAGAACTGCAAAGGCAAGGCCAATCTAATGAAGCTAAAATAAACACTCTGTCACCATCAATTACCAAGTTATTTAGTTACAACCAATTTTCCCATGTATTTCCAATGGATAAATCATGGCTTGTACCTGACCTTAGGTGATTGATATACAAATACCGGAACATATTTTAGAGAACTCGGTGGCCCATTATGTGGTATTAGTTTCAATCGGATTAGTTCTCCCTGTTCCGACTTATGGTATCTTGAACTTTTTTTAGGTCAGGTCACTTGACCTATACTAGTGACCTGACCTGAGATGCCCTAACCTTAAAATGTTGGCAAAAGCTGTAAAATAATCAGATAAAAGGTATGCCAAGTACGTTTATTCTGTCACCAAAAAACCGAGGAGGGAGGGGGCAGGTACCCGCCCCCGTCAATGCACGTGCTAAACCTGACAGCAGAGTCAACTTTTCAGTGAATTTTTTAAAGAGAATTTTGATGTAATATTTTTACTACTTTTTATCCAGTTAATTCAAGATACAGAATACGATATACGAACATAAATCGCCTGAGAAAGGTGCACAGATAATTTATCCATCACCAAGCGCAGATATAGCTAAAGCGAGCAGGTGAAAATCGAAGCTTTAATCATAGCTGCCAATAATAGAAATAAAGGGCTTTTGTAGCAGAGAAGTACTCCGGCACCGTTTCAATGATACAGCGGAACTGATACCACATACTTAGACGGCTGGAAGCTATTGAGCCAGCTCTCGGTACACATAGCTTCCGTGTCCCAAAAGAACAGCGGTGAGAACTCGATGATTTTGTCCAAATTTCGATAACGATAACTAGATAAGCTTTTCCTAGGACGACGACTTCTACGACAGCCCTATAATGAAATCAGTGACATCGATAAAGCGATAGCGATAACTCTGCTCAATAGTTTGATCTAGAGCACACGGAAGTTCGCTTTAGGCTAAATGTAGCCATTAAACAACTTTTACGATTATTTACTACAAATTTTAGTATAACGCAAAGGTGTACCAAAAAGTAATCCTTCACTAAACAGGTGACAGTTTGTAAGTTTTGGTAGAACTATAAATACATACAGAACAGAGCAACTCTACGCAAACTAGGAAAACACATCCATCTAGAGTGGAAAAGGAACTCGTCCCTATCTCTCTATACCTCGCCAAACAAACACAAATCGATCTATTTGGCCGAACTGCTGTGGGCATTATGTTGTATGAAGATGGGCTGTGCTGGAAAAAGCTGACGAACACGATGGGGAAGTTCTCTAAACTATCCTCACTCGGTTCCCCCTCGGTAATGACCTCTTCTCCCTCCTCTGCTCGCTCAGGCTGGGACAGGCACTAGTTGCCTTTAGCAACACAAATATCTCAACATCACAAATATCAAACTTTTCAGGGATGCAGACGTGTTTCTCTTGGGCTTCAAGATCTCTCAAGCTGTTGAGCACACCCTCTCCGCCACGCGCGAACTGGGAATGGTCTTGTAGCGGTTGAACAGGTTGCGAAGTCGTGGGAGAGGTTGCCGAACTTTGCTCCGAAACCAGCGGCGAGCCTGATACCGTTCAGCGTGGTTACCGGCGCAGGTTTTAAGTTTTTATCAATAAGAGATAAAATCGGCCAGTTCATAGTTTATAAAACTATTTCAAATCCACAGTCAGTAAGCATATTTCGCCTAGGGTACACGATCACAATTGCCACCTCTCAACTACTACGTGCTAAACGGATCGGAGGTGAAGCCATGCTCAAAACCGAGGTCGGATCAAAATGGTCCATCTTGTCAAAATAAATGGCTATTCACACAATCTGATCCAGCGCACTAAAACTTGAATTTTCAGAGTAAATATAACGAAACAGTCTCCTCTTAGAACAAAAGAACTCCCACAGACATCACTTCCTTTCCTTCTGTTGCACGCTGGAACTGGAGGGTGGATAAAAGCGTAATGCTATATACAAGATGACATATCAGCTCGGCGCTAAAACTTATATTTGGGAAAGTAGCCGTATGATCAGGAAACGTTTAATGGAGCATCTGAGGGATGCCAAAAGCTAAACAAAAGGGCCTTCTCGAAGAACACATCGAAAAGGAACATTTACAACACACATCTAAAGACCGCAATACACGAAGGCATTTCTTATACTATGTAAATATGTAGCATATATCAACATTTGTGAGTCAATAGAGATAAAAATGGCTGAAAATCATGTCATCCTGGACAATCATCAAGCCGGCACAATACCATTAGGTCAACAGGGCGGGACCAGGTAGGCGGACGAGGGAGGGAAAAGTTTACTGGTTTAATTATTTGTGGGAAGAGCCAATATCGTGCCTCAATGCATGTTGGTGACCTGCTTGTTAGACTGACTTTCGTGTACTTCAAATTTCGTAGAGATGTGAGGACGCGAGATTTATTATCGCGCGGCGACCGCAGGGTCTCTCCCTACGTATGGATAAGCCTTTGCCTATGAGCGACACGGCCCGGTCCGGCCTGTCACGCTGAAGTCTCCGAAAGGGTGCAGCATACCTTGATCGGGTTTTCACCGTGTTATAGTTAAATCATCGAATTTCTGTTATTTATTGCACTATAACTCGTTTTTACCTTCAATGAACACGTTAGAAAATGGGTGTGAAAGGACCACCAATGCTGTGGTTGATTGGTGAAGATCCATTTTATCCCAAGTCAAACAGCTCGCAGGCACGTGCACGGCAAAGAGGTGAGCAGATTTCACACCCCCCACGCTGCACCTTAGTCCTCTCCAGTCACACAGATACTCTGCACCTTAGTCCTTCAGTCCACGCTCTGCCTTAGTCCTCTCCAGTCACACAGCTCCTCTGCACCTTAGTCCTCTCCAGTCACACAGATACTCTGCACCTTAGTCCTCTCCAGTCACACAGCTCCTCTGCACCTTAGCCCTCTCCAGTCACACAGCTTCTCTGCACCTTAGTCCTCTCCAGTCACACAGATACTCTGCACCTTAGTCCTCTCCAGTCACACAGCTCCTCTGCACCTTAGCCCTCTCCAGTCACACAGCTCCTCTGCACCTTAGTCCTCTCCAGTCACACAGCTCCTCTGCACCTTAGTCCTCTCCAGTCACACAGCTCCTCTGCACCTTAGTCCTCTCCAGTCACACAGATACTCTGCACCTTAGTCCTCTCCAGTCACACAGATACTCTGCACCTCAGTCCTCTCCAGTCACACAGATACTCTGCACCTTAGTCCTCTCCAGTCACACAGCTCCTCTGCACCTTAGTCCTCTCCAGTCACACAGCTCCTCTGCACCTTAGTCCTCTCCAGTCACACAGCTCCTCTGCACCTTAGTCCTCTCCAGTCACACAGCTACTCTGCACCTTAGTCCTCTCCAGTCACACAGATACTCTGCACCTTAGTCCTCTCCAGTCACACAGATACTCTGCACCTTAGTCCTCTCCAGTCACACAGCTCCTCTGCACCTTAGTCCTCTCCAGTCACACAGATACTCTGCACCTTAGTCCTCTCCAGTCACACAGCTCCTCTGCACCTTAGTCCTCTCCAGTCACACAGCTCCTCTGCACCTTAGTCCTCTCCAGTCACACAGCTCCTCTGCACCTTAGTCCTCTCCAGTCACACAGCTGCTCTGCACCTTAGTCCTCTCCAGTCACACAGATACTCTGCACCTTAGTCCTCTCCAGTCACACAGATACTCTGCACCTTAGTCCTCTCCAGTCACACAGCTCCTCTGCACCTTAGTCCTCTCCAGTCACACAGCTCCTCTGCACCTTAGTCCTCTCCAGTCACACAGCTCCTCTGCACCTTAGTCCTCTCCAGTCACACAGCTGCTCTTCACCTTAGTCCTCTCCAGTCACACAGATACTCTGCACCTTAGTCCTCTCCAGTCACACAGATACTCTGCACCTTAGTCCTCTCCAGTCACACAGATACTCTGCACCTTAGTCCTCTCCAGTCACACAGCTCCTCTGCACCTTAGTCCTCTCCAGTCACACAGCTCCTCTGCACCTTAGTCCTCTCCAGTCACACAGCTCCTCTGCACCTTAGTCCTCTCCAGTCACACAGATACTCTGCACCTTAGTCCTCTCCAGTCACACAGCTCCTCTGCACCTTAGTCCTCTCCAGTCACACAGCTCCTCTGCACCTTAGTCCTCTCCAGTCACACAGTCTCTGCACCTTAGTCCTCTCCAGTCACACAGATACTCTGCACCTTAGTCCTCTCCAGTCACACAGCTCCTCTGCACCTTAGTCCTCTCCAGTCACACAGCTCCTCTGCACCTTAGTCCTCTCCAGTCACACAATCCTCTGCACCTTAGTCCTCTCCAGTCACACAGCTCCTCTGCACCTTAGTCCTCTCCAGTCACACAGCTCCTCTGCACCTTAGTCCTCTCCAGTCACACAGCTCCTCTGCACCTTAGTCCTCTCCAGTCACACAGATACTCTGCACCTTAGTCCTCTCCAGTCACACAGATCCTCTGCACCTTAGTCCTCTCCAGTCACACAGATACTCTGCACCTTAGTCCTCTCCAGTCACACAGCTCCTCTGCACCTTAGTCCTCTCCAGTCACACAGCTCCTCTGCACCTTAGTCCTCTCCAGTCACACAGCTACTCTTCTCACGCAGCTCTACAGAACAGGCTGGAAGTGCTAGGCTGGGTTGGAGACCACTTTCTCGGCGTATGAGGGAAATTGTGGGAGAGAGATTTCTAAATGTTAGAATGAAAGAATATATCATCAATTAACAAATTCATGACATGCAAAGCATAACTTTTATCATCTAGCCATTGGGATTCAGTACGCCAACATATCGAGAACAGCATTCTTCAGACCTTGTTACATCTGTCTAAATTTCACTTGCCGCGTACCATTTAGTGCGTGTCTGATTTCACACGTCTGCTCCTTCTTTCTCTACATCGAATTCTAATTTCACGGCGCAGCACTATCCGCCGAAAGTAATTTGCAAATGCCGAGGGCTCCGGTTAAAACTATGTATTTGATGCCTTACGTTGTCTGTGTCAGGTCTGGCTTGTGCGTGGCGCGCTCGATTTGCTACTGGACTCGCAACCTGCCGCCGGACAGTGCCATAGAGAGGTCGCTGGGCCAGTGCACTCCTGCCGCCGGCCGCGCCTCGCTCTACCCATCCCAGCCGTTGGTCCGAGCGGTGTGCTGCCCCGGACTCTTCGGCGGCAGCACAAGCCCGGTATCCCCCACCACAACACCGAGACCCCCAGTGGCCGTTACCAACTGGTGGCAAACAACCAAACCAAGCTCCACAACCAGACGGAGCACCACACCCAAACGAAGCACCACATCCACACGCAGCACAACCAGACGGAGCACTACAACCAAAAGAACATCACCAGTGATCCCTCAGGTAACGCAATGGTGGCAGACCACAGAGGATCCAAATCGAGTCTCAGTGACCGAGACCACACCAAGGCCAATCACGTCAGCGGCGACAACGACCACAACCAAGAAGCCTCCCACAACGACTAAGAAACCTGTGACCACTACCAAAAGGACGACCTCGAAGCGCCCCACCACCACAAAAAGGACAACCACGAAGCGCCCCACCACGACCCGGAAGCCGACAAAACCGTCCACGACCACTAGGCGGCCGGTGCCGTCGATTCCCACCATTCCACCGATCATCACACACCCCTGGCAAGCCAGCTCAACGTCTCCGCGTCCGCAGCAGACCACTGGCTGGTGGGAGACGACGGCCAGCTCAGCGGCCACCTCTGCCGCGTCCGGCTCAACCACGCGACCACCGACACCCTCCACTACCGCATGGTGGGAGACAACTGTAAGAACCACCACCACACCGCGACCGACACCCCCCACCACCGCCTGGTGGCAGTCCACCAAAGCTCCCACCACTTCATCCAAAGTCACATCGCCAACTCCAGGCTCGGTGGAGGAGAGCAGCGTGGACTTCTCCGAGTGTGGCACCAGGAACCTGGAGGCCGACCGAATCGTCGGTGGAGAAGAGGCCGCCAAAGGAGAGTTCCCCTGGATAGTAAGTGCGAACTGGTCGACAGCAGAGCAGGAAAGCCTGACTTGAGATCACTAGACATTCCGGAGCTATAAACTCTGCCTCCAAATACAATGAATGGTCGTCCTCGCCCCTGTGTATGGTATAATTATAGAAACAGTTCACGGGTACAATGTTAGGTGTCATAGCAAAAGCATCACGATGGATGTTTTACTCTGGGCTGGGTTGGACTTCCACCCGCGAGGGTGGGAGGCGAGGCTAGAACTAAAAGGCCATCTTGCAGAACAGTGAAATTGTAATATACCTGAAAAACTCGAATCTTTACGTGAGATCAATCCGATAAGCGGAGGAAAAGGCAGATAAAATCAGCCGAGTGTCGGAGCAGGGAGCGCTCCCCAGTTTTCTCCGCTATTGACGGCCAATGTCACAGTTAAAACACCTCTTGCAGCAGGCACGATACTCAGTCTGGCCCGTTCCTGTTGCCTGTGCCTCCCCCACCGCCACAGCCGACTCACAATCACGTGATGTTCTTTACAGGCCGCGATATTTAAGGGCAAGCTGCAGTTCTGTGGAGGTTCTCTCATCGACAAGACGCACATTCTGACCGCTGCGCACTGCGTCGCCCAGTGAGTTCTGAGCTTTGTACCCGTACCGGCAGGTTCCCGTAGGCAGGGTCCCGCCATCCGGTGTTAGGCACACACACTTCCGGTGTCAGCCCGGTGAGAGGCGAGTGACGCATATATACCCTGTTCCTCTATTTCTGGCATCATCTCAATTTTCTCTTTGACAAAATTATAACAATCTACTAGCTGTTGTCTTTTGTCTTGCGTGGGAGCCTACACTGCTATCAATTTAACAGATAATGTATTTAAAATAAGATATAAGACTACTAAACGTCCATCACCAGCAACGTACTGAATATTTACTTCGCAAACTCCTTGAGTTGCCCTCGGGAGCAGAACAGCCACTCCACGCTCCGTAATAGTAGGTCCATGAGAATATATTAAACGGGATCCTCATTCAGACTGACAATACTTAACATCGTGAATAGAAAAGTGAGTTTCTTGTGATATGGCTATTTGATTTTTGTGATTAACATGAAGAAATCGAAATATCGCCCGCCTTTTCGTTGATGATCACATTCCTCGGACATTGAGTTTCAGCATTTTTAAATCAGGCATTACTTGGAATTAAATGCCCCAGGTTGGTTTGTAACTCATTATATTTGTTTTGGACCAAACATCAAACTATAATCTTGTGAACTTTTGACAGGCTGTAGCAAACTCCGGAAAACAATGATGTATTGGCAATATCCAGCGCTATTTCCACACCGAGTGAACACTGCCCCCATCCCCCTCCGCACACCTTGCGTAACGCAGCGACGAAAACGGGTCGCTCGCCCACTGCGCAAGGAGACCTCGAAGCGAGAGGTCTGAGGCGAACGAAGAAAAACGGAAGATGAAACCTGAAAAAACAACTACCACAAACGCACAACTATATGGTGCACGTGGGATATGAAAGAAGACGAATACAGAATTCAGGACACCTTCATTGAAGAGCCACTCACGTGATTTTGGTTGAACGAGACTCGTCCTACCACTCACGAACATGCACCGCGTACTTGCGGGAAAGTATTATCCCCTCTTGAACTTGTTACCCGTTCAGATTTGCGGTAATTGTCAAGTCCGTTATCTGCTGAGTTCGAAATTCCTAGCCTAACATCACCTTCACCATGTTGTCCTGCAAATTGTCGAGATGTGATTAATTTACTCCGCCTGTTGTTTAACTAGCCACTTCTCCAAGTGTAATGTAGCATTTCAATTTGTGTTTTCTCAGACTGTCATGCATAGCGTTCATCCTTTGCAGATGTATGACGTCAAGAGTGCTGGATATACTGCATAGGCGTGAACACTTTTTGGACTCATTTCTCCCTTTTTATCAGTTTATTTTTCACTCTCGACGGACATAAGGGTTATCGAGAAAAAATAACTTGTCCACCTTGTCTTGTTTTTTTCTGGCTGCTTGACATGAACATTAGCATGTCGCGGTGACCTCCATTTTCCCGTAACTGATCTACCCACTTGGCTCACCGAGGTCGTTTGAATGTTGTTTTTCTTAATTTCTACCCATTTCGGGGTTTGATGGCCCAGTAACCAGGAAGATAAATAACATCAAATAGCGCCTCGTCTGATTCTTCTCGATGAGAGCAATTGAGTAAGACATAATTTAAATATGTCAGTTTATTTTTCCTCATAACAAGCCTAGTACTGTAAAAATTCCGCACAAATTAACTCATATACGGGTAAATTAGGCACCCAAAATAATGTAGACATCGTTGAAGGCTGCACTCCACAATTTAAAATGAATCCATTGTTGATTTAGAATGCTCTGGTGCTCTGGTGAATGCTATTGTGGGCCTTTTCTATTGTGTGTGGAAATGATATTGTGAATGCTATTGTGTGTTCGTCCCTGGCAGCATCTCAGCAGTGTGCCTATCTCTGACAGCATACCGGCTGTGTGTCTGTTCCCGGTAGCGTCTCAGCTGCCTATCTCTGATAGCACACTGGCTGCGTGTCCGTCCCTGGCATTGACGTTTCTGGCAGCTGTATTCACATTGTGACTTTTGTTCAGCTGTGCTCCCTTCCCTGAGATCTAGTCAGTTGTGTGCCCGTCTGAGACTCCTGGTGAGCTATGTGCCCATCTCTGGCATTGTATCAGTTGTGTCCCTGTCCCTGACATGTTACCAGCTGTGTGCCCATCTGTGACATCTGGTCACCTGTGTACCCGTCTGTGACATCTGGTCACCTGTGTACCCGTCTGTGACATCTAGTCAGCTGTGTGCCTGTCTGTGACATCTGGTAAGCTGTGTACCCGTCTGTGACATCTGGTCAGCTGTGTGCTCATCTGTGACATCTGAATAATTAATAATTTTTGGGGCTTATCGACTGCACCAGCTGGCCAGGGTCATATGGCGTCGCCAGCTCTTTGCCCCTGTTGGACAGGGTTTCTGGGAGCCAGCTTGTGCTCCTTGACTTCAGGGAAGCCCGCCGGGCCTTGAACCCGGGTCCGGCTGCGTGCCGACATCTACGCTGACCACTCCACTACCGCGCCTCATCTGTGACATCTGGTCAGCTGTGTGCCCATCTGTGACATCTGGTCAGCTGTGTGCCCGTCTATGACATCTGGTCAGCTGTGTGCCCCTATCTCTGACAGCATGTCACCGTACGACGTGCGCCGGCTGAAAGTTCGTCTGGGAGACCACAACATCCGAACTGACGAAGAAGCTGAACATGAGGAATTCGATGTCAAAAGAATAGTCCGACACAAGGGCTTCAGCGAGCAGACCCTGGTGAGACTTTGACGTCACAGCTATGCACACTGGAACACCATTTGGGACTTTCACTCATGGTCTCTATTTTCCTTGCTGCAAGACCACCCATAAAAATATAACTCTTTTAGGCAGTTTTACAGTCGACGGACATGAACTGGTAGATTAAACTGTTAAGTACCACCTAGGCTCGAACCGAGCGTAGGCCGAACTGCAGACTACCCACGCATTAGCTGGGGACAGTGACAGGTCTAGGATTTCGCTAAAGGAGGCTAAAGCATCAAGGGCACTATTTGGTGGTTACCAAGGGCTGCCTCCCGGCAACAATATCAGGCATTTTGGGGCCAGATCTTTTAAAAGCTATATTGGGAGATATATAATTGTTGGGGTTTAACGACGCACCAACTGCCAGGGTCATACGGCGTCGCCAACTCTCACCCTGTTGGAAGGGATTTTGGGGATCAGATAAACTTATTCAGGGGCTCCGCCGGGACTTGAACCCGGGACCAGTGGCTTAGAAGATAAGGGTGCTATCCACTAAGCCACCTCATACCCGTATCGGGAGATACCGATTGCAATTTTGCTATAGGGACGCCATATAGTCCAACGGGAATCTGCAGCTGACAAGGGAAGGCCGGCATCAGTGAAGGATTCCGGTAGGGCCTCTCCCTGGGTCAGCTTCTAAATTCAATTCAAAGTGCATACCTACAGGGTGTTTAGAAAGAATGATATTTTTCAAATGTTCAGTAAAGTACCAAAATCCTTCAAATCTGTTCCTAAAACGTTCATTTTAATGGTAAATTGTAGGACATTTTTCAATAAACATGTTTTATTTGCATCAAATATTTTCCCGTCTTAAAAATAATTGGAAAATGATGCAAGAAACATACTATATCCCCGCTTATGCTTGAGAAAACGGAACTGGCAACACTAAAAAGCTTTAGCACAGAAATGGCACGTGAGCATGCACATCAAAGGTACAAGTTTAAGTAACATTACAAGTTTAAAACTTTTGGTTCAAGCTCCATATGGCTCATTGGCTCACCTTCCTATGAATCACTGGATGCGGCGGAGACAGCGCAAAAGACCTCATTGTTCACTCCAGACCAAGGGATGTGGACCAATTGGGGATTGCTTGCTTGGACGCGGGCTTTCTAAGTTTGAGGTTTTTTAGAATTAATTTCCAGAGGCAATGTGGTGTGGACTGTGATCTATGCAGGGCGTGTAAGGTTTGCGTGTCATTGGCGTGATACTTGACGTGATACGCGCGTGATTTCTACGAACATTTTCGATGAAGGCAAAATAGACAGTATTTTCAACTCATTTTTAGGACTATTTTTGAAGTAGAAAAATATCAAACAGCTATCAAAATATGAATAATCGTAAATGTCCCAAAATTACTTTCGATTGATATAAATCATACCACAACAATCTATTTACAACGCATTCGCCAGTTCAAAATATCATTTTTTGAAACACCCTGTATGTTGAAGCGCACATCCCATAGAGTTGAGGTTTTTAAGGTTTTGGATGCTCATTTGCACGCAAACAGGGGGTTCCTCAGCTAGCTGAAGGGGAAATACCTTTCTTTGCCCCCCCCCTGGATCTGTCCTTGGCTGGAGAGTATAAACCTTCCAAATTTGCTCTATATTGATTCCCAGTTCGAGGACTCCCCATGTCAATCGTCCCGTTGGCAAAGGCGAATGCTGCCTGTCAGTGGACAAGCCTCGTGTGTGATTGGTGTGCATGCGCGCTGTGTCACCAGCACACGGACATAGCGCTGCTGACTCTGAAGAAGCCAGTCACCTACAAGGACCACATCAGACCAGTCTGCATGGCCAAGGGGGCGCGGAGGTATACCAACGAGTCGGCGACCGTCGCCGGATGGGGCACGCTTAGCGAAGGTTGGTGCCACTACTTGTCAGTCTCATGATAACCTCCTTCAAAGTTAAGCCCTGTCTACGGTAAAACAGAGTAGAGTGCAGAAACGCCACTTTTGTCAGTCCGAAGGTGTATTTAGCAATGAGACATTCGGCGCCGCGCAGGGGGTAAGCGCCCAAAGCCTTCGGTCCCGTTTACCCCTCACTTTCTTGCGAGGGCCTAAATCGACCAACTCTAACCTCGAAATGGCAAACATAAATGATGTAAGAAAAGCGGAATTCAAGGAGAAAGAAATTCATTCTAAAATATTGCAGTGTGCATAGTGCATTACTTGAAGTCATCTGAGGTCACGCCTAGGTGACTTGATTGTCCTTCTTACTTCCTTGCACTAGCTTCCGCCCTTGTGCCATGGTTTAGGTTCTCACTTAAGTCTGCTCCAAAGCTCCATATCAGATTCTGATGGCATTGGAACCTTCACGGCTCTGACCTAGGAGTGGCCTCGGGGATCCCTGCACGAGCACCCAAGGCGTTTAGTTATGACTGTTCTTGGCCAGAATGTATACGCTTGACAAAGAGAGGGGCCAGTAGGCTATTTTCTGTTGCGTGTCCTTCAGGCCGGCCATATATATGATTAGCTGCAGATTGAGAGCGTGTTTGGAGTAGCGCTGAGACAGGTGAGCTGTTTTCCGGCGAGGTAAGTGAGAGGCCCACCCCTGCCACAGCCGGTCGACAGCCGTCGAAGCTGCAGAAGGTCAGCCTGACCGTGTGGGCGAACAAGCGGTGCGCCGACTCCTACGGCCGCTCGGCGCCGGGCGGCATCATCAAGAGCATGCTCTGCGCAGGAAGTCCCGGCAAAGACTCATGCAGCGTGAGTACATATCCTTGTTGCGTGTGCCGAGATAAATGCGTGGACATTTCCGGAAATAAAGGGATGGTTACGATCGATAACATGCCAAAATTGGTTGAATCAATGCTACAAGGCAAACAGGATGGGGCAATAATCTACCAGACCTGACGACAACCTTACGACTGGAGTGCGTCGTCGTTTTCGTTTGTAGTTTTGACTGAAAATATAACCATCTCCGGCATGTTTGCACTCCTTTTATTAATGTATACAGTTGTGTGCCTTGCACAAAAAGCCTAGATAGCGGCCCAAACCAGCCTTTCATGAAGGACACAGTAGCCATTGCCTAACGAAGAACATACCTCCTGGTATTCCGAACCGCAGAATGAATTGCAGAACCGCCGAATTTCAAAACGAACGTTAGGATTTTTTAAATGTTCAGGAAATTACCCCAGATATTTTAATTTTTTTCATTTTCATGGTGCACTGTGGGCCTTCTTGAAAAAGTTGATTAACAAAAAATTGTGTAAAATACATCAGGAGAAATAGTGGAAGATACATGACATGTTTCAGCTTATATGCGAGAAAACGGATCGGACAGGGTTATATAAGGTTTTAGCGCAAATATATAGCATGTGACCATGCATATCAAAAATGATATATTCAGCAATATTACAAGTTCCTGTACATTTGTGGCCCAAGGTATGTTCTGACGTTCGATATGAATGACTCGATGCAACGGACATAGCGCACACATATACTGTTCACCTCAGAACAAGATACCTGGAGCAATCTGAGGCCGCTTTCTTGGGCCGGCGCCTTGCCTGAGCGTGAGGAGTCGGTATTTTTATAATTAATTGCGAAAGACAGTTTTGTGTTTGTGTGGGTTGTGATGTACAGTGATGATGAGGTAATGTTTGCAGTGTCGTTGGCGTGATATTTGTCACGTGATACGCTCGTGATATTCTACAGACATTTTCGACAGATGCGAAATAAACAATGTTTATCAACTGATTCTTAGGACTTCTTAGAGGCAGTAAAAATAATTGCAGATGTTCCAAAATTCGCTTCCGATTGATGCATGGTTTATACCACCAAAACCTATTCGTAACCTTATTAGGATCAATAGAAATATCATTATTTTTAAACACCTTGCATTGGTCCCCAACAGAGAAATATCCAGGGGGCTGAGGACCATTGGGAGGGGCTTAAACCGAAAAGGTCCCCCAGTTTTCGTGAAAATAATATGGACCCTCCCAATTAAAACCCTGGGCAAAGCTCATGTCTATAACCCACTTCACTGCACTCGCCTGGTTCGAAGGGCAGCAAAAGACAACAACTTCAAACCAGGCACGGGGATTTTTTAAATTCATATTGGACCATAAGGCATGGGATTTGTTCCTCTCAAGCTCGCCAAAGAGGTACCAGGCCAAGTTATAGAAGGCTAGTTCGAGTTTTGACATGTCACTACCATTATCACCCCAGCCTGACTCTGACGATACCCGATGCCCGCGTGTGTCGCGCTGTGGGCACGCACTGCTAGTGGTTGACCTGTCGGCTGGGCATGACCGCAGGGAGACTCTGGAGGACCGCTGATGTGGGTCGGCAAGGGCAACAAGGTGACGCAGATCGGAGTGGTCTCCTGGGGCATCGGCTGCGCCAAGATCCAGTACCCGGGAGTGTACACCAGGGTCAATGATCTCCTCACCTGGATCGAGAGGAACAGAGAGGCGTTCTGAGCCGTCTGCTGATGTCACCTCGGACGTCACTTCTGCCAGCAGTCACTGCTGACGTCACCTCGGACGTCACTTCTGCCAGCAGTCACTGCTGACGCGCAGCGGCATCCTGGTCCGCCAGTGCTTCCAGCTGGACCTTCAGCACCGGCGTCTGACCTCGAAAGTCGCAAATTTGAACAGCGATGTGATCGGCGGAATTCCTCAACATCATAGATCAATTTCATGACAGTAATCATTTGTGATTAATAGAAACCGTAGTCTAATGTGCTTATAGATTTCATTGTTTTCACACATATCTGCACTTGTCCCAAAATCACAAGTATTTCAGTTTTCTTACAGAACCCTGCATGTCTAGGCCCTTTCGCTCGTTCACGCTCGTCCTAATTTTTTCTACGAAATGAGCATGAGTAATTCGAAATTTGTCGACAAGGAATTTATATTGCCAAATATCTTCAACTGTCCTCGCAAATTTGGTTATAGTATTGGTGCAATTTTTCTAGACAAGAAACATACAGTGGCGACAGTGGCAGCGTAACCTGGTTCTGGTCAAGGGGCTATATCAGATTACAAGTGGAAAACCCATGTATTTAGGAATGGGACAGGTCGGCACGGAGGGGCCCGGTTCCAATGCCCCCTGGTTAAACCACTAAAATGAGCTGGATCATTTTTTTTATGTTCAGATAGCAGGGAAATTTTGAACTTTCGGATTATTTTTGGAGCGTCGACATCCCAAATGATATCCGCTCAGGTTCTTCCTGCCTTTGGTAAGAACCAGGCCGCCATACATTTGATTTTTAATTCAAGCCTGGGTAACACGAAAACCAGTCGTCAGGAATAATCAGGTTCCGAGCGGGCGCATCTGGATAGAATTGTGCACCTGAGCCGGATGGCCCGACCCCGGTCCGGCGCGACCGTCTGCTAATGAAAGCTTATACCCTCCAAGGCATTCATCGTATTTTGACGGGTTCCTCACCATCTTATCATAGCGTAATTAATTCAGCTACTAAATTAACATAAAGAAGCTGGTTGATGTGCTGCCAACGCTCGTGGGACGAGCAAAAGGGCATGTCCAACCATCAAATTGCATACAACATTTTCGTAAATCATTTTTTACTCATCTCGATAGACCCAAATTTAGTGTGCACGAACACCAACGTAGTGAAGCAAGTGGCGAAATTGGATTCGATCCCAGGTCAGACCACTGGCGCGCAGGTGCACGAGAGAGAGGGTAGTAGATTTCACCCTCACGCTGTAACTCAGAAACAGTGGCACCTCTCTTCCATGTCTCAGAAACCACCGCCTCAATGGGGCTGAAATCTGGTATGAGTATTCATACTAACAAAATCGATGGATTGCAGATATTAACACTATGGCCACAACACACTTGCACACAGACATGTTCCTTCAAAAATTAAACTATCAAATCTGCCTGAAACTTCAACAATGTGCTGTGATTTTCCAAATCGATGTTGTGGTGCACCTAAGCTTAGACTCCCGTGTGCTCATGAAAGTTGGTTGTACGTTGGATACGACCAACATTCATGGGTTGGCAACAGCTTTCATACCAAATTGCGACAGCACGCGCACTCAGCATTAAAGGTAATGTGGCACCTTCGCGATGGGATTTGATCTGAGATAGCCCTGTGATAAAGCATCGCAAGAAACCACTTGGTTGATATTTTATTTAACCACAGTTTACCATTCGCAGAAAAAGGGTAAACATTCACCCCTTACAGAACCCGCCCTCACCGGCCATGTTTACGTGGCTAAAGGAAATCTTAGGAAAGTGACGTCATGTCCGGCTTCTCCATGATCCACGGACAAATTTTCTGCTTGGGCACCTTTAAAACCCACGTGCTAAATATAACTTTTGTACTGTCGATTATAAATTTGTATAGCTTTTTTACTAGTTAAAAACTCCAAATATGTTTCAATTTATATGAATAAACGAAAATTATGCTACTTTAGTTCCTAATGGTAGCCTATTTTAGCTAAGCTAAAAGGCTTCATTTGTATTCGTATTCATTTCGATGAAAGTCAAACGCCGATTCGGCGTCACGCTAATTTGGAGACTTTTTATTGCTAACAGATGAAAAGCGAAATATTAGGTTTATTAGTCATTTCTTCAGGAGAAGTAAGAGCAAATTATTCTTTTCAACATAAATTTCACCTTAAACCACCATTTCCTGAAACTGCACCAACTGCATTGCTTTTAACACGCGCACTGGAGGGGCCTCGGAGGCCCCCACCTGTTTTTCGAGATGGCCGGAGAACCGCTCGTAGCCGAAACACGATACTTTGCCACATTAAACAGAATTTAATAGCGCGTCGATTGGTGAAGATTTTTTAAAATCGGTCGAAAATTTTTGGCTTATAGGCTTTTAAAGTCAGACCTGCATTTTGAGATCGCCGTAATCGCGCGGTCGGACCAGTTAGCTTGCATTGGAGACCGAGTGGTGAAGTCATAACACCATATAACCGGGATTATATGTCAGGTCACCTACATGAAGGTCAAGGTCAGGTCAAGGTCACGGTCAAGTCATATCTGCACTTTCAAGGTCACTGACCACAGTGCTTCCGGTCAAATGACGTTACCCGGTCTAACGTACATTATGCTATGACGTCATCGATAAGGTACCCCAATACCAAGGTCAAGGTCAAAGGGCAAGGTCAAAGGTCATTTGCAAAGGTTAATCCTCATTTCCCGCCAAACAGTGGCTATAGCGATAGTCGAAGTGTACATTATAAGTAGTATACTATATTGTGACCTTACAAGTCAATGACCTTGAATGACCTTGACCCCAAAATGAAAGGGAAGGCTCTCTGAGACCTTTTCTATATGATCCGGGTCCACCTTTAACTGATTCCCGCCATCTTCCCGCATAATCACGGTATTTACCAGTCGGTCCCCAGCATGGCCAAGTTTTGACCTTTATGACCTCGTATGACCTTTGAAGATATTGACCTAGGTAAATAAAAATTGGTCATAATGTAGCTCACCATAACCCCACCTACCTCTCAAATTTCTTTTTCTATGCCTCTTAGTTTCGAGATCTTGGGGGCCTACCAGGCCCTCCAGTGCGCGTTAGTGCCAGACCCCTCCAGTGTGGGTGTTAAAGGAAATGTGGCACCTTTATAACGTGATTTTAACTGAAATAGCCAAGTTGTTAAGCATGCCGGAAAACCCGGTACTCAATATATCACTTGTCTTGAAACTAAAAATTTCCGTGAGAAAAGCTAAAAACCTACCTGAAATGTACCCAAAATGTACCCAAGCAGCCGGCCATAGTTGTCAGCTGTTGGCGCGACGACATGCTGACGTCACGGAGAGTAGTCAGCCCTGGCCTATTGAATATGGTAGTAGTTGCCAGATCTTGACGTCATCCACAGGCAGGGTTTATTTCTTACCCTAGAGGGCATTTTAAAAATAAAGATATTGAACTTACTTTTTTCAGATAGATCATGGACGTTTCCATGATTTTCGGCTAAAATTGCCCCTAATTACACTAAATTCAGGGATTCGACCAAGGTGCCACATTCCCTTTAACAAAACGTTTCTCTGGAGTAGGGGATGTAATCCTGAATTTTAATTTTTGCCCATGACTCCATAACGATGGGCCGTAGCAACTCAAAATGTTCCAAGATGCACCGTCAAAAACATACTCTTTGCTCTTCCGATATGACGAACGTTTTGGTTTCCAAATTTATCATTACGAAAATATATAAACCAGCGGAAACTGTTGGCCTACTTCGGCGTCCATTTCCAAAACTATTTAAGGCCCATTTACAGCGTTCAGCATGGCGAAAATCGCGTGCGATAGCTATTCAAATACATTGTGAAAGAATCACATGACCCGCATCCAATTTTCCGCAGGGGACGTCTGTTTGGATCATCGGGGCGCATTTGCATTTTGCCTTTCCGAACTGCCTTCGAGTAATTTGTGCGAGTTGTGCGTATTCAGTAGCTTAAAACAACATTATACGCATTAAGTTTTTTCCTCGTTAACTCTTCACAAACATCATTTTGAAGTTTTAGATGTCATAAACTGAATGTGCTAAGCTAGGTTTTCGCAAGAAAACGATTTCAAGTGATTCCGATTACTTATGATAGGGCATATAAATAAGTACTTTGGACAGTGGTTCGTCGATTCACTGATGGTGAGTATTACCTACCATCCGGGCGAGCGGACAGTAAGACCCCAAACTGGCTGCGGAAACGCTGTGAATGGGCCTTAAGGCGCAATCATAAACATCAGCCAGCTAACCGCCTCCGCGATGAAAGTAAGAGCGACGCTCTGTGAGGCACGTGACGGACCTGAGTACTACATTGGTGACTACATTTTCTGGTTTTCACAACTCATTTTGGAATAATTTCCACGTAAAGTTTGTGACAAAATTGCACAAAATGTAATATAAAATTGCAATCAGAATGGTTTGTTGACGATTTAGTAGCCTACGTTACTGAGTAAATTACAGGCTATGGAAGTTGAAAAATGGATAGTGATTGTCGGTAACTTAAAAAAATATACGACAAAGAGTTGTAGATTTTTAATTCGGCTAACAATTCTGCGCCTTTTCGGGTATAAATCGCAATCGAGGGGTAATAAAGAGGCGAAATAAAACCATTGCAATACTCCCAACTATTAGGGACTTTTTTAATTCATACCTAGTCACTACGACCAAAAACTTGAAAATGTAAGCGGGAAGATTGGCACACCTAAAAAAATTGTTATCTCGAAGTGTTTGTTTCTTGGCCAATTTGAAATCTTTGTATTGACTTTGTTCCTCTGGAAATAACATTAAAAAAGTCCGACGAGTAGACTACAAAGACATATCCTGATTTTCCCTTTTGGACAAATATTTCCTAATTGATGAACTAGATACGAATTGTATTATATACCTGTGTAGCTTTTTATACGTGCGAGCTGTTTCAGTAGCGTCATTGACATGCAGACGTTACATTTCGCGTTCACAAGCATTCGCCACACGGAAATTAGTTCATAATGTTTTTAACTCCAATTTCTCGAATAAGCCGCCTGCTCAGTTTTCGCCCCCACAGTTTTACACATATATTCGTCGAGTTTGGATGTATAGCAGGCTCTTTCTCGTGTGTTTACATACACATGTATAGCTTTTGTTAACTGAAAAATAACCTGTTTTGAAATGTCTACATTTTCCGGTTTTTCAGAAATTTGGGAATATCTTAAACATAAAGTTTGTGACAAAATTGCACAAAATGTAATATAAAATTGCTACCAGAATGATTTGTTGACGATGTAGTAGCCTATGTAACTCTGTGTAAATTACAGACGATGACAGTCGAAGAACGAATTGTGATTGTCGGTAATGCTCTGTGATTTGAAAATGATGCATTCTGGTTCACTGCCTGTGCGCACTGAGCAAGGTTTTCAATATGATTGTCTTATTGAATGCCAGAAGTGTGCGCCACATTCCTAACCAGCTCTACAACTGGGAATATTTATACAGTCGAGTGGCGGGTTGTGCTGTGTATATCCGCTGTCGTTGAAGCTCTGACAACCGTTCGCTGTCCTCCCAAAGTAATGTGTTGAATGCGCTCCATGTGTGTGCGGGACAAGTGAGTGGACGGCGGACGGCTTCAGCATTAGTCGTTGTCGGCGGAAATGACCGTGATCCGTAGTGGACGGCGTGTTAAAGACTGGGTGAAATACACCGATTGCAGTTTGGATCCGGCTTGAATTTGGCTGGCTCGGCACACCACCAACAAGCCAGCGAAACCTATTTATGAGTGAAGTCAATGACTGAAAGCACTACATCGCAGAAACACAAGCAAGTCAGGAGACAATAATTGGATAAAGCCACTGAAATAGCTACGCACGCCATCTACGTACTACATGCCTGCCAAATAAGCTGTCTCGCTTTCTCAAATCTGAGAAAACCATGTTCCAAATACGCACATTACTTGTCAAAGGGAGATGCCAACTTCATCGCTTTGGACTGAGCCATCGGTTGCGTCAAGCAAATGGCAGAACCCTCGGTTTTGTATATGATTTCCCTCGGAGCCCACCTCTTACAGAGCAACAGGGCTTGATGAGCTTACTGCTCTATAGCGCTCAAATAGCAAGCCCTGTCCACTGGCGGAGGGGGAGCCAAATGGGCCGTGGCCCCACCAAAGCTTAAAATAGTTTATTTTGCCTCCCAGGACAAAATTTTGGCCGTGTTTCTTTAAAAATGCTAGGTTCTCACGATTTTTCTCGAACTAGCCCCCAGGACGTTGGTTTGGCCCCGCCAAAAGTTGCTGCTGGATCTGCCGATAGCCCTGTCCCGCTACAGGTCTAATGACTGGCGGTGGCGGTTGGGCTATGACGAGAACCAGCCCAAGGTCGGCGTGGGCCAGCATTTTGCTCTAAACAGACGCTTTTTCACTGCAACTGGAACGCCGGTTGGTCTACCTCGTGCGTAAACAGGCACGATATTCCGCCGTTTCGAAGCAATCCTTGCCGTGGCCGCAGTCACCTCGAGTGGCGGTCGGTCAGAATCCTAATTAAATGTATAATCAGGAAAAGGCGGGTTAGCCCAATATAAAGCGGTATTCTAATGTCCCCACATGACCCGTAGCGGACCCCCAGCCTTGGCTATTGGAAACTCACACTACCACAGCTTGTGGTACTTTTTGGCCTAAAGGTGCCTCTCGAGCTTGTCAGGTGCTTCCTGAGCTGATTTTGTATGTCTCCTTAGATGATCTGGTGCCTCCTGAACTGGTCTGGTGCGCCCTGAAACGATCTTGTGTCCCATGAGCTGATATGGCGCTCCCTGGGCTGATCTAGGCCCCCTAAGTCGATCTGGTGCCTCCTGAGCCATCATTCTGCCTCCTGAGTCCATGTAATGCCCTCCGGGCTAGTCTGGTGCTCCCTGAGCTAATCTGGTGCCCTTTAAGCCGATATGCGCCTCCTGAGTTGATTACGTGACTTTCTGAGCAGCTCTGGGGCCCTGAGCTGAGCTGGGCCCACCGAGGCTGATGAGGGCCCCTGCGCTGGTATGGGGCTCCTGAGCTGATCAGTGCCACCTGACTTGTTCTGATACCCCCGAGCTCATCTGGGCTCCGAGCTGGTCGGGGACCACTGAGCTGATCCCTTGTCCCCTTGGCTGATCTGATGCCCTATGGCCCGATCTGGTGTCTCCTGAGCAGCTCTGGGGCTCCTGATCTGATAAACGGCTCCTGAGCTGATTTAGTGTCCCTGACTTGATCTGGCCCCCTGACTTAGCTTGGGGCCCCTGAAATGATTTGGGGCCCAAGTGCTGATTGGGGGCCAAAGAGCAGATCTAGGTCCTGGGGAACCCTGAGCTGGTATGGGCCCTGGAGGTACCCTGCACTGGTCTGGGCGCTGAGCTTGTGAGAGCCGCTTAAGTTTGCCTGAGGCCCCCGAAGTGATCTGGCGCCTTAAATTGTTCTGGGGCTCCTTGAGCTGGTTCAAGACCCAATGAGCCAATCTGGGGCCCATTGAGCTAGTCTGATGACCCCTCTTCCGGGGGCCACTGACCTAATATAATCCTTCGGGCAAAACATGGGTTGCTCTGAGGGGCTCTGTTCCACATCAGGGGTCCCCTCTGCTGGTCTTGAATAGACAGAGAATAAGAAGATAATGCCAACTCTCATCATCTTGAGGGGCCACTGAGCTAGTCTAGTCCTTGGGCGCACAACTGAGGGGGGGAAGCTGCTCTGGAGGGCTCTGATCCACACTAAGGGGTCCCTGAGCTGGTCTTAAATAGATTGGGAATAAAAACACAATGCAAACTCCCTTGTAAAATGGAGCTAACGAGGTATGAGCCGTCGCTTGAACGGCTTATGATGTCTAAGCACCCCTGATTATATAAATTGCCTATTATACTGGCGGATTTTGGGGAGGCGTGATAAAAAGGCATTTGCCCCTGAGCTCAGAGCAGACTACCCAAAAACCAGGAATTATACTAATTTATTTAAATCATAATTTAGTTTTTCACAATTTTCAGCCCTGCCACACTATCCGCATCCAAACCACCGGCCTGTTTAGCATTTCTTTGCTCCAGCTGGGAGCCGACCGATCCTTGAAAATATGGAGCTTTATAAACGCGTTAAAAGGCATCCCACAATTAATCCGGCAGCATAAATTTAATCTTTCAATCTCACGATGCCACTCCTCCCAAGGCCCTTGTGGGAGCCAAGGAGCTTATTCTGCGCTCAACCAGGGTCCATTCGTCATGAAAAAAACCAGCGGGCATATTAAATGAATTTTCGACTCCAATATGTCTTAGCTTGCACACAGCGACACATGTCACAGACTCACTGCTTGTGAATGACATGTGCCATATAATATATTTGCAAAAACCACAGGCGCTGTGTGTCATTTACAACGTAGAGCTTAAAAGCGCCTGGCACGCGTTTCACAAGTAATGAATGTAAACGGCTCGTTTGAAATGATGTTTCGATGTTACTGTTAGGTTTTGAACGGTAAACGCGTATTGCACGAGGCTGAATAAATTGGAGATATATTCCAGTATTTTCACGAGTTGACTGACTTGCCCTTGAAACTATCCAAAACAGTTGTGTTTTGGTTACTTTTATGAGATTTCGGTAATATTTTTCTTTTTCGGTTATAACCGAGTTCTCCTTCTCCGTCAATGCTTTATTTGCATTTTTCTAGGACCGAAGTTGCCAAAAAGTAGATATAAGCTAGGGTAGAGAAAGTTTTTTAGGATACGTTAAGAGTGCCCCTTTTCTCCCAGGGTACCCCTAATAGGTGGTATGCGCCCCATAGCAAAGTTCTGGCTGCGCCCTTGATCATAGCTACCATACTGAACTGAACGTCTACTAGTTCAAAAGAGTATTGAAAAACGGTAAACCGTTTACTTACCTGATCAGTTTTGTACCTTTATCCGCCCCTGATTAAAGCAAAGTTGTTCAAACATGATTCTGAAATATCTTTTGCAATTTGGTATCAGATAAAGTTTCCCAAGACCAGGGTAGGTATTTATAAGGCAAAAACGAAAGAACCCCAAAGTGAAAAAACAAATTGAAATTCTCCTGTCTGGTAACAACTCTCAAATTCCGGAACTGCCTATATACAGCAGCAAATCCAGGAATTCATTTCGGGGGAAGGTGGGCTTGGGGCTCGAGCCTCCCGACCAATGTTTGGATTTCTTACATACCAAAAGATTGGTTTGGAAGAACAAGGGGGTTAGGGAGGCTCAAGCCTCCCCTCCTCCCGAAATGCTAGAATGCCTATAGTAACTGCAAAGCCGGAGGCTGTTCCGAGAGTATGGCGGGGGAGGCTCAAGCCCCTTCTCCGAAATGAAGTTCAGGATCCGTCACTGGCGGGGCAGCTTTTTATATCCCTACCCCTGGATCCGCCCCTGATTGATGTCAGAATACGCTTGAGCAACTTTCATTTACCAGCAGGACCATGATAAAGACGCATGACCTGAATTTAAACTCGGATGACTTGAGATATGACATTGTTTTCTCCCGGCCCCGGCCCCTCCCGGAACGTGTCGGGGTAAAGTACGCTTTCCTGGCTCCAATACGCTTTCCTCCTTCCATAAGCTCGTTTCAATGCGTCAAAAACTAATCAATACGAATTTAAAGCCCATAACAAATAGCTACTATTCGGTACGGTTTGAACCAGACCCCGCCGTGCGGAATGCGAAGAAGATAACCATTACACAACCGCGTCAGCGAGCTATGTGACCACTGTTAAAGACTCTCTGGGATCAAGTTTTTAATATGAATTCTATTGGACTTACGAGGCGTTTTATGCCGTCAGTAGAAAACCTTTTGATATCAAATTGGATTTGCTTTTATTTGATGCAAATGCTGTTTGTCAGAAACAGATTTGTGTACCTGTAAATGTTGATTCAAAGCAGCCAGTTTACGCTGTCTTTCAACGGAGCTCTAAGATGTGCGCACCGGTGACGTCATTAGAATCGGGTAAAGTGCCCTAATGACCGTACCTGCTCTCAAACCCCTTGATGTGAACAGCCTCTTAGAAAATCTCGCTCAGCTTTGCAGCCGACGGCACGTGCCAGACTGCAATAGGATTATTTCAACAGGGTAGTAAAGGACGGGTACTCCAAAGTTGTGAGGCATTGTGGGTAATATTTCCCCTGGTCCAGTAGACCAAGATGTATTGTGGGTATATTTCCCCTGATGGCAGTGAACCAATATGCATTGTGGGTAATATTTTCCCCACGATCCGTTTTTCCATCGGTAGGGTGGGTAGGGTGTAGGGGATCTTTAGGCTGTTTCTGGCGGTAAACCATTTGATATGAAAGGCATTTTCTACGAAATTAATTGGAATAATGCTATAACTAATACCAATCAAAATGTGCTAGTAGTGATGCCAGCTGCAATGCAACTATTGTGTTGATTTGTTTGCTTACCTATAAGGTAAAAGTTTGTTTTAGTTTATAGGTGCTTAAGAGAAGACAAGTGTTATTTTTGCGCTTTAGGTGGGGCATAAACTTCGCCGTGAAAGGGGTAAAACCGGGGCGGAGCACGGGGCAAGACTCGGGCAATGATTGGAGGGCTTTGCCCCTGTTTTGAAAGCTGGCCTCCAGAGCGGAACGAGTCCAGTGGCGCACACAGCAGCACAAGGAACGGTATTACTTTGCATACATAAACGGTATACCGTTGCTGTCCATGGATGTATACATCCAGGGACAGCGGATTCCACTTTTGAGAGGGTATGCAATGTTTTCGGAAGGGGGTGCCTTCCTCCCAGGAGGGGGGCGCCTTTGCTATCCAGAGAGGGCACCTTTTCTCTGTGTGTGGGGGGGGAAGGGGTGGCTTTTGCTGTCCAGGTGCTCCTGTTCTAAACAGAGGGTGCCTACACTATCTGCAGTGATGCCGTTGCTCTTTTTGGGGGCACCTCTCGAAGTGCAGGACGCGCCTCTACTGTCCAGGGGGCGCCTTTGCTATCCAACGGCACCCATTTTATCCAGCACAGACACCTCCTGGATCCGGGAGGCGTTTGCTATCCTGAGGAGGCTCCTTTTCTCTTGGGGGGTGTTTTTTGCTTCCAGGGGGTACCTTTCCTCGGGGGGGGGGGCGCCTTTCCATCCAATCGGCGCCTATGCTGTCCAGGGGTGATTTTGCTCTGTGGGGGGTTGCCTTTTGCTGTCCATGCCTCTGACGTCCAGGTGACGCCTATGTAATCCAGAGGAGTCGCCTTTGCTCTGTGGAGGGGGGCACCTTTTTATCCAGGGGGTGCCTGTGCTAGCCATGGGGCGCCTATCCTAACCAGGTGCGCCTTTACTCTTCTAAGTGGGACGCCTTTTTCTGTCCAGAGGCGCTTCTTCTGTCCAGGGGGCGCCTTTATTGTCCAAGGGCGCTTATATATATGTTATCCAGAGGGGACACCTTTTCTAACCAGGGGGAGATTTGCTCTCTATGGCTCGGTTTTACACGGGGGGGGCTCGAAGAAGGGGGGGGCAAAAAAAAAAACAGGAGAAAAAAAAAAAAAAAAAAGGCCCCCCAAAAAAAAAATAATATAATTAATAAAAAAAAAAAAAAAAAAAAAAAAAAAAAAAAAAAAATTAAAAAAAAAAAAAAAAAAAAAAAAAAAAAAAAAAAAAAAAAAAAAAAAAAAAAAAAAAAAAAAAAAAAAAAAAAAAAAAAAAAAAAAAAAAAAAAAAAAAAAAAAAAAAAAAAAAAAAAAAAAAAAAAAAAAAAAAAAAATTATTAAAAAAAAAAAAAAAAAAAAAAAAAAAAAAAGTTAATGTCAGGAAGGGACTGACATTCACACTTTAACCCTCGCCCCACCGGGGGCCATCGATGGCACCCCTAAGGATTTTTTCGGGATAGCAGAAAAAGACGAAACGCAGCACCGCGGTTGAGGGCTCTATCTCTCACCTCATCATTTTCCCATCATCCCTGGAAATTTTTACCCCTGGTCACCCAAGGTCAGGTCACCAAGTGAGGTCAACCAATGTCACCTCACTTCAACTTTGAAGCTCTATAAGAGCTACATTTCTTAGTCGATCAATTTGAAACTTGCTACACTTCATGAACCTTTCAGGGTCTACAACGTGTATATCCGGGATTTTTCGATTTCGTGACCTGAGGTCAGGTCACGAGGCGACCCTCTCCCATTGGAAAAGCATGGGGAAAAGCTGTCTCATGATCTAAAAGCCACAAAAATTATTGCAAATACTCAGACTGCTCAGAGCAGCGTTTTGGACACCCTTTCACGGATCCCAGGGGTCATATTTGTCATTTGACATTTCCAAGGTCATCCAAGGTCACCAGAGGTCAAAAACAGTATTTTGACAATAACTTTTGACCTAATTAAGCTAGAGCGCTGAAACAAACACCATCGTGTTTGTCTCGTCACTGGCTTTCATTTTATATACGACAAGGTCACTTCCTGACCTTTCGTGACCTCAGATCATATTAGGTCACGAGGTGACCTCTGGAGGTAAAACCACTGGCGGAAAGTATTGACGTTCCACATTGCGGAAAAAGGTCTGGCAATTTCCTATCAAATGTACTTAACCAGATCTAAATAGCTCTAATGGCATAGGAGTTATGCCTAGTTTTCTTAAGCATTGCATATTTGAGTGAAAATAGCCTATCGTGACCTTTCTTAACCTCTGGAGGTGAAACCATTGACCTGAGCGCTTAAACATGTGTAATAATTTCTTACTGAATTCACACGAGCTTTCTAATGCACTTTGCAGATTTGCGCTAACCCCCATATTTTCGGAGTTAGAGGGGGCCATCGATGACCCCGGTGGGGCGAAGGTGGCGCCGGACCCCCGGTGGCGCGGATTAAAGTGTATTTTATTTTACACGGAGGATCTACCTCTTCAAGTAGGTGGTGTTTAGGTTTGATTTCTCTTACAGAGGTGCAGAAACCTGCCAACTCGGCTTCTGGAGTTTATGACACATTTACGGAAATCGAAGTGCATAAGTGTGAAAAATAGCTATCCTGGCAATATGGTTCAGACTCAAACCACATGCTTTCGAAATATATAATCAAGTGTGTAGCATATATTTTAATTTAGCAGCTCTGTTCTTCAATTGCACAGCGTACCACTAGTGATACAATATTGGTACTGTGTTCAGTTTCTACTAAAACGAGGGACCCCGCTGCAGAAAACCAGGAAACCGCTGTCACAGTTGCCAGATTTTAACATGCAGCCCAATTGTGCCGATTCTTAGTAGTTGCCAGAAATTTACCGCCTAGATACCGGAAATGTGACAGTTAATTTTTTTAGAGAAATAGACGATTGTGGGCATATTTAAGGCAATAACACTAACGCAGATACTTTATCACGTACTTCTCTGTCCATTTTTTCAGGTTAAATCATATTTACAGTTTCGGTCTCTTCGATTTAGCGGCCCCTATTTCTTTGAATTTAGTATTAAGTACGCCTAAAAGCTACTAAGAAAAGTACTAAGTGAGTGAAAAAATAACCATACCTGGGCAGCAATTCTACTTAAACTACGCAGCAGCGACAATACAAGTTCGAAATGTGTATGTGATGTAGAGCCGCCAAAAAATTTACACAGGTGGGAAGCCACTTTTTAAGGCATATTTATTGGGTATATCAGAGATAAGTGCAAGCTAAAACTAGCTAGAATAAATATTGCCGCCCATTAGGGTGTCCCTAAAAAACAAAAACAGTCGCAAAGACTTCTTATTTGGAGGAATGAGGTATCCATATGTCAATAGCATACATGCAGAGTATCAGATTTTAATTTTTATATTTGGCGATTTGCCGCACTATTTTGCAAATGCAACTGTTACAACTTTAGCATATATCCCGGCTTGCCTAGCTACAATGAATAAATGCAGCATAATACACTTAAAATTGTTTATGCGTAACGGTTTACTAGGCCACTGCGATGGGAATTTAAACCAAATCAAGCACGTGTGCAATGTGGAACACAAATTTATAGGATAGACTGTAGCTCTTTCTCTACTTTGCATCCGCACTACGTACTAACATGTTGTGGGGGGTTGTTTCAAGTTGAGAACATGGAATCTAGAAGCGACGGAGGTAAGCAGGAGGGTAAAGAGGAGGAGACCTAGAGGAAAGGGTAGAAGTCAACTGGAGATCCTGAGTGAAGATTTGTCATCTCCTGAGGCTTCCCGGCGCCGCACTGCCACAACTTCTGCATCGAGGCCGCCTCCCAGACCAAAGGAGGAGGTTCCTGCCGCAACACCCCGTCAGGCTCTCCCTGGAAGCACCTCCAGTAGACCTTCTTACTTTATCTTGGGGAAGGCTCTTGCCTCACTACAGCACTCCAAGCTGCCTAAATCTAGCGCTGTGCTCCGGCGGCTTCTCGCCCTGCTGGAGAGTCACATTCTCCCAGAGGCTGGTAAACTTGTGACAAAAGAGGTGAAGGCTGTGTGGGTCCAACATTTTGGACCGAAGCTCATTTTAGGGAGAGAGTATGGCAAGGAAGATGAGGACGGGATTAATGAGAGTCTGAAGATGATCATTAAGGACTACAACATATCAGCAAAGGTGGTGGAAGTCTACAAGAAGTGGAGAAGTCTGGAGTATGAGAGCAGGAGGCCGAACAGGGCAGCGAAGGCAAACTTCCAGGAGAAAATGGTGAAGATGAAAGCTGATCTTGACTGGCCTCTAGACATCAGGAAGACAGATGCTGAGGATATAGTCCAACACTCGGGGATCCTAGACTGGAAGGAGGAGGTAGAGCATTTGAGGAAACAGATGACCAGGCAGCAAGCTGGCTGTCTGGGGTCGCTTGACACCAGGCAAAAGAAAAGAGATGATCGACGTTTGAAGGAATGTATGAAAAAGCAAGCCAAAGCCTACAAAAGTAAGAGTGAAGAAAAGGTAGTCGAAAACGGTGAGGATGAAGAGAGAGATGAGCACCTTGATGAAAATAAGAACGACAAGGAGTTTGTCGTGAAAGAAGTGAGGCATAACAAGAAGTAAATTGATGTAATGGGGAAAATCTCTCTCGCCTGTGACGCTCGAAATATCTCAATCAGAGACCGCGCCGTGGTGGCCGCCATTGTTTCGAATGCACTTGGCGTTGATGTTAAGGGTACAAATATCAATAAGACGACAGCGTGGAGGACCGGACAAAAAGTCAGAGTTGACAAGGCCAATCAAATTCTTAACAACTTTCGCTGTCCTGAAAAAGTTGTGGTTCACTGGGACGGGAAGACTCTGACCCTACGGGGCCAGTTGGAGTCCAAACGTGTCAGCGTCTACCTGTCAGGTGTTGATGAGGGAAAATCAAGAAAGTTACTGGGCATCCCTGAGGCTAACTCTGATAAATGTGTGGATGAATTCGAGGTGGTGAAGGAGAACCTAGTGAAGTGGGGAGTGAAGGATCAGGTGCTGGGCATGGTGTTTGACACTACTGCCTCCAACAGTGGAAAACACTCTGGGGCCTGCAGGCACCTGGAGGTTTGGCTGGACACTCCCCGTCTTGTGGCTGGCCTGTAGGCGACATGTAGCCGAGCTACATCTGGGAACCGCTGTGAAGCAAGTCATGGGTAGCACCAAGGACCCTGGTGTTACCCTGTTCCGCCGCCTAAGGTCCCAGTGGAGAAACTTGGTCATCGACTACAGTGATCTGGACATGAAAGACTTCAGTTCAGCAGCACCAGGACTAAACGAAGCAGCGGAGAATGCGTTGAGCTGGACAGAGGAAGAGCTAGCCAGGGCGATGTTCCTTAGGGACGACTACAAGGAGTTCATGGAGTTGGTGATGGTCAGCCTAGGAGGAGAGGTAGAGGGGTTCAGGTTCAAGCTTCCGGGTTCAGATCATCACGCTCGCTGGATGAGTAAATGTCTCTACATCCTCAAGATCAAGCTGCTTAGTAAGAGCTTCAAGATGTCAGAGGAGGAGCAACTCCAGGTCAAGTCCATAGCGGAGTTCATTCTGCTCTTCTATGCAAAGTACTGGTTCCCAACCCCTCTTGCTGGCTCCGCAGCTAGACAGGATCTGGACTTCGTGAGCTCTGTCCTGGAATACAGGAAGGTGAACTCCGAGCTGGCCTTTGAAGTACTGAGCTCTACCTTCCGCCACCTACGGTACCTGACCCCGCAGCTCATCACCCTAGCTCTAACTGACACTGAGCTGGAGGATAGAAGTAGGGAGGATATGGCTAGGGAGCTGCACAGCAGCGAGAGGGTGAGAATGAAGACAGGCAAGCCAACCTTTCCTGTACTTCCCAACGGTGCGACCGAGGCAAGAGGCAACATGTCAATCCTGGTCGGAGCTCAATCATGGCTGGTGTTCGACTTGCTGCAGCTCAAAGGCTCCCAGGACTGGCTGCTTGACCCTGTCTCCACCTGGGAGAGCTCTCCCGACTACAGGAAGCTGCAAGTGTTCACCAGGAACCTCACAATCGTCAACGACCTGGCGGAGCGTGGAGTTCACCTCGCCACCGGCTTCATCAAGAGGGTGGAGTCCGAGGATCAGCGCCAGGCGCTCTTTCAGGTGGTAGAGGAGTTCAGGAGTAGAGTGAAGAACACCACCAAGGCCAGTCTAGAACTTTGTTAGATTTAACTCGTGTTGTGTGCATACCCCGCCTCCTGGTGAAGTATACCCACCCTCGAGTGACATCCCTAGTCATACCCCCAGTAATGTATGCTCCCCAACTGATGCACACCCCCTAGTGATGTATGCCCCCGCCCCTCCTAGCAATGCAGTTGAATTGAAACGCAAGATGTTGCGGCAAATCGCGAAACCAGAAAATTGAACAGTGAAACTCTGGATTTAAATCATACATGCATATGAATACATGATCCCTCCAAATAAGACGTATGTGCGATGGTTTCATTGGCAGATACAGGGCCAACATTTGCGGGGGGCAAAGAGCAACGTGGGGGGGGGCAAATCAAGAAAAAATCATGAAAACAGTATTTGTACAGAAAAACAGCCACAATTTGGTCATTTTGGGAGGGAAAAATATGCTATTTTTTGTCATAGTGGGGGCCACGGCCCCTTTGGCAGCCCCCGTGGATCGTTTTGTGTTTATTTAGGGGCATCCTACTCAACTTGTACACCTAGTGAGTATGAAGTATATTTGCAGCACTCATTTATTCACGTCAGGCAGGCCAGGATATGTGCTAAGTTTGTAAAAATCACATTCAGGAAAAAGTGCGGCGAATTGCCAAATATGAAAATTAAAATCTGAAAATCTGCATTTATGATATTTACATATGGATACATCATTCCTCCAAATAAGAAGTTTTTGCGATCGTTTTTGTTTTTTAGGGACACCCTACTGCCCATGGCTAATCTAAGATGAATGAAGGCTACTGTAAGATTAATGCACCTTCATTTAGCAAACTTGGTTTTTCATTCCTTAGCTTGCTTGTGGCTTAGCTTATTAGTGCCCTAGATTGGTTAGATAGATTTGGAGCTCGAGGAAGTAGGTGCGCAAAGTTGCAAAGCTGGCATCAAAGTTGGGAAGTTGGGAGAGCAACAGGCTGGCAGCAACAGTGATTCAGGTGAGATTTCATAGTCAAATTATCATGTCAATATTGTAGAGGTAGTAAATGTGTGCCAATGCAGTCCTCCACAAAGTTTTAACACCCAGTGGCGGATCCAGGGGGGAGAAAAAGGCATTTTCCCCCAAACGGAAAAGCTCGAGGCAAAACTATGTTTTTGCCCCCCAAAGCGATTGGCCTCCTTTTTCCCCGACTTCTTTTTAGTTTGAAAGCAAGATGTTGGTGCTGTAACTCTCAACATCCAACAGAACCAGTTAAGTTCTACAGAAATACGGGGCCTTGGATAGGAAAAAAAGTATCTTGAGGCGTTGTCTTTCACCCGGTGACGTTTTTTTGCTTTGCTTTTCGCCTCACATACCCAAAATTCTACTGGGAAGCGATATTGTACCGCTGTTTTGCGCTGCGTGACGTTTTTCGAATTTGGTTTGCCCCTCCCAAACCGACCGACTAGATCCGTCACTGTTAACACCCACACTGGAGAGGGGCCTGGCACTAACGTGCACTGAAGGGGTGCAGAGTAGACCCCCTTCTCATCTCAGAAAATCACAGAAAATCTAAGAAAGAAAGAGACTTCGAAAACCGCTGGTTGGGGGTGTGTTGCTTAGCTACTACCAGCGGTAGTAAGCAACACACAGGAACTGAACTGCATGGAGTTAAAGCAGGATTTTGACTACACTGGATCTTTCTTTTGTATGATAATTCCATTACCTATGTACCTATTAGGCCAATAGGCGTAATTTTACATCTATACAGGGTAGTTGTCTCAGAGTTTGTACTGCAAGAGGGAACGACCAGGCAGGTGATAATCTGGAGTGGGAGGCAAATTTTAAGCATTTGATCCGTCTATAAAAAAGCTACCTAAGGTTCAGTTTACCAACACATTTTAGGTAGGTCCAAATCCTATGTTGACATTGACATTTTTCCCTTTTGTTGATATGTGAGATAGAAGTTTAGTGTGGGGGGAAGCTGTGATCAGGGCTCTCAATTGTGTGTACGCTCCCTTTAATAGATATGTTCCCAATAATAATTATTTTCATGGTCATTGCCACACTTGATCATGCGGAAATGTACCATAATTGGAAACACTCCTTCAAAAAATGGAAACTTCTTCAAAATGGGAAGTGCATGTCATCGGGGGAAACTGCGGTCAGAGTTGCCAATAATAGTTATGATCCCAATACTGGGAAAAATATCCATAATTTGAAATTTTCCTTCCAAAAACAAAAACATGATCTAAAAATGAAAACACATTTTACTACTTTCATGCTGTAATGGTTTGGTGCTTGAACCTTGTCTGCTGGAAAAAGTAAGAGACCGGTAGAGGACATTCAGCATATTGGAAATAGTATTTAAGTATACAATTATGATTTCCAGCTCTGTGTGACAGAGGAGGCATACGTCGCATTGAGTTTGTGACAGCCAGCATACTTTTTGCACCTCTGTTCTCTTAACCGGTCGGGGGCACCGGCAAAATCCGGGGCGGGGGGCCTCCCCGGACCAGATAAAAAGCGGGGTGTGCAAAAAGATACTGTTGCACACCCTCAATATTTTATTGATGTGAACTGCACAACCTGCCCCCGGAATCCGCCGTCCCTGGGTACACCCCAGTGTATAACCTCATACGTGTGAGCTCGATATTTATTCAAATCATCGGCATATGCATATGGTGTTGCGCACCTGCCAGTAACAATTCAAATTAGATAAGACCAGGGGCGTAGCCACGGGGCGACAGGGACAGCCGCCCCCCCTTTTGAGGGGCACGGGCCGCGCGAAGCGCGGCTCGCCCGCACTATACTCGGTGGCCAAATTTCAAATTTCGCACCAGACAGGGCCCTCTTAAGCCCTCTTCAGCACTCTATTCTGTAACAAGCAGGGCCCTTTTACCCATCAAGGCCCTTTTGGTGCTGTCGCAGACCCTTTTCGGGGGGCCGCCCCCCTGAGCAAAATCCTGGCTTCGCCCCCGGATAAGACCACCTTACTCAACGCTACAAAACTGAGTTTAGCTCATGGCCATGCTCGCGAGAAACCAATCAATTTTAGACAAATGTATATTGACTTAACCCTTGCCCCGGTGGCGGGTACGAGCCACCTTCGCCCTGGTGGGGGGCTAAAAAGACCCCCACGATCTCAAAAACTAAGAGAGCTAGAAAAAAGCGCAAAACGGCAATCGAAAGCTCTTCGAAAATGATATCGAAAATACTTCGGTCATTTTTCTTGTCAGGTCAATATCAAGGTCACCAGAGGTCAAAATAGGTCAAAATCGCTAATATGAGGTGTACTAAGAAAACCTCATATATCTCAGAAACTATGATAGCTAGAAACATTTTTCTAACACCATTCGAAAGCTCTTGAGATGCGCTTTCATTACAGTGGCATTCATTTTCGTGTCAGGTCAAAGCCTAGGGAGCTACAGGTCACTAAATATTGGGCATATTCTTGGGAATGTCCATAGCCACCCATGCATAAGGGCGTTTACTTTTTCGCTAATAGCTTCCAAACCAAACAAGATACAGCCATAGTTTATGCACCATTGCAATCCTCTCGTCAATACGAATCGAATGATATATGATATTGCTATGCCAGGTCAAATTTAAGAATTTGACCTGACCCAGGTCAACGGTCTGACCCAACTTGACCTGGTATAGTCATGATGTATATCATTTGACTTCCAGTGACTATTCAAACACTTCGGTGACAAAATAAAAGCTCTATCTTAGTTTATTCAAAATTTATAGAGAAAAACACCAAAAAATGCTTATTTGACCTAAGGTGACCTTTTAAAGGTCACAAGTCAAAAATTTTGGCATCAGCTTCAGAAATGGGCTAAGAGCAAGTCGCAACCGATGTTTGAAGTTGATTCCATCCATACTTACTGAGAAAAGCTCATTTCGTGATTTTCCCCATGCATTGTCAATGGGGAGGTCATGCTCTGCACATGACCTTAGGTCACCAATATCAAAAATCCCGGAACAAATGTTGTAGCTCCTGGTGGGCCCAAGATGTGGTATGAGTTTCAACTTGATCGATTAACCCTTCTTTTAGTTATGCCGTCCTAAGTATTTTTTGAGGTGAGGTCACTTCACCTGACCTGGTGACCTGACCTGATGTGACCTTGAGCCAAAATTTTCAGGAAAGATGTAAAAATGATGAAGGAACAGCTAGACCAAGTTTGGCAGCTGCGCGCCGCCGTTTTTTGGTCACTTTGGAAAAACCCGAGGAGGGGGTTTAAAAAGACCCCCCACCCGGGCGAAGGTTAAGCCAAGCTCAAAGCTTTGGCTGTGTCTATTCATTATTTCACAGCCCTGCGCATATTTATCAACCCAGCAGTGATGTTGCTAGCTGACATGTTTAACACGCGCATTGACGGGGGTCTAAGCCACCTTTGCTTTGACGGGAGGGCGGGTACCAGCCCCCTAAGATCTCGAGAACCACGGTAGGTAGCGAAAAAGGGTAAACGGTGTTGGGTAGCCCATCTACTTCTCCATCGAAAACATTTGAACCATTTTTTTGTCAGGTCACATTTAAGGTCACGAGAGGTCAAAACATGCCCGTCATAGGGATAACATGTAAATTCAGTTTTTCGGCCATTACATCTGAACAAGTAAAGATAGAGCAAAACGACTTGAACTGTATGAATCCTCTTAGCAAGCCAAATCGAATGATACATAATTTGACCTTGCTAGGTCAAATCAATGATTTGACCTGACCTGAGGTCAGGTCAGGGTCAAATTATATAAAATGCATATCATTAGAACCGCAGAGCCCAGGCGAGTCTAATGCAGCTAAAATAAATGCTTTTTCACCATCTGTTACTGAGTTATTCCGTAAAAACCATTTTCCCATGTATTTCCAATGGAGAGGTCATGCCTCGTACCTGACCTTGGGTCATCGATATCAAAAATAACGGAACATATCTTAGAGAACTCGGTGGGGCCATTATGTGATATGAGATTCAAACGGATAAGTTCACCCTGCTCCGACTTATGCTATCTTAAACTTTTTTTGAGGTCGGGTCACTTGACCTGTACTGGTGACCTGACCTGAAATGACCTAACCTTAAAATTTTCACACAAGTTGTAAAAATGATGAGGGAAAAGGTACACCAAGTACGGCGGCGCTACGCGCCGCCGTTTTTCTACTATCTCCGAAAAACCCGAGGGGGCGGGTACCCGTCCCCCCGTCAATGCGCGTGTTAACCCGGCAGTGATGCTGCAAGGTGGTGTTTTAAATAAAGCTTTAATACGGAAAAATCATGAAGCAGGGCTATGGAGTAGATGGATGAGCTTGAACAGTCCGCAGAAAGTTACCAGATCAAGCTAGTAGGCTGATCTTTATTATGATATCAACTTTGTAACGTTTGGCTTATCTCCCTGGCATCTGGGGTGAAGATACGGTCTCCTGACCTCATTCAACATTTGCAGAAGCGGTCAATGTTGTGGCCTTGATCGCCCAAATTCTATCAGCTCCAGAACAATTAAATTTTAATCAAACTAAGAGCATAGCATTGGCTACCTTCAAACAAAATTGCAAAGCTCTCCGTTAGGTAACGATCAATTCTGGTACCCGGGGTTACTGAATGCTGCATAGTACACGCAGGGTGAACGCTTTCAATTTTGGGTAAGCATATTTCTCAAACTTTTATAGTTTCAATGAAATGAACGCTGTTTTTTGGCTTGGGAAATGTTAAAAAACTACCAAAAGACACCCAAGGTTGATTTCAATCTATTCACGTTGTGAAAACGGCTATTGTTTCCAGTATTGGGATCATAACTATTATTGGCAACTCTGACTGCAGTTTCCCCCAATGACATGCGTTTCCCTTTTTGAAGAGGTTTCCATTTTTGGAAGGAGTGTTTCCAATTATGGTACATTTCCCCATGATTAAATGTGGCAATTATCGTGAAGATGATTATAATTGGGAGCTAATCTATGAATGGGAGCGTATACCTACACACAATTGGGAACCCTGACCACAGCTTCCATCCTCCCCCCCCCACTGAACTTCTATCTCACATATCAACAAAAGGGACAAAAATGACAATGTTAACATAGGATTTGGACCTACTTAAAATGTGTTGGTAAAGAGGACCTTAGGTAGCATTTTTATAGACATATAAATGCTTAAAATTTGCCCCCAACACCCGAGTATCACCTGTCTGGTTGTTCCTTCTTGCAGTAAAAACTCTGAGGCAACTACCCTGCATAGATGTAAAATTATGTCTATTGGCCTAATAGGTACAGTGGTATTGGAAGTCTCATTCCAAAGAAAGATCCAGTGTAGTCAAAATCCTGCTTTAACTCCGTGCAGTTCGGGTCCTGTGTGTTGCTTACTACCACTGGTAGCCAGTGTGCAAAATATGGCATTTTCGACGAGATCTCGTCGGTGTGAGTGCCTTTGGAGACAGGAGAGAGCGGTGCGAATTTTATCAACCTGGTGCGAATATAAGAGACTGGTGCGAGAAAGCTGACACTGAAAACCAAACAAATCATGGGCGGATCCAGGGGGGCAAGGGGGCACGTCCCCCCCGATCGACCCTCGGCGCCCCCTGAAAGGTCGATGGCACCCCCTGAAATGTCGCTTCCCACCCCCCCCAGGATACGAAAGTCGGCGCCCACCGACAGGATTTGGCGCCCACCTGATAGGTTTTGCCGGTCATAAGTGGCGCCACCCTGGTCCGGATGGCGCCCCCCGGGAAGGTGCCCCCTCCGATCGGCAATCCTGGATCCGTCTATGAAACAAATAATGGGTAAATGCTCATAAAGACACAGGAGGGGGCCTTATAAAAAGTCCTCAACTAACTAATAAGAGGGGTAGCAGTGCAGCATGCGGGTAGGGATGGGTGCGTTTTTCTCCCTCGTATATGGCAGATTGGTGTGAATTTTTGGTGGCTGGCGGTGCGAGAATTTCAGATGGCTGGTGCGACTCGTCTGGCCTGCTGCCATACTTTGCAGACTGGACTGGTAGTAAGCAACACACCCCCAACCAGCGTTTTTCGAAGTCTCTTTCTTTCTGAGATTTTCTGTGATTTTCTGAAATGAGAAAGGGGTCTACTAGGCCCCCTCCAGTGCACGTTAGTGCCAGGCCCCTCTCCAGTGTGTGTTTTAACACTTTGTGGAGGACTGCATTGGCACACATTTGCTATCTGTACAATATTGACATGATAATTTGATCATGAAATCTCACCTGAATTACTGTTGTTGCCAGTCTCCCAGTAAACATGCCGACGTCGGGCCGACGTCGGCAGATGGCGGGGTGACGTCGGCATCTCGTAAGCGGCACGCCGACGTCGGGCCGAGCTCGGCCCGACGTCGTTATCTCGGCAGGTTTCACACGGTGGCGCGACGCCAGGCCGAGATCGCCCCGCCGCCGTGGTGCTTGGAGGATTCGTTCGTGAGTGATTTTATTAATTTTGTTGGAAGTATTGAAATATTTTTTCCCTATTAAATTCTATCTTAAAAATACTTATTGTGTTTTTTAAGTTCTTCAATGCCAAGTTTTGAGATAAAAAACTGCATTTAGAGAAAATCACGCATACAGAACATAGCCACAACGGAAGTGTCGCTAGCTGACCGCTGATTGGCGAAAAATTAAAGTGCTGGCCTCCATCTTTTAGCGCCGTGTGCGTGCAGTCTGTTTGTGGGTTTTGATCTATCGCGGGAATTGTGTCCTTGGTTGGTTTGGTTTGGATCAAGCAAACTGGAAACAAGCATGTAAGTGACGGGCGGAATGGAAGTGTTGGAAACTGGCTCAGTTTGTAAAGGAGTTCCTTAGTTAAAAGCTTTGCTGTTCACATTGGGGCCCAACTCTGAACTCAATTTGCAAAGCATTTCAGGTGCTGCTCACCACGTTTGTACCAGGATTGACCTCATTAGTGCCAAAAGTATCAAATTAACATGTGTGTGCTATTTCTGTTCAAAGCAAAGGGAACTGGCTGGAATTCTCAATACAGGGGCGTCGCCACCAGGGGGGCTGGGCCTCCACACTTATGGGTTAACAATTTCCTGTTCTCAGTCAGAATGGGAGGAAATTGGATATTTTTATAACAAGCTGGTGCGGGAGCCTAACGAAGAGCCCAAATCTGAAGAGCTTTTGGTCTTAGCGTGGACAGTTTTTTTGTCAGCACCAGGCTGAAATCTCGGTTTAATTACAGAATAAGGTGAGCAATTGCGTACCATATTCTAATGGCCATTTTAAGACACAATCTTATGTGCTGAAAACGAATTTAGCAGCCATTTCTTCCGCAAATAATTTTCTCCCATCGAATTTCCCTCCTATATTACCACTACACTACCACAGAAATGTCGCACACGACACCAACACCACACAGCACAGCAACGCCAGGGGGTGGACATGAGCTATCTCTCTAGAAGTTTAGGGATATTTTAAGGTTCCATTTCTGGTTCTTAGAGACTTTTTCCAGAAAAATTTAACATGTAATTCCAATGGGACTTCTTGCAGGGGTTTGGGGCACGGGCCAGTGGGAAAATATAAGTAGTGCTTAAGGATATATTTTTGGTTTTTAGTATGTAGAATTGATTAGGCTATCTTCTAGAGACATTTTTAAGTCCCTGACATGCTTTAATATCAAGTAAAATCCACGATGAATTTCATGATAATTCCCTCAGAATCCCGTTTCGAACCTGGCGCAGTTATTTCAAACCCAAATAAGAAAAATTGTGTTATTCGGCCGGAAGAAATATACCCGCCACTTGTTCTGGAATTATGGCGCTGGTTACGTGTAGGATATAAACGAGCCGGGAATAAAATTAGAAAACCAGACAAGGCCAACTCCCATCACATCGGGGGGGGTCGCTGAGCTAGTCTAGTCCGTGGATTCACTTCTGAGGGGATGGAGGTGGGGGCAGCTACTAAGGGCTCTGGTCCACACTAGGGAGCCCCTGAGCTGGCCTTGAATAGATGGGGAATAAGAGCACAATACAAACTCTCCTTGCAAAATGGAGCTAACGAGGAGTGAGCCATCGCTAAAACGGCTTGTGATGCCCAGGCACCTCTGGTTATATAAATTGCTTATTATACTGGTTTATTCTGGGAAGGGGTGATGAAAAGGCATGTGCACCTGAGCTCAGAACACAGTCTCCTAAATCAGGATTTCTGCTGATTGATTTAAATGAAGAACTAGATTTCACAATCTTCAGCCCTGTCACATCATTTCCAACCAAACCATCGGCCTGTTCGCCTATTCCCTTACCTACTCCAACTAGGACCGGTCCTTGAAAATATGGAGCTTTATAAATACGTTAAAAAAGGTATCTCCAAAATTATTCTGGCAGCAAAATTGTATTCTTCCAATGTCGCTATGCCACTCCTCCTGCCACGGCCACTGTGGGAACTGGGGAACTTAATTCGCGTTCAACCAGGGCTCACTCGTCACGGCAAAACCAGAGGGCATACACAAATGATTTTTCGACTCCAATGTCTTACCTTGCATATAGTGACATATATCGCAGGTTATGCTGATTTCTCTGATGTTAAAGGGAGATACGCGAAAAAATATTATTGGCTATATCAAAAGGTTACAAAAAGTTGTTTCAGAAATCCTTTTCTCATTTTTGCGAATTCGGCCTGAAAATGTCTTAAAATTGCTCTCAAAGTCAACATTTCTAGACGACTTAACCGGTACACCTCATATCGATGTATATGACGTACACACGGCTAAGACTATCAATTTCTCTAAGAATTAGGTCATATCTATCCTCAATAGTGATGTAGAGTTTTGGACTACTACAGAAAAAAATTATTTTAGAAAAACAACATTCCAAAACTCTTTTAAACAGAAATAAAGAGCTTAAAAGAAATCACAATCAACCAATCAGAAGCCTAGGAATTCTCAAACCGGGGTCACGTGACCTACCTGACGCAAAAGTTTTGTCATCCTGGGGCTGAAGCAGAAAATGACTCGAGACCCGAGATACGAAACCGATGAAGACTTCAGTAATTATGTTTTTTTCCGTTTCTAGGGCAAACTAATTAATTTTTTAGTTTTTAAAAGCTTTTTAAAATTAATTCAAACACAAATACAGGAGAACAGACATTTGTATTATAAAACAACATTACTTTTCAACTTTAAATAGTTTTCGAAAAGTAAGTGATGGGTATGGGCATGGGTAAGTGATGGAAATTCTATCGAAACTGTTAACCTATTTCGATAATAAGTGAGTGGCCTCCCAAAATTTTGCCGAAGATACAAAAATAATTGATAGTTTCGTTATCAGGATTTTTCAAATAACAGGAAACCATAATAATAATTTTTCGCGTATCTCCCTTTCAGTACTTGCATGAGTTGGCTGATATGTGCTTGAATGTATCCGTAACAGTCGTGTTTTGGCTACTTGTACGATATTTCGGTGATACGTTTTCCGGTTTTAATCAATTTTTCCTTCTCCGTCAATGCTCCATTTGCATTTTTATTCAATCAAAAGTACCCAAAAGTTGATACAAATTAAGATATAGTAACTTTTTAAGGTTACGTTAAAAAGCGCCCTTTTTCTCCCGGGATGCCCCTCAAAAGTGGTGTGCCCCCCATACCAAAGGTCTGGCTGCGCCCCTGTTATCACCACACCAACTGCCAGGGTCATATGGCGTCTCCAACTCTTACCCTGTCGGAAGGCTTTCTCGGGAGCCAGCTTGCTCCTTGTTCAGGGAAGTCGCCGGGCTTTGAACCCGGGTCGGCTGCGTGGCAGCCAGCTACGCTGCTACTGCGCCCCCAATTCGAGGAGATAGGCAAACTACATTGCATCAACTGGTACTAGAAATGTACCAACTAATAATTTTTTTAACATTCCATAAAATGACGATAAACTTATTGAAAGGTTTCGTTGAGCTGAGTATCGCAAAAACGTATGGCCGCAAGCGGAAATATTGGTAAGCACACATGTTTGTACTCGCTTGCATTTGTAAGTACAAATGTTTGTTCTCGCTGATGATTGCAAACGAATCAGGTACAAAAAGGTGCCACTCTTCCGAGTGCTCCGCCTTTCCCATCGGAGAACCGGTATCCCACATGGATGCTGCTGTTAGAGATTAAATGCCCTTCTATAGTTCCAGGGGAGTTCCATTGCAGTAGAATCCCCAACGATATGCTCAAAAATTCAATTGTAAAGATTGTTTTCCTGATTTTCATTTCCCCTTCCAACTCGGGCCTCAGGTGCCACTTCCGCCTAACCGGGGTAGGGCCGCTGCCATCGGGTTTTTCTTTAATCCGCGCCCCACTGGGGATCCGGTGCCACCTTTACCCCACCGGTGGGCATCAATCGCCCCTCCCTACCTCCAAATATATTGGGGTTGAAGCAAATCTGTAGGTGCATTGGGAAGCCCGTGTTGATTTAGAATGGGTTAACTCCATATGTTTTAGCGCTCTGGTTCTACCTCCAGAAGTTAATCTATGTTGGGTCGGGCCACTTTCACAAAAAAATGTAACGATTACGCCAAATGAGCGTAGCTCTCATGCCATTAGATATATTGAGGCAAAGTAAAGTTTATAGGAATATTACACGGCTTTCTCCGCTATGTGGAACATAATGACCTCCCGACCTGTGGGAAGTGACAAAGTGGTCTTGCTAATATCAAATGAAAGCCAGTAACGGGACAAACACGATGACGCTTAATTCAACGCCCCAGCCTGATTAGGGTCAGAAGTTATCGTCAATATACTGTTTTTTACCCCTGGTGACCTTTGATGACCTCAAGTTAACCTCAAATTCAAGCATACCTCAAGTTTGAAGTTAACCCGTACCCATGCAGCGGTCCGGCGCCACCTTCGCCCCACCGGGGCCATCGATGGCCCCTCTAAATCCGAAAATATGGGGGTTAGTGGAAATCTTCAAAGTGCATTGCAAGGCTCGTGTAATTTGAGCATGATTTTACAAAAAAATAAAGTGTTCAGGTCAATGATTTGACTTACAGAAGTCGAGTTAGGTCACGATAGGCTATTTGCACTAAAATAAGCAATGCTTAACACGCGCCCCGCTGGGGGGGCGAATTTCGCCCCCACCTCCTGGTTTTCCCCAGATAACGCACAAACAAAGAGACGCAGAACAAAGAAGCTCACGGTAACTTATCCCTGATTAATTTTACACACCTGACCAAATTTTTGAGTTAAGGTCATGTCAGGTCAAGGAGCTATTCAAGGTCAAGTGACCCAACATCAAAACCTAAAATCACGAGTTTGAAGCGGCGCCTAGGGAACATCAGCCAACCGATCACTTTGAAACACAATATGATGAGGTCATGAGGGTCTACAAATCTGCTATCTCGGAATTTCGATATTGTCGACCTAAGGTGGGGTCAATTCTTTTGGTCAGCCTATAATGTCTATGGTGAAAAATAGAATGGGCTCGTTTTTGGTAAATACTGGATAGATAAAGCTGAAAATCCTCAAACCGTCTATCCTTACCACGATCTTGACCATAAACATGAGTTTTTCAGCATCTGACCTCTCAAATGTCATGTCAGGTCACAGGAACATAGAGTGATTGTTTTGCCAATAGCTTCTCACTGAATTGAGATAAAGCTCACATTTTGCTTGAATTGTGCTCATATTGTCACGGGGAGTCGACTGAAATGCAGGATCACCATACTAGGTCACTCTGTGACCCAGACCTAGTTCGAGGTTAGGTCATTTTGACTATTTGACCTAGCAAGGTCATATTATACATCATTCAATTTGTTGCGATGAGAGAAATCTAATGATACATAAAGATTTGCTCTAGCTCCACTGAGTACAGATCTAGAGAGAGAAACGTACACTGCTCTGTTGTAAGCCTATGGAGCCTTCTTTGACCTATGCTGACCTCAATATTGACCTGACATATTTTTTGTTATTAAATCTCTTCGCCTTGTCAAGAGTTTTCGAACACCAGCCGTAATTTTTCGCTAGCTTCCGTGGGAAATGAGATACGGAGGGGGGCGAAAACTCCCCTAGCGGGGCGCGTCAAGCAAGGGACCCAAGCGGGGCGGGTATTAAGAAACTTGGGCAGAACTTCCATGCCATTAGAGCTATTGAGATCTGGTAAGGTACATACATTTGATAGTCATGTGAAATATGAAGACCCCCGCCAGTGGTTTGACCTCCAGAGGGCTCCTCGTGACCTAACATGACCTAAGGTCACGAAAGGTCACAAAGTGACCTTGCCGTGTATCAAATGAAAGCCAATAACGAGACATATACGATTACGTTTGATTCAGCGCTCCAGCTTAATTAGGTCAAAATTTATGGTCAAAATATCATGTTTGACCCTTGGTGATCTGTAATTACCTCAGATAGGTCAACGCAAAATATCGCCCCTGGAATCTGTGAGAGGGTGGTCAAGAATGCTTTTCTGATCAATCTGAGCATTTTCAATCATTCTTTGTGACTTTTAGACCATGAGGGAGCTATTCCCATGTTTTTTTCTATGGGAGAGGTCACCTCGTGACCTGAACTCAGGTCGCAAATTCGTAATATCCTGGATAATTTTTTTTAGAGCCTGGAGGGGTCATCAAGTGTAGCAATTTTCAAATTGATCGCCCTAGAAATGCAGCTACGGTGGAGCTCAAAAGTTGAAGTGAGGTGACCTTGGTTGACACTTACCTGGTGACCTGACCTAGTGTAATTCGGGGTAAAAATCCAGGGACGATGAAAAATGATGGGTTGAGAGGTAAACATCTCAACCACGGTGCTACGCCTCACAGTTTTTTCTGTTATTCGGAAAAAAAACCTAAGGGGGCCATCCATGGCCCGGTGGTGCGAGGGTAAAGGGCAAATATTGTCCATGCAATCCGAGGAAGGGTAACCACGAATATCTTTTTTCTGAGATATCCGAGCCTTTGCAATCATAGCTGTGACCTTTACAGCATAACACATATTTTTCCATGTTTTTCCAATGGGGGGGGTCACCTCGTAAACCGCTCCTCGGGGGGCGGGGTGGGGCTTGCAATTTTGGTGCTCCACAGACCTAGTAGGGGTCAAGGCCGGAAGGCCCCCCTGCGTCCGCCAATGCCGCATGAGGTTATATTTAGACGGCAGGATAACCATGGAAACTTGGTAACTGCCACCTGCGACCAAAGCCGAAAAAGCGCGGTTTCCAAAATGTTTATTGCCGTGTCGCCGTTGTCTCAGAAGCAGTGACATCGAGTGCAGCTACACTCGTCGTTGTTTCCTTGATCATGTGTTCCGGAAAGAAAAAGAAAAAGTTCACTGCTGGACGTCTTATCGAAAATGCACGGTCCATGCTGTAATTTCTTCCTGGATTTGTTGAGGCTGTATATATGTAGATCAGAACTGTTCATAACTGCTATACGTACCAAAGCAGGTTCAAAAAGGCAACATGTGGTAGCTGTGCATCTATTCAAACTAGTTTAGAAGGGAAGCGAAATCATTGCCATTATCTGGGAAACGTAGCTTGTGCTTAACCCTCGCCCGTCCAAAAGGCACACAGATGGTCTCCATAAGGTTTTTCAAGGGTAGCGGAAAAACGGCGGGGCTGCGCGGGCAGGCTGCTTATCTGAATGTATCCTTCAGCTTTGTTGCTTTCTTCATTGGATGCCAAGCACGCGTTTAAATGAATGGAGTCATCAGACAACACTGGGCTTTGTGTTTTAAAAATATAATATTTGTGCCCATGGGAAAGCAGCGGGTATTCGTGCTGTGCTGAGGCCCAATCCCGCACCCTGCTCCTTATAATTTGTAGCTGGCACCGCCCATTCAAGTGCCGCCGTGCGTGAGGAGAAAAAGGAATGAGCAGTCGTAGTCAAATATTTCCGATTTTAAACCGCTCAGGACGTTGTTTTGAGGCTTTCCATGCCACTCGCCGATTCCAGTGGCGTAGCCAAGGGGAGGGGAGGGGGATCGGCGGACTCTCCCTTCTTATTAAATTTGTTTTATTTTATCTGGGCCACTACCGAGAGGCACACTTGCCCAACTACAGAGAATATTGACGTGGGTGTAAAAGGATCATCACCACGGGGTCAGATCGGACATGGAAGGCGGTTTCCAGCCGTGGGGAATAAAATCACATTATTCCGGGGACGTAACCAGGATTTCACTCGGGGGGACCGGTCGAAAAGGGTCCCTGCGATCAAGGTTGTAATTTTCCTAAAATCTTTGGGGAATGCTCAGCCGGTTTTGGGGGGGGTGGTACCCCATAGGGGCAGCGGCGTTGCGGGGGTGGTACCCCTTCATTGTACTAATTCTGTTTCACTTTTTTGCCTTTTATAGCACAGGGAAATTATATTTTAAAGGGAATGTGGCACCTTGGTCTTATCGACAAGTTTAGTGTAACTAGGGGTATTTTTAGCCGAAAATCCTGAAAAAGTCCATGATTTCCCCGACAAATTTACAATAAGCTCAATATTTCGAATCTTAACACGCGCATTGACGGGGGCGGGTACCCGCCCCCCTCAGGTTTTTCGGAGACAGCAGAAAAACGGCGGCGCGGAGCGCCGCCGTACTTGGCATACCTTTTTCCTCATCATTTTTGCAACTTCTGTGAAAATTTTAAGGATAGGTCATCTCAGGTCAGGTCACCAGTACAGGTCAAGTGACCCGACCTCAAAAAAAAGTTTAAGATAGCATAAGTCGGAGCAGGGTAAACTTATCCAATTGAAACTCATATCACATAATGGGCTCACCGAGTTCTCTAAGATATGTTCCGGTATTTTTGATATCGATGACCTAAGGTCAGGTACGAAGCATGACCTCTCCATTGGTAATACATGGGAAATATGGTTTTTACTGAATAACTCAGTAACAGATGGTGATAGAGCGTTTATTTTAGCTTCATTAGACTCGCATTGGCTTTGCGGTTCTAATTATATGCATTTTATATAATTTGACCCTGACCTGACCTCAGGTTAGGTCAAATCTTTGATTTGGCCTAGCAAGGTCAAATCATATATCATTCGATTCGGCTTGCTGCGAGGATTCATAAAGTTCAAGTCGTTTTGCTCTATCTTTACTTGTTCAGATGTAATGGCCGAAAAACTTAATTTACATGTTATCCCTATGACGGCATGTGACGGCATGTTTTTGACCTCTGGTGACCTTAAATGTGACCTGAGAAAAAATGGTTCAAATATTTTCGATGGAGAAGCGGATGGGATACCCAACGCCGTTTACCGTTTTTTGCTACCTACCGTGGTTCTCGAGATCTTAGGGGGGCGGGTACCCGCCCCCTCGTCAATCCGAAGGTGGCTCAGACCCCCGTCAATGCGCGTGTTAAAATGTTCCCTTAGTGTGACAAATGAAACTGTGGATGACGTCATGATCTGGCAACTACTACCATATTCAACAGGCTTCAATGACTTTAATGGCTGATTACTTACCGTGATGTCAGCGCTGTCATCACATCAACAGCTGACAACTGTGGTCGCCTAGCTGGGCTGCATTTGGGATACATTTCAGGTAGGCTTTTAGTTTTTCTCCACAGAAATTTGAGTTTCAAAACAAATTATATATTGAGCACCAGGTTTTCGGACATGCTTTACAACTTGGCGATCTCAGTTAAAATCACCTTATTAAGGTTTCACATTGCCTTTAACCCATTAAGGCCCGGACCAAGTTCACGTTAGAATTTTTCCGTAATTTTTTGCAGTCTTCTGATAACGGCAATAAGAAATCTGAAAATGTCAAAATCTTAGCCTTTATGGTTTTTGAGATACAGGTAGATGCGTCCAAAAATGGCCCGCCGGCCCCAGCGATGACCCTACGTGCAACCGCCGACTGACCGGGCGGCCGCGTAGCCGAGGGGCAGACGTTACGGCTCCAAATGGCGCATGTGTCAGATTTATGACCGTTTTAATTTGCTCAATGGGCGTAGTTGTAAAGATATGCATGGACAGTCACACTGCATGACCAGGCAAGTTTCGAGTGGTTGCGGCATAGTGATTGTATACTTATGAACGCTGGTACCGTCAGTTACCCTCCCTCTCGGCCATGAACAAAATCTAATTGCAGAACTGTGACTGCGGGACAATGTCTTGTTATTTGTTCTTTAAAGGGAATGTGGCACCTTGGTCGAATCCTGGAATTTAGTGTTATTAGGCGTACTTTTAGTCAAAAATAATGAAACCACTCGCGATTACTCTGAAAATATACAATAAGCTCAATATTTTGTTTCTAAAAATACCCCTCTAGAAAAAGAAATAAATATCAGCCTGCGCATGATGTCACGATCTGGCAACCACTACCATACTTGAAATGCTTCAAGGGCTTCGATTGGCTGATGCTTATCCTGACGTCAGCATAGGTCGTCACACCAGTAGCTCACAACAATGGCCGCCGGCGACGGTGGGCTGAGGGGGGCTGGTGTCAGGTAGGTTTTAGCTTTTTTTCTACGGAAATATCGAGTTCCAAGACAAGTGAAATATGGAGTACCGGGTTTTCCGACCTGCTTTACAACTTGGCTATCTCAGTTAAAATCACGTTGTGAAGGTGCCACATTCCCTTTAACCCTTGTCCCGGTGGCGGGTACGAGCCACCTTCGCCCTGGTGGGGGGGGCTAAAAAAGACCCCCCAAGATCTCAAAAACTAAGAGAGCTAGAAAAAACGCAAAACGGCAATCGAAAGCTCTTCGAAAATGATATGGAAAATAATTCGGTCATTTTTCTTGTCAGGTCAATATCAAGGTCACCAGAGGTCAAAATAGGTCAAAATCGCTAATATGAGGTGTACTAAGAAAACCTCATATATCTCAGAAACTATGATAGCTAGAAACATTTTTCTAACACCATTCGAAAGCTCTTGAGATGCGCTTTCATTGCAGTGGCATTCATTTTCGTGTCAGGTCAAAGCCTAGGGAGCTACAGGTCACTAAATATTGGGCATATTCTAGGGAATGTCCATAGCCACCCATGCATAAGGGCGTTTACTTTTTCGCTAATAGCTTCCAAACCAAACAAGATACAGCCATAGTTTATGCACCATTGCGATCTCTCGTCAATACAAATCGAATGATATATGATATTGCTATGCCAGGTCAAATTTAAGAATTTGACCTGACCCAGGTCAACGGTCTGACCCAACTTGACCTAGTATAGTCATGATGTATATCATTTAACTTCCAGTGACTATACAAACATTTTGGTGACAAAATAAAAGCTCTATCTTAGTTTATTCAAAATGTATAGAGAAAAACACCAAAAAATGCTTATTTGACCTAAGGTGACCTTTTAAAGGTCACAAGTCAAAAATTTTGGCATCAGCTTCAGAAATGGGCTAAGAGCAAGTCACAACCGATGTTTGAAGTTGATTTCATCCATACTTACCGAGAAAAGCTCATTTCGTGATTTTCCCCATGTATTGACAATGGAGAGGTCATGCTCTGCACATGACCTTAGGTCACCAATATCAAAAATCCCGGAACAAATGTTGTAGCTCCTGGTGGGCCCAATATGTGATATGAGTTTCAACTTGATCGATTAACCCTTCTTTTAGTTATGCGGTCCTAAGTATTTTTTAGGTGAGGTCACTTCACCTGGCCTGGTGACCCTGACCTGATATGACCTTGAGCCAAAATTTTCAGAAAAGATGTAAAAATGATGAAGGAATAGCTAGACCAAGTTTGGCGGCGCTGCGCGCCGCCGTTTTTTGGTCACTTTGGAAAAACCCGAGGGGGCTCTAAAAAGACCCCCACCCGGGCGAAGGTTAAATTACCACCTTAAAGAACAAAAACATTATTGATATCTGCCCAGCCATTGCAAAATTCAACCAACCGGCAGTAATGTGTATTGCGAGCTACATGCGTCAAAATCCATAAACTAGTATTGCATAAGTGTCGCCACCGGCAAAAAAGTGTGGGGGGGGCAGCAAAACTTCAACCTGATGCTGACAGAAAACTTTCAACGTCAGGACCAAAAACTGTTCGAATTCGGGCTCTTCGTTGCCTCCCGCAGCGTCTGGATATAAGAATGTCCGGTTTTCTCCAATTTTGACTGAGATCAGGAAATTTTTGGCCAAAAGTGGGGGGGCAGGCCTGCCTGCCTGCCCCCCCTTTTCCAACGCGTATGTAGTATGGCACGGATATGCAACAAAGAAGCATTGCTGAATGCTAACACTCTATTACTGGGCTGCGAACTAGGCAAAGGATAACAATACTTCCGAGGTCTTGAAATATATTTCGAGTAGCAGACAGCCTGAACAGCCAATCACTCTCCTCACCTCAAAACATATTCCAGCCGGCCCGCTTACACGCTCTGAGGATACGCTGCAAAGCAGGGCAGGCACAGAGGCACATCACACTTGACGCACTTCTTGGAAGACCTCCGTTTGCAGCTCTCCCGCTGACAGCGACAGCGGGAGCCTAGGACACCAGGCAGGTGACACACGACGTGGTACCGAAGGCTTCTAGGAATCCAAGTGGCGTGCGTGCGCTTGAAGCTACTCGGCTTCTCCACAGCTCCGTTGTTGGCACCGGCAGCCGCCATGTCCCGGCGAAACTGAAGCAGCGTCAGTTGCTGTTGTCGGGCCACTGCAGAGCGGTGAAGCAACCAGCTGTTGACTACCGCCATGTCGAGAGCTCTCGTGATCAGACACCAGTACCACTTCTTTCCTCTAATCGAGATCTCGTACTTGCCCGGCAACCAGTCATGGAGGTCTACGCCTCCCATGCCAGCGTTGTACGTCTTTAGCAGGTTGGGCAATGGCACATCCACCCGTCCCTTCACGCCTCAGTCATAGCGCTTCGTCGTGGTCACGGGTACAGCCGTGTCGAAGTTGGTCATCACGTTCACCACTTTATTGTCTTTCCAGCGCACCAGAAGGACTTCTGAAGTTGTGTCGAAGTGCTGCTCGTAGGCTCCGCGTTTGCCCCTTGTCATATCCTTCAGAGGCGTGACAGGGCACTTGTCCAGCCTGTTCTCACGAACAGTCCCACTGGCGCCCAGACCACGTCCTTTCAGCTCGGCAAGCAATTTGGATAGTTTGGATAGTTTGGATAGTTTTGATGGCACGTAGGTGCAGTTCAAGGGATCGCTAGTTTTGCATCAGAAGCCGTTAACGAATGAAGTAAAGTATGTGATTTGCTGTATGTTGTGCTGCGTGCTGAATGAGAACTCCTCGTAGCCTCCACTCAGTAAATACAATGTTTTTGAAAAGTATTCTTTCAATAAATTTCAACGCGCCTGTACCGAACGGCACAGTTCGCACATTTCAAGGCGTTCAAGGCACGTGATATTCCTTTCGTCCTCAGAAAAAGTGATAGATATATGCGAAACGTTGAACATGCGCACTGGAGGGAGTCTGAAACTTACGCGCACTGGAGGGGGGCTGGTAGGCCCCCTAAGGTCTCGGAAACCAAGAAAGTTAAAAAGCGTGCGTTTGAGGGTTAGTGGTGGCCGAGCTGTTTTACATTTTTACCAAGTTTCATTGACCTTGGTCAATATCTTCAAGGTCAAACGAGGTCACAAATATCAAATACTGACCGTGTTGGAGACGTCCCGGGAAATGCCAGGATTTTTTCGGAACCCAAGACCAAACTTTCGCTTCCCACCCCCCGGATGCGAAAATCGGCGCCCCCGCCACAGGATTTGGCGCCCCCAGGGCCAAGTGGCTCCCTCGGGGAGATGAACGGGGCACCCCCACCTTCCGTTGCCACCGCTTTGCCCCTCGATTTTCTTCAAAAATCATATTTTTCACGATTTTGGGCTCCATTGCCCCCAAGCTTCGGGCTTGATCCGGCCCTGGTGCCCCCCCCACCCTTTACGATTGGCGGTTCTGGATCTGCCCGTGGAACTAGGGGGCTTGAGCCTCCCTAGCTTCCTTGTATCGCCACTGCTTGGACCCGTTATCCAGGGGGGACAAAAACGCATTTGCTTCCCCAACCCTCTGTTGCCCCCCCGCCCCCTCTAGCCCTCTGTTGCCTCAAGGCACTGGCGGATCCAGGGGGGCAACGGGGCAGTCGCCCTCAAAGCCCCTTATTTTTTCCGATTTTTACCGATTTTCTTAAAAAAAAACATGTTTCACGATTCTTTTCCTGTTCCCCCCAAACCGTCGGCCTGCACCCACCCCTGTCCTAAGGTGGCCCGGGGCGGGGGACGAGGCAATTCCCCCTCCCCCAGCCCTCCATTGCCACCGCTTTGCCCCTCGATTTTTTTCAAAAACCATGTTTGTGTGATTTTGGGCTCCGTTGCCCCTGCCGTTTTTATAACACACGCTATTTCGGGTATCTCCTGAATCGGCAGATTTTTCATCAGCTGGCCTGAAATTGTTTTGATGTCACATGATTTGGCCGCCCTGCTACTGGTCTGAATCCACGACTGCCGCTGTTCACATCCAAGGTTAACGTCACAACAATGCCACAACAATGCCGCCACGCGCAGCGTTTCCGCGGCAACGAACTCGACTTGCACTTGACGCTGTGGCCCGGCGATCCAAAACTGGTCACTCGAAATTTCAGCGTCAACCCAGCTTTACACACACCGATCAAAACTCACTATATATCTCATTCCGTTCCATAAGTTCTCTTGCATTTTTGGTATTATCATATTCACAGCTGCCCTCATGTTTCCATGATATGCAAATTAGTAGTCTAAGGCAGGGGCGCCACCACACAATTTTCGCAGGGGGGACGGACCCGGGCTGGTGCTGACCGGGGAGGAAAATTTTGAACATATTCGTTACCTGACAGCATTTATGAGGATTGACCCAAAAAACTTTGGGGGACGTCCCCCCCTGGTTGGCCAACAGGGGGTGGGACGCGTCCCCCCGTCCCCCTCCCGCTATCGGCACCAATGATCTAAGGTCACGAAGGGTAAAAAGGGCCAAATTTTAGACCCTACAATTTTGAATCTTACGGTGCAACGCAGCATTTTTTCGGTTTAACAGGAACTCTCAGGCTTTCACTTCATGCCCACATGATTCCAGCGATCATAGAGCGAAAAGCGATACGTACAGGCTCTTTTGAAACGACCTTACAAAAATGGCCCGCCGGGCCTTAATGGGTGAATGTTGGGCATGCATTTTACAGCTTTTTCCAAAAATTTTTGTTTTTTTGGGCAACATACCAAAGCTCCATACACGTCTTAAAATAATCCAATTTGAGTTGTAAATCTATCCACGATTGAAGCATATCAGTTTTGCGAGGTTAGATTTTACCTTCGGAATACAGAGTGGATGGAAATTAAAATGAAAGCAAAGGACTTTAAGTTAAAACTACGTGAAAGGAGAGCAACACGCCGATAAACAGCGCGTGTAAATATTAATAAAGATGCCAATTCGACTGTACCTGTGCATGCCCTTTATTTTTGCCCAAGCGCCCTTTATTTTTTACCCTAACACATAGGGGCGGTAAGAATCAGTGCTGCAGTGATGAGCCCAGGGCGGTAGTTATGGACTAAGCACAGCACACATTAGGATGGAAGTGATAAGCTGGGGGCAACAGTGATTGGCCGGGACGGCAAAAAACAGGGCAAAGTCATAAGTCGATGGCGGCAGTGATGAGCCAGGAACAATAGCTATGAAGTAGGAGTGGCGCGAATCAGAGTGGAAGTCTCCATTCCTGCTTTCTCTCCATTCCTGCTCTTCATTCCTGCTTTCTAAGTTCCCACTGGCTGCGCTCACCCGGCAGCTCCGCACCAGAGCTACATTTCATGTGAGGTATGCCCGGATAACGTCCGGAACGGTCTATTTTGCCGAATACCGAAGGCGTGCAACGCCTTCTTAACACCCGCACTGGAGGGGGTCTGGCACTAACGCGCACTGGAGGGGGGCCTGGTAGGCCCCCCTAAGATCTCGGAAACTAAGAGGGTTAGAAAAACGCCACTTGGTATGTGGGTGGGGGCTATAGTGATCTACATGATGACCAATTTTCATTGACCTAGGTCAATATCTTCAAGGTCAAACGAGGTCGTAAAGGTCAAGTATTGGCCATGCTGGTATCGATTGATAAATGCTGTGATTATGCAGGAAAATGGCGGGAATAAGCTAAAGGCGGACAAGGTTCATAGAGAAGAGGTCTCAAAGAGGCTTCCCCACAACTTTTGAGTCAAGGTCATTCAAGGTCATTGACCTTTAAGGTCACCATATGGTATACTACTTATTATTTACACTTTGACTAACACTGTAGCCACTGTTTGGCGGGAAATGAGGATTAACCTTTCCCAATGACCTTTGACCTTGACCTTTGTATTGGGGTACCCTACCGATGACGTCATAGCATAATATATGTCAGACGGGGTAACGTCATTTGGCCGGACGCGCAGTGGTCAGTGACCTTGAAAGTGCAGATATGACCTTGACCTGTGGCCTTTGACCTTGACCTTGACTTTCATGTGAAGTGACCTTGACATATAGTCCCGCTTATATGACGTTATGACGTCACCACTCGGTCTTCAATGCAAGCTAACTGGTCCGACCGCGCGTTTACGGCGATCTCAAAATGCAGGTCTGACTTTGAAAGCCTATAAGTCAAAAAATTTTTGGCCGATTTTCAAAAAAGTCTTCACCAATCGACGCGCTATTAAATTCTGTTAAATGTGGCCAGGTTTCGTTTTTCCGCTGCAAGCGGTTCTCCGGCCACCTCGGAAAAACAGGTGGGGGGGCCTCCGAGGCCCCCTCCAGTGCGCGTGTTAAATGCAAACCGCGATGTAGATGTGTGGTATCAAAGTGTCACCGAATTCAAGAAACGTGTCGTTTTATACTTACGTGACAGAAGATAATGACGATCGGCTGTGCCTGTTTCTGTATTGATATTTCTTGTTTTAAACCTTTTGACTTCACCTGTCAGTGGGTGCCCACGCCTGGTGATTCTTGAAATACATACATACATACATACAAGTGATAAGGCGAGGGCGGCAGTGAGGAATCGGGGTGAAAGTTATGGACTAGGGGCGGCAGGAGCGCAGCCAGAGCTTTGGTATGGAGGGGCACACCAACTTTGAGCGACACCCCGGGAGAAAAACGACACTTTTTAATGTAACCTAAAAAACTTACTATATCTTTGTTGATATTTTTTTTGGGATCTTGGTTTAATAAAAATGCAAATCAAGCATTGACGGAGAAGGAAAACTCGATTAAAACCGTAGAAAAAATATCACCAAAATGTCATGGAACTAGCCAAAACACGACTGTTTTGGATAGATTTAAGGGAAAATAGGCCAACTCATGCAAGTACTTAAATCAGATAAATCAGCGGAGCCTGTGATATCTGTTAACATGTGCAAGTTAAGAAGTATTGGAGTCGAAAATGCATTTGTTATACCAACTGGTTTTGTCGCGACGAGTGAGCCCTGGTTGAACGCGAATTAACACGCGCATTAACGGGGGTCAAGCCACCTTCGCATTGACGGGGGCGGGTACCCGCCCCCTAAGATTTCGAGAACCACGGTAGGTAGCAAAAAACGGTAAACGGCGTTGGGCTGCCCATCTACTTCTCCATCGAAAACATTTGAACCATTTTTTTCTCAGGTCAGATTCAAGGTCACGAGAGGTCAAAACATGCCGTCATAGGGATAACATGTAAATTCAGTTTTTCGGCCATTACATCTGAACAAGTAAAGATAGAGCAAAACGACTTCAACTATATGAATCCTCTCAGCAAGCCGAATCGAATGATATATAATTTGACCTTGCTAGATCAAATCAAGGATTTGACCGGACCTGAGGTCAGGTCAGGGTCAAATTAGATAAAATGCATATCATTAGAACTGCAAAGCCCAGGCGAGTCTAATGCAGCTAAAATAAATGCTCTATCACCATCCGTTACTGAGTTATTCCGTAAAAAACATTTTTCCCATGTATTTCCAATGGAGTAGGTCATGCCTCGTACCTGACCTTAGGTCATCGATATCAAAAATACCGGAACATATCTTAGAGAACTCGGTGGGGCCATTATGTGATATGAGTTTCAATGAGATAAGCTCACCCTGCTCCGACTTATGCTATCTTAAACTTTTTTCGAGGTCGGGTCACTTGACCTGTACTGGTGACCTGACCTGAGATGACCTAACCTTAAAATTTTCACAGAAGTTGTAAAAATGATGAGGGAAAAGGTATGCCAAGTACAGCGGCGCTACGCGCCGCCGTTTTCCTGCTTTCTCCGAAAAACCCGTGAGAGGTCCGCCCCCCGTCAATGCGCGTGTTAAGTTCCTCGCCTCCCACTGTCGCCGTGGGACGAGGAGTGGCATAGTGACTTTGGAAGAATAAAATGTTTGCTGCCGGAATAATTTGGGAGATACCTTTTGAACGCATTTATTGAGTTCCATATTATCAAGGATCGGTGACACTTAACCCGCGCCCCACCGGGGGTCCAGCGCCACCTTCGCCCCACCGGGGGCCATCGATGGCCCCCTCTAACTCCGAAAATATGGGCGTTAGCGCAAATCTGCAAAGTGCAATAGAAAGCTCACGTGAATTCAGTAAGAAATTACTTGCATGTTTTAGTGCTCAGGTCAATGGTTTGACCTCCAGAGGTCAAATTAGGTCAATATCGGCTATTTTCACTCAAATATGTAATGCTTAAGCAAACTGGGCATAACTCTCATGCCATTAGAGCCATTGAAGTCTGGTAAACTACATTTGATAGAAAATTGTCAGTACTTTTTCCGCTATGTAAAATGTAAAGACCTCCGCCATTGGTTTGACCTCCAGAGGTCACCTCGTGACCGAAGATGACCTGAGGTCACAAAAGGTCAGAAAGTGACCTTGCCGTATATCAAATGAAAGTCAGTGACAAGACAAACACGATGGTGTTTGTTTCAGCGCTCTAGCTTAATTAGGTTAAAAGTTATTGTCAAAATACTGTTTTTGACCCCTGGTGACCTTGGATGACCTTGAAGAGCTCAAAGGGCAAATATGGCCCCTGGAATCCATGAAAGGGTGTCCAAGAACGCTTTTCTGATCAAGCTGAGCATTTTCGCTATGATCTAAAAGTCGCTTTTGTGACTTTTAGATCATAAGACAGCTTTTCCCCATGCTTTTCAATGGGAGAGATCACCCCGTGACCTGACCTCAGGGCACGAAATCGAAAAATTCCGGATATACACATTGTAGACCCTGGAGGGGTCATGAAGTGAGGAAGTTTCAAATCGATCAATTTCGAAATGTAGCTCTTACAGAGCTCTAAAGTTGAAGTGAGGCGACCTTGGTTGACCTCGTCTGGTGACCTGACCTTGAGTGACCCTGGGGTTAAAAATTTCAGGGATGGTGGGAAAATGATGCAGTGAGAGGTAGAGCCCTCAACTGCGGTGCTGCGTCTCGTCGTTTTTCTGCTATCCCGGAAAAACCTTAGGGGGGCCATCGATGGCCCCGGTGGGGCGAGGGTTGAGAGTAAAGAAAAGGTGAACAGGCCGGTGGTTTGGATGGAGATGGTGGGACAGGGCTAAAAATTGTGAAAACTAGTTCTTCACTTCAATTGATTAGTAGAAATCCTGGTTTAGGGGACTATGCTCTGGGCTCAGGGGCACATGCCTTTTATCATCCCTTCCCAGAATCCACCTGTATAATAAGCAATTTATATAACCAGGGTTGCCTAGTTTACAAGGGGAGTTTCCATCGTGTTCTCATTCCCCATCTATTCAAGACCAGCTCTGGGACCCCCAAGTGTGGACCAGAGGCCACCAGAGCAGCTTCCCCCATCCCCCAGTTATGCCTCCAGGGACTAGACTAGCTCAGTGAACCCGCCCCGAGATGATGGGAGTTGGCCTTCTGTTCTTATTATCTGTCTATTAAAGACCACCTCAGGGTCCCTGACGTAGATCAGGGCCCTAGAGCAGCTCATGCTTCACCCAGGGACTAGACTAGCTCATTGGCCTTAGAGATGAGGTCATCAGACTAGCTCAATGGGCCACAAATAGGCTCATAGGGCCTTAAACCAGTTCAAGAAGCCCAGAACAGTTTAAGGTGCCAGCTCACCTCAGGGGGTCTCAAGCCAACATTAGGGGCTCTCACAAGCTCAGAGCCCACACCAGCTCAGGGTACCCTCAGAACCCAGATCCGCTCTTGGGCCCCAGATCAGCTCTCGGGGCCCCAGAGTCAAGAGTCAGAGTCAGTTCAGGGGCCTCAAGTCAGGTCAGTGGGCAAGATCAAGTCAAGGGCACTTAATCAGTTCAGTGATCCATAACCAGCTCGGGGCTCAATCAGTTCAAAAGACCCAGAGCTGCTCAGGGGACACCAGATCGGCACATAGGGCACCAGATCAGCTTCGGGGACAAACAATCAGATTAGTGGTCCCCGACCAGCTCGGAGCCCAGATCAGCTCGGGAATACCAGATCAAGTCAGGAGGCACTTAATCAGCTCAGGAGCCCCATACCATCTCAAGGGCCCTCACCAACCCCTGTGGGCCCAGCTCAGCCCAGGGCCTGGGAACTGCTCAGGAAATCACGTAATCAACCCAGGAGGTCCAGGTCAGCTTAAAGGGCACCATACTAGCCATGGATCACTAGACTGGCTCAGAGGGAATCAGATGGGCTCAGGAGACACACTGATGACTCAGCAGGCACCAGATCGACTCAGGGGGCATTAGTTAAGTTCAGGGGGCAGTATATCTACTCAGGGTGCACCAGATCGATCAGTTCAGGGGCAAGTTCAAGTCAGGGGCACTAAATCAGTTCAGGGATCCCTCACCAGCTCGGGGCCCAATCAGTTCAAAAGCCCCAGAGCTACTCAGGGGACACCAGATGCCCATAGGACACCAGATTAGCTTCGGATACAATCAGTTCAGTGGTCCTCGACCAGCTCGGGAATACAAGATCAAGTCAGGAGCCTATCAAGTCAGGTTTATGGCAGGAGCCTAAATCAACTCAGGGAGCAACATAACAGCTCAAGGGACACAAGATGGGCTCAGGGCCCACCAAATCAGCTCAGGGGGCACCAGACCATCTAAGGAGACACCAATCACCAGCGCAGGGGGGGTACCAGGTCTTTTGAAGAGACATTAATAATCAGCTGAGGGTGCACCTAATCAGCTGAAGAGGCACCATATTGACTTAGGAGACAGTAGATCAACTTGGGGAGGCATGAGATCAGCTCGGGGGCCCGAATCAGCTCAAGGGGCACTAAATCAGCTATTAGCGCACCAAGCAAGCCTGGGGGCATTATACTAACTCAGAGGGCATTATTTAGGTTCAGGAGGCACAATTATTTGCTCAGTGGGGCACTCGATTGACTCCGGAGCACCAGGTCAGTTTGGAGGGCAAGTAATCAGCTCAAGGGGCCAAGACAAGCGGAGAGTCCACGAGATGAGCTCAAGGGGCACCAGATTAGCTTCAACCGTACGATTATTGGCGACGATGAGGCGTTAGGTGGGTACATACTAGGTGCCCATACTCTTCCCGGGTGCTTGAAAAGGCGACAGAAAGCCCTAGTTGGCCGAAAAAGGTATTAAATTTCCTAAAAATAGTTTGAATCGCTACATGCGGTTCAGTTACACCTAGGTTCAACGGCGTAGGGCACTAAATTTCGAGCAGCACGGCCCAAATTGGGTACACCGCCTAAAAAACAAAAGGGCACCCTGGCATTGATGGGGGCACATGCCCCCTGTGCCCCCGTGCCTGCACCCCTGGACAGTAGATCAACTCTGGGAGGCATTAAATAAGCTCAGGGGGCCCGGATCAGCTCAATGGGCATTAAAACAGCTAGTAGGGCACCAGGTAAGCTCGGAGGCATCAGACTAACGCAGAGAGTATTATATGGGTTCAGAAGGCACACTTATTTTCTCAGAGGGCACCAGATTGACTACGAGGGCACCAGATCAGCTCAGAGGGCACATGATCAGCTCCAGGGGGCACCAGATGAGCTCCGCCCGTACGATTATTGGTGACGATGAGGCATTATCTGGAAACGGATTACGTGCCTATACTCTTCCCGGGTACTTAGAAAGGCGACAGAATGCCTTAGCTGACCAAAAGGGGCACTTAATTGTTAAACAATAGTTGAAATCGCTAAATGCAGTCTAGTTCCATCTAGGTTCAACGGCACAGGGCATTAAATTTCGAGTGGCATGGCCCAAAGGGGGTACACCACCTGGCAATCAAAAGGGCACCCGGCACCGATGGGGACACGTGCCCCCTGTGCCCCCTGGCTGCGCCCCCGCGGGGGCGAGGAAGGGGCAAGATCGCCCCTCCGGCTCCTCCTGAAATGTCACGTCTCTTCTTCAAAGATTAATGGTGCCCCCTGAAATGTCACTTCTCATCAGTGGCGGATCCAGTAATTCATTATAGTAATTCATGCTCGACTCTTGCCTGCCATTGTGTGTAACGCATTACCTACAGGCAGTCTGACAGTACAAGGGGCTTGACCCCTCATAGCCCCCCCTTCTTGTATTCACCACTGCTTCCACCTCGGACGCCCCTCCCCCTAGAATGCTAGTATCGGTGCTCCCGTGATAGGATGTGCCCCAACTCGTTCCTGGTACGTATGGTGCCCCATCCCGATAATGTTTGAGGCTCTAACTACCACCCTATTCCGATTACGTATACTCACTGATTGGAAATCCTGGATCCACCTTTGTCACTTTTGACGTCCTCATAGGGTGTCTTATTTACTCTACCCTCCTTGGTGACGCCCCTTACCTGGGTTAGACACTACAACAATTACCCCTCATAAGGTTAATAGCTTAATCCTCGCCCCACCGGGGGCATCGATGGCCTCCTAAGGTTTTCCGGAATAACAGAAAAGCAGCGGGGCACAGCACCGCAGTTGAGGAGTCTTTTCTCACCAAATTATTTTCCCATCATCCCTGAATTTTTTTACTCTGGGTCACACTAGGTCAGGTCACCAGGCGAGGTCAACCAAGGTCACCTCACTTCAACTTTTGAGCTCTACGATAGCTACATTTCTAAGCCAATCCATTTCAAGCTTCGTGTACTTCATGAAACCTTCAGGGTCTACAAAATGTATATCCGGTATTTTTCGATTTCGTGACCTGAGGACAGGCCATGAGGTGAACTATTCCACTGAAAAAACATGGGAAAAGCTGTCTTCTTATCTAAAAGCCACAAAAATTATTGCAAATATTTGTATTGCTCAGAAAAGCGTTCTTGGACACCCCTTCACGGATCCCAGGGGCGATATTTTCCCTTTGACCTATCCGACGTCCTCACAGGTCACCAGGGGCAAAAACAGTATTTTGACGATAGCTTTTGACCTAATCAAGCTAGAGCGCTGAATCAAACGTCATCGTGTGTGTCTTGTTACTGGCTTTCATTTGATATACGGCAAGGTCACTTTCTGACTTTTCGTGACCTCAGGATAAATTAGGTCACGTGGTGACCTCTGGAGGTCAAACCACTGGCGGGAGTTCATTATATGCCACATAGCGGAGAAAGCCCTGTCATTTTCCTTTCGAATGTTTTTACTAAATCTCAATAGCTCTAATGGCATGATAGCTATGCCAAGTTTTCTTTCGCATTGCATATTTTAGTAGAAATAGCCTATCTTGACCGAAGTTGACCTCTGGAGGTCAAAACATTGATCTAAGCGCTTAAACATACGAATTAAAGTATTACTGAATTCACAAAAGCTTTCTAATTCACTTTGCAGATTCGCGCTCATCCCCATATTTTCGTAGTTAGAGGGGAAGCATCGATGCCCCCGGTGGGGCGAAGTTGGCACCGGATCACCGGTGGGGTGTGGGTTAAAAATAGATTTACGGACCAAAGTTCGTATGGCTAAAGTACGTATAGATAAACTTCGTACGCAAAAGTTCGTAAGGAAATTTACGTAGGGTATAAAACTCGTATGCCAAAAGTACGTACGCAAAAGTACGTACGCAAAAGTACGTACGCAAAAGTTCGTAAGCAAATTTACGTAGGGTATAAAACTCGTCTGCCAAAAGTACGTACGCAAAAATACGTACGCAAAAGTTCGTAAGCAAATGTACGTAGGGTATAAAACTCGTATGCCAAAAGTACGTACGCAAAAATACGTACGCAAAAGTTCGTAAGCGAATGTACGTAGGGTATAAAAATCGTATGCCAAAAGAACGTACACAAAAGTACATACGCAAAAGTTCGTAAGCAAATTTACGTAGGGTATAAAACTTGTGTGCCAAAAACACATACGCAAAAGTACGTATGTAAAAATACGTAAGCAAATGTACATACATAATAAATGCATAAAAGGGCGAGGCTCAAGCCCCCTAGGCCACCTGAAATGCGATCACAGACAGGAGCGTCGCCACAGATTTTCGGGTGGGAGGGCCGGCGCCAGGGGGAGGGGGCTGGGGCTCATGGTGAATCCCTATGTTCACTCTAACGTGGCATTTTCAATAGTATTTCCAACCAAAAGTGGGGGACTGGCCCCTCCCCGCCACTTTCCAAGAGCGGGAGGGTCCGGTCCCCGAGACCCCCGGTGGCGACGCCCCTGGCCAGTGGTCATAGATATCCGCCACTGCGCTCAAGCTATTTGAAAGCCCGGCGAGATGTGGGCAGGTGATGATTACCTCTGTACTTCGTGTCATGTAATGTTCCATGCGATTTTTTTCATGGCGAATATTTTACTTTCATGAGCTTTACTCATACGAATTTGTGTCATTACGAAACACGTTATCCTTACGAACATTTTGATCCTACGTACTTTATCCCGTACGAACTTTTCCATACGAACTTTTTACATTACGAACATTTTACCCCTACGTACCTTAAACCGTACGATCTTTATCCATACGGACTTTTTACATTACGAACATTTTACCCCTACGTAGTTTAAACCGTACGAACTTTATCCATACGAACTTTTTACATTACGAGCATTTTACCCCTACGTACTTTAACCCGTACGAACTTTTTCCATACGAACTTTTTCCAGTACGATTATTATCCACGTACGTACTTTATCTATACGTACTTTAGCCATACGTACTTTTGCGTACGTACTTTAGGCATACGAACTTCTTCCTTACGTACTTTGGTCCGTAACCCGTTAAAATATTCTTCTACACCTGCTGAACGATGTAAATCAATTTTTCAGCAGAATGCGTGCCGCTGCGGTATAAGTCAATGACAAAAGGTGAACCTGAGGCATCTACTGCACTCGGCGTTCACCTTTTCTGTGATGGTATTGCTATGGGCCAGAAAAGGACTAAAAACTGTATTTAGACCAATTTAGAATCATTCCGTGATTTTCATGTATTACTGACAAAAGCTTTTAATCTTACAACTTGTAAGTTACAAGTACCTGACAGAGTGTCACCTCTCACCTATTCGCCCTTTAGGACGCAAATTTCGGGACCCTAGCGATACGATTTCAAAGGGCGGAAACTCCGCGTTTGAATTCATGTGTAGGTATAGCATAACACTCTCGGCGCTGCACAGTGATGCGTGGCTTAGAGCATAACGCTCCTGTCTCTGAGCCATGGGTCCCGGGTTCAAGTCCCAGCAGTGCCTCTGAATAAGTTGATCTGATCATCTTAATGCCTCCTAACAGGGTGAAGGCTGGTTGCGCTGTATAGCCTTGGCATTTGGTGCTCCCACTGACATAAAATGTCAGTGGGTATGCCGTCAAGCAATTCATCATCGGTACTGTAGCCTTTGGTCCAAAGTAAGCTTTAGTTCGCCGACAGTCCACCAGAGTGCAGTTAGTCGTCCAACCGTCAGAGGTAAGAGGCGCTCAATGATCGTCATACGAATCTCCGGTGTGACCTTTAGTTCGGCCAACGACGCATAGATGGCAGCACCATTCGAATTGAGGGTCCAGGCGCGGGAGCACAAAGTTGCTGTAGGTATGTTCATTAGGCCGGGACGAAAATATCAAATGCTTCCATTAATAGTCAAAACACCCGGGCATAGGCATAAATAGAGTGGAAATCACAAACAAAACGGGATGAAGTCGCATCTTCCACCTCCCAAACATCAAAATCTAAGCCAACATTTTCACCTCCCGGCGTCGCAGTCACCCAGCTATTAGCGCCGTAAGAATAGGGCACTAACACCCAGGATCGCGTTAATGTAAACATTGTTGACAAAATACTGGCAAAAATGCATGGATAACCGTCATGAACTTCGAAGCATATCTTAGCCGAGTTACTGCGTTGTTGCAAGGGGGTCCCGGGGCGGATCTAGGCCGTTGATTCGGTAGGGTGATAGAGTTAATCACTGAAAAAAGTTTGTGTTGTTTAATTAAAAGGGTAACACAGTAGCATTCGAGAGAGAAACGGTCTTTTCCCACCTCCTGAATACGTCTGTGGAAGGAGGGCTGGGATGGGGATCTTCAGGTCATGGTCCTGCTTTTGGCTGGTTTTCACCGTACATAAAGCTACGTTTATCGTGGCGGTTTCCACCTCGGCCGTTTCGTCAATGCCTCCGCGGCACGCGCCTGGTGTCCGATATCCAGTGCACAGCTCATGAAAGGTCTGCTTGGCTCTGCTAATTGAGAACCAGGGTGCCCGATGAAGATAAAGCGCAGCTTTGCGTTGGTGACTTCAACTGTTCCGCCAGTTTTCTACTGACCCTGTCCGTGTGAGGTGAGACATCGGGGCGGAACGAGAGGCCGTACGTATTGCTCTGATCCAGCTCACTGCAAGAGACGTTTAGTAAGAAAACACATTGCAGTTTAACTAGGAAGATATCACGAACTTGCAAGAAAAATTCAGCGGCAAACAAGTCATGGTCGAGTCTTGATGGATGAGAAGTGACATCGGTGCAAAAAGTGCAGGAGCAAGCGCGACGGTTGAGTGATTAAAGAAAGTTTATTTGAACTTAAGATGGCTGGACCACGCCGTTCTACGAGACGGAAGAGAAAGGGAGCTGCAGACCAGCTGAATTTTACGCCAAGGGAATTCTCACAAACAATGCTACCAACGGATCTCGATGTCTCTAGGCACTTTCTAGGAATCAAAAGGAAGATGCTCTCACTGGATTCAAATATTACCCGCCCAATAAGGTCAGCAGCAAAAACTATGGCACATCATATCTCTGAGGTTTATGAAAGAGCAGGCTTCGTGCAATGGAACTTAAGCTCAGACAAAACAAATGAGGAACCAGTTAGTGTGTTTTTGTTTAGGGGTACATCTTCCGTAGTCCTAATATTTTTTTAAAAGAGAAATAGTCTGGTCTGCGCTGATCTTCTTTTCTTTTTTTTTCTAGTAAGGGTTAGTTGATTCCCTGCGCCCTCCCCGAAAAGAATAGTGAATAGTGTTGATTGATTGATTGAAAAAGCAGGAAAATATCAAATGTTGGCGGGGAGTGGTAGGGCTAAGATAATTGATGATGCTAAAAAATATTCTGGTTATGTGGATACAACTATTTGATAGCCATGCGGGATTGAAGGGGCACTCCTGGCCTCCTATTAACCCGTGCCCCACCGGGGGTCCAGCGCCATCTTCGCCCCACCGAGGGCATCGATGAGCCCCTTTCTAACTCCGAAAATATGGGGGTTAGCGCAAATCTATAAAGTGCATTAGGAAGCTCATGTGACTTCAGTATGATTTTACTTCACATGTTTAAGCGCTCAGGAGAATGGTTTGACCTCCAGAGGTCAAGTTTGGTCAAGACAGGCTATTTCTACTAAAATATAGAATGCTTAAGAAACCTGAGCATGGCTCTCATGCCATTAGAGCTATTGAAATTTGCTATAGTACGCTTGTTAGGAAAGTGCCCGGGCTTTTTCTGCTCTGCGGAACATAATGACCTCCCGCCCATGGTTTGACCTCCGGAGGGCACCTCTTGACCTAACATGACCTGAGGTAATGAAAGATCAGAAAGTGACCTTGCCGTATATCAAAAGGAAGCCATTGATGAGACATACACGATGACGTTTAATTCAGCGCTCTAGCTCGATGAGACTAAAAATTATTGTCAGAATACTGTTTTTACCCCTGGTGATCTGTGATGACCCCAGATAGATCAAAAGGAAAATATCGCCCCTAGAATCCATGAAAGGGTAGCCTAGAATGCTTTTCTAAGAAATCTGAAAATTTGCAACCATTTTTGCGACTTTTAGATCATAAGACAGCTTTTTCCTTGCTTTTTTATGGGAGATCAGCAAATATAAAAATCCAGATATACAATTTGTAGAACCTGGAAGGGTCATCAAGTTTAAATAGTTTCAAATCGATCAGATTAGAAATGTAGCAACTGTAGAGCTCAAAAGTTGAAGTGAGGTTACCTTAGTTGACCTTGCCTGGTGACCTGATCTATTGTGGCCCGGGGTAAACAATTTTTAGCGAGGGTGGGAAAACGATGGGCTGAGATGTAGACCCCTCAACCACAGTGCTGTACATCGTCGTATTTCTGTTATTCTGAAAAAAACCTTAGGGGCCATCGTTGTTCCCCAGTTGGACAAAGGTTAAACGGGCAGTGCACTAAAAAGAATATTGCGTCGAGTCGAGATCAAACTGCCAAACGTTAGTTTTAACCCGCGCCCCACCGTGGGTCCGGCGCCACCTTCGCCCCACCGGGGGCCATCGATGGCCTCCCTCTAACTCCGAAAATATGGGCGTTAGCGCAAATCTGCAAAGTGCAATAGAACGCTCGCGTGAATTCAGTAAGAAATTACTTCACATGTTTTAGTGCTCAGGTCAATGGTTTGACCTCCAGAGGTCAAATTAGGTCAAGATCGGCTATTTTCACTCAAATATGCAATGATTAAGCAAACTGGGCATACCTCTTATGTCATTAGAGCTATTGAGGCCTGGTAAAGTACATTTGGTAGCAAATTGCCCATACTTTTTCCGCTATGTGAAACGTAAAGACCTCCCGCCAGTGGTTTGACCTCCAGAGGTCACCTCGTGACCAAATATGACCTGAGGTCACGAAAGGTCAAAAAGTGACCTTGCCGTATATCAAATGAAAGCCAGCGACAAGGCAAACACGATGGTGTTTGTTTCACCGCTCTAGCTTAATTAGATCAAAAGTTATTGTCAAAATACTGTTTTTGACCTCTGGTGACCTTGGATGACCTTGGAAAAGTCAAAGGGTAAATATGACCCCTGGGATCCGTGAAACGGTGTCCAAAAACGCTGTTCGGAGCAGTCTGAGTATTTGCAATCATTTTTGTGGCTTTTATATTATGAAACAGCTTTTCCCCATGCTTTTCCAATAGAAAAGGTCGCCTCGTGACCTGACCTCAGGGCACGAAATCGAAAAAATCCCGGATATACACCTTGTAGACCCTGGCGGGGTCATAAAGTGTAGGAAGTTTCAAATCGATCCACTTTGAAATGTAGCTCTTACAGAGCTCAAAAGTTGAAGTGAGGTGACCTTGGTTGACCTCGTCTGGTGACCTGACCTTGGGTGACCCGGGGTAAACAATTTCAGGGATGATGGGAAAATGACGCAATGAGAGGTAGAGCCCTCAACCGCGGTGCTGTGCCTCATCGTTTTTCTGCTATCCCGGAAAAACCTTAGGAGGGCCATCGATGCCCACCCCGGTGGGGAGAGGGTTAAACAGTGATACAAGTTGTACTTCAGTGAGTTTATGATTACTGTGAGGGGTCGCTTTAGTCTCAAATCTGACTTCTATGATATTTATTTTGCTGATTTAGTGAAAATAAAACTTGGTCCCTTTTGGCCCTGCTTCTAACACTCGGTTTGGCCCTTTCCTGCTGAAAAAAACTTGGCAGCCCTGGCAGCATCTTTTATCTCTAGCAGATGGAAAGACACAAAAATTGGACAATTTTAACACTAGCGCTTCTAAGTCTTATCAACGGCCCCCTCCCCACAAATGAGATGTTGGTCCCCTGAAGACACGTCATGGCCAGCACAAGAAATGCCCCCCCCCCCACTGACATTTCCTTAAAAATGCCCTGCCTTGCCTGGTGACCTGATCTATTGTGGCCCGGGGTAAACAATTTTTAGCGAGGGTGGGAAAACGATGGGCTGAGAATGGAGCTACCATTGTGCTGGAGGAAGGCAGTTATCATTCCAATACATAAGAAGGGAAAGACGAAGGGTGAGGCTGGCTCTTACCGCCCAATCAGCCTGTTAAGCTACGTTTCGAAGCTCTTGGAACGGCTGGTACAGGCGCGACTCATCCACCTCCTGGAGTCACGTGAGCTCCTCTCCCCGAACCAGGCTGGATTCAGAAAGCATCGCTCCACAGAAGACCAGGTGCTGCGGGTTACCCAGGCAGTGGCGGACAGTTTTCAACGCCGAGAAAGAACAGTGATGGTACTCGTCGACTTCTCGCGGGCCTTCGACAGGACCTGGAAGACAGGCATCATCTATAAGCTCGCTGCCATGGGCCTACCGCGCTGCTACACTGCCTGGGTCCGCGCCTTTCTCTCTGATCGCCAGGCGTGCGTCAAATACAACGGCAAGTGTGGCCGTTTCCGCTGTCTAAAGGAGGGGAACGCCACAGGGTGCGGTCAGCTTGCCAACACTCTTCCTATCATACATCAACGATCTGCCCACCCACATGCCCGGAGATGTCCAAACCTATCTCTTCGCGGACGACCTGGCGATTTGGGCGTCTGACAAGTCGATCGTTAGAAGAGAAGAGAGGGTACAGTGAGCACTCGACAACCTCCTCGACTGGGCTGAGGAATGGAAGATGATGGTCAGCAGGGAGAAGACGGTGGGCACTTTCTTCACCCTGGACCCAGCGGAGGCCCGTAGAGAGTGTGCCTTAACCCTCGGCACCTCCCAACTCCGACATGAGACTGCACCAACATTTCTGGGGATCAAGTATGATAGAACCCTGTCTTTCCACCAGCACACAGAACACCTGAAAGCCAAAATGAAGAGGAGGAATGCTACTCTGCGAGCTCTCAGCGGCAAAAGCTGGGGTGCAGGGGCGTCTGACCTCCGCAATACCTACCTGACTTTCGTCAGGTCATGTGCCGATTACGCAGCTGGAGGCTGGATGGCAGGGGTAGCAGCATCCAACTTGGAGCAGCTGGAGGTGGCACAGCGGCAGGTTTGTCGCACTATCACGGGTTGTCTACGGTCCACGTTCTGAGAGTAGAATCGGCTGGAGGGGGTCTCCGGGAAGGCCCCTGATGTGGCGCTGTACGGCAACAGCTGCCAGTTCATGCCGCCGGATGTGAAAGGGCATTACATTGGCTTCTCGTTCTAGGGCTGTAACAGGGGTGGACCGTAGACAACCCGTGATAGTGCGACAAGCCTGCCGCTGTGCCACCTCCAGCTGCTCCAAGTTGGATGCTGCTACCCCTGCCATCCAGCCTCCAGCTGCGTAATCGGCACATGACCTGACGAAAGCCAGGTAGGTATTGCGGAGGTCAGACGCCCCTACACCCCAGCTTTTGCCGCTGAGAGCTCGCAGAGTAGCATTCCTCCTCTTCATTTTGGCTTTCAGGTGTTCTGTGTGCTGGTGGAAAGACAGGGTTCTATCATACTTGATCCCCAGAAATGTTGGTGCAGTCTCATGTCGGAGTTGGGAGGTGCCGAGGGTTAAGGCACACTCTCTACGGGCCTCCGCTGGGTCCAGGGTGAAGAAAGTGCCCACCGTCTTCTCCCTGCTGACCATCATCTTCCATTCCTCAGCCCAGTCGAGGAGGTTGTCGAGTGCTCACTGTACCCTCTCTTCTCTTCTAACGATCGACTTGTCAGACGCCCAAATCGCCCGATCGTCCGCGAAGAGAGATGTTTGGACGTCTCCGGGCATGTGGGTGGGCAGATCGTTGATGTATGATAGGAAGAGTGTTGGCGAGGTGACCGCACCCTGCGGCGTTCCCTCCTTTAGACAGCGGAAACGGCCGCACTTGCCGTTGTATTTGACGCACGCCTGGCGATCAGAGAGAAAGGCGCGGAACCAGGCAGTGTAGCAGCGCGGTAGGCCCATGGCAGCGAGCTTATAGATGATGCCTGTCTTCCAGGTCCTGTCGAAGGCCCGCGAGAAGTCGACGAGTACCATCACTGTTCTTTCTCGGCGTTGAAAACTGTCCGCCACTGCCTGGGTAACCCGCAGTACCTGGTCTTCTGTGGAGCGATGCTTTCTGAATCCAGCCTGGTTCGGGGAGAGGAGCTCACGTGACTCCAGGAGGTGGATGAGTCGCGCCTGTACCAGCCGTTCCAAGAGCTTCGAAACGTAGCTTAACAGGCTGATTGGGTGGTAAGAGCCAGCCTCACCCTTCGGCTTTCCCTTCTTATGTATTGGAATGATAACTGCCTTCCTCCAGCACAATGGTAGCTCCATTCTCAGCCCATCGTTTTCCCACCCTCGCTAAAAATTGTTTACCCCGGGCCACAATAGATCAGGTCACCAGGCAAGGCAGGGCATTTTTAAGGAAATGTCAGTGGGGGAGGGGGGCATTTCTTGTGCTGGCCATGATGTGTCTTCAGGGGATCAATATCTCATTTGTGGGGCGAGGGGGCGTTAATAAGACTTAGAAGCGCTAGTGTTAAAATTGTCCAATTTTTGTGTCTTTCCATCTGCTAGAGATAAAAGATGCTGCCAGGGCTGCCAAGTTTTTTTCAGCTGGAAAGGGCCAAACCGAGTGTTAGAAGCAGGGCCAAAAATGGACCAAGTTTTATTTTCACTAAATCAGCAAAACAAATATCACAGAAGTCAGATTTGAGACTAAAACGACCCCTCACAGTAATAATAAACTCACTGAAGTACAACTTGTATCACTGTTTAAAACTAACGTTTGGCAGTTTGATCTCGACTCGACGCAATATTCTTTTAGTGCACTGCCCTTTTAACCTTTGTCCAACTGGGGAACAACGATGGCCCCCTAAGGTTTTTTTCAGAATAACAGAAATACGACGATGTACAGCACTGTGATTAAGGGGTCTACATCTCAGCCCATCGTTTTCCCACCCTCGCTAAAAATTGTTTACCCCGGGCCACAATAGATCAGGTCACCAGGCAAGGTCAACTAAGGTAACCTCACTTCAACTTTTGAGCTCTACAGTTGCTACATTTCTAATCTGATCGATTTGAAACTATTTAAACTTGATGACCCTTCCAGGTTCTACAAATCGTGTATCTGGATTTTTATATTTGCTGATCTCCCATAAAAAGCAAGGAAAAAGCTGTCTTATGATCTAAAAGTCGCAAAAATGGTTGCAAATTTGCAGATTTCTCAGAAAAGCATTCTTGGCTACCCTTTCATGGATTCCAGGGGCGATATTTTCCTTTTGATCTATCTAGAGGTCATCACAGATCACCAGGGGTAAAAACAGTATTCTGACAATAATTTTTAGTCTCATCGAGCTAGAGCGCTGAATTAAACGCCATCGTGTATGTCTCATCAATGGCTTCCTTTTGATATACGGCAAGGTCACTTTCTGATCTTTCATTACCTCAGGTCATGTTAGGTCAAAAGGTGCCCTCCGGAGGTCAAACCATGGGCGGGAGGTCATTATGTTCCGCAGAGCAGAAAAAGCCCGGGCACTTTCCTAACAAGCGTACTATAGCAAATTTCAATAGCTCTAATGGCATGAGAGCCATGCTCAGGTTTCTTAAGCATTCTATATTTTAGTAGAAATAGCCTGTCTTGACCAAACTTGACCTCTGGAGGTCAAACCATTCTCCTGAGCGCTTAAACATGTAAAGTAAAATCATACTGAAGTCACATGAGCTTCCTAATGCACTTTACAGATTTGCGCTAACCCCCATATTTTCGGAGTTAGAAAGGGGCTCATCGATGCCCTCGGTGGGGCGAAGATGGCGCTGGACCCCGGTGGGGCGCGGGTTAATAGGAGGCCAGGAGTGCTCCTTCAATCCCGCATGGCTATCAAATAATTGTATCCACATAACCAGAACATTTTTTAGCATCATCAATTATCTTAGCCACACCACTTCCCGCCAACATTTGATATTTTCCTGCTTTTTCAATCAATCAATCAACACACGTGTATTTCACACACACACACACAAACGCATATGTCATAAAACCCGTTAAAAAATGCGAGAAACGTAATATGCATATTGTGTCCCTCAATAGCCGCTTCCGGCCTCCATAAAAACCTATAAAAAATCGCTGCTTGGCATCATGACACCAGGGTCAGTCGAGGACGTCGATCGCCGACGGGTGATTTTCCAACTGTGAGTTTTTTGCTCTTTCAACAGTGGTGTATATAGGATTTTGGTAAGTGGGAGGGGAGGGTGGAGCCTCAAAGCATACTTTGCCATCGACTTTCCCTCCAAAGGGCACCTATAGTATCACATCCTTCGCTTCCGGTCTCCGGTGCCTGCCATTTTTATGATCGTGTTTTTTCACAGAGTTCTCCTCCCACTGGCATAGCAGTTTTTCTGCAGCTCTGATCCTTTATTGGCGTCAGACAATCTTATTCAAGCCCAGAAAAGGCCAAGAGAAACCATATTTATACAGGGGAAAAACAAAAAGAGCTTAGGTGCCAGCTGCTAGAAAAGGGGCCAAAGAAGGCCAGATTCCAAGAGAGGGCCAACCGAAAAAATCGCGCGGCTAAACACAACAAAAAAGCCCAAATTCGAAACATTTGGCCTAAAAATTGCCAGCCTGGCAACCCTGATTCTGCCGCAATGTATTCGAAATGAATAACCTATTTTCTTCGTTTTCATTATGAGTATAGCGAGGTAATTAAATTCCTAAAGTATCGATCACATGTGGTTTATAGGCTAAATCGAGACAGGTTTTTATGTACAAACATTCTATGATGTGTGACTGTTGCTGTCAAAACCATCTAGGGAATGTAGTGCAAAAACCAGTTAATAATTTTTGGGGATTATCGATGCATCAACTGTCAGTCATATGGCGTTGCCAACTCTTTCCCTGTTAGAAGTGTTTCTCGGGAGACAGTTTTGATTCTGACGAAAGGCTGGCCGAACATGGTAATCTCTCCCCATTTAAAACATCAAGGAATCGATGAGAAGGGCCCACTAACAACTTATCAACTTACAGAAAAATATGCCGCGATCTCGCTATAACTTTTACCAATGCTACCACCACAATAATGAATAAATAGGCTAAGCCCTTCGCAACGCCAAATCAGCAACCAGTCTGACGCGCTGTGACTACATGGGGTTCTGCCTAATCCACGAACGAACTCTGAGCGTTGACAACGCGTGTGAGATGAGAGCATCTTGCAATCCTCCTCTACTGCTTGGGCTTCCGGCCGGATAAAACACGATGTTTCATTGGTTGTAGGCTATTTCCAGCGTTGTGATTAGTTGGTGCTGAGGCTGCTTTGCCGGGATTTCCCGTAACTACGCGCTTTGTTTCATTTGAGCACGATGGAAAAGACAGCCTATGGTGGAAATTTTTAACACAATTTTTTGTGGATTGCTAACGTGGGATGAGCAATATAGCAAAATTGTTATTATCGGGTGGTGTTATGTCTTCTTTTCGTCAGATGAGGTTGCGTTTGTTCAATTTTAGGTCATCTGGCTATTTCACTGGGGGCCAATTTCCGGGCACTGGGGGGGTATTTCGGCCGACTGGGGGCCAAATGGCCCCCTAGTTAACATGTTAAAAATGGCCTGAACTGTACCATTCAGAAATGTCACTATTCTGTTTGATCAGTCTGCAAAATCGACGAACTGCGTACTTAAAAATGAGAGGAATAATCAGTTTCCATTCATAATACTGGACAAAAATATATCAAAGGCCCAAAGCGGATGCATATTCAGACATTGGAACCTGAGTGCCCGTCAGTGAAGAAGAAGAAAGGTAGGACTTGTCAATGTTTGAAACCATGCTGATTTTCTAATCTCACCTTTCCACGTTTTCAGTGATGTAACGTCCGGTACCTACGGATTCGAATTATCACTTTTGACATATTCCAGAGTTTTGAGTGTAAGCTGGTTATTCATAGCATTCTCAACCATGATGCCTAGAAAATAAAATACCTGCTTACACACCAGTCTTGACCAGAGACCATGCCAATATCATCATTTGCTGCACATTTACAACTGTTCTATGGCCTTTAACACGCGCATTGACGGGGGTCTGAGCCACCTTCGCTTTGACGAGGGGGGCGGGTACCCGCCCCCTAAGATCTCGAGAACCACAGTAGGTAGCGAAAAACGGTAAAGAGCTTTGGGTAGCCCATCCACTTCTCCATCGAAAATATTTGAACCATTTTTGTCAGATCACATTTAAGGTCACGGGAGGTCAAAACATGCCGTAATAGGGATAACATGTAAATTAAGTTTTTCGGCCATTACATCTGAACAAATAAAGATAGAGCAAAACTGCTTCAGCGATATGAATCCTCGCAGCAAGCCGAATCGAATGACATATAACTTGACCCTGGTATGAAATCCTTGATTTGACCTGACCTGAGCTCAGGTCAGGGTCAAATTATATAAAATGCATATTATTAGAACTGCAAAGCCAAGGCGAGTCTAAGGAAGCTAAAATAAACGCTCTATCACTATATGTTACTGAGTTATACAGTAAAAATCATTTTTCCCATGTATTTCCAATGGAGAGGTCATGCCTCGTACCTGACCTTAGGTCACCGATATCAAAAATACCGGAACATATCTTAGAGAACTCGGTGGGCCCATTATGTGATATAAGTTTCAATCGGATAAGTTCACCCTGCTCCGACTTATGCTATCTTAAACTTTTTTTTGAGGTCAGGTCACTTGACCTGTACTGGTGACCTGACCTGAGATGACCTAACCTTAAAATTTTCACAGAAGTTGTAAAAATGATGAGGGAAAAGATATGCCAAGTACGGTTGCGCTTCGCGCCGCCGTTTTTATGCTTCCGAAAAACCCGAGGGGGCGAGTACCCGCCCCCGTCAATGCGCATGTTAAATGACGTTCTGGTCTATCTTTGTCAGTTTAAAGGTTTTCCCACTTTTTACCAGTTTTTGCCACTTTTCCTAGTAATTACCGGTATTTACCAGTTTATGCCATTGGCTGGCATAAACCTAGTTTTTACCGGTATTTTGCCGATCGTGGGACGGGAGAGGGGTTATCGGACATCACCAGGAAGTGGTAGTCACGAAGAGAGCCCAGTCGGTGCCGAGTTAAAGACAGCACTATAAAGCACTACGGCAAACTGGGCTCTGTGCCCCGCGTCTGCCCCCCCGAGACTGGACGTCCGAATTTTGAGCCGTGTCTGGTCATTACCTGGCAAAGGCTGCGGTAGTTTTGTCAGTAAGTATATTGACCTCGCATGCTTCTGCAAGTTAAAACGACATTAGCACAAAATCACAGATAAAACGTATTTGGTTGCAACCAGGGGCGGTTACTGCGCCACCCGATTTAGACATCTCTGACGTTCTTATTTCTGAAAGTACGCTTGGTCACGCAGCTCTCGGGATTCGAGGGCAAAACGTGCGATAACACTCACCACATCTATTGAAAGACCTCTTCCCCAAGTCATCGCCTCGCATCGTCCCCACATCACAAAACAGTCACGGCACTACGCGGTGTTTCAGGCCACCTCACGGACCCGCCGCCGTTAGATGCTGGCCATACTGTTGAAACAGCAGCACCATGAGATTCCATCTGATGCCGGCCGATTCAAAGAGGTCCGGAGCCAACACAAATGGAGGGTATGTAGCCCTCCCTACCAACAGCGTCCTTCACCCAGAACCAATCCCCCACCGAGGTGTTCAGCAGTATCACAATATCTCCCGGCTTCACCGTCAGCGTGTTCCGTCCCCTGCTGGCGAACTCTTTCCAAATCACGGCCTTGTTGTTGCTGCGCGGAGCCACCAAGGGGTGAGATGGTGCCTCCACCTGCCGCAACGCCTCCACCGACTTGGAGGCCGGAGGTGAGCTGGGCTTCAGACGATGGAAAGCGCTGGGTCGTGAGCCGTCCAGTGCGTCCTGCCGCTCCAGTGGTGGCGCCATCTGTTGCGCCTGCTCGCCGCCAGGGGCGCTCTGGTCGCGACGCGGCCTGCTGCGCAGCTCGCCGGAGGTTCGCCGTCCAGCGGAGTGGCTTCGACCCCTCTGCCGGCTGCGGGCGCGGCCCTGTCGCAGGTGTCGCTCCAGCAGCAAGCCCAACGCCCGCCCGTCCGCCGTCACGTTCTCGTACAGTTTCTCCGTGTCGGTTTTGTTGACGTGCGCATGCGGCGCGGTGGCGGGGTCAGCGCCGGTCAGCGACGGCGCCCGCTGGTGGGACTGCCGGCGGCATGGCGGCACCTCCTCGCCACTCTCCCTGTCTGTGTCACTCTGTGACAGTGGCGGCGGCAGCGGCGGCCGCTGCCGCAGCCAGCCGTCGTCAGAGCACCTGGTGGACTGCATGTTCTGCAACGGTGGACGCCGCGACGCCAGCTGACCGGCACTCTCCCTCTGCGCTGCTGGTTGTAGAACCGCTGACTCCACGGGAGGCAGGTAGGGAGTCCTCTCCAAAAACGTGTCCTTTCCCTTGTTTACGGAACATGCAGCAGTCATTCCTTCAACCTCGAGTGTCTTGCATTGATCGGTCCCCCATGAATTGTGGCGTGTGATAATCCCCAGGGGCATGCATGCACTATACGCTAGGTAGCCCTCCTGATTATGCGGGGTCTGCACGTACAGCCACTGTCGGTGCTTAAACAGAGCGTTAACCACTAGTCCCAGGTGTATAGGCACAGTGGGCTCCTCAGGTGTGGCTGGTGGCTCCAGGACGTAGAGCTCGGTCCGCGAGGTCACCACCATGGGGATGTTGGCCGGCGTCCGACTGGTAGCCTGACCCAGGAAGCTGCTGAGGTTATCGATATCGTACCCGAAAATTCCAGCCGATGACGGCAGCTTCTTCTTGCCACGCAGGACCGTGGTGTTCTCCTTGTTGCTGTCCGAATGGCAGCCGCTGACTTCATCGGCGATCCAACCAATCAGCGGCTTGCACGTGGGCGGGCTGACCGACTCCCCGCGGCGCACTCGGTTGGTGCTGGAGATTTTGGCACTTTTGACCACAGCCTTGGCGTCGTTGCGCATTTTGGCACTGCTGCCGGCCGACATGTGACGCTTGCTGCCACCTAGTGAGTACATGTGGAACTCGCCCATGAGTGGAGAGCGTGCACGCTGGCTGGGAGCCGCTCACTGGCACCGCAGACTGCGCATGCCTCCGGGTCGTCAGCAGATGGAGCCGCCTCAGCAGCTCCTGGCGCCGGGCCCAGGGTCCGGCCTCCCGCCAGCAGAGGCTGCCAAGACTCCACACGGAGGAGGCGGTACAGCGTGGGTGGCAGACTCAGCCTGGGACTCAGGACCGACAGCAGGGTAGCCTTCTGTGCTGACTGCGGCTCCAGGTCAGTTCCCGCTGGCTGATGGCGGCTCTAACCTGAAACCAGAGATTCACATTAACACTTCGCCCACTGTTCAGCAGGGTTCGCCTCTGACAACGGCATTCAGCCATCCAGCCATGCAGTTCATGAAATCCATTTAAATTCATTTAACTTGTTTACGTGTAATTTTTCTTCGCCCACTCTTAGGTCGTTAAGCCGTTCATATGACGTCCAGGAAAGGGGTCTCCTTAGACCTTCAGCAAAGGGAAGGGCAAATTTGAAAGCCAGTAGCCTTACTTGTGTTCTGCTAGTGCAAATCGAGCATCACAGCTTTCACTGGATTTTAAGAGGACGATAGTAAGGCAGATTCTGGAAAGGTGACTCGGCCTATTTAAGGTAAGTTTAACGTGACGGTGCATTTTCGTCGCGATACTACTCCAAATACCAGGAGAGAGAGAGAGAGAGAGAGAGAGAGAGAGAGAGAGAGAGAAGGAAGGAGTGTGAGTGAGGGAGGGAGGGAGTGAGATGATCTGTGAAAGAGGTAGAGATGGGAAGCAACAAAATGGAAAGCAAATGAACTAGCACTAAAAAATAGAAATGATTTTTCCAGCGGCAACGATAATAAATATGCCATTTTGACTGATGATTCGTCGACAAAGGCTATCAAAACAAGGCGGAAAGCTCAGAGTTTATGCTCTTTGCTAATTAGAGTCTTAATTTTTCTTAATTTTACATGTCCACTCAGGCATTTCCGTGAAGTAACACTGCTGCCCTGTATTGATATTTTCCCTTTCATTCCCAGAAAAATATGCCTCTCGCAATAGTAAGGTTATTCATTTAACGGTCTTACAGATAAGATGAGCCAAGAAAACCTCCCTCGTGAGGTACGACACTCCAAGAGCAATGCACAGAATAAGCGCAGCGGGATGCTACTTGGAAGTAGCCACAGAAGCGTGCAGAAGTCGGTCTTTTCTGGCAAGCTGCTTCCGTGAGCACCAGCAGTTGGGGCCATTATATTGGACCATATATCTTGTGGGTGCAGTTGACGGGCTGCTGGAAATCGAAAGAGCTGCACACGCGGGGTAGCGGAGGCCAACGCCAGAAGGGTGGCTATTATCCTTCGGAGTATGGCCGGCCATCATGCAAGGTCTCCTGAATGGCCGGCGGCCATGCTGGAGACTGTCAATCATCTGGTGGCGGCTACCACTCGCTGTTGAGCAGCTCGCCCTCTCCTGACCGGCGGTGAGAGGCGGCCAACCAAGCTCGTACAGCTGCGGTACGGCACCAACCGGCCAGCCTCTGTCGCCGCACATCGACTTGGCAGCCAGCACACTGGCTGGACAGCTGATTGGTCGCTGATGCCCTCCGGCTAGACCGGTTCTCCGACAGAAGCTGTCGCGGTTAGTGGCTGACTGCCCCCTCAACCTTGCCCACTTTATACCGCCTATTAGCCCATGCCCAATCTGTGCACGCCGCTAGCACGCAAGCCCAGAGCGAGGCTAGGAATAGGGACTGAGACAGCAGCAGGTGGTGGGTGTGTCCACGACAATGTTATCGCCGGCGGCGTGGACCGTGCAGAAGGCACGGACTCATCTCCAGAACGGACTGACCGCACGATAACAACGAATACACGTAGACCCAACAGACGTAGAGACGGCGGGTGCGAGTCACCAGCCGACGGCTGGTGTTTCCACAGTGCGAAGTGTGCGGCACACACGACGGGCCGAGGTTAACGAGCCACTCCCGCCGACCCCAGTGAAAGCGGCACCTGCGCCGACGGAGGCGTCAGCCAAGCTCTCACCACTAAGCCACACCGCACCTCCAGACTGACACCGGTCGGACTCACCGGCTCAGCCACCAGACTGACGCCGGTCGGACTCACCGGCTCAGCCACCAGACTGACACCGGTCGGACTCACCGGCTCAGCCACCAGACTGACGCCGGTCGGACTCACCGGCTCAACCACCAGACTGACGCCGGTCTGACTCACCGGCACAACCACCAGACTGACACCGGTCGGACTCACCGGCTCAGCCACCAGACTGACGCCGGTCTAACTCACCGGCTCAACCACCAGACTGACGCCGGTCTGACTCACCGGCACAACCACCAGACTGACGCCGGTCTGACTCACCGGCTCAACCACCAGACTGACGCCGGTCTGACTCACCGGCACAACCACCAGACTGACGCCGGTCTGACCTCAGCCACCAGACAGACGCTGGTCTGATTTACTGGCTCAGCAGTCAAACTGACGGTGTTTTGAATCCGCAGTCAAACTGACTTCGGTCTGACTCACCGGCTCAGTCACCAGACGACTTACCGTCTCAGCAGCCAAACTGACGGTCTGACTCGTCAACCAGGCTGATGCCGATCTGATCCTCCAGACTGATTCTCGTCAGAATCACAGGCTGAGGTGTCAGACTGACGCCCTTTTGACCCTCCCACCGGGCTGATTCCAGCCTGACTCCGACTCTTGGGGATGAGGTGGCTTAGTGGATAACACCCTTGTCTTCTAAGCCACCGGTCCCGGGTTCAAGTCCCGGCGGAGCCTCTGAATAAGTCGATCTGATCCCCAAAATCCCCTCCAACAGGGTGAGAGTTGGCGACGCCGTATGACCCTGGCAGTTGGTGTGTCGTTAAACCCCAACAACTATTATTATCACTCTCCGACTCGGTAATCATTTTCTGGAAGGTGTATAGAAGTCAGGGCGTAGTTTGACGACCTTGAAGGAGAGAATTGGAGGCCGTAAAAGAGACAATACTAATCGACGCTTATTCTCGGAGTCAAAAACAAATCATGAGATTAAGTCAAAATTGTTCCAGCCTAACATAGGCCTAAACTCAGTACCAAGAATAGTTGAAAAAACGCAAAATGTATAAATAAGAATATAATTCTACAAAACCATAAATGTGAAAGCAGGCCGGTAGCACTAAAAGAAAATAAAACCACGAATCAAATGGGGCAAAAGCCAAAGTGCTTGAAAAATGTGTTGAGGAGGGTAGATAAAAGCTCGGCTTCAGAGCACTCGCACGCAGGTGTTCACGAGAGAATAGGCTCTGCCGCTTCCTTTCCAACCCACCTAGAGACGATCCAATGCTGAAACGCTTCTTTTACCTTCTCAAAGACGGGCACTGCCTTTGCTTCACTATTAAAGGCTTTTTCACCATTTTTTCGTCCCGGCACCGGCAAGCCCAACATGACCCCGACAAGGTCCCAACATAGCCCTGACAAGGTCCCGACATGGCCCTGGCAAGGTCCCGACACGGCCCCGGCAAGGTCCAAACATAGCCCCGGCAAGGTCCCGACATGGCCCCGGCAAAGTCCCGACATGGCCCCGGCAAGATCCAGGCATGGTCCCGACTTGGCCTCGGCAAGCCAAATATGGCCCCGGCAAGCTCCCCACAAAACACAGGTGATCCACGTCACTGGCCGCTGCCGGCACAAAATGACAACTTTAGAGGCATGGAAGCCACGATAGCTGGACTACTGGATTTGGAGCGCTGATGATGACAGCGTATGTGCGAGAGAGAAACTCCAGACCTGAATAGGCACATTATAGCGAAGAGAAGGGGAAAGTCTGCTCCCTTCAGCATTTCTATCGATGCATCAATGCTGGATCCGTCTAGGAGTTTGAAACTACTCAGGACGTATTATGCAGATACCGCAAAATTACGTAATGCTGCGAACATAGCTCATGTGATTACAAGTAAGTGGTCAACAAAAATCATCCGGCACTGCGTCGTTACGGCGAATTCTCAGGGATGCCGGGACGACCGGGATGAAACAAGAACACCTATTAACGCTCTCCTGGGAAAGGACTGACTGAAAGGCTGTTTTTGCTTTCCAAAAGACAGGATCTGTCTTTCTTTTCACACTTTTTCGCCTTTTGGTTTTTAATCCTTGCCTTCTTCATAGCATGTATTGATGTCAGTGGCTTACTTTGGCTTTTAAGGCCTTATTATGTTTGAGAGCTTTACTTCATTGTGCTTTTAACATGTTATTTTACATTTTAAAAAACAGAATGGACCAGGACGAGTCTAGAAAGGATTTTCTTGTTTTGTTTTTTTCCTAGAATATGCCCCTTTCATGGCCTCTAACAGTGTCTTTTGAAGACTGCAGTCATTTCCTCCAAAAACGTTGGACCAGTACGCAGCAGACTCACGTCTCCGAACCAGTACGCAGCAGACTCACGTCTCCGAACCAGTACGCAGCAGACTCACGTCTCCGAACCAGTACGCAGCAGACTCACGTCTTCGAACCAGTACGCAGCAGACTCACGTCTCCGAACCAGTACGCAGCAGACTCACGTCTCCGAACCAGTACGCAGCAGACTCACGTCTCCGAACCAGTACGCAGCAGACTCACGTCTCCGAACCAGTACGCAGCAGACTCACGTCCCCGAACCAGTCCGCAGCAGACTCACGTCTCCGAACGAGTACGCAGCAGACTCACGTCCCCGAACCAGTACGCAGCAGCCTCCAGTGGCGGATCCAGGGGGGCTAAACAAAGCATTTGCCCCCAAACGGAAAAGCTCGGGGAAAAACTATGTTTTTGCCCCCAAAGTGGTCGACCTCCTTTTGCCCCGACTCCTTTTTAATTTATAGGCAATACTTTCGTGCTTCAACTCACAACTTCAGGCAGAACCAATGAAGTTCAGTGTAAATATTGGGCCTTGGATAGGAAAAAAAGTATCTTCAGCCAATATTTTTCACCCCCGTGACGTTTGTTTTTTTGCTTTTCGCCTCATGTATCCCAATTCTACCGTCATTGTAACACTTTTTTTTGCTTTTCGATTTTGGTTTGCCCCTCCCAAGCCGACCGGCTAGATCCGCCACTGGCAGCCTCACGTATCCGAACCATTACGCAGCAGACTCACGTCTCCGAACCCGTACACAGCAGACTCAGGTCTCCGAAGCAGTACGCAGCAGCCTCAGGTCTCTCGAACCATTACGCAGCAGCCTCACGTCTCGGAACCCCGCTTTTACACACCATGGAAGTTTTGAAGCTATCCCTGGAAATTTCTCATTTTCATTTTACCTAAACAAAGGCGAACCCAGGATTGCCGACTGGGGCAGCGAGCACATAGGGGGCACCATCCGGACCAGGGGGCGCCATTTTTGGACGGAAAACATATCCGACGGGCGCCAAATCCTAGTGCTGGGACGCCTTTAAGGAGCACCATCGACCTTTCAGGAGGAGGGGGCGAGTGCAAGAGTCCTCTTGCCCCCTGGATCCGCCTATGTGCCCAAGCATGTGTTGTCTCCATTTTTACTGTTTGTAAAACATGAATTACCATGCTTCGGGACAGATTCCTCATCATGCAGGATATCAGTCGGGTTTTGTCTCCCCGAAAGACTTGGACCACTATAATGGTGAGTCACACACAGAATCAAATAGTTATGCCTATGTCAAGCATTTTACATGACATGATGTCAAGTAGCATCTACAGGGTGTTTCATAAAAGAATGATATTTTTGAATTGATCATAATGCGGTTATAAATAAGTTGTTATGGTATGATTTACATATCGTTCGAAAGATAATTTTGGGACATTTACGATTATTTGTACTTTGATAGCTGTTTTGACATTTTTCTTGTTCAAAATAGTCTTAAAAATGACTTGAAAAATGCTGTCTATTTTTCCTTCATCAAAAATGTTGGTAGAAATCACGCGCGTATCACGTAACAAGTATCACGCCAATGACACGGAAATCATTACATCGTCACTATGGTACATCACAGTCCACTTGCACATTACCTTTAGGAATTAATTCTAAAAAACGCACCTCTCAAGCTTAGGAAAGCTCGGGTCCAAGCAAGCAATCCCCAATCGGTCCATGTCCCTTGTTCTGCGGTGAGCAGTGGGGTCTTGTGCGCTGTGTCCACGTGAGCATGCACATCAAAAGCAAAAGCTACAGTAATATTACAAGTTTAAAATTTTTGGCTCAAGCTCCATATGGCTCATTGGCTTACCTTCCATATGAATGATGCGGCGGACACAGCCCACAATACCCCACTGATCACCGCAGAACAAGGGACATGGACCAATTGGGGATTGCTTGCTTGGACCCGAGCTTTCCTAAGCTTAAGAGGTGCGTTTCATATAATTAATTCCTAAAGGTAATGTGCGTGTGGATTGTGATGTACCATAGTGACGATGTAATGATTTCAGTGTCATTGGCGTGATACTTGTCACGTGATACGCGCGTGATTTCTACCAACATTTTTGATGAAGGAAAAAAGACAGCATTTTTCAAGTCATTTTTAAGACTACTTCGAACAAGAAAAAATATCAAAACAGCTATCAAAGTACAAATAATTGTAAATGTCCCAAAATTATCTTTCGAACGATATGTAAATCATACCACAACAACTTATTTATAACAGCATTATGATCAATTCAAAAATATCATTCTTTTGAAACACCCTGTATATAAGAAATTCACAAACAATGAAGCAAATGATAAAGATGTTAATGTGTAGATGCTGGATTTTTACTTGTTCTAAAAGCCGAAAGAAGAGGGTAACGCTGCTTTTATCTTACCATATAAATTTAGCCAATTTACCTAGTGTGAGGTATGCAAAAAATCGGAAAACCAAACAATTCAGATGGTTGCAAGGCAACTATTAGCACGCCCATTGACAAGGGTCTGAACCACCCTCGCATTGACGGGTGGTGGGTACCCCCACTCCACCCCACCCCTAAGATCCCGAGAACCATGCTAGATAGCGAAACACGGTAAACGGTGTTATATAGCCCATTCAAATCTCTATCGAAAGTATTTGAACCATTTTTTTCAAGTCACATTTAAGGTCACTAGTGGTCAAGGCATGCCACCATAGGGGTAACATGAGACGAAGGCTTTCAGTCATTACATCTGAACTAGTAAAGATAGAGCAAAACAACCTAAACCACAGGAGCCCTCGCAGAAATCCTAATCGAATTATATATGTGACCTTGCTAGGTTAAATAGGGCAACTCTATTATCTGCCATGACCTGAGGTCAGGTCAAGGTCAAATTAGGTCCAAATGCATATCACTAGAACGGCAAGAATAAGGCAAACCTAATGCCGTTAAAATAAACGCTTTACAACCTTCTATTTCCAAGTTATTCAGTTTAAACCATTTTTCCATGTATTTCCAATGGATAGGTCATGGCTCGTACCTGACATTAGGTCATGGATATAAAAATACCGGAATATGTTTTGTAGAATTCGGTGGGCCCATTATGTGATATGATTTTCAATAGGGAAGTTTCGGCCGGTTCTGACTTATGTTATCTTAAACTTTTTAGATCAGGTCACTTGACATACACTGGTGACCTGACCTGAGATGACCCAAACTTAAAATTTGTCTTAAAGCTGTAAAAATATAAGAGTATTTGACCAAAATGTATACCAAGTACGGCGGCGCTAGGCGCAGCCGTTACATTTGATCTCCAGTTAACCCGAGGGGAGGGGCGGGTACCCACCCCCATCAATACACGTGTTAAAGGGAATGAGGCACTTAGTTGTAATTCCAAAGACAACTATTTATGGACAACATAAGTCCAGAAATCTGGAAACCACACTCTTTCACCTTCAATCACTCAGAACAGAAACATCGCATTTTTCCTACCCTGGGTTGAACTAAGCATCGCGTGCAATCAGGTGTACCAGACTAGCCGCTAAGGTGCTTCTCGTGGCATGTAACGTCAGGGCTGGATCCAGGCCAATGGCTGGGGTGAGGGGGCAACGGTACCCAACATCGGGAAAAAATGCGTTTTCTTAAGACAATTGGCAAAAATCGGGGGATTGGGGAACCTGGACCTACCCCTCCTACCCCCTGTGTAACGTTGCAGTGAGTGTAGTCATTATTCGCATTTATCATGTGATAGCGGTAATTAAACTAATCAAATCGTTGCAACCAGATGGAAAAGGATACCCTTCTGGTGTGAATTAGAATCTTAAAGCCGTTTGTTTTCAACTTAAGCTGTGCAGAAATGTAGTGCAGAGAGCTTTGTGTGAATGAAATATGGCAGTACTGTTTTCTGGGCACTTTCTACAAAGCTCATATTTCAATTAAAAACCCATCCTTAAAGTGGGAAACTCTTAAAGTAGCTTAACAGCTTATAACAAGGTGTGCATTTAGCACGGGGAGGCATTGATCAGCAATAGCAGCACTCGGCTATTGTCGAGTGTCGATTGTAGGCTCAGTCTAGCGCGATACAGCGCTCTCGTGCCGTGCATGGCTGGCCGAGATCCGGCACAGGGCTTTCCAGGCAATGAGATCAGACTGGGACCGAGAGCAAACAGCAGGCGCACCTGTGGTGCACCCACCCCTCCGCCCTCCCTCTCATTTTACGGAATGGTTGAGAGGTGGAATGAGGTTTTCTACAGAAAATAGAGCAGGGGGAGAGCATTCATGCATATAAATCATAATATTTGTATACGTTCAGCAATGGTAAGCCGGCATTCGCATCTGAAACAGCCCAATAGCAATACTTTATTACTCGTAGTAACCAATAGCAATACTTTATTACTCGTAGTAAACCAAACTATTAGAACTATCGTTCATCCATATTGCTCAAGCAGAAGTTCAGCTTGAAACGTCTCCGAACTTACTTGCAGTTCGGGTCGATCATCCAGGCCAAAACTCGGGCCGTCAATTTCAGGTCTGTCGTTTTTTCGAAACCTTTCTGCATTACAGAGAAGACCGCGCACAAGCTCACTGCTATAAAGCGACACTATCAAATTAATCGTCATTTCATCTGTTTCAAACATGGAAATCCCGGTGTCCAGATACATGAAGAACCGTTGCACGGTGCAGCCGCGGAGGCCCGGCTCAGAGTCGTGAGGCCAAACAGGACGGTACGGTGATCTCTGGCCCGCCCACAGATCGCACCATACCACGTGACCGCCGTCGGTGGCATTGCCCAAAAGCGACGGCTGCCGAGAGCCGAAGTCGCGCTGCCACCCACTGGCCGGTGCAGCCCGATTAAAAGGTGGTTTCCCACGGACTACACCTGGCACGTCCGGACCCTGCCTCCCCAGCCTCGGGGGCCCGTGGTCGGTAGCAACTCCGCACCCTGCCGCCGCGCACCAAGCACCGCCGCCAACCAAGGCCGCCTGAACTGGGCGCCAACACTCCATCCATTAGACTTTACCTTGTAAGGCATGTTCCATACGCGGATCCAGGGCCAATTGGAGCACTTTCCCTGATCAGAAATCCTGAATCCGCCTATGTTATGTCTAATATTCTACTTTTAGACATGCTATTCTTTGTTTGTAGTAAAGTAAGTTGATCCTATGTTTATTATTCGTACCATCTGGAGAATATATGTTTTGATGAGTCTTCAGCAATTACTTTTTTCCCTTTCTGGCCCAGTAGACCAGCAATTATGTACTAGTGAATCACTTCAGACAAATGTGACCAGTAACATGCATAATCATACCCTGCAAATCAATTTTGAAGGGATGCCACGTGCACGGTGAAGGGCTCTACTCGAGGAAGTAAACCAAAGCTCTGAACTGTGGGTGAAACCAGCGTGCCGAGTTTTGCCCAAAACTCACCATTATTTCTCCACTAACAGGGAGGTTTGGGATAAATGAACTAGGCATCAAACAGTTGTTTTGAGATACTCTACTAGCCTGCTGCCTAGCCAAGTAAAACAATCAATTTTCGGAGGTACCACAGTTCCTTTGAACATGCCGCCAGGCCTGTTGTTGACGCAATGTGAAGGCAGGAATCAGTGCAAAACCCACGCTAAGTGACACCAACGTCCAACTGAAAAGTGAGGGCCTCAGCTCTTTCCTTGGTTTGATCGGTTTCAGCAGTTTTTCCTGCAGCTTGGCAGTGTTGGGTTGATGGTGATCAAATGGGTTATAGGGCTGATCAGATGTTAAGGACTAAAGGGTCATATAGTGTCCGGAGTTATAAGATTAAATCAGCTCTGCAACACCAGGAATCTATACTAGGCAGCGTCTGATTAAAAACTCCATTTTGCAGTAAAGCTATGTGTTAAGCAGGATTCAGGAAACTGGCTACCAGAATTACAAAAGTGCTTTAGACCAAGCTCGCTCTGACGGGCCGCCATGAGTTCCCGCGTCCTAAACAAATCCACGGACCTGAAAGATAAGTCTGTGCATCTTAGTCACTAGCACTGCGTCATTGCGGAGGACCGCAAACCCACACACAGATACAGCACTTCGGTCAGCCACTTTTGATTCACCCAGTAGAGCCAATAAGTCAGAGTTTGCTCCCATTCACGCGGTTCTCACTAACATACATGCACGTTGTTTTTACCCAATGGTTACGTAGTTGACAAACGTTGCATACTACCGGGTGGTCAAGGTCATCAATTTTTTAACAAGTGCTAGCTGTTGCTTCAAGGTTTGAATCGCATCAGCAAAGTATGATCAGACATTGGGCACCATTTCTGAAGCCCAGTCCATCGAACTCGGTGGGATACAGTGTCCTTGCCTGGAGGTCGTTGCCCGTTCTGATAAAGCTTGTTTTACAAACAAAAACTAGAGTGGATCAAAAACAAGAGCTCCGTTCTGAAGTATTCGAGTGTTGCAATGTACGTTATGTGCTGAAATATACCTCTGGGGTGTCAACTACTTTAGGGCTTTACGGCATACCGACTACTGATGTCATACAGTGTCGCCAACTCTCCCCCTGTTGGGAGGGTATTATAGGAATTGGAAAGATTTATGCAGAGTACCGGCCCGAGGATTTGAGCCTGGGTGAGCGGCGTGAAAGTTGAATTCCCTTTCGCACACCACCTCATCGCCAACCCCGGAGTATCGTTTTTCTTCATTGGTTCCTAATAAAAACTTAAGGGATGCGCGGACTTCGATTCTTAAAAAAAACAGAGTAATTTACGTCTAAGACACACCAACTTCTTGGCTACCTACAGAGTAACAACTGCTGACACAGAGTCAAACCAGCTGCCCGGGAACGACTTCATCTCCGGCCGCTAGCACAGTAACAACTACTGACACAGAGTCAAACCAGCTGCCCGGGAACGACTTCATCTCCGGCCGCTAGCACAGTAACAACTACTGCCACAGGCTATCCCAGGACAAAACCATTTAGGGCGCTAACTCAGAAATATACTTTTTGTCAGCTATACCTGACTAGCTGCCTATTACGCTTACAGTTGCCCTTCCTCGTCGGAGGCAGCTCAGCTCCTTCATGAACTCATGATGCGCCCTCTGGTTCACTTTGAGGGTGACAGAAACAACCCAACACTACCGGTGTGTGTGTGTGTGTGTGTGTGTGTGTGTGTGTGTGTGTGTGTGTGTGTGTGTGTGTGTGTGTGTGTGTGTGTGTGTGTGTGTGTGTGTGTGTGTGTGTGTGTGTGTGTGCGTGCGTGCGTGCGTGCGTGCGTGCGTGCGTGCGTGCGTGCGTGCGTGTGTGTGTGAGAGAGAGAGAGAGAGAGAGAGAGAGAGAGAGAGAGCGCCAACAGCCGGTCAAGGCGTCACCGGTGGCACTCGGGCTGCGGTTGGCCGCGAATTCTGCAAACCAGCGCCGGACCTGCAGACCGCCTAACGGGGGCAGCTTATAATAGGCTTGAACAGTTTCGCGCGGCGGCGGTATGTGCGGAGAGGAGAGGGAGGTCGGCCGTGGCCGCCATTAGCACGAGGCCGGCGCTGACGCCGCCCCTGCGCCTCAGCTGCAGCAACAACAGTGCAGCCGGCTTCCTGGAAACGGCGGAGATGCAGCGAGCGCCGCCGCAGCAGCGCTCATGGCAGAGACACAGCACCGACCACCGACACCCACACGTCCATGGCTGAGCAGGTGAGCTGAGCCAGCCTGACCCTCGACAGTCACCTCGGTCACGACTGAGCTGAGCAAGCCTGACCCTCGACAGTCACCCCGGCCACGACTGAGCTGAGCCAACCCGACCCTCAACAGTCACCCCGGCCACGACTGAGCTGAGCCAACCTGACCCTCGACAGTCACCCCGGCCACGACTGAACTGAGCCCGCCTGACCCTCAACAGTCACCCCGGTCACGACTGAGCTGAGCCAACCTGACCCTCAACAGTCACCCCGGCAAGACTGAGCTGAGCCCGCCTGACCCTCAACAGTCACCCCGGGCAAGACTGAACTGAGCAAGAAAGAAATTACAGCTTTTGCGCGCTGCAGTTCTACCTTATCATTTGCCCCCAAAAACGTCTGGCTGGAATCGCCGGCAGCTGTATCTGCCAGACCCTTACTGTGCCACCCCCTTTAAACTATCGCGCAAACTGCACTACTGCCGCATTTCAACACATTCAAAACTACGAAATAGAGCAGCCAGCACAGAAAGCACGCGACTCGCTGAAGAAATTGTGGTTGTCCCAACATCCGGAAGTGTTACAACCCATAAAAGGTCAAAACTACCCACTAGCCTCGCGGCGTTTCACAGGAACGCCTCTGAGATCGCCCTGTGACCTAGACCTTGACCTCAGGTAATTTAAACTTTGACGCAATAACTCAATATACGTACGTTATACTGGCTAACATCATCTGACCGGAAGCACTAGTGCCAATGACCTTGGAAATTTTGGTATGACCTGAGTCTTTGAATTTGACCTTGACCCTCAAGTGAGGTGAAATTGACATCATTCCGATTACATGACGCTATAACGTCAGCACTCGAGATACACATCACAGCTGATGGAATAGATGCAGGGGTGGAAAAACCCAACTCGCCAACCAGAGACTGCGACAGACCTTGGCCACTGAAAATACTCAGTGCGCCAGAAAACGTCCACGAAATCGGAACTTCAGCAGCCGCGGAGAAAAAGCATAGCTGCCAGGGGGCCGGGCCTTTACTCAGCCAAAAGCCCCAATACATAGGCGGATCCGGGAGGCAACCGGGCACTTGACCTACCGCCCCCAACAACCCTCACCTCCCCCTGAAATGGTCACAGGCCCCTGAAAGGTTGATGGCGCCACCTGAAATGTCGCTCTGAACATTTTCAAAGGAAGGAAGAATCCTGCTCTGAACATTTTCAAAAGTCAAGCGTTAGAACATTGATTCAATTGTTATGGCTTCGTATAGCAGATGCAGAAGGGCTCAAACACAGATGGCCTAAACCTGTATCATCTTTTTCAAGCTGTCCACAGTTGCAGAGTTTTCAGAAAATCTATGAGTTGATTCCGACTTCTGGGCTATGAAGGGCTATGAACTGAAGGGTTATGAACAAGGATTCCACAGGAAAACCTAAGATTGACCTTACCATAGAACAATATATTATTGAGGCCACGGGTGAAGAGGTGGTGGGTGGTACAGCAGCTGGAGCAGGAGCGGGTCCCGGCCCCGGCCACATCGAACCCACCATCGGCTGCAGACCGGCGCCGCTGCAGTCGCCTGCATAATAGGGAGCTGCCCCCACTCTCCAAACCCGTCCGGCCCGGCCCGGCCGGCCACCGACACGCTTTCCGAGACCGGGCCGGCCGAGACGGCGCTGCAGCGCGACTTTCTGGGTCGGCGGCGCCGCGGCTGGCCTCCTCGCTCCGCCAGCTGCTCACGGCTGGCCTCCCCGCTCCACCAGCTGCTCACGGCGGGCCTCCCCGCTCCACCAGCTGCTCACGGCGGGCCTCCCCGCACTGCCAGCTGCTCACGGCGGGCCTCCCCGCATTGCCAGCTGCTCACGGCGGGCCTCCCCGCACTGCCAGCTGCTCACGGCGGGCCTCCCCGCACTGCCAGCTGCTCACGGCGGGCCTCCCCGCTCCGCCAGCTGCTCACGGCGGACCTCCCCGCACTGCCAGCTGCTCACGGCGGGTCTCCCCGCTCTGCCAGCTGCTCACGGCGGACCTCCCCGCACTGCCAGCTGCTCACGGCGGGTCTCCCCGCTCCGCCAGCTGCTCACGGCGGACCTCCCCGCACTGCCAGCTGCTCACGGCGGGTCTCCCCGCTCCGCCAGCTGCTCACGGCGGACCTCCCTGCTCCGCCAGCTGCTCACGGCGGACCTCCCCGCTCCGCCAGCTACTCACGCCGCGCCTTCAGCCGCAGCCTCTCAGCCTACCATTGCATCGAAACTTTCCACCTTCTAGGTGGTACTTGTGCTAAGCTACGAGTAAGGTTTGTTTTTGATCAATTTACAAACACTGCCCAAGTCTACTTACAGCACCTATTTGACCGAAATCACACAAGCCCTGAAACATGTCTGCCACAATACCTCAGCCTTTTTTATTTCAGTTTACTTTATTTGGAAAATCCTTAATAGATAACGTTTATCATACCACTTCAAGTAGATGAACAGGCAGTGAAAATGCAAAAATATAAACGTGTAAAAGGGACGCTCAATGCGAAATCATAAAACAATGTAATCAAAGCCTCCGATTTCGCAAACCTTTCTGAAGGGGTAGTCGTCATAGAACTATCGATACATACTGAACTTAAGTCGTCTGAGGCCTATGAGTTTGGAGATAGAGATAATCTTAGGTTGCACATTTTTGTCGACGTTGTCATCTTAAATGAATACAATTCAAGTTATAATCAAGGAACAACAACGCAAATAGTGTCAGAATTTAGAGAATTAATTGCTCAACAAGATGCAAGCCATTTCTGATCGCTTATCTCTACGTGACCGTTGACGTCTGGAAGTCAAATTCTATGAATGCCACTTTACTCAATTTTGACCATATCTATTATTCTAAAATATATTTTTATTTTTAGTTGTATTTATTCATGTAAATGAGCAACAGGTATTACCCACTAATAGCTCAAGTCAAATAAGTAAAACAAAGACACGGTACTTACAATGAAATGATACAAATTATACCCGTGGCATTCCGAGATAGGCAACAAAGTCACGCGCTCGCCCTAAGTCTTGGTGTCATTAAAACATTGTACAAATAAGACATCATTACGACATAAAGACTCTACAAAAATAAAAGTGGGTATACAAGATGTGCAGATAAAAGCACAAACAAAAACACAAGATGAAGGTAAAAACTTTCACTAAAACATACACTAAAAACAAGAGCCACACGATAATCAAAACAGGTGGTGCCTGATGTGCTTCACTACAGCACCTTTAAAAATATGGCAATTGGTGGTAAACGGATCGATTGTGGGGCACTTGATTGTGAAATCATTGAAACAAAGTAAAGCACGAATAAAAGCACCTCGCTTTACAGTTTCAACGTGGCCAAATGGAACCTGAAAAATTCGTAGTTGTGCCCTCCTGGTTCGACGCTGAGGGACGTGAAAGGGGCGGCTCCCAAGCAGGAAGGCGGAGTCTATTTTGCCCATTATTATTTTTTAATGACACATAAATCATATTGATATCTTTTTTGCGAGAGGCTGGCGATTTTGAATAAATTTAATAGGTCGTGATAAGAAAGCGTAATAGAAGGCCGAGATGTATGAATGTGGACGGCTAACCACATAATAAATTTGTGCTGAATTCTGTCCAGCCTTTCCAAATGAGTTTGAGCAGCCCCTCATCATATCATATATGAGAATACATGATCCTGCAAGAGAATGTTTACAACAACAAAAAAATGCGGTGGGCACTTTATACGACTATGGCCAGATATGATAAACTTTTTCTCCAGCCTTATTTACCAGAGTATGCACTGAGAGTATCAACGAATATTTGCTTGCTGTGTGGCTTGTACTTATCTGGATAAAAACTGGTGTGTGGTATTCTGGATAGGTATCTAATGGTTGATAGTGGCCTTATGACCTTACCTTGAAAGTCACGGGTGGAAGTCACTCTATTTTCATTTGAATGAATATAAATGTGTGCTGCGTGTGGCCGGACTCGTTTCCCAAGATGATAGACGAACTACGGGAGGGTTGGAACCTTTGAAACATTTCTAGTCAAGCTTCAAGAATAAGCTGGGAGAATAAAAACAAATATAAGGCTAAGCTCTGAGAATGGAAACAAGCTATCGTTTGCTGAATGATTGGTCCAATTTAGTGTGCGTGCCGATGGCAATGCATCGGTGTTTTTTTCATCCCTCCTTTAACACGCGCATTGACGGGGGCGGGTACCCGCCCCCTCCCCTCGGGTTTTTCGGAGATAGCAAAAAAAACGGCGGCGCGTAGCGCCGCCGTACTTGGCATTCGTTTTCCTCATCATTTTTACAACTTCTCTGAAAATTTTAAGGTTAGGTCATCTCAGGTCAGGTCACCAGTACAGGTCAAGTGACCCGACCTCAAAAAAGTTTAAGATAGCATAAGTCGGATCAGGGTGGACTTATCCAGTTGAAACTCATCACATAATGGGCCCACCGAGTTCTTTGAAATATGTTCCGGTATTTTTGATATCGATGACCTAAGGTCAGGTACGAGGCATGACCTCTCCATTGGAAATACATGGGAGAAATTGTTTTTACTAAATAACTCAGTAACGAAGGGTGATAGAGCGTTTATTCTAGCTGCATTAGACTCGCCTTGTCTTTACAGTTCTAATGATATGCATTTTATATAATTTAACCTTGACCTGACCTCAGGTCAGGTCAAGTCCTTGATTTGACCTAGCAAGGTCAAACTATATATCATTCGATTCGGCTTACTGTGAGAATTCATACAATTCAAGTCGTTTTGCTGTATCTTTACTTGTTCAGATGTAATGGCCGAAAACCTTAATTTACATGTTATCCCTATGACGGCATGTTTTGACCTCTCGTGCCCCTAAATGTGACCTGACAAAAAAATGATACAAATATTTTCGATGGAGAAGTGGATGGGCTACCCAACACCGTTTACCGTTTTTCGCTACCTACCGTGGTTCTCGAGATCTTAGGGGGGCGGGTACCCACCCCCCCGTCAAGGCGAAGGTGGCTCAGACCCCCGTCAATGCGCGTGTTAAGGTTAGTGGATAAAATCGATATCCGTATGGATGTAAATACATGCATTCTTATGATGGCCCACACTCATTCCATTCCAAAGGTACTCTCATGCATTCCAAAGGTAGACAAAACATTTCACAGCGATGCCCATGTATCAAAATGTTATCTTGTTGACAAACTCAAGGTCTGCGCCTAACCTCCTGCCTCCCTGCACAGACGGCAGCGAACAACCTGGTTCCGGGCCCGCGACGGCTGCCAGAGATTTCGACGACAGCATTTCTTCCTTTATACTCATCAACCCTTAAAAAATCGAAGTAAGCCTGAAGGCCACATCGTTTAAAAAATGTAATAAGTTATACGCTGTTTCAATCTAGGTGACCTGAAGACTTGCATTCCAAGTAAGTATTTAGAGTGCACCACCAAGGCCGTCACAAGGACCTTTGCCGTGCTCCGTAGCTATAAAGGTGTCACTCAGAGGGCATGCCAAACTCAGCATCATGATTGAGCACGCTCGATTTTTGTGTGAAAACCGTACTTTGAGATGCAGCTTGCACAGGAAAATAGTATATTTTGCTGGGACGTTGGGAGCCTATCTTCTTTCCCACTTCGATAATTCCCCTTGAAACAAATGCAACAGGTGTTTGGATATTGCAGCGTGTGAGAAGTGGGGCAGTTGTGATTCATCTGTGCCACCAAACGTGTACAATCGTTCACTTCTAGAGGTGACCGAGCAACCATTAAAGTCTGAAGAGAGCTCTTCACCGTTGGAAAGCACCGCCACAGATTTTCAGCTGTGTGGAAGCTCAACTCACTGGTGTGGCTCACCGCAGAAAAGGCGACGTAGATACTCAGTACGTCGTCAGGGAATCGACTGCCCGCAAGCACTTCCTATTTTATGTGCGTGACTGCACTCTCCGAGCCCTCTGCTCCCTCTTCTTCGCTCTACGGAACTTCCATAAAAACATTCACATGCTCACTGTGTTACGCCCCTGCCAACCAGTACGCCAGTATACACACCGAGGACGCCATTTCATATGGCGTTTTGTTCCAGCTGACTTTAGATTCTATTCCCTCAGTGGTATAACTTTCGGCGAAGTCAGCAACAACGACAACTTCACCATCGCGAGTGTCCGCTTCAATGATTTAAAAAGGCTACTTTGGAATTTTACCACGAATAATGGGATGAAAGTTGCGCGAAAACCTCGCCAAACGTGCTCTTTGTACACTGTCTCAAGGGTGTAACGTCCATCGCCCTCGTACGTTGGTACACTTGTCTTAAAGGGACTGTGGCACCTTCATAACGTGATTTTAACTGAGATAGCCAAGTTGTAAAGCAAGTCCGAAAACCCGGTACCCAATATATCATTTGTCTTGGAACTCGAAATTTCCGTAGAAAAAAGCTAAAACCTACCTGAAATGTACCCCTCATGTGCCCTTAGCAGCAGGCCACATTTCTCATGGCTGCTTGTGTGACGACATATGCTGACGTCACAGTGCTCGAATTGAATCGAATTCAATCGAAGCTCTTGAAGCGTATTGAATATGGTAGTGGCTGCCAGATCATGACATCATCCACAGGCAGATATTAATTTCTTTCCCTAAAGGAGAATTTTAAAATTCAAAATATCGAGCTTATTGTACATTTTTTCAGAGAAACCATGGACGCCTCCTTGATTTTCGGCTAAAAGTTCCCCTAATTACACTAAATTCCCGTATTCGACCAAGGCGCCACATTCCCTTTAAGGGTGTAACGTCCTTCACTACTCGTCCGTTCGTACACTGTCTCTAGGGTGTTATGTCCATCACCCTCGTCCGTTCGTAAACAGTCTCAGGGGTCATCACAAAGTCTATCACACTCGTCCGTTTCTACACTGTTTCTAGGGTGTAATGTCCATCAGACTCGTCCGTTCGTAAACAGTCTCAAGGGTCATCACAAAGTCCATCACACTCGTCCGTTTCTACACTGTCTCTAGGGTGTTATGTCCATCACCCTCGTCCGTTCGTAAACAGTCTCAAGGGTCATCACAAAGTCCATCACACTCGTCCGTTTCTACACTGTCTCTAGGGTGTAATGTCCATCACCCTCGTCTGTTCGAAAACAGTCTCAAAGGTCATCACAAAGTCCATCACACTCGTCCGTTTCTACGCTGTCTCTAGGGTGTAATGTCCATCACACTCGTCCGTTCATAAACAGTCTCAAGGGTCATCACAAAGTCCATCACACTCGTCCGTTTCTACACTGTTTCTAGGGTGTAATGTCCATCAGACTCGTCCGTTCGTAAACAGTCTCAAGGGTCATCACAAAGTCCATCACACTCGTCCGTTTCTACACTGTTTCTAGGGTGTAATGTCCATCAGACTCGTCCGTTCGTAAACAGTCTCAAGGGTCATCACAAAGTCCATCACACTCGTCCGTTTCTACACTGTTTCTAGGGTGTAATGTCCATCACCCTCGTCCGTTCGTAAACAGTCTCAAGGGTCATCACAAAGTCCATCACACTCGTCCGTTTCTACACAGTCTCTAGGGTGTAATGTCCATCACCCTCGTCCGTTCATAAACAGTCTCAAGGGTCATCACAAAGTCCATCACACTCGTCCGTTTCTACACTGTCTCTAGGGTGTTATGTCCATCACCCTCGTCCGTTCGTAAACAGTCTCAAGGGTCATCACAAAGTCCATCACACTCGCCCGTTTCTACACTGTCTCTAGGGTGTAATGTCCATCAGACTCGTCCGTTCGTAAACAGTCTCAAGGGTCATCACAAAGTCCATCACACTCGTCCGTTTCTACACTGTCTCTAGGGTGTAATGTCCATCACCCTCGTCCGTTCAAAACAGTCTCAAAGGGTCATCACAAAGTCCATCACACTCGTCCGTTTCTACACTGTCTCTAGGGTGTAATGTCCATCAGACTCGTCCGTTCGTAAACAGTCTCAAGGGTCATCACAAAGTCCATCACACTCGTCCGTTTCTACACAGTCTCTAGGGTGTAATGTCCATCACCCTCGTCCGTTCATAAACAGTCTCAAGGGTCATCACAAAGTCCATCACACTCGTCCGTTTCTACACTGTTTCTAGGGTGTAATGTCCATCAGACTCGTCCGTTCGTAAACAGTCTCAAGGGTCACCACAATGTCCATCACACTCGTCCGTTTCTACACTGTCTCAAGGGTATAACGCCCATCATCACTCGTCCGCTTCCTAAACTGAATACTGTCTAACTCTTCTTGGTCGTAAGCCATTGCCAGCTGGTTAGCAAGCCCGGCACCTCCGGAACATTTACTTTTTCACAATAAATACACTTCAGGGAGGGGGGGTTACATCTCACCAGAGCCAAGCAATATCAAGTAATGTCATATATAATTTAGTCAGTACGTGACCACTGGCTCTCCTTCCAAAGATGAGGCTAATAAACTTGGAAATTTCCGGAGATCGTCTTGATTTTACTGGGCGTAAGAATTCCCCAAAAGAATTCCCCAAATTAGACAGAGAGGAAGTAAGACAGCCATGCCGATTGGATGTAAAACATAGCCATTCAACATCCCATGCACAAACTTCTGTACATCACCCTCTCGTAGTTCGTCTACATTCGACCTTTAGTAAAAGGAATGGCAGCACTCCATGATTCGGCGACACTCACATACACAGTTTCTGAACATGGTTCCGGATCAAATATGGCGACCATGTTTCACCTCTTGCCTGGCAGGTAAAGTCGTAAGACGGCGCCCAACTATTAAGAGATTTATGCAACCATACCACACACAAACCGTCATCCAAATCTGACCGGTACAGGCCACACAGCAAGCAACTATCCGTTGATAGCTTCAGGGCAGCTCGGCACTAAAGCTGGAGACGAAAGATGACATACATGACCGGGAATTTATAAAGTGTGTATCATAATTTTTAGTTAGTGTCAAAATGCATATTTAAAATCATGTTTTGATCGACTTTTTCAGAATTCGGGTAAGGCAAAGTTGGACAAAATGATAAGCCTTAAAATTCGATCTTCAGAGGTCTAGTCATCAAGTGCTTTACGGGTTACAATATACGGGGAATTGTATCTGAAGAGAACTCAAGTATCTACATGATGCCACTAACCGCATTGTTCTATCTTGAGAAATAGGGTTCTATTTGTCTTCAGATGACAAATTTTCGCAAAACGTGTAAATCAAGATTACCTCCATCTCTGACCTTAGAGGTCAGATGATCAAAATCTGGTGGGCAATGATACCCCCATTATACTTCACTTTCTCCTCACAAAACTTAACAAAATTGAAGACTATGACTGCGCTTTTTGCGAGATCGTGGCACGACTCAAAATGTTACACATACACAAAGCACACCCGAACTTCCATACTTGTCCAAACTGAAGATTGTTGTCTTGTGTTTTTGGAGGCTTAAATTTTCAGTGAGTTTTGAGATAGACAGTTGAGTTGAACAGATATGTATTTTTCAAGCGATGTAGTCATACAATGGAGGTTTGATGTATGGCCCGATACCGAAAGCTGTGTGTCTTCGGCAAAGTGAATGATGGAAGATTCTCAGCACGAATATTAATTTCGTTGGCAAAAGGTAGACGCGAGGTAGAAGTTAACCGACCCTGAAATAGACGTTCGGGTGAGCTTCTGACAACGTTTTGTACATTTGGAAACTGATCTTGGACTGCCGTTGACGATCTTCATGATAGTCTTTAGACCAATGATAAGATACGCCGTACAATTCTATTTCTTACAAAAAGTCCTAATGACTGCTAATATCAAATAATTCGACAGGTCTGATAGCACGAAAATGATATTTCGCATTCATCCATAGCCCAGTAAACCTGGCCCGTCACTGTAGTCAGATAAACCTGGCACCGTCACCGCAGTCAGGTAAACCTGGCCCCGTCACCGCAGTCAGGTAAACCTGGCCCCGTCACCGCAGTCAGGTAAACCTGGCCCCGTCACCGCAGTCAGGGTAAAACCCCGTCCATCACCGCAGTCAGGTAAACCCGGTCCGTCACCGCAGTCAGGTAAAACCCGGTCCGTCACCGCAGTCAGGTAAACCCTGGCCCCGTCACCGCAGTCAGGTAAGCCCCGTCCGTCACCGAAGTCAGGTGGTAAACTCCGCCCCGTCACCGCAGTCAGGTAAACCTGGCCGTCCGTCACCGCAGTCAGGTAAACCCGGTCCGTCACCGCAGTCAGGTAAACCCTCGTCCGTCACTGCAGTCAGGTAAACCCTGGCCCCGTCACCGCAGTCAGGTAAACCTCGTCCGTCACCGAAGTCAGGTGAACCTGGCCCATCACCGCAGTCAGGTAAACCCCGTCCGTCACCGCAGTCAGGTAAAGCCCGGTCCGTCACCGCAGTCAGGTAAACCTGGCCCCGTCACCGCAGTTAGGTAAAACCCCGTCCGTCACCGCAGTCAGGTAAACCCGGTCCGTCACCGCAGTCAGGTAAACCTGGCCCGTCACCGCAGCCAGGTAAACCCGGTCCGTCACCGCAGTCAGGTAAATCTGGTCCGTCTCTGAAGTCAGGTAAACCTGGCCCGTCACCGCAGTCAGGTAAACCCGGGACCCGTCACTGCAGTCAGGTAAACCTGGTCCGTCTCTGAAGTCAGGTAAACCTGGCCCCGTCACCGCAGTCAGGTAAACCCGGTCCGTCACCGCAGTCAGGTAAACCTGGTCCGTCTCTAAAGTCAGGTAAACCTGACCCCGTCACCGCAGTCAGGTAAACCCGGCCCGTCACTGCAGTCAGGTAAACCTGGTCCGTCTCTGCAGTCAGGTAAACCCGGTCCGTCAGCCCAGTCAGGTAAACCTGGCCCCGTCACCGCAGTCAGGTAAACCCGGTCCGTCACTACAGTCAGGTAAACCCGGTCCGTCACCGCAGTCTAGTACGGCATCTTTCGAATGAGTTGTGTGGGAACCCTGTCGGAGCTTCAGATAAAAACTGCACTCTTTTAAATAATATCGATCCTGCCGCATGTATGTACAGCCGGTTCCGCACTGATTGGTGGGTAGGTATTAGTGTCACTTGTTTTAAGAAATATCTTAAAAACGATTACACTTCTCACAAAGGTTGCGTCTGAAGTAATGTATTTTGAAGAGCTCTTTAACTGTGGACCCCTGAAATCTGGATGAGACGTCAATTTTGAAAATTAAGGACAAAAAATGTTTTCGCTGACGCCGATCGCTTTCTGTGTCTTTTCTCAATTTTTCTGGTGATAAAATGTATTTGGACTCACTATCCTAATTAGCTCAGAATTAGCTCAGAAACATCGGGCGGAACATATTAAGGCAAACAGTTAAAGCAGTATTGCCAAAATTTACTTCAGATTCAATTTGTCACCTATTCGGTCAAAAAGCAGGTCAGCTCTCCATCAGTACAGAAAGCAATAAATCTGAAGGTCATTCACTCGTCAATGGTAGGCACATTACATTCCATAGGTACATTTCATCCAACTGACTTAATATGCGTAAAGGGCAATTTCACCCGTTGATTATTTGCAGACAATAAAAATTATTTGAAATCGCAACACACCTAGATTTTACCCCGTGCGCATAGTGGCACATCTCTGGCGGCATAGCAAAGTAGGGTAGGCTGATGCCGTGTTTACTTTTGCGGCCTGCACTTCCCATTACAGAACCATCGTCCATGCGGTGCCAACGCGCGGCTGGCTGGTTCCAGCAGAAGGCGGTGTAGTGGCCGGTCTGGGCGCTGCCATGGTGTTACTACACATTATATACAAAGCTGCCAGAGAACTGCGAAGGCCTGCTAACCATTATACTGAGATCAAGGTCACTAAGAGGGAAAGAAACATGCGTCTTTGTCTTGTGCAAGGCGTTTTCGCTGTAGGAAAACCGCTTCAGGTGTATAATCACCACAGGTGGCAGTCGCTCGATGCCGAAATTCTTGTAGGTGTCCTGTTGCCGCTGACAATTTGAACATGTCCAGCCTGAAATGGGATCGCCATGCATATACTGCTGGATACATTGGTGGAGACTGATTTGTGCCAGCGGGTCCGGATTTGGAGGCAGCGCTAACGACAGCAGAGTTAAGTTCTCGAACGTGACAGATTCGTAGCTGCAAAAGGTGCAGAGAAGCACAGACTTTTCCTGCCCGTAGAAAAGCCGGGATATGATGGAATCGTTTGCCTGACAGAACAATCTTTTTCTCAATTACTTCCGAATTTGGGACCCGACGGAAGTATTTTCCGCACGTCAGTTCATACATCCAGTTAAAACGCAGCAGATGAGGCAGCAATGGTGTTGGCAGGGAAACATCACTTGAGCGTTATTTCGCAAAAATGGCCACGGCCTACCAATCAGTATGAAACTGACTGTACCATACGCTCTGAGATACCTCGGCCACACCACTCAATAAAGGATGTCTAACGAAGCGTGCGAATACGAGACGGAAACTGTTTTTCAACGTAAATTACTAGATAACTGGCACGAGGTGCAATAGATTCCACATGGTCCGCAAGCAGGCAGTGGCACTGGATGTAAAAGGTGCATTGGAGTGGAAGCCTCAATCATTACAAATACCCCCCCCAGATTGAGTATTTTACAGCGACAGGCTACCAAGAAACATCAGCCACTAACGGAGCGTGAAAGAACGTTTGCGTGGTCTACCTGTTTTCACTGGTATTCATTCAGGACAGCTCTTCGCTCCTATGAATGACTGGCTTGAACTACTTAACATGAGTTATCTAAAGCATAACAAAAGAACTGTGTATGCTACGTTTCCTGGGCTTTTGTGCACTGTTAACAGCGACGGGCGATCAAGAGGTCTGGTATCGGGAGTAAAAAACTAGACTACAAAATAAAGTTCAGAACACGGGAAACCAGTTACCAAAAAAGGTCTGTAAGCTGGAGGCCAGTGTGCAACATTTTGGCATGCATACCTTTCCGTCCCATCCAACTGACTCCGTCCCCCTCACATCCCATTCCACTTCAGCATGTACCGTCCCACTAAAATATTTCCCGTCCCATTCTGTCCCACTTGAGCTTGTCCCGTCCCATTCCGTCCCACTTCCAGTGTATCCCGTCCCCAATTCGATATGGACCGTCCCATTTCATCTCACTTTTGTTGGTCCCGCCCTGTTCCGTCCCACGCCAGTCTTTTCCCGTCCCATCCCGTCCTACCCCTCAGTCTTTCTCGTTCCATTCCGTACCGCAATATGCATCCAATACGTTATCCTGTTTCGTCGCACCTCTGCTTTTACCCGTGACATTTTCAGAACGAAATTATTTCGTCATGTCCCGTTCGAAATGAAACCTGAGGGATAATACCTTATTCTATCTCATTTCCCAGCAGCGATGGACGGCAGAGGCCACCAGTGCCCGAAAGATAGTAGTGAGGCTGCACGTTCAGACCACTGTAGCGCCCCACTGTTAGAGGGATAGTCCCGTTCGTGCTACCTCCTCCCAATACCGCGAGCCGCAAAAAGGGGGCGGCCGGCTGGCGGTGAGCCTGCCGACCGGCCGCCACTCGGAGGTAGCCATTAGGCAAGGTGCAGCGGCTGACAGCAGCGGT